>CM050203.1:26640000-26722500 GCA_027475355.1 Coilia nasus | reverse complement strand
TCTTTCCTGATGGGGAGATAAGCCACCCAGGTCACTGTGATGACTCCACTGGGGCAGACGGCAACACTGAAATGTCAATTACAAGTTCCAGTTCAAGGTTGATTGCTTTACAAAAAAAAAAAAATCTGTATGTGCGTATCTCTCTCTCCCTCTCTCTGTCTGTCTGCCTGTCTCTTTCTCTGCATGTGAATGCCTGCGAGTATCTCTATATGTCTCTCTATATGTGTATGTGTGTATGTGTGTGTTTTAATCACTGTAAGCTAGATTGCTCTGCAGATACTTTGAAGCCTTCACTTTGATGCTGGGAAATTTTGAGGACATCAAGGCAAAAAAAAGGAAGGCTTATGTGCAACTGCCCAGGACAAGTGCAGCCCAGTTTAACACTTAAAATGTCCAACTATTTCTAAAGACACAAGGCCAAACAACCACTCCATGAACACATCCCAGCACATGAGGCCCAACCCTTTGAGACAGGATTCTGCAGAAACTTACAAAAGCAGAAACACCATTGTCAGCATGGTGAAGTACATGGACTGCACCAGGAAGCAAGATGGTTTTAAAGAGGCAGAAAACTGGCAATCTGTATCAAAGTGAAGAGCCTCTCACCTCCTGGCCTCAGCTTACAATGCTCTGCTGACAACTGCACCTTATGAATAAAGCAGCTTGTTCCTCCTTAAAAGGAGGACTAACCCCTCCATGAGCTGAGAAGGCATTTATCTGGAGACACAGTAGGGGGACTGTGAGATAGAGGCTTCTCCACCCCCACTCAACACCAGAACTGGCCCTCACCAACAGGTGTACAAAAAAGGAAGAACTAAAAAGGCAACTCAAAATGTACGGTGAAAACGGGTGCGAATTTATTTACAGTGCAAAAGTGCGTATAAAAAGACAAAAACAACAACTGAGAAAAAAACGCAAAACAAAACCGGCCTCAATCAGGCAATACAAAAATAACTACAACAAAAAAGACTTTTCAAAAATATGTACAGCACTCACTATTCTTTGCACTTACTCCAATTCACTCAAAACACCAACACACCATCCGCTCAGTACCACCTCTCCCCCATGAATGAAAACTGCTCCCTTTTTAAAGGGCTATCCCCCAGCAGCTGAACTCTGATTGGCTAGGTGATTATTCACTTGAGCGCGTACCATTGCAACAATCCTCAAAACACACATAAACAGTCATACAAACATTGCACTAGCCCAAAATATGTCTTACAAATAATAAAACTCACACACACCACATTTACCCCAATACAGATATTAAACAGTTACAAACACCACAACTCCCCAAACATTACACCCCCGTGCCAGTTCAAGCTCCCACCACTGCACCGGCTCAGTGGATAAAAGCTTTGGTCTGAGAGGGCTCCGGTTTCCCCCACGGACCAGATTGCTGCTGCACCAGGAAGTGAAGTGAGTGAGAAATGTTTGTTTGTAATGTGGAGCTATTGCAGAAAAGTGGATGTATAATGAAGCAGAGACAACGGGTACCGCGCTGCTCGCTATGATGGTTAGTAATAAATGTGAACTAAATGAACATGTATTTGGTGTGGCGTATTTATTTATCTCGCGCTAGTCGCGGTAAATGTAAGAAGGCTTGAGTGTGAATGAACGGCCGCCATGCTACCAGCTGTGTGTGTGTGCGCGCGCTAGTGCATGTTTGAAACTCCGGGGAGGCTAACAGTAGTCTGTGTGTCTGCGTCGGTGTGTGTGCAGTGAAAAATGTACAGGTTTAGTCACAAAACATCGCTAGTTTACACATTTTTCACAGGGACATCAGGTTTAACACTAGTTACTTCTTAGCCTGGTAATGTGCATGCTATGAAGAGTGTTTGGATGAAGTTGATGCATTAGTCACCCTTTTTTTTTACAGTGCCCTAATTACAAGGTATATTACCTGGTAACAACATGGTAACTTGATGAAGTTAAATGGTACCAAATCAGGGTTGCTATGGTACCAAAAATGTGGTAGCTACCTACAGAGTAAATAGAAACAAATTACAATGGAATTAGAAATGCCTTAAATATTTCCAAAAAAATATTCTGCATTAAAGGATATCTGGAATTGTGAAGGTAACTACAGGGAAATTATAACATTGATACTATCTAAAAACAGAGAAATTCTGACTGACTTACCTTGTAGCATTATCTAATATCTCATCTATTTATAATTTTCCTGCAGTTACCTTCATAATTCCAGTGGTACATACCCATTAATGCAGGATCATTTTTTGAAAATAGGTACGGTATTTATAGATAATTTCTTCATAAAGTGTTTCTATTTACTCTGCAGTGACCATCTTTTTTACCTGTGTTGGTACCATTTCATGGACTTACCATATTGTTACCAGGTACATTTCTAGTAATTAGGGGACTGTGAAAGGAAGGGTTACTGATGAACTAGTGTTTGGATCATAAAGTTGTTGATGTCAAAATAATCAACATTTTTTTTTTTTGTGTGTGTCTACATTTTAACATGACATTTTCTTAAATGTCACTTCAGTTAATTTAACGAAACACCTATTTCAAAGACCTTTCAAAACCTGGGCGAAATATATGATGAGCCTACACCAGCATACATCTTCTAAAAGGCTATACATCCTAATGTGGATTTCCCCAACCTGGCAAAGTTTTCATGTTGTTCCATTCTTGGCTGAGCTTCCTGTCTGTTTAACAGCAGTAATTATTTCATAGCTCTGGCTAACAAACTAGTGCCAGCAGTTGGCCCAAAAATGTCGCTCTGCACAAACCATTCACCCAGCAAGAAATCCTCTTTCAACAGAGCACAGCGGCTTTGATGTGTGTGGAAGATCTTGTTTGCACCGAATGCTGAGTTGTTGGGCAGATCCGTAGAGAGAAGGCTCAGCTAAACATAGACTCAATCTTACTTAAGACAAATGACAAATCTCTTGTGAGTGGGAATTATTTCTGTGTGTCTCTGTGTTTCAAGTCCTTTGATACGTTAAGAAGCTTTGGGAGTGAATGAGCTCAACAACAAGTGAACAAAAGCAATGGGTAATTTTAGCTTAGGGCTTCTTTGTTTTTTCCTACAGAGTGTCTCGATGTGTTGTAGTTTATGTGCACACAGAGATAGGCACTCTGGCTGTGTGTGTGTGTGTGTGTGTGTGTGTGTGCGTATATGTGTTCGTGTGTTTGTCCGTGTGTGTGTCACGTGTGTGTGTGTGTGTGTGTGTCTGTGTGAGCATGCATGCAGACAGTAGAAATTGTATAACTTTGGATAAAGTGGGCCAGTGGACCAGTATTACGATAAGAATTGTTATATCTGTTCCTCTATACACTGACTCTCAAATTCCCTGATAGGTAAATATAGTCATTGCATATTTGCTTAAACATACTATTTTTTTGTATTAGATGTGAAACAGTTGTGATCTATGTGCATATCGTAATCAGCATTCTAGTCAGCCTGGTCATATGTACATCTGTCCAGGGAGGAGGATTTGTTGTCACTGTTGTTTCTGTCTGCCAGCATTGAGTGTGCAAAAACTAGCAATTTCATGAAACATGGTGGAAAGGTGGAACGTGGATCATGGAGGAATCTCTTCAATTTCTATTGCTGCAGTTCAACACTGTCTGAGTGCCCTTCCTATTAACTCTGCAAGACCACTGGCCAAGTATTTATTACACGGCAGGAGACGTCAGCTACAAAAAAAAAATGTTTCATCTCCTCACTGACCTTTACCTCCTCAGAAACTCCAGTACTAAAAGCAAAGTTGTTTTAGGAGTAGAAAACTTTGCACTTTGGGGCTGAAAAGTTTCTAGAGGTGAAAAAGTCCTGCAGAGACTTGTATAAGCACCAACATAAAAATAAGAGTTACAAAGTTTCTTCCTGGATTTTGTGGGAAAGATAAATGTTTGCTTGTTTTGATTTCCACAGATGTGGACTAAAATGACAGAATTGGAGAAACAGCATTTTTCAAAAAGAGAAACCAATGAATATAACTTAAAATGTCTATATTACATTTAAAATATGAAATATTACTACCACGAGGAGTCGCGAGAGGCTATTCTGGACCTTACACAACACAAATAATTTGTTCTAACCTTAACCCTTAAAACTGGCTTTAGTATGAACAGTATGGAGGTATAATTGAGTTGGTGCCATTATCTTTATATAAAACATTATATGTCAGTGTAAACATGCTTGGCCTTTCCCGCACAAGACAATAGCAACTAGAAGCTAAAGCCTGTAGGTAAAGGTTTATATTTGGTCATAAGTGAGAAGGATGGCAAAAGGTATTTAGTGGGGAATATTTCCACAAGCTTTAAATCCTTCATATGATTACAGTTCTACTGTGGGCCACTCTCAGCGGAGAGCTGCTCAAATGCTTGTGGGCTGCCAGGCAGATGTCAGTAAACAATGATTTTTTTGGGGATGTGGCCTGTTCATGAAGCCAATGCTGAATGTGTTGTCAAATGGAACTGAGCGCTATTGAAACTTTGAAAATCATAACTCAGAGCCAGCAGTTGCTTATTGTTGAGCTCAACCGCAATTCCAAGTAAACCCCTCCCTTCTGTTCTCCCAGAGATATGTCTGGAGTAGCTGTAGTAAGATACATCTCTATCTGGAGTGGCTGGGCAGGGTATGGCTCTGTCTTCTTTGTTTGGTTTGAATCAGCCACTTTATGTGATGGTGTGAGTCATGAGTCATGAGTCAGTATGAGATGAAGGAAGGAAGGCAGACATGGCCTGTAGCCAGACATCAGAGCCCACAGCATGACGCTTCCTGCTGAAACTGCAGACATGACTCTCCCTGCCAGCCAGAGCAGATCAGCCTATAGGTGTGTGTGTGTGTGTGTGTGTGTGTGTGTGTGTGTGTGTGTGTGTGTGTGTGTGTGTGTGTGTGTGTGTGTGTGTGTGTATGTGTGTGTGTGTGTGTGTGTGTGTGTGTTTGTATGTGTGTGAGAGTGTGTGTGTGCATGTAAGCACATGCACACATACACAATGGAAATGCAATGTTTTGCAGTTTTTCAAATTACAGATACCGTGCACAAAATTGTGTATGACATCTAATATTTAAATGTGGTGCAACATCCGTAAAGGTCAGTAGTTTAGTAAATATTATTCTTGTTATTATCTTGTTAAGTTCAGAATAAATCTTTGCTTACTATTAATGGCTATAATGTATGCTATAAAAGGAAAATGAAGACCCAGTCTGCATATAAGGTCACTAAAGTATTATCAGTACTCCTTTGCACATATTCTCCATGGCCTATACAGAAATAGACTGTACAAAATCCAGGTAAATAAGTGAATAAAATTGTATTACAGTTCACACCAAGAAACACACCAAGAAAAAAACACCAAGAAAACCAAGAAAAACATATTAAGCATGATCTTCAAATCCTGTTTTTATGGAACTGTCATTTGCATGTAATCCTCTTTTCATTTTTTTTTTGCATATTGTTTCTAGTAATAATTGGGTCTTTTGTGAATCTTTTGTCAGAACTGTAAGTTTGGTATTTGTTTTTTTGCTTTTTTCGTTTTGTGTTGCTGAATTTGGGTTAGGGTTAATACCTTCACCACATATTCCTGGTTGCAATGGTATCTGTCAGTTAAACCAGATTGTTTGACTCAACCTTATTTTTATCTAAACATTATAACGTCAATCAGGATTCTGAGCTAAGTAAAATTAGCAGCAGGTCCTGGGAAAGTTCTTGTCTAGACCAGAGAATCACTGTTTGACTCTGAGGAAGGTGCTGTGCATCGTTTATTGCACCAATTAAACCCTCACTTCTAAACCTGACTTGCAGCATGTTATAATTATTACTGAGTTCATCCTCCTAGCATATCTGTGAAATACAAGCTGTATACAGATGCAGAAATACAAATGAGAGTATTCTTGTTTCATAGGAGTACGTTTGACATCCCATCACCCAAAAGTTGTAGCCCACATAAAACTCCTGGTCTCTACAGGAGTCAATCTTATCAACTGGAGACTTGTTATTCACAGTACATATGGTCACCTCAGCATGTATGTCACTGAGGGCACGTGCAAATCATTCCCCTGGGATACCGCTGCTCAGCATCTCCGAGTACTGCTGGAGGATGGCATCTTTTCAAAGCGCACATCTATTAAAAATTCCCTTTTACCAACAAAACATAGTCACGAACAGTTCAGCAAGGCAGCTAAGGCCATGGCTACTGTGGTTTTTAAACATTTGCCAAAAACAAAGCATTAATTAGCATGCATTAGTACTGATGTGATTTTTTCCCCGGCCTCTTGGATGCACAAATGCAAATGGCTAGGTGTTTGTTATCAGAGCGGCGCTGCTACAAACGGTGCGTGTTGAAGGTTACAGCTTGATCTTCCTTCGCTGCCGTCCCATGTATATGAATGAGCAACGGTAACGGGAGGCAGCTTTGGCCTCCAGCGCTTGCTCTCATTAATTAAATGTATTTATTCTCTGGCATATTCCAGAGTTTTGTCTCTGTCTCACTTCAAGCGCCTCTTAGGCATCACACTCATTTGCCTAATCGGCACAAGTATATAACTTGTCCACCTCACCACGTTTGTGGATTGGCACTAAATCGACATGAATGTCCGTCTGACATATCACATTTGCAAAGCTAGGACGTACTGTTCAATTAGTGTGGTGTTGTTATGAGTCATAAACACGTCTTCGTCAGCCGTGCCAAGTCTGCACTTACTTAGTTGACTGGGATGTGGAGAAAACGCTATTCAGGGTTATCTTACATCCAATGTGACTGGAATACTTACTGTAGAAGGGCATTAGTGCTATGACTTAAGATTGAACAATCCATCAAAAAAAAAAAAATAGATTGGTCAGTACGTAGTAAGTGCACAGTTTAAATTGCACTGAAGAACTTAATCACTTACGTACATAAAAAAAATAAAGTTGCCAGTAGATTTACCATAATAAACAGTTTGCCAGAAGTTACGTTGATAAACAGTGCATTAGTGACCAGCAGAGAAACTTAGAGGTAGAATACACATGAATCAAATTTCTAAATATGAATCAACTTGTAATTAAGACTTTAACATTTTTGATTAATGATTTTGAGACTATAAAAGAGTAAAGAAACATTCTTAAATACGTGTTTTAGGTGTTTCAAAGCAACATATTACTTGCTGGCTTTAGAGTGTCATTGTGTTGTGTTACATAACGTAAGTATATGTACTTACAGAATGCAAATGTAGATGAAGATGTGACGAGGGAGCACAAAAACACCTGTCAGAAGCAGTGGTCTTTTATTTTAAGTACTGATTATGAATTAATTAAATGAACATTGACTCTCCAAATGTTTGAATAGCCCAATCAAGTGTATGGAATTGTGTGCACCATTCTGAGAAGCTGTGTAATAAAAAACCCATATTGGAATAAGAATAGTGTCTGGTCAAGAGAGTCGCTCAAATTCCAGTCTTATTCATCCAGCCTTCCGCTTGTCTTTCATTTTATGTGCTATGCAGTCAGACAAACCTCAACTGCTAGCTTTTGGTCTAGCGTCCCTTCCCTTTTGACTTATTCCAGTTAGCCGACACCAAAAACATCTCTAGTCCTCACATGTCAGCCATTACACAGTCTGCCCAAAAGACAAGAGCTCTTAATTTCAGCTGTTCTCTGAACGGTGACTGGAACATAGACTTGGCATCCATTAAAAGGATACAGCCAGGTCTTGCCCATCCGCTGTCTGTGGCTTGACTTATTATTGATTAGCATGTGCTTTGTCCTTCTCACGAAGGCTGTCAGCTTCCTGGCAAGGAATTTCTCCTCAACCCCTCTACTTCACTTCTTTTATTCTACAGAATCAGAGGAATCCATGTGTGTCCTCTGTGTTATTTAAAGCAGCTATTTTGTATCACAACAAGGTAACCATCGCATCTGGCACTCAATATTAAAGGCCTGCAATGAACAAAGAGAAGAGCACAGCGTGAGGTTGACTAGGTCAGGCATGTGTAGCTTTTTTGCCATCAAAAAAACTGAAGGATTGCTGTGGCTGTAGTAAACATTTGTGGAGGTTAAAGATCCTGTTTTCTGAGACCATCTGTTTCCCCAGATAAGGATTCTCTCTCAGGCCATGATAGAGCTTCATACATCAATTGCAGAGGGCATTGCATATTCGTGAAGTCTGGTAGGCCTTTAAAATTTATTTTTCATGCAACTTTAGGGAATACAAAAAGAAAAAAAAAGGTTGGACCAAAACTGCTAGGAAGAGGCAATAAGCGTGGGGGAAAGGCATTCAGCCTCCACTGTTTATTTATTTATTTGTATTATTTTTCTGTGTGAGATCTTGGTGAACGCTCTCATGTTTAATTCATTTCAAACACAAAAACAAAAAATCCAAAATGTTTTTCAAAAAAATTAAAAAACCTTGGCAAGTGAACTTTGTTGACACCACTGCAGTTCTTCCTGTGACTACACAGTTATACAGTATGGAATCATTTCACTGTATTCATTTATTACTTAAATTAATCTGAAATTGTGTCATATACTTAGATAGCTAAAATATAGTACATTAATTCAATGGTATCAGACCACTTAAAGCTAGCAGCAGATGGACAACAGGCATTCCAACTAACTGCCGCTCATGTAATCAATTCACTTTGCAACCTCTGCCCAAAATTAATTAAAATCAGATGTACTTCTGTGCTTATCAAATCTTCACCAAAGTTAATGGAAACCTTACTTGCATAGGCAAGCACCACCCTGCAGGAAAACCTGGTTTCAACACGTAAAAGTTGATTTGTGAGGAAACGTGGAGAAGATGGCTGTGACTGGTGTTGTGTCAGGTATCCTTTCAGACATGCCTTTCAGGCACCCATGAGTATGTACTGGCATTACATTTCAGGACATTTATAGTCTAGACAATGATGGGACCTTTGTGGAAACAGAATATTTTGAGTGGTAAATCTATGAACATGGCCTTCTTATCATATCTGACACTTTTACAAGATCACAGCACAAAATGGCTCCCTTGATCATGCCACTGAACGATTGTTACTGTCAGTGAACAACCTAATAAAACAGTAATGTCTCAATGCAATCTCAGTCTGTAGTTATAATCATAGCGCAATATCACACTGTGGCAGGTGAAACGTACCTCTTTGAGTCATGTATTTATCATGCAGCTTTATCTGTTATATGTGTAAGGCACTTAATTGGATCGGATAATTTCATATACAATTTGCAAACATGCACACTAGTAAAAGATGACACACTGGTAATAAACAGCTAAAAGTTACTGGATGGCTTACAAATCATACAACTTGCATGGGTCTCCCATCACCCTGACATCCCTAGTTTGTTTGGTCTACAAAGCAACAAGAGAGATTTGACTGTACACCTGTATAGAGAGGTCCTTATGATAACTGTAAAACCACAGTGCTTTGTTAGGTTCTAATCAATGCTGCTTCACTCATTTGTGAATAGCAGTCCTCAACACATTGCATTGCCATGGCCTTCTCCTGTGACAGACCCCTGTGTATCACCATCTAACTTATAAAGCTGTGGCACTGTAATAGCTACACAGAGCACATTTAAGTTCCTGCATCACAGGGCTATAGAGGGGTGGCTGTCATCTTTTTTTAATTAATGCAGTATCCCTTTGCCTATTCTAATTGGGAGCATTCATCTTCTCTTCCTGGGCATTGTGCATATCCTCAGTCTTCCATACTGTTACATTATTTAAAAATAATATTCAAAGGAGCTATCTCATTATGACTTGTTCTTATATTTCTCTGTCACAGCTAATTGTTACTTTGCCCCTTTATTCCCTCCCCATACATTGAGGTTAAATATATACTCTTTCCTCCCTCATAGTACTTTGGCTTTAACATGCAGTAGTACATGCTCTCAGAAGGAGAGATCGGACTGCCTTAATCAGGAGCAGAGTAATGTGAACCTGGCAGGGCAGGCTCTGTTCTCTTCCCTAAGGACTAGCAAGTTCCTGGAGTGGGAATAGCTGCTGTCCTAACAATCTAACCAGCGTCTGGAAAATACTGATACCGTTGTCTGCTATTCAAAATCTGACCTATTTAATTCCACCAGCATTTAATTCAAGATTTATAAGTTCTTGTAAGTGAACTCTTAAGTAAACCAGGCAGTGTTGACATCCAAAATACTTTATTATTAATATAGTATTGTTGAAGTAAAAATCTATATTGTTTATGATTTGTCTTTTGGGGCATTTTCAAGTACAATAACACTCTGAACACATATTTTAATGGAACAGACTGAAAAGGTTGACATTGAATTGGGCACTTCAAAATCTTGCCTCTCACAAGACTTAAAACAATGGGGAGCATGGTCTAACAGAGAACTACATGGTCTTTGTAATCCATACAGGAAAAACAAATCAATACTTGGTGCTAAATTATCAAACTCCTCTCTTTTTGGCCAGATCCCTTTGGATCTTATTCTAAGCTTCTCAGCATTGCCCACCCATTACAAACCAATCCTGGGCCAGTCATCCACAAAGCCTAGACATCCCCTCAACTCCAGGAAGACATGAAACACCATCACCACCATCACCAGGACAGACAAACAGGATACCGACAAGCACAAACAAAGCCCCGACCCCACTGACTGTCTGTAAAAGATAACAAGTAAACGTTCTGCAGACACAAACCACTAAAATACTCAACAAGTCTGGCTTCCACTCAGGGGCATTCAGAATCTGCACATGTTACTGTAAGTAATTTGTGTCTAAATTTATCATGATAGGTGCATTGCTGGGTAGCACTGCTCTTGTTTTCTTTCTTGTTCAAAAGGCGATGCTGATTCCTGTCTCCAACATGCTTTGACGACTTCCTGTGTTCCCCTGTGTAGACCTACTCACGTCAGTGCATGGGCAGGTTGGGCTTATGTTAATCAATAACTTGGCACTGCTGCCACTGAGTGTGGACATAAAAGGGGCCCATTTTTCATCATTGCAAAGGAATATTACTGCATCAGACATGTAGATGCAAAGCTGTTCTATCTCTTGTAACTGGACAGTGTCATGGCCTTCAGCTACTATTGTTTGTAAGAGAGGATAAATGGAAGCACATGCTTCTTGAGTGATGTCTGATAATGATCCTAGCTGCGATAGTTAATATTATGAAGCTCTGCAGGGGCTCATCTTCAGAAAAAGAGGTCCTCAGCATAGGGGTGCTGCACTAGCCTCATGTCTGACAAACATCGAGTATGGAACCAGCAGCTAAGCATAACATGAAAGCTCAAGGCAATAACTACTGAACGCTTATTTATATTAAATGCACTGTGATAAGCAGTGTGGTGCAGGAGGTAAACAAGAAGACCAACAAGCGGAGGATAAAACTAATGTATATGACAGCTTGTGTAACTACATTTACCAAAAACATTTCACTGTCAGAAAAAGAGGAAAAGGTTGTCTAATCCATTTATCAGGCTATAGATGTTTTTTTATTGTTTAAGTAAGTGAATACAATGTAATGTTTGATTATTAAAGCTTTATACAAAGGTTTTGCTATATTTTGACCATAGTACCATGCTAACAGTGGAATTCAATTGCAATTCACCGCAAGATGACAAAAATGACTCTGTGTGTGTGTGTGTGTGTGTGTGTGTGTGTGTGTGTGTGATAATAAGGCATGTGTTTGGCTCCCAATGCTGTATGGTTTAGTTAAGAATGCAAAGATAGTAAATGAAGTCTCAGGAGCTGGCCTGCAGACATTTGAATCTAGAGAGAAATCACAGAGCAAATTCAAAACCACCCCTGAGAAGCACTCCTGAAACCTTGAAAGTATATTAGTGATGTTCGCTAAGCATTTAAACATTTGCTGTGTTTTTTGCCGTAAGGCAGCAGATAATTATCGTCCAATTATCATTACACCCTTTTTCTCTCTGCCTCTCTCTCTCTCTCTCTCTCTCTCTCTCTCTCTCTCTCTCTCTCTCTCTCTCTCTCTCTCACTCACTAACAGTCTATTTGACCTCAGGTCTCAATATTGGTTTATTTTACCTGATTTTGCTGTCTTGTGTCCTTTGTTAATTTGTCAGGGAACTTTTAATAATGTTTGCTTCCATCTCATTATAGGTAGATACAATGACAAACTGCTCTAGGATGGCTCACAATCCAAGACCTGTTAATCATCTCCTGAGTCTGAAAGAGCTGTCAGCTATCTTTATCTTTGAACTAACCCAAAGCTCCTTGAAATCCCAGGGAAAGCAGTAAAGTTTATTCAGTAAACACAGAATAGCTGACATTAACCTACTTGCATGTATTGCCAGGTGCCGATGAATTATTTATAGAAATACAATGGCCTATTGCAATAAAGGAGGTGATTTTACGTCATTTTAGTCTAACAGTTTGTATGTGGAAGTCATTATTTCTGCACAGCAACATATACTGACTCTTAGAGTGAGACATGGAAAAGTTTGTCTTTCAGCTGGCAATGCATTGGCTGTGCTAAAATGTCTGTCATCAGTATAATGTCATTAGCATATGTGACCATGATTACAATAAGAAACATATCTCATCTTCCAACAACACAACAGTGGTATTTTGTAATTGGTCATGTGTTGTGCATTGTAATCTGTATCAGGGCAATAGAAAGTCAGTGCAATTTAGGTGCTTAGGTGTTTGGCAAAACAGTGATTCTTACTTAGCAGGTGATACAGGAATACATCCAGCATTTCATTTGCATCCTGTTATGCTGCACTGTGTTGTTTTGACAGAATAGGTGTACGAGTTACCCAAAAGTTAACTGAATATTAAATGTCATTTAAATGTAATGTGAAAAAGTAAAAGTACAGACAAATGTACAGAAATGTTCAAAAATATTTGGTGTAGCTTGGTAAATCTCTTAACTAACATTATGAGATTACTATCATGATGTTTTTTTTCATCATATTTGTACTTAGTTTTAGTTAAATAATGGGTTAAATATGTTTTTTAAGGATTTCTGTACTATATTTAACTTGGTCACGTCTTCTTTTTCACAACACAGTTTTTGATTCCACACAGTCAAAATAATTTTTGGATCATAACTTACGTAGTGTATATCAGCATTGTCTTTACACTTTAGCTAACAATAAATCATCCAAGATTAGTCGATGGAACTTTTATCTCATCTTGCGTGTGTCCTTCATGTGATCCTCTCACATATGCAATATATACCTTTTTCGTTTTTTGTTCACTTAGATGGATGATCATCTCATACTATAAAGTTATTCACATGTCACATAATTTTTTTAAGAGCACAAAAAGCCATAACTTTCTGCCACATCCTCATTCTCCATGTCTGCTCACTTGCAAAGAGCACTAAAGTATTTCTTTGTGCAATGGCATAAGTCAGGCACCATTTCAAGGACAATAAATCCAGGATGAGGCTGGTGCATGCTGATGGCTCAGGAACTGTCTGCAGCTTCTCCACTGGTCATCTGAAACAGGACCTAACATTAGGTGATCTTATCACGGTCGACACAGGAATTATTATGGGTCAGGAAGTGTATATTCACAGAATAATGGAATTTTATCTGGAACGGTTGAGATAGACTGTGGGGTTGTGCAAACATGACTTACACAAAATTGATTATGTGTCCACACCTGTAGAATACATTCCTGCAGTTACTTAGTGCTCATACAAGTATGCCATCAGTGGCAATAGTGTATTTACTGTACAAAACGAACTTAGAATGAACTAGAAGAAATGTATTATATTGAGTAGTAATAATAATGAGTTAATGACAAGTGTAGTAATAAAGTAGCAACGGTGTTACTGTGGGAATGCTGCTATGACTTACACTGGTGCATAGAACAGAGAATTGAATTGCTATGTAAAGGAATCCATATTTGTGGCTTTCTTTCAGCTGTAACTTTGCCTCTTAGAAATTTGCAAACGAAAAGAGAGAACATGTCATATTGCCTCACAGTCAGCACAACTGAAAGAAACATGTTGGTGCTGCCTGAAAAGTTTCTAGGCCTTTCTGGAGGTATGTTGACATGCGAGTTGCCCTTGTTTGAATGTAAAGGGGTCTTGATTTGTCACAGAGCAGCCTGCAGCAGAGGCCTTTGTACAGGTTTGTACCAGTGTGGCTCTCACTGCATGTGTTTGTCAGGGGTGTGTAGCTATGTGGGACAACACGACTTGTTTGGTTGCTAGTGCTACACCTGCCATTCCCCTCTTGCTTTCACATACTGATGAGTGTTGGTGTGTGTGTGTGTGTGTGTGTGTGTGTGTGTGTGTGTGTGTGTGTGTGTAGTGTGTGTACATGTACCGAAGTGTGTTTGATCTTGGGTACAGCCTTGGGGTTAAAGTGTGAAAGGTGTCATGTCTGAGCTCTTTCCAGGTTTGTTATGGTGTGAACACAACACCTCCTGCAGCAAGAAGTGTCATTGTTTCCACATACAGGACTTTTGCCACTGCATTTCCCCCATCGAATGAGATGCACTCACACAGAGACAGTGTCTGAGACTGCTGTCAGCAAATAGCAGTGTGCAAAGAGTGTGAAATAATGCAAAAGCAGTTGCCAGGATTCACTGAGTCATTCACAAAGTCATTATTTGTTTTTTCATCCATAAAATATAAAATGTCAGGCATTGTTTTGCTCTCTTTTGCAACTCTAGTAATTGCTACAGTAAATGTCACCCCTAAACTTTAATGCACAGTCACTGCAGTGTTATTAGATGTGAGTTGGTGGATATCTGGACTTGTCTGTTTCCGATTTTATAACCACTGTTCTATCCTATCCCATAAGATGTTCTACAGCTTGGATTAGAATGCAGGTAGACCTTCACAGTTTTCCTTACAATAAAGACAGTTACAGTTTTTTTTCCTGCTGTGCCTGATGGAGTCAAACCATATTTCAGAAACAGCTTGAAAGGCAGAAACACACTACTGTATCTAACCCTAGTTCATTTCAAATGTTATATCAAATTGCCTTCTCTATCTAAAGCTCAAAATGTTCTAAAAATCAGGTATAGCTCAGTTCACCGTGATGAGATTGGACCAAGTGGATTTTTAAACATCAGTGTACCTTTATCGCACTATTTATGTTCTTTCCTGGAGTGAAATCTCCTTCACATCAGCACACAATCCACTGGGGAGCTTAATGTCACGGCCCATCCGCACTGTAAAGGAAGAGTGACATAGCTTTGGGTTGTATTCTGCCTCCTGCATCATGTCATCAATAGTTTAAAATGAACATTTTGTAGGCTGGGGACTCCTACATTAGTTCTGCCTCATGTGTTAGTATGTCTGAATACACATCCTGCAGACTACTGCAAACATGTGTGAACATGCGTTATGCTGCTAAAGAGTTGAATGCTGAAAAGACGAAATCCATATTTTACAACTATCAATCAGCCAGAGTTAACATGCTGAATAACCTTTCTACTGCCCTGATTTAGGCCCCATTACCATCTGGCAGTCTCGGTAGATGGACACCCTGGAAAGATGTGGTGCTTTAACTACCAGCATTAGAATCCAGCAAAGACAATACCTGACCAACCATGAAATTGAGCACTTATAAAGTCTCACTAGTGGCAGGGCTAAAAAAAAAAACGTAAGGTAAAAATTTATGTGACTGGTTGAAAGTGTCCTATTTTTTGTCTCTCAGAAGGGATTTTTTTAGTTTCCTTTTTTAAGCCAGAGCACAGATATTGCCATATTGCCATATTTCCCATGAGTGAACGCAAAAAAAGCAAGGGATTCTGAAAACTTTCTTTCTTTTTTCTTTTTTCTCCTCTTCAGACCTCCCAACCCTCCAGTGGGATTGCACACTTGGCTGCATCTCAAAAGAGGCCTGCCACCAGGAAGAGAGAAAAAAAGAATCCCCCCTCTTTGTGATTTACGAGGAGGCGACAACACCATTGAAGGAGATGGGGGTAAAAATGAATGGGGAGATTGGAATCTGACCACAGGCCACTCGTACCCTGTGGATGTTTCTCCAACGGCGGACATCAAAACTGCTCTCAGACCAGTTCTTATAAAACATAAGCTTTATCACTAAGCCTCTTCAGACCAGTTCTTATAAAACATCAGCTTCATCACTAAGCCTCTTCCTGGGGAGAACACATGCCTCTCAAGACCACATGAAAAATCATGCAAACAACAGAAAATATGAAAAAGGCATGCAGAGGGAGACATGAAAGAATAAGGCAGAGACGGGGGCAGAGACAGACGGGTTCAGTGGGGAAAGGCAGTGGAAAATAAATCATGGTCAGGGGCGTCCCTTCTGTCCGTGCTAAACCCAATAAGCAGTCACCCACTCCTGCTGTGAGGACATTTCATGCACAAATCTGTCTGAGTCAATATGGCTTTTATAACCGCACAGGTTTTGCTTGTCATCTTCCCAGCCGCTGTCCGTGGTACTGAAACACAGAGCTTAGTATGTAGGCAGAGGACTTCTCATGGTGAATTTTCTCACATATATATGTGAACTAATACCTTTCAAGTGCTATTTCATAACTACCTCATTACAGTTGGGGTTATATGAAGAGGGCAAGTGGACTTATTAAAGGAAGTGTGCCACTGTGAATTTTTACAGAACAGTATATGTAGGTGTGCTTACATTGGTCTGGATGCTTGTGTGTGTGTGGTGTGTGTGTGTGTGTGTGTGTGTGTGTGTGTGTGTGTGTGTGTGTGTGTGTGTGTGTGTGTGTGTGTGTGTGTGTTTGTGTGTGTTTGTGTGCCAGAGAGAGAGATACAGAGACAGATAGTCTAAAGCACACACAGACTGATGTGGAACATACACCATGATCTACTCTGTATTGAAGATTTTAGGATTCACTGCATGGTGCTTCTGTTCGGGCCAAGGTCTTGGTCAGACCAATTATGTCCATTACTCCTAAACCATGCCAGTACATGACATCAGCCCTAGAAATAGTATTGTGTGTAATGTAGCCTGAGGCAGACTTAATGAAAGTTTGCACACACAGATGTGAGGATGGGAAGAGAAACGCTATCAGCATGCAAATCAATATGATGCGGAGCAGGAAGCCGTTACAATATTTCTTTCTGCTGATTTTGCCTCTCTTCACCTTTCATGGTGTTTTGCTTGCTTCCATTAATTTAAGTGGTAGTGTGTAATGTGTGAGAGATTTAGATGTGTGGAAATGTGTGTTTACAGGTTCATGATCATGCTAATATTATCAAGGTCATTTGCATAATTCTTTCTGCTTATTATGCAAGCGGAATGGACAATTATCTAAACACAACTGTGTCTTTTGTAGTAATTAACTCTCCCACCTGAGGGCACTCCATTCTAATCTAATATCTGACGATTACCACCATATGTGCTTTAAATTAGAGCCCTCTGCCCACAGTATGGGCAAGTGATATACCGTAAGGTGCAGGATCTCCAACCCTGTTTCAGTGGAATCTTGACAATGATTCAGGCATAGATTAAGCTAATGACTTTCCACACAGCGCACAATTTCAGTCATTTAAGAATTACCAAAAGCAATGTGACAGATGAGCAGTAGCTGTAAGTGGAGAAAAATAATAGCCATGGAGTATAATGTAAGTGCCAGGATTTAACAAAGCTGCACAGCTTTGAATGACATATTTAGCAAGGAGTCAAAACCAGACCCTTGACTGGGTGCACTGGCTTAGTGTTTCTGCCGCTTGCAGTCTGGATGGTGCGCAGCTGTGGGGAAGGGAGCAGCCTTTGTGGGGAGTCACAAAACTCCTGCAGACAACTGGGTCAAGCGGAGAAAAGCCTGAGACAAAGGCTGAGAGAGGAGCTGAGTTGAGGCAAGGTTCATCAGGGCTACTGGGGACACACAAATAAAAGGAACGGAAAGAGAGAGAGAGAGAGAGAGACAGAGAGAGAGAGAGTGAGAGAGAGAGACAGAGAAAGAGAAAGCGGGAAAGACAAAGAGAGAGTGATAGAGAGAAAGACAGAGAGAGAGTGTGAGAGAGGAAGACAGAGAGAGAGAGAGAGAAAGAGAAAGAGTAGAGATAGAGGGGATGGTGTGATGGTGGAAGGATGTGGAGTAAAAAGAATGTGGCCATAATGAGGAGGCAGAGCTACAGTATGTGATCATTCTGTCTCCATATCTTCATTGGTGCTTCACAAAAGCCCTTATCCCTTACATTTTGGTCTTTCTGATCAAAACTGTATTTTGAGATTCACGTGGTCACTTGGAGGTTCACAAATTCAGCTAGGGTGTGTCAAAATACACCCTAATCACTACTCCTGACATGTAAATACCACAGGGGTGAATATATAATCTTGGGTTTTTTGACAGCTCAGGGTCAGCTGGTCTATTTCAGTCTTTGAAAGTTAGCCAGATCCATGTTTCAGAAATGACAGCTTACTGAAAAACCTTGAAATCCAACATGGCAGGTGAGCTAGGTTGGCACATCTCAAAAGACATTCAAAGGCGATTTTAAGGATTTTTTAATGTTTTCCAGATCACTGGATCTTTGAGAGAGACTTTCTTCTTTTTTTCCCCTTCTGCATTCAGCTGTGATCCTATGACAAGGTTGACGTACAGGGTGAGGTGAGCTCGTCTTATCCTTGATCAAACACAATAAAAGATGGGCGATGTAGTTGACTGGACATGCACACTGGATTTAATCATCAGTGAATATCACTGAGTCACTTTGGACATGGAAGATATATTTTCATTGGGTAGTTTATTAACTGCGAGTGCCTGATATTAAATAATGTTGAGGCTGCCTTTTGACAGGCGCATACAAGTTAAAGGCTGACAGAAGTGAGATTAAGGAGTTGGCAACTAACTTATAAGTTTTACTGCTGAAGCAGTTTGTGTAGAAGCAAGGAGTTATGATGAGGCTAATATTATATTTTGCTTTACTTAAAAGTTAGGGCTAAGTGTTGTGCTTTTTAGAAGATCTTTTCTGTCTCTCTCCAACTTAAGGCTTCTTCTTGTGATGTGTTTGGGACAATGATGAATAATTTAACAGTGATCCTTTATTATAGATTTCATCACTTAATTACATTACATTGCAGTTATCAAATGCCTTTGTGCAAAGCGATTTACAAGAGGACATAAGCTACAGCTATTTCATAAAACAGGTTGCAATAAAGTAGGATTAACTTTACCAACCAATGTCCACAGATACTGTCTTCATTCATTCTCTCATGTTGAAAATTATACCTAGTGGTCAGCCAGAACTTGCTGTTGTCATGTGAGCAGCACATGCAATGCAGTTCTCTCAAGTAGGATTTAATATGGATTCCCCAGGTGAGCACTGACACATTTCCTCATTACACTCTGTGGTCTGCGGCTGTATCCCTATCGCCGATTAGGTGAATATACTGCCATGGAGAAGTTCCAGTTCGTGAGTAGTCTGCTGACATTAGTGTGAGGTTTTAGAAGTGTAAGAAGCACTGCTCTGTTCTATAGAAGCTGAATGATAGAAGAAGTTATCCGTGCTTCGAGCGAGTGTGCTCAGCGTAAACCAAGACAGGAGGTGGATAACTAGACAGCTTCGCAGAGAGCAAACAGCCTGTGGAGAAAGAGACAGGGTACGGGGAGGGTGCTGACAGGGGGTAACGTCACATCATCTGCGTAGGTCAATATGACAGGACTTCACTGCCTGGGCGGGTTGAGGAATGTATATATAATACAGAAAAGTAATGGAGGTGCATTGCTGTGAGATTCATCTGATGACGAGAATCGTCTCGTCGGCTCACCTAATTGATGCCTGGGATGCCTTTTCGTTAGTTCCTTGAAGAGGAAAATGAGTTGCGAAGGAAAAGAACCTTCTAGGCGCCTTGCTCATTATATGATGTCAAAAAATTAATTTAATTAGTAACAGATCCACAGCATAGCAGCCTCTCTCTTTCTCTCTCTCTCTCTTTCTCTCTCTTTCTCTCTCTCTCTCTCTCTCTCCCACACGCTCTCCTGCAGTTGGAATGAGCCACATCTCTCTGGCGCAGTGACAAAAGCATATTAC
The DNA here is from genome assembly GCA_027475355.1 of Coilia nasus. Taxonomy (NCBI): domain Eukaryota; kingdom Metazoa; phylum Chordata; class Actinopteri; order Clupeiformes; family Engraulidae; genus Coilia; species Coilia nasus. The sequence continues at coordinate 26,702,624 of CM050203.1, read as the reverse complement.
CTCAGATGAAGCTTCAAAGATATTTAGAGGTGACTGCGTCATGTAAAAATGTGATACTTTGTTAAAAGCCTGGTAAGAAATTGAATTTGGCAACCTGACCTGCTGAACTCAGGACATGGATATGGGGGGAAAGTCTTACCTTCTGATGTTATTACTGCAGTTTGATGAAATTAATAAGCGCAGCCAAGGCAGTTATATCAGAGTGATGAACTGGCAGCAGTTCCCCTGTATCTTCTTTTTGCCAATAGTGTCAGAATACAGCTATACGTACATGCTGCACAGTGTACAAAATTGATTATGCATGACACTGAATATGCTAAATATGTTTAATGTCTTATTAGCTAAAATGAATTAAAATGAATACAAGTATAATATACCTTTTAACAGATTTCTAATTGAATAGCTCCAATAAATGCTCAATGAAAGAACACAGTGTGTTAATAAACATACTTGAATAAGAGACACTACTGTAGGTGCACAGCTGCCAAAATTGCTGTGGTAATGTGGTGGGATTTAAAACAGGTTTACTGATTTGGTAGATAAAACCCTCTGTTAGACAATTGCCTTGGAATAAGTCAAGGCAGGACACGAAATCAAGCTTGCAGACATCTTTTTTTCCCAGATGCAAACTTTTAGACCTACAGGGTTTCAGGTCAAATGTCAGCACCAGGGAGCTTCTTTATTAGTCTCTCCTAAGAAAAAGCCTGAGGCACTGAAAATTGGCCACCACAGCTCCCTTTTCTGCCCGGCGAAGATGCCATGTTTGGCAGCCTGAAGCTGACTGCACTTCTGAACTGTGAATGTGAGAGCGTGTTGGGAATAGGCCTCTAGAGGACCGAGCATTAAGCGGGTGCTCATCATCACATGGCTCACGGGCACACACACACACACACACACATAGACACATGCACACACACACGCACACGCACGCACGCGCACACACACACGCACGCACACACAGACATACACACAGACATACACACACAGGCAGTCAGGCACACACATGCACATCCACACACGTGCATACATACACACAGGCACACACACACACAGGCACGCACATGCATGTCCACACGTGCACACGCGCACACACACACGCACGCACACACACACACACTCACTCACTCACTCACTCACTCACTCACTCACTCACTCACTCACTCACTCACTCACTCACTCACACACACTCACAGCAAAAAAAGGTTGTGTATTTGTATTCCATACAGAAAAAAGATCAACAGGTGAGATCAGTGCAGACTGCAACTGCACATGAAGTACACATAGAAAAACACAGCTCCTGAACATCCTCAGTGGGGTCTGACATTGTATTACTGCCCTGTGCCACACAATATTATGTAAAAATAAGAAGCATCTCAAGCTTAATTAGGCACAGGTGCAATATGTAATGTGACAGCATGTAATTTAGGTGTGCTACATTTTGGAATGCGCAGTATTGTTTCACAACCTCATAATATCCCAAAATATCAGTCCAGGTTATAACAAACATCTGAAACATGAAGCAGGCCAGACATTTAACAGACACACTTTGGTGGTGTGACTAAGAGTATAAGATTACAAATGAAAACCTCAAGATGCTGTAAATACAGATAAACATCCTGTAAAGGCATATTTTACAAACATTGTTTTTATCCATAACTGAGGACAAAGTATTTATAATGCAGACCCAGATAACATGACCACTGCAATAAAAGGAAGACCTCAGAGACACTGTCAAGATATGAGTCCAGCTGTTAGGCCCACCAGAAACAGAACACTCACTGAGGTGTAGGACAGATGAAGGTCACTTTGGCATTCTGATAGTTTACAAAGTAGGGGTGCGTTAAGCTTCCTGAATGAGGACAAATCTTTCCCTTTGCGTTGTTTGACATTACTAGTGTTGTCCAGTTAGTGTTTGATAAATGGTAACTTTTGGGAACGTAACTCCATTCACTACATTCAAATTCCATTCACTTTCTATAAATAAAGATTGACAAACTAAAGAAGATAGTGTTAAAATTGAAGTAAAGGACTAGCATGAAGCTGTAGTCAACAGACAAGTTTTGTTTTTAGATTGGGTGTTATGTAAGAACCTGTCTGTTATTAAATACAGAAAAAAACAGTTATACTTTCCAATTTCGCATAACAGTCAAATTAATCTGTGGAACATGGTTATTGTTTTTAATGTTGATTTCTTTATTTTTATTTTCTGTAAGGTGACCTTGGGTGTTTTGAAAGGTGCAGAGTAACAAATAACATGTTATTAGTAAAAACATTTTAATAATACATTATTATTATTAGTATTATTATTATTATTATTATTATTATTATTATTATTATTATTATTATTATTATTATTATTATTATTATTATTATTATTAATACTAATAATAATACTAATAATAATAATAATGATGATGATGATGATGATGATGATGATAATAATAATAATAATAATAATAATAATAATAATAATAATAATAATAATAATAATAATAATAATACAGTTTCTGCCATGTACTAAGTTATTCACACCAATCCCCATGTACTAAGTTATTCACACCAATCCCCATGACATATACCCCTTACATTCAATTAATGTAGCTGACAAAACAAAGAGTTGTGCTCTCTTACTATAGTGGTCAAATGTGACCCAACGAAGGCCACACAAGCTTTTGTGGAGGACAAACCTCATTGTGTATCACAATAGTCACACACAGTAAACATAGAGAGATGAGCTGCCATTACCCTGTAGTGTTGCTAAGATGTAGCCTGGTGAACCAGAGCCTTTCACTTTATTTCACGTTGTGTAAAGACTCTGGCTACTCTCCATAGGTATATATTTACTTCCTGGTAGACAGATACTTGCTGTGACCTTTAAAACTATTGGACCTGCCTTCAACCAACTGCAGCTGCCTAAATGCAGCAAACATACTCACACTTATTGCTTAAGTTTACAACATCAATTTCATCCTTCCCACTGAGCAACATAGCCCTCGATCCATTTGGTGATTGGTAACCAAAAAACTCTGCCAATGACTGAGCAGAGGTGCCTATTATTCACAGATAACACCCAGTACACAGCAGAGCAACATACAGATTATGCAAAAGACAAGCCATATCCACAAAATGTAAATGTGTGTGTGATAGTGGAAACAACTGTAATGCACATCATGTATGTAACTGTGAGTATTTGTAAAATATGGTGTTTGGGGATGTGAGGCACGGTGCTGTAAATGTCTAAAGAGTAGCTGGGACATAGCAGATGGTAACAGGACGGCTATTTGTAAGGAGGATGGCAGAAAGGGATGAGAAACTGCTTCAGTGTCCTTTGGGTAGTTTTGATTGACAGGACCTGCCAGAGGGGAGGAGTTGAACACAGTTTTGTCCAGGATCTAAAGATTTAGTTCCCCCCACCCCTCTTTAAGTCTTCTTTGCCTCGTTTCAGGTACTGAATAGAAGGATAGGCAGGGGAGCATCACAGTTTTTTTGTGGCAGTCCACAGTGTTCCCTGTAGTGTGTTCCTCTCTGGTTATGTGGCTGATGTAAACCAGACCGGGATAAATGTGCAGACTAAATGCAATGTCTGCACTAAAATAAGTCTGCTAATATTTTATTGTTTTGTATACACACATAGTGTGGAGCAATCTGAGATAGATAGATAATGTGTGTGTGTGTGTGGTACAAGCTAGTATCTGCACATATAGTTGAAAAACAGAGGAATGCAGCAAGAGTGAGTGAGAGGTAGCAAGGAACTAGCATTTTACATACAGTAATACAGAGAACATTTAGAAAAAAATATGACTAACTGTAGAGATGGCTGTGGAGTGCTTAACAGCACCTGCTGTCTGGCTCACCTCTTCACTGGTTCTCACTTGAGAAGGCCCTTCCCTCTTTTATCTCATCTTCCTCTTCCCTCTCTTTGAAATCCCTTCTGCTCTTCTCTCCCTCATCTCTCCTGACAGTTTCTGTCCCTGTCCCCTATTCCCCTTTTTTTAAATGAGAACTGATGTCTGAATAACGAGTCCATTAATTGGAATTATTTCGAGTCTGGGCCATGTCGGGTCATGTCTATCAACTGGTAATCCTTTCAGCATGACATTTAAGCTCAGTTGTTCATGTGGCAATATTTCCTTAAATGTAGGCAACTGCTTCACGGCAGTTAGGCTAGGCCTACCTGAACCCACTCACTCTCTCCTTCTCTCTCTCTTTCTCTTTATGTGGGACTCCGTGTCTGTCAAAAAGTTATTTTCAGTATGCCATTGTTGTTTTCCTTAAGTCAGTCAAGATGTCATAAAGGCATACATCATGTTCAGAAAAAAAATTCAAACGTATACGCTATCATTTTGAGACATGGCATTATGTTGTAGCTATGACTGCACACCGTTTGGAGGTTGCATGCGTGTATATCTCACGCTACACATTTCAAATATCTTACCTATAATACCCTAGTGGTTTTCATGCCATGACAGTCACAACCTACAGAAGGAAAATACAGCAAATACAAAGGAAATTATCTGTCACCAATCATTGACACAGGCCTACTTAGAAGCCAAATATCTCTACCTGGACAATGTTTTAAAAGAAACTATATGCTTACTTCAAATTGAACTTCAGTGTACATCTTGAAGTAGAGAAGGCAAAGCCTCATTATTATTTGATGAATGTCCAGTAGCCAAGGAAAAACTAGGCATAAATGCTGATGAGCAGGCAGCACCACAGACAGGGTGACATCCATGATGTCTTTGCTGGGTGGCATATACACCCAACTGCCTTACTGTTAAACGGTGAATGCACAGCTGACAAGCAGCCAGGCAGAGGTGTGGACGAAGAGGACCCAGGCACAGGCACTGACAGGGACACACAACAGGCAGAGGTGCAAATGAAGAGGGTGTGGGAATAAGGTGTTATTATGTGTGTGTGTGTGTGTGTGTGTGTGTGTGTGTGTGTGTGTGTGTGTGTGTGTGTGTGTGTGTGTGTGTGTGTGTGTGTGTGTGTGTGTGGGAATGGGGTGTTATTATGTGATAAATAAATGTGTGTGCCCGATTCATGACATTGAAAGAGCATTTTTTTCACCGGAAAAATTACATATTACACAATTGTTCCACTTTATTTTTACAATTCTGAAACATGAGTGGTAGAAAATGAGTGGTAGAAAACAACATTCAAAAATGAAGGCAGCTAAACAATTTTGTTGGCAACCTCTATGTTAGAGTAAGACACACAAGTTACACAGAATACAATTTAAGTTCATTATACCCACTAACATGATCATAACGGCATCGATTATACCCGGGGAATAGATGAGACACATTTTATTCCCACACTACCGAAGTGTAGACTAAATAAGTGTTAACGAAAACAAGACGGCGGAGGGTAGGGGGTGGGGGTGTGAACACATCATGCACAATTTTATTTCATTTACTGGTGTGACACACATAGAAGCAATTGTAAGAGACTGTAACAGATACATGCTAAATTGTTTTCATCACAAGCATCTTAAGAAGTCATTGGAGATGATTAGCAGCCATCAGTTAACCTGCTCCAGCTTTCAAGAAAATGAAAATCCCTTCTTACCTGTCCACAATGCCATGCTACTCTGGTACTGCAGAGCTTCCCATATAACCTTCTCCTTACCTCCGCCAGCGGCTGATTATGTAATCATCGGCGTTTGTTTCTTTGTTTGTTAGTTAGCGACATAACTCAAAAAATAATGGATAGATTTTGATTAAATTTTTGTCAAAAATTGGTTAACTTAAAAGTGATTAGATTTTGGTGGTGACAATGCTTGCAATGGCAGAGGTCTGCGCTCTCTGAGGCGGAGGTCTGCACTCTGAGTGGTTTTCTAGTTCTTCTATGTTGACACTTCCTAGCTCCCTATCTATATGGGGTTTCAACACACATTACTTGAGCTATCTCTGTGGTAGGCATTCCAGGACCAAGGCCAGCTACCAAACATGCAAACTACATTATAAATCCCAGTGTATGATCTAGTAAATCATCAAGCATTAACCTAGCTGACTTACAAAGCCTGGTACTCAAAGCGAAGAAGACCATTAAAACCGGGTGAGCAAATTGAGATGTCTAATGTGCAGAAACTATCAACATGAAACTGTCACACAAGTCATTGGAAAAGACCAATGTTTTCAACATGAGCCACATTTCACAATGGTGAAATCGGTGTGTTAATTATCTGCCAGTCATACGTATTCATTCAAGGCAGCAAGTCCTAAGTAATCAATCAAAAGAACTTCCAAATATGAGGACAGCTGAACAAATTTTATTGACAATGCAACTGAAGTGTAAACACAACTGATGGCATTAGACCTACTGTGGTGTCTAATAGCTGACTGAATATGGCCGTTGATATGGTAGTGCACCATCTGCTGTAGCTGATAGTACAGACACAGAATGGGCACATGTCTCTCCACCTTCTTCAGCACTGTCTGGCACAAAATTGTGTATACACTTGATTGAGTAAAACATAAAATCTATGGCCTGCATCTCAGTAATCAATTATATATTATTTTGCATATTATTAGATGTAATTAGAACTGGTAATAAAGTTTAACGAATGTCAAAACAGCTTACATTACCTTACAATTTTAACAATGGCAAGCATGACAATTTTGCTATAGTGCTATAGTGCATTGTAATGTTATGGAAACATCAAAATATTACATAAAAGAAATCATTTTGGTATGTGCTAAAGCACAGCTTGTAAACAGTTATGCAGTCGTCTGCTCAGACACAAACTTATTATGGATACGTTATTTTGTGTTTAATGGGAGGATATCACTTGAGGGATATCAATAACACAACAAAGTAACATATAAACATGTAAATAGGAATAAGTGTAAAATGAAGCATTAGTTTTGTATGGTAAAATAACAATGACTCAAGCAAAATACACAAAGATTTAAGAGTTCTCATATGCTAAACATTTATGGGAGAGAAGTAGTGACGTGTGTGTGTGTGTGTGTGTGTGTGTGTGTGTGTGTGTGTGTGTGTGTGTGTGTGTGTGTGTGTGTGTGTGTGTGTGTGTGTGTGTGTGTGTGTGTGTGTGTGTGTGTGTGTGTGTGTGTGTGTTGGGGGGAGGGGGAGTACTTCTGGATGTCATAAAATGACATCTGGCATAAGTCCCCAACTGCCTGTGTGGTCAGGTTGGGCATGCTGAGAGCAGCTGAGAGGGCTGATTTGGCCCAGAGCATGCTGGGAAGCCACAAGAGCAGGGTCAAGCCCAGCACAGAGAGGAGTGATTATGGGCTGCAGATTAAGCATGTGGGGGTTAAAGAGAGTCTCTCCACAGGGAGAGGGGAGCAGACCTGCAAACAGATCACAGACATATGGCACTTTAGGGCTATAACTGAGATTTTTAATGGGAAATTCTGAGTGTATCTGTCTGTCTGCCTATCTGCCTGCCTGCCTGCCTGCCTGCCTGTCTGTCTGTCTGTCTGTCTGTCTGTCTGTCTGTCTGTCTGTCTGTCTGTCTGTCTGTCTGTCTGTCTGTCTGTCTATCTGTGTGTGTGTGTGTGTGTGTGTGTGTGTGTGTGTGTGTGTGTGTGTGTGTGTGTGTGTGTGTGTGTGTGAATGAAAGAAAGAAAAAGGAGGACAGAATAAGGAGACTTTGGAGGTCCTTTCAGGCAGATACACCCCCAAATAAAGACTGAATTGAAATTGACTTGAATTTGGAAATGAAATCCAGCATAGAATGTTGATTGTAATCAGTTAAAATTGGAGCAGCATCTTGTTGAGACATGATCTGGACAAGATCTAACAGTCACAGCACTTACAGATCTCGCAGCCAAATACAAGCAGATTGGGCCTCTGCTTCCCCCTTCCCTGCACCAGGCACCATGTAAACAAAATCAATACTCCAGAGTCAACAAGGTAAAAATCCTTGTTTCGTTCTTGTTGGCTAGTAATGTGGAGCGGTTTTTCATCATCCCATGTGAGAAGGAGTGGGAGAGAGGGAGAGGAGCTATGCTCTTCGAAGCATTGTGTGATGTCAGGTGTGACTGTCATTAGCTCCAGCTCTCTGGTGTCAAATATGATGAGTTGCAGTTACAAGGCTGGCAAATGAGAATGGCCACTCACTCGGACAGAGCAGAGGCTGTCGGGCAAATCTCCAGCTCCTCGGAGAGCCCAGCCAACCTCCAGCATGCCCTCACATGCATGGGCAGGCACAGGGGAGAGGTGGGCTGAAATTTCCCTTCCATCAATGCTGAAACTCTACAGAGAGCCACACGATATGACATTCAGTTACCAACCTATAAAGAGTGACTGCTGTCATCTCCAAAATCAGCATTACATTATGTCGCTTGTTAAAACTCACAGAGAGGTGATAAAAAGCATTTAGGCACTTTCTTAACTTGACAACAGAGTGGGAATACTGGGGACTGGTCAGAGAGACGAAAAGAGGAATGACATCAAGAGCAGCATAAAGTGTGAGGTGGATTGAAACAGTTCATGAAACTGTGTCTAAATCTTAATCTCATTCATGGTTTCATTGGCTGAATTACACAACTATAAACTGTGCAGGCATTGTAAGAGAAACAAGCTGTGTTTGTCATTCAGAAAAGTGCTCCTGTGGACGCACATTGGATGTTCCCAAAGGGGACAAAATGCAACGTCATTGTTATTGGGGGTTGTGCATTGTATTTCATGGTCTCCCACAGGTGCTCTCCCCAACCAGTGCTCTCCTGCACCCTCATCCATGGCTGAAATGCCCTTGAGCAAGACCTCTAACCCCACACTGCTACAGGGACTGTAACTGAAACCCTGTACCTAAGTAACTCTGGATAAGAGCATCAGCTAATTGTAATGTAATGTAATGTAATGTAGGACCAACCATCTATCTGCATTAGGGGTAGGTAGTCATGTGGGAAAACATAAACTACACATTGTACTCACAGGAGACTTCTGCTGTACCCCAGCATCCCAGGACCACAGTCAGCTACCAAAGCAAACACGCTTATCAATGCTCTTCATCAGGCATCTCAGTGGGAGAGCTAGAGAATCATCAGCCATTCATCTCGCCATCTTGCCAACCTGGTGCTCAAAGTGAAATAAAATAATTCAAACTCACTGAGTGATATACGAGGAAAACATTTTTATTATAACTGTCTCACAGCAAAACTTTAAAACTTTTATAATAAGACCTGAATAATTCTGCTCATGAATTGGATTTTGAAATGCTACACTTACAGGACGTGTGCTTTAGTAATTAGCAGTGCAAAATCCTTCAAGTGTATTTCAAAGTGTTTGTCTCCTTTCAGTCAGAACCTCATGTTTTCTGTCACCCATCCACATAAATCTTTAATGTACTCCATCACACACTCATACATTTTAAATATTTGATCAAACACAGAAAAATTAATAATACAATCAAACTTTAAAAGCATTGCAAGTTTCTCTTTTGTGTATTTAGATCTGTTTGATGTGTTTGACATGTTCTTTAATAATAGCTATACTGTTGTGCAGACTGATTTATCTTGCTAAAGTCTCAGCGTGTTTTATGACTTTTAACTGCACCCTCAGCTCCCTGTCTTAGTACTCCAGTGCATCACTTCTTTCCCCCTCTCATCCCCCATGTCTTCATCTCTCCACACCTCCCTTCATCCCTTTATCCCTCCCTCCCTCCCTCTCTTTCTGCGCTCTAACATCCGCCTAACACTCAGGCAGGAGAATTAAGTACATTGCTTCTCAAGACGGCCTGCACTTTGGCTCTCCACCATTTCAACCCTTTAAACACGTACCATTACCTTGAATGGGATCAGGATGCATTATTTAGAAGGCGAGAGGGCCCTGGTCAAGCATTGCACAGACAGACAGAAAGAAAGAAAGAGAGAGAGAGAGAGAGAGAGAAAGAGAGAGGGAGACAGAGAGAGAGAGAGAGAGAGGGAAAAAGAAAGAGAAGTAGAGAGAAAGAGCCACGTGCCCCTCTTTAATCTTCAGGTCGCTTATCTGTTTCACTCGATTTTAGGTAATGCACTGAGCTTTGTAAAAAAAAAAAAAAAAAAAAAAACAGATGAAAGGAGCGAATAAAAGGCTGAGGGTGTTTTAAATGGGCCTTTCCTCCCCAAACAAGGAGAGGTGAATCACACATCCTCTCTCACTCTGCTGAATTGTCTTTTCATCTAGTGACCCCTCAGCTGCACTGCCAGTGATCAGAGTGTTACATCATCTCCAGTCTCTCTGAACTGGGTAGCAGAGGGAAGGTTAGCATAGGGGAGCCCATGTCTAGCTGAATAAATTTTTAAGGAGAAATAACAGAGTTCGATCAGATAGTTGACCCCCCCCCCCCCCCCCCCCCCCCCTCTGCCAAGTCGACCTGCAGTTGCATATGATAATACTTCACACTTGAAAATGCACGCTGGTGTGTGCAGTGCTGTGTGAAGATCGTAACTTTAGTTTTAAGACCTCAGTAAACCTCCTTGCTCAATCAGTTAATAAATATCCCCTCCAGGATCAACTCCCTCTCACGGACTATAAATCATTACCTTTATGAAGCTGCATTCCACCTACTGCCATACTTTAATGTGTTCAACATAAGCAATGGTAATGTAGCTTATTAATTTTCCCTGAGTGTTATTTATACATTTGTCCCCAGAATCATACCATTTCATATTTAGTGGGCATGATACCCTTTACTGTATTTAAATCCATGAAAAAAACTTCTATTTGAGATAGGGGCGGAAATGTGACATTCAGGAACATTCAGACATAATGCATAATACATATAAAATGGAATAAGTAAAGCTAGCATTTTGCAACAGGAACAAAGTAAATTTTGTTCGTTCTTTATGAGGTGTGGCAGTGAATTATAATAGTGAAATGGTGTGGGCAAAATGCCAGCAGTGTAAGTAAGGACATTTGTAAGAATAATGTTTATTCAGTGAAAGAAAGTCAATAGCTGCCATAAATCTAAGAACAGTGGGGTAGTGACTGATAGCTTAATGCTAGTGCTGACATGTGCTATATTTGTTTTATAGCTTTAGTGCTGCAGAACAATAGGACTACACAAGTTATATGCCAGAACAGCCAAGTAAATAAACTATGTAGACTTTGTGATATAATGTATTACATTATAAACAAAGTGAGTGTTGCTGTATTTGCTGTTCTATTTGTTAACGTTTATTTGCCTTGGTTTTTATTTGTCACTCTGTTAATATTACCTGAGTTTAACAGTTCTTGTTTTCCCTTTAATTTCTATTTGTCTGCTCAGTCAAACAAATACACAGATCACACACTCACACACAAAAACAGACACAGACAGACAGACAGACAGACAGACAGACAGACAGACAGACAGACAGACAGACAGACACAGACACACACACACACACACACACACACACACACACACACACACACACACACACACACACACACACACAAAAAAAAACATGAGTATGTTATGTAGACATCATAAGAAGCACAGCTTACAAAGGCTTTAGGCATCCTGGAGGCTTTTGTCTTCTGAAACAGTGTCACTGTGTTGCACCATGGCTGCCCCATTCTCCCAAGCCACGCCTGTGTTCACTGTGGTGTGTGCAACCCTACTCTCCCCTGGTGGTGTAGCAGGGGAAGTGGTAGTTAAACATGCTTCAACTTCTCTTATCAGGAACTTGAAAGACATTTACAAAAGCCCAGCTGTAGACTGTTGTCTAAAACTACACTTGGTAGGAAACTACACAGGCCTACCATACACAACATGCAAACTTTTTTATTTGGTATACATAAGAATCATAATCTAACTGAGATCTAATTATGCAAACCAAGCCCACTCCCTAAATCATCATCATCATAAAAAGCTGCTGCAGCAAAAATGGCCTGTTTGAGTGAGGGTGTGTTAACACTACAGTGATAGATGCAATGAAGTCCCACACAGCCTTCCAAACAGCATTGCATTAAAGTTAAATGGAGGATACAGAGGAAAATCAATGCTTTGCTTTTCCATGTTGATTTTTTTCCCCAAGCTCTGATGAATAACAAACTGCCTGGCAGCACCATGTGGAAATGCTGCTCTGCCATCTCTGGGGAGGCTTAAGTGTGCCTGCCTGCCTGCCTGCCCGCCTGCCTGCGCTTCCTGCTTCCCCCTCTGATAGAAGGGAAATGAAGGTGCTAAAGGGGAAGTGTTTTTCCTGCACGTTCTGTGACAAGTAATTATTTCAGGTTGTGTGTGGCGTGTGCGACAACTTTTGTGGTTTGGCTTGTTGAACTTAGTAATTTTGCAGCTGTTGCAATGAGATTACAAGGTGGAGGGTTTTTTGACTGATTTTTTGCTGTTTGACTGTGTGTGTGTTTGTGCGTGCATGCACACAAGTGTGTGTGTGTGTGTGTGTGTGTGTAGGTGTGGGTTTGTGTGTCAGTATGTACATGTATGTACATATGTGTAATTCATTCATCTTTGCATACGCACGCTATGCCCTGTGTTGCTCCCTCCATACTTTGTATGTGTCGGCTGTGCTGGGAAATCTAACAAAGTCTCTGTTTCAACTGGACTTCTTGGTGTAGTGCACCCCCTGAAGCTGGCCATTTGACAGAGAGAGAGAGAGAGAGAGAGAGAGAGACAAAGACAGAGACAGAGACAGAGACAGAGACAGAGACAAAGATAGGCCAGTGGCCAAAGCAATGGCCCCTTTTCTGCTTACTTCTGCCATAAATATAGCTACATTTCCCTGAGAGTAATATTAACCCTGTGCAAGTGAGGACAGGGTGAATAAACATGTGTAGAAACACACACACACACACACACACACACACACACACGCACGCACACACACACACACACACACACACCACACCTTTGTAGTCCGTATCATTAAGCCAATGTCAGTCTCTTTACCTGTCCTACATGTCAGCATCTTCTTTTGATGAGGGCAGAGGTTGACTTGGCACACACTCAAGGTGTCATGAGGTACATTCAAGCCTATTTACAAATTTTGTTATTTGCTCAGCATTCGCTATGCAGAAAGGAAAAAAAGCAAAGGAATATGGGATGATATGACAGGCCTGCTTGAGCACATTGCTAACTGCTGACGGGGTACATTTAAGGTGCTGCACTAGCATATCAAAAACGGTTAACTTCATGCAAGAAATTCTCAATGAGGCTAGGGAGTAATAGTCTGAAACACGCAGAAAAACATGTCAGTGGCCTTAATAACAAAATGTGCCACACGTCATTCTAGTGAATCTGCAGTCTTCTGCAGTACTCTACAGTAGTCTACACACTGACATCAGCACAGGCAAAGAAAAAAACATTACACTATTAAAAGAACAGTTCAAAATGTTGTGGTTCTGGTGATTTTTAGGATCAACGACCAGTAAAAGTATAACTTCTGCTTCTGTGCTTCTCTATGCAATACGTTGGTTCAGTCTGAGCAAGTCTGTTTGCCATTTCCATAGCCAGGAGTAAAAACATTTTTTTGAGTGCACACACAAAACAGACACCAAAAGTGTGAGGGGCCATTTGCTAAATTAAAATAAACCAAAATATTTTGTGTTGCCATCTACAACCATGCATCTCTTTTAGTATGGCAAAGAATCAAGTTTTGTCAAGAATCTCTCCTTGATCCTCCTGCCCTAACAGTTTACGTAAAGAGTATTTAGAGCAATACAGCTGGACAGCATCAGAAATGAGGATGAAAAGAGGTAGTCACTGTCAGCCAAAGTGAATGACGCATGGCAGAAGTTCCATAAGTTTAAAGTGTTCTGAAGAAGAGTGAAAATAAGAGTGTGCAGCACCACAGTGTACTGTGCACTGAAAATGCCTGCCTTCAAAGTACCAGTCCATTGTCATTTCCCAATCTCTTTAAAGTGACCTGGGAGACTGTGAATATACAGTTGAGGCCAAACATTTTAGCCCCCCTTATGAAATTAGATAAAACTCTTGATTTCTCCATGGAAATGACCATTAACAACACGTGTTTATAGTGTATTTGTTTCCAAAGTAACAAAGGCAAAATGTCCACTAAGTTTGATTAGGATATTTTATGATGCACTGAATTGAAACAAGAAAGGGCAAAAATGACCTGTCCAAAATTATTAGCCCCCTGGCCATTATGAGTCAATAGTTTACCCTTTCTGAGCCACAACTGACAACTACCTATTAGATACCAAAACCAAGATCCTGGAGTGGCCCGCAAAGAACCCAAACTTCAATCCTATTGAGAATCTGTGGCGGGTGCTCAAAGTGAATGTCCACGCTAGGAAACCATGAAATTTGGACCAGCTGGAACAATTTACAATAGAACAATAGGCCAAAATCCATAAGGAGACCTGTGCCAACCTAGTAAAGAACTAGTCTAGGAGGTTATTGTCAACTGTATACTGACTGAGCCAGAGCAGCATACAGACATCATACCCTATTCGCACTGATGAAAAAGATAATAGCCATATGTCCCATATTCCTGCTGGATTTGGCTATTTTGAGAGCTGTGGTAATAGAGAAGGGGCAAATTTGTACACATACTAATTTTCTCAAGGCTGTAATAAAATGTAGTTCTCAGGGGTTTTATTTAAGATATAATGAAATTAAAAGAAAATGATAGAATGAGGACATACAGCCATAACAACATAATTAAACCTAGAGATTCAACTTCATTAAATTCCAAAAGGCTCCAAAAAGAGTGTTGCCTTTGTTCCAGTGAAGTCACAGCTGAAGAATGCTGGACTCAGCTATTGGGGCTTTTCACGTGACATCACGCAGGTTAATCCACCATATTGCCAGGCAACTCTCAAGCCAGTCACCATACATAGCTATGGCCAGTCACATGTAAACACATATACACAGTCAAAAGTAGTTTGAGCATTTGCAAGTTAACTCGCCTGAATCACGCCAGAATCGTGTTGCGCTGTTGGATGCTCCAACAGGTGTGGAACAAAGGGAAAGTCTGTCCAAAGATCTTATAGAACCCTTTCAACCATCTCTGGTTTGGCCTTCTGGATTCTAGTATAGGAAGACCGCAAGGATAAGTGGATTAAAGCAAGCGCTCAATTCACTTTGATATATTGGGCTAGTTAGCCAGCACATATCGAAAGCTGGCGAATGGGCTAATGCGGAAAGCTCATGTTGGATTTAAACAATTTAAACAATTTAAACAATCTTCTCAATGGATTGGCTGTTTTCAATGGATTTGACCAGGTTTTAAGAAAAGGTAGGCTGCACGAGATCTACCACGAGATCACTGCAGAGTTGGAGTGTGTGTGTGCATGCTTCTGTGTGTGTGCGCTGCTCGGAAGGTGTGACATGCGGTGTCCCCAACCTATTTGCCTTGTTTTCAATAGACTGTCATTGGTAGGCAGTTTCTAAATAGCCTGCATGGCACAATAAAACTACTCAGTATTCAGCATAGAGGCCTTGCATTCGTAGCTATGTATGTGCTCACTATGGCTTGGAGCTGAAATGTCACTAATAGTGCTCAAACGTTAGCCTTATTTCCTTAATTTACAACCCACCCCCAGCCCCTTAAATGTTAACTGATTTCATGCTTTAAAGCTTTCATATGGAATTACATCAGGTCTCCAAACAAGTTTGCCCAATGGCTCTATGGGGAAATGCTTTCACAAGTGCCACTTAAATCTGCACCACTTCCACATCCTGCTTGCTGCATGCTGTGGCAGTCCTGCTGCTGTGAGGGAGGGAACCCATGTGACCTGTGGTGATTTCTGCAGATGGCGGATATTTACAGTCATAATGGTCTTGACATGAGGGTTTATTTCCCAGAGAAGGCTGAGTCAGCAGTGGCAGCAGTAGTGGGCGTGCTGATGGTGTAATTGGCTGGGAAAGACTGTGCCCTGCCTGGGGACAAGAACCCACATCACTAATCACCCCACTAATGTGGGGCATTTAGCAAAACAAGTATGGAGGCCATGCATATTTCATGCACTTTACCGCTCAATGTCTTAATGTGCATTTTACGGGGTTTGCATGCGTGTGTGTTTATTGATTGCCTTGACTCATGTAAGAACATTTCAGAACCAGCATCTTCTGAGTGACCTGGGCTACTTATTGAACCTTTCTGCTGCAGCCACTACTGGAAACCCCTGTGTCTTCAATAATCATTGACCAGTTTAATGGCTCAATCAACTTTAAACACATCTACATCACATGCTGTCTTGCTCTCTTTCTGTGTGTGTGTGTGTGTGTCTCTCTCTCACTCTTTCTCTCTCTCTCTGTCTCTCTCTTGCTGTATCTATCTCAGTCTTTTACTCTCTGTCTCTGGATGTTTGCATATTTATGTTCAGTCACCAGACTTGTTTAAAGCCTTTAAGGCATGTGCGTATGGATGTTTCATCAATGACAAACTGTCTTCAGAAATACTGACATGCTTTTGTAAAAACATACATATTCATTGACCATACATTCATCCGGCAATGGTGACAGAGACTTTGTAAATGTCATACATTCCGAAGGATAGCGAATGACGCACACTCCCAATGAGGTGAAGAATGTAGACGCACACTCCGCGTTGCTTTCTTATATTGCTTTAATTCCAATGTTTTGGCCCCATGGCCTTTGGCAAGGTTTCACCTTAGTTCCACCTTAACCTTGACAAAGACTATGGGGCTGAAACCTTGAATTTAAAGCAGTATAAAAGAAGTAATGTGGAGTGTGAAATTCTTTTGAAATGTTATTATATTAACAGTAAGTATTGGCAGCTGAATGGGCTTTGATGGTTGATGCTACAGGGCGTAAGCCTGGCCAATCTTCTCAGGCTGACTTACTTGGCCCATTTCAATTAGCATGAAGACAAACACAGTAGCTAACCCATGCACACACAGTATTACTTTCATGTTGCATCAGAGGAATAAAGAGCTACTTTTTAATTCTTTTCTATGCCTGTTGATGTATTGATGTGTGCTTCCACTGTCTCTCTCGCTTTTCACACAGAATAAAATGGACACATCCTGTTAGCTCCTGATGATTCAAGGTCTGCTGATACCTTAGCACCATTGTGGCTTTCCCACACAAACATCTAGTAGAGTAGATCTCTTTGAGGACAGATCTGTAGATCTGAGAGATGTACCTTTCAAGTTGGAGATGAACAATAGTGCACACACACACACACACACACACACACACACACACACACACACACACACACACACACACACACACACACACACACACAAACACACAGAGAAACATTATACAACATAGTGTTACAGCCACCATCCACAAAGTGAGCAACAACAAAGCCCATCTGTAAAATATACAAAGCCAAAAAAAAGGCTAATAACTAAAACTTAAGTATAAATATGTAGAAAGAGATGTGTGGCATAAAATGTTATTATATTATAAAACCAGGACAACACAGCTTACTCAGGGGAGAGACAAGAAAGCAGGGATGGTGGAGGACTAATGCTTTTAGTGCTCGCTGAGGTTGGAGTGCAGACTAAATGTGGACATGAACATGGTAGTGAACACCTCAAATTTAACCCCTCAGTTACAAGACTTAACAGTACTTTCTGTTGGTGAACAGTTAATTTGAAGTGATGTCAAACTTCATGGATATTTACAAATAAGAGTTCCATACTGCATAACAACACTGTATCTAATGTCAGCTCTGTCACCTGTACTGGTTACTGAGTGTCCCCATTACTTTTTTCTGTGATCTTCAGAATTAAAACAGGCACTGTTAGGGATTTGTTAATTCAATTAGGTCAGGAGTTGGAGTGTTCATAAAACAAAGATGGGTAAGCAAATGCTGGATATTTACACATACTGTACGTCTCACTTAATCTTGCTAAATAAGCCTTTTGTCACAAAGAGGCGAATTCTAAATAGGCAATTAGGTATTGGATAAAAACCTTATTAACAAAAGCAAAGTACGTAAAATGGCTAAGTGCAAGAGTGTCCAGGGAAATGGCTTGTCGGCACATTATTCATCATGGGGCTAAGTGCTGGAATGGGGTTGGGGTGTTTAATTCTAATAGCATTAATCCCTGCTAGTTGCAGCTCCTAACACCCAGTTTTAATAACTATCACCATAATTCATACATCTGGAAACCTTCCAACAGCCAGACCATTTCATTTTCTCTCCCACGTGAATAGCCACTGCCTTTAACAACAGCGAAGTGGAGATGGATTGGGAGAGAGGGAGCACAACAGAGATACAGTGACAGAAAAGAAGGAGGAGTTGGGCAGAAAGGCAGAAGGACAATGGGGAAAGAATACACCGAGAGAAAGGAGATGAAAGGAGATGAAGACAAAGCTAAACATGACAGGGACAACCAGAGAAACAGCAGAAAGACAGAAGTGGGGAAAAAATAGAGCAAATGTATGGCAGAAACTGACAGAAAACAGATGTGTGATTCAGAACATGGGCCTGTAACTGATGTGAGAACAGAAATGTGAAGCGCACTACAGCCTTGCACCACTGAGACACATCAAGGGTTTCCCTTCTTGATCAGGGTAGTCAGCCAACTGTCATAGAGAACCGTGACCATCTGCAAAAGTGACAGGATCTCATTTATTTGACAGGAACCTTGACCAGAGCTCACACCCTAAAACGTTGAGTCAAAAAAAGATGTTGGCTATGAACAGAATGGCGGCCACATCTGTGCTGATATGAAGGGCACAGGAAAGCTAATGGACCACAATTACCTCGTTTGGCTTTTGTTGGGGTCTTGATGAATTAATGGCAGAGTGGGCGACTCAAGGATAGGCACATGGCCTCTGGAACAATCAACAGACTCAAAATGGCTTAAGGAGCCTTACTGAAGAAATATACAGTATAATCTGAAGTTCATAATACATATTTAGTCTTTATCAGTAAATTATTTAACTTTAATGCTTATGCACATTAAACATTTTGCCTTTTTTTAGGATAAGATTTAAGTTGACATGCCTTTTGTTCACAATGGCCTATTTTTAGCCAACCACTTTAAAAGTATTCTTTAAAGATTTTATCTCACAGTAGACTTAAAGTTAGACCTGAGACTTACATTTGACATGAGCTAGCCACATACTGTACCTTTCTCAATTTCTCAAAAGACCAACCATGTGTCATCCTTAAAAGTGTGTTTGCCCCCAGTGCTTAGTCCCTCTCTAAAAAAGGTCTATACCAGACACTTAAAAAGGAAGAGCGGGAAGTTAGACTGTGAATAGACTGTAAGAAAAGGGCAAGGGGATCTGTCACCAACAGCACAAAACGAGATCGCTTTTTTCCCTCTCTCTGCTTTGTCTCTCACCTTCTGCAGTCTCTTCTCAGCAGGCTCTGGATGGTCCAAAGGCACTCCAAAGTCAGGGTGAGACTAAGTTGATGTTCATGACATCGCTTAATGACTCCACCGGGTAAAAAAGGATATGCCCTCATTAGAGCATGAATATCACTGATAATAGTATTCCTTTCAGTCGTGATAATCTTATATGGAGATACTGCTGAAAGTTTGCTATGGTTCTCCACACCATAAAGCCTGACCTGACCTGAGTTCATTAATTCATCCTACCATATTTTTCTCTCTCACTCATTTCCTGCCACTCTCTCATGTCATTTTCGGAGGAGAAAAAAGCATGGAAAAAGATAATGTTTATATTCAGTTCTCTTTAAAGCCATGCCTTAAGTGAGCCTGTCTGAGTAAAAATGTGGAAAAACATTCTAGTCGGTGCATAGCCAGTCCATAAAGACTAAGTCAAATGAATCCACATTTGTATTTTATATTCCATTGACTCCATGGATGCCTACGATGCACTTGAGAAGAACCTGTAAAAGAATTTGCTGAATATGTTAAATCACCGCCTAATGGTAACAAAGCATGTACTGGAGGTCTGATTAAAAAATGTGTGAAACCCAAATAGATTTGCTTGAACTGATTCACATTGAAATACATGACAGATTCTAAGTTTCTGAAGCGGGGCTGCTTGCCACATCGGTGATGCCCCCATGTTTGTGAATCAGCAAGTCCTTACCTTTTAGCACAGCCACAAATGTAATGGGAATGAATGGAAGCGTGTCCATATTTAGACTGCATTCCTCTGGAGGAATCTCATTTTCCGGGCCTTTTATTACAGACCATGCACCAAACACTCCCCTAATACAAAACCAAATTAGTGTGTCTAACCATGACTGACAAGCCGTATGCATCAGACTCCATACATATTCATCAAACCACAGCGGGACTTGAAATAAAGGTGGTGTTTTGCAGTAGGAAAGGCTCTCTCTCTCCTCTACAGCTGAGAGCAGCAACCTCATGTGCACTTGTGAACAACTGCCCAGCCCCCAAGCAACCATTTTCTACAAAGGAGGGCTATCTTCACTGGCACCATACCGTAATCTCAGAGAGTGGTCCACTTATCATAGGTGTAAGCCAAAAGATGCTATTGATTTATGTTGAATTTGACACAGGCTACACCTGAAAATGAGAAATGACCCCCCCCCCCCCCCACCCCCACCCCCCACCTGTCGTGAGTTAACCTCTTGGAAAAGTCTATGCTGTGGCAGCAATCTGCAGGAAGAGGATTACAGAGTGCATTGAAACATGGTACCAGAACAAAATAATCACAATTGTTCCACTTGGCTTGGGCTAATGGTACAGTATGGCCTTTTTATGAGGCTAAGTGTATCGCTTATGCTCCTAATGTGGTCTCAGTGGGTGGAACAATGTTGTCATTGGCATCAGGCAAAGCTAACCTCTCAGGAAAAGGTCAGGCAGAGCAGGTTTGACCCTGGCTTAATGGTCCCTCGCTGTGTTCCTTTTCCTTTTTAATTCCAATCTTGTTTTTTTGCCTTTCCCTCTCCACATCTGTCTCTTTCATACACTACTTTACTTTGGGACAAACATCTTAAATTGGACTCAATGATTGTGCATGATTGCACTTTGCCTGCATCCTTATTTTCTGACTGTCATAAAGTTATTTTTTCACTTGAGTATAATCAGACTGCAGATCTTATTAGGATTTATTTGACTCTGTCTATGTTTACTGCAGATGCTTAAGAAGTATAAAAACCATGTCTTTTTCTGTAGCAATATTGGTGCTCCAATGCCAATGCCAGCCGAGAGAAATGAATGGCCTGTCCTCCCCCTGACCGGGTCACGACTAGATGGCAAGGAGGTTGGCCTTTAATCATTTATTTATTTTTTATTATGACCATAATTTAATTTCTTTAATGACTATAATTGGAACATGTCTGAAGGGGAGTGTTGCTGCTGTCTGGGAGGCAGGGTATGAAAAGGTCAAATGTGCAAAGACAAGTCAGAAAGACAATGCAAGGATGCAACACTGTACAAAATACAATGGTCAAGCTAAATAAATAAAAAATACTAAGATTCTGACATTTAATGGAACACAGTCTGGCTATGCATATATTCAGCTAGCTATTCAGCAGGCCTTAACATGTCTACATTTCATTAAAAAAACACATCCTATTGCAACATCTTTTCCACCCTCTGATCACAGCTATTTTTGCAGCTGGATTTCATATGACAGCTTGGTAATCTTTTCATCACAAACTCCACTCTTTATCCATGGGCTGGCCTAGTAGAAAATCTACTAAGCCCAGGTACCACAAAAACACACAGACACAGACACTTTCACACACACACGTACACACACTAAATTGACTGAGGTGATAAAATAAATTACAAGGCTTGGTGGAGTGTAGCATGTAATTGGTGGGGCGAGATTAGGTTCCACACACTCCTACTCCTGCTTTGTCAGCTTGTGCAATACGTTCTGTCAGCTAAACAAAGCTGTCAGTCAAGCAAGCCAACCTACTTTAAGTTGTCAATAGGACAGGGGTGAGTGTTGAACTCACAACAGAAGAAAAGCGTAATAAAAGCAGTGATGGAGAGAGAGAATAGGTAGAGAGAGAGAGAGAGAGAGAGAGAGAGAGAGAGAGAGAGAGAGAGAGAGAGAGAGAGAGAGAGAGAGAGAGAGAGAGAGAGGTAATTTTGTCATACATGGCTGAAGAGATGCCTATTCTCCCCTGGGTGCCTCTTGTTTGCTGCCTGCCACTCTGACCGCAGAAGATTCTGGAAGCACAGGGTTCATGTCCTATTTAAGACGCCTGAAGAGTGATGAAGACGGGTGATGGGGTGGAGGAGAGGAGAGGAGAGAGGATTGGGGTGACTCATTTCCAGAAGTTAAGACAAAAATAACTCTTCTACTTCTTACCAGCAGTAATGAACCGCACTTAGGTCAATTTTGCTACTTTTAGAAGTAGGTTGCAAAAAGACAAAATCACAATGGCCAACCTAAAACACCGACTTACAACACGAAGGGAAAATACAATTCTAACAGCAACATAAAAACTTACACAATATAGACGCTTACATATTCTTGGCTGCAAATTATATCATTATGTCTATCTAAAAGCATTGTACTGCCATATTAACACTAAAGAAATCTTTATCAAGCTTAAAAAACTACTTCACTCAACAAAAATTGGCACATGATTTGGAATGTAGGAACCATGACCATAGGTGGTATAGTGGAGGGTAAATGTGCATTAATGCAAAAAAAATGACAAAACAGCATTTACTCACCTGTTTTATCTGTAGTGTTAAGCATATGAATAGTTCCCCTCGTGTCTGCTGTGCTGAAGGTTTAGCCACCTTTCTTGTTATCACTACACCACTGATTATCAGGCAGTGAATCAACTCCCTTTGAAGTACACATAGAGGGACTGAAAGCCGTCTTTAAAGCCTAACTGATGTCTACACAAGTTTCTCTTTATTCTCCGTGGCCACAACGGTTGGGGTCTGACTGGATGTCCTATGGGGATAGCCGATAGTTCTCTGGTTTCTTCCGACTGTAAATTGTGATTCGCATTCTCACCATGTCTGCCATGATCACAGTGTTCAGGTGTGGTGCTGCCTTTATAACCTTTGCTTAGAGAGAGGAGAGGAGGATACAATTAAGTCTGGACACGAAAGTACAAGCCCAAGGCCACAGCATCAGCATGAGGCTTGTCTGATATCAGTGGGCAAACATCAGGTCGTTTAAAATTTCACAGAGTCAATTTAGGGCAAAGATAGCAACTTTATTAAAGTAAATGTTAATAAGAATTGGGAAAAAATCCACAATTCTTAAAAAGGAGACATTTTAACATACTTTAATGTTAACCTGTTCCCTTTACTGCTTGTGAATCCTGATAATGAAGATGAACATGAAAAAGCTGCACTCGGGTAAGTGGGATATTAACACATCCCAGAGCACATTACTGAGATTGCAGTCTCTCATTACTAGTATGCTTATTTTAAAAAGCATGACCACAGCTGAAGAGGATCTCAAAGTGAAACAAAATGGCACAAAATTATGAAATGGTAGTGATAGAACATCTTTTATCATGAAAAGATTACACTAGGCCTAAATGTGTCTGCCTAAGGACAAAGCAAAGTATTTTTCAATTTGGTGCCTTAGATCTTTTGGGGAGTACCAAACACTTCTTCTTCTTCTTCTTCTTCTTCTTCTTCTTCTTCTTCTTCTTCTTCTTCTTCTTCTTCTTCTTCTTCTTCTTCTTCTTCTTCTTCTTCTTCTTCTTCTTCTTCTTCTTCTTCTTCTTCTTCTTCTTAAAAGCCTTTATGATAATGAGTGTCCTACTGCAATATAATGAGCTCCCAGAGTTTGTCCATTACTGTGAAGCCTCATGAGCAGCCACACACCTCAGCTGAGCCTCACGTGTTCCTCCCTCTTCTGTAGCCATAACACATGCCTTCCCATGCTCACACATCCCAAGTAACGCCTGTCATACTCTGATAGCTTGGAGAAAACCCCTTAGTAAAAAATATACCCCATAGTGAAAGACAAATCCTTTTACTTGTAGAACAGCCCTTACTGAAATAGACCCCTACTGAAAAAGAACACATCCTTTCCTTTAGTTTCCAGTGTTTAGTAAAATGATTTTCAGAAGTACAGAAGACCTCCAGTGGTCTTCTCAATGACTGTAAGCCTGACACAAAGGCCCAGCTGATACTGTGGAGAGATCATGATAACAACCTATAACATCCAAGGCGGAAAAAAATTGCAAGGTGAGCATATTGAATCAAAGGCCTTGTACAATCTATTATACCACCAGTAGCTGAGCAGAGGTATCAGCACTCGACCATGTTCTTTTCTCTGTTCAGCGTTTAATGATCATGTCAGAATTTTTGTTTAAAGCCGTTCTTTCCATCAGATAAACTCTCCTCACATATTCCCCTTTGAATTCCTCTCAGGCAGGAAGAGGGATCTTAGAACCATCCATTGAGGAGTGAGAATGGAATGGAATGAGTCTGAGACTCGATATTCAAAAAATCTCATTATTATTGAACAAGGCACCTACAAAAAGTGAATTTTAATAAGAGAAAAAGATGTGAAGAAAAGGTGCGCCTCTCTGATTTTTTTTCTCTAGATGACAACGGCAGTGAGAGGGTCCCAAACCTTTAGTAGCTACAGTATAACTGTAAGCTCTGCAAAACATCTATGGTTTAGGCATGACTACATGTAGAGCTACATAGGCTGTTTGTATGTGTGCTTGAAATGCTTGTATGGACCTACAGTACACAAAAAGACTGAAAGCCATGTCTCTGTCTATGCCCCTGGTAACAATAAGTCAAACATTATTTCAATATGTGTGGTGTAGATCCACAAATGTTGTGTAGAACTTGGACACATTGGTGTTCAGAGAAAAGTAAGTATGATTAATTCACAAATCCCAAGCTATGCATGCATTGCTTGTATCAGACAATTCTCTATAATGCTAGTCACCCAATGACTTTCTGTCTTAAATGGCTTCCTTTCTCCCATTTGTTGCCTGCGAGGGCAGGCAGCATGTAAACAGAGAATTACATGTACATTTCTGATAAGCTTATTTACCACTAGACAATATTTATGTAAAACAGCACATACAATAACATAAAACCTTAATACAGTTTTCCAGCTCCCTACATTGCATGTCACTGAATGGCTGGCTTCTTACTGTAAGTGCTATTTTAAGAACATAGATAGATGCTATTGTGCTGAAATGTTATTGGACATTTTCAATTTTAAAAAAGTAATAAAAATGTGAATGGTATCGCACCAGATCCACTGTTTATTAGGAAACTGCATCTGCTCCTCTGTTATTTCATTGTTCAAGTCGGTCAAATGAAAAATGGAGGTCAGCAAGGCCACATGGCCTATGAAAGACTCACGGTTTCGAGGTAGATCCTCCTTTTAAAGAAGGCAGATCAATACAGTTATAAACCACATCAGCTAATTAGCCCCAAACACTTAGCAGGGTTTTAGCTGGTATTTACTTATTTAACCGTAGTTTTAATCACTTTGCCATATTATTTTTAATTAACTGCATTGACGTCCTCGAGCCTCCATCTACCTCTTTGCTTTTCTGTCTCTCTGTCTATCCATCTTAGTTTTTTTCTCTCCTCTCTTTTTTATTCATTCTCTATACTCTCTATTTCTTACTCGTTCTTTATTTCTTTTCCTTTTTGTCTTTTAATGTTATTTTCTGCTATCTCCTCCCCATCTTCAGGAGAGAAGGTGACCTTGAGTACCTGACATTCATGCTGCTTCCTCGTAGCTCTCTAGCCTTGGGGAGCTTTAACTGGATGACAATACATCAATCACTTCCACGAGAAGTGGAATCAGTCTCAGCCCACACACAGATACACACACACATACAGGCCAATGTGACTAGAAGATGAGCAGGTTAGGAAGATTTCTCTCTCCCTCTTGGTATTGTCCAGCATTGATCGTGTTACTTCTCATGCCACACCCTCATGCACAATGTTTCTTATAAATCCAGTTTTTTTGTGATCCATAAATACATAACACGAGTGTCATTACAGTAAAGAATAAACATATTCTGTGAGAAAGCTTTAAAAACACTCCTCTACTGTGGCTAGTGTGTTGGTTCAAGCCAGACTGCCCCCTGTGTGTGATATTAAACCAGTGCTGTCACAGGGACACAAACACTGATCCTAATGGATCCTGTCCCACAAGCTTGTTCAAGCTGACATTGTCATAAGCCTCACCATTACCCCCCTTGCTTAACAGGGCCTTTGGCCAGCCTGTTGTGACCTCCCATCAATACAGGCAGCATACTGTGACCTTACTCTGACCATGACCCCTTTCTAGTGAGGACAGCAGTACTCTCTCTCTTTCTCTCTCTCTCACACACACACAGACAAGCACACACACACACACACACACACCCACGCATGCACACACACAGAGACACACACACACACACACACACACACACACACACACACACACACACACACACACACACACACACACACACACACACACACACACACACACACACACACACAGTCCAGCTGAGGGTCGCTCTCTGTGGTGTAATTTACAGCAGGGATCTCCTGACCTGTGTCGTGCAGATGGGGGCCTGTCAGCACTGACTAATATGTGGAGATCTGCTAAATATTTTACTGTCACACCAACACCCACCGCAGCCAGCCAGTCGAGGTTACACACACACACACACACACACACACACACACACACACACACACACACACACACACACACACACACACACACACACACACACACACTCCTGAAGTGTTTTACTGTGACACCCACCACAGCCTGAAGCCCTGCCATTGTCCTCCTCTACAGCAACAAGACAGAACTTACAGAAAACCCAGACATGAAGTTAGATGGTGGTGCAAGTGAAAGAAATATATATAAGATTTTCATTCATCCAGGTCATGGTGTACAGTTGTTGTTTTAGTTCTTTTTTCCTGTCCTTTTCCTGTCTTGATGAATGCCCCGTTGGGGTAACCACAAGTTCTTAGTGCCTGTTTGATGTGGGGTGTGGTCTACAGCTCACAGGTTCACCTCCAGTTATTCAGAGATATAGCCCCTAGTTCTCCATCATGAGGTCAGAACTGAAGAAGCCTTTGGATGAAAGGGGAAACATCTTCAAGCTCCAAAAGAACTCCAGTTGCATTCAACGTTGATATATCCTGCAGATTTATCATTTCTGTTTACAGCAAATTACAATACAATACAATCGGTATGTTACTAAGGAGGGCAAATAAGTTATGATAAGGTATTTAAATACTTTTATGACACTGTAACAAGGAAAATTCCTTCACACTAAGTTGTCAAATCCTGACTGTAAACTTTGATTGTCATAGAGGTCAAGGTAGACTCTCAGCTAAAGTTTACTTCAACAGGCAGCAGCAGCACTTCAGCAGACAAAATTCTTCATCTTACTGGCTGTGTGTTAATTCAGTAAACAGTTGTGCTGATTTATTATATAGCCCTGAAAATGCAGTAAGCTGTTTTATTGAGTAGTTACAGTACTCAGCATTTTGTGTTTATTTTGACCAGTGCTGGAGTCAAGGACATGACTGTCTGCTTGATCATCTGATCTCAGAATGCATTAGGGGTGTTAATAGGCTTGCAGCAGCGCTAGGGGAGTGGTTAGGCACTGGCATAACTATAAATCTCCACTATGGGACTCTTAATGGGGTGGCCACATCATGCACTTCTCACTCTAGAATGCTTTTATGCATCGCCCCCACTTAATACACTTGTGTTAATATCACTTATTAATTATTGAAATAAGTACAACTTCAACTATTATGATCACAGCAGCCGCTGCCACTAACAATAAAATATTCTAATTTGTACATTTCAACTGAGATGTTACAGTGAAGTGAGGGCAACTGATTTACAGTTTTTTCTTCATGCTACATAAGAAAAGTCAAGTGTTTTAGTTTGAGTGTAATAAAGTACAGTTATAAGGTACAGTATGTAGATTATTATATGCAGTATATAGTATGTACTGTATATCTGGGAGGGATGCCCACATGGAAATAATTAGAATGTATGTATGGACTGGCCAACTGTATCCACTAAGGCCTTTATAACCTCATTATAGAATTGCTGATAACATTACACATCTGAGCTCTGGGCAGATTACTGTACATCAGCTGTATGTCATATTATCTTAATTATTTTAGGACTTGGTTATGGTTGTGTGTTGGTTGAATCACATTAGCACATATTTTATACATTTTGCAAAGAACTGTTGTTGAGGAGAACCACATTTCAGTTTAATTTGAACAGTGTCAAATCAGTCTCAAAATGACTTACACTGACACTACAATGAAAACATTTGCATTCTTTTTGATGCACTTATAATGCTGTTGTCTGTTGTTGTTTTGTTCTATTTTAAGCTGTCATGACAACTTAACTCTTTAAAAGCTAAAAAGAAATAGACTATGACAAACCAAGTGATTTCATGTCAGTGTTAGGCTATGGTATAGTTGTGTGGTTTTACCACTGTATACTCAGTGCTGGATAGATTTCATTGATTTACTGTATGTCTCAAGTGCAAATTTACACCCCAAAAGATCTAAACAGGGCCCAGATCTACTGCTCCCCTTTTGGATGGACCTACTGTACCTTGTGGCCTTGCACTCCAGTTAGGTAAGATCAAGGCAGGATTTTTGTATTTAAGCACTGTCACTTAGACCTACCAACTGTCTATCCCCACAAATAGAAACCAACTTGTGGATGGAAACGGTAACTTGTCTTCTGTAATTGTACTCTGTCTGCAGTTTGTAATGAACAGCTGAGTAGGGCAGACAGAATAAGGTTGAGGGCCTTATTGATCGTTTCTGTGGGAAATAATCACACAACTAAGTCATATTTTGTTCAAGCAACCCAGTGTGGTTTTTCTTGGAAGCAATTTAAATTGTGAAAGATATTGAAATATTCCTCTAAACTGCTTCCATCAAATTTCAAATCGATGCTTGCTACTCAAGGGAGACCCCCTTACAAATGAGCATAGGTAGCTACCATGATCTTCTACAGTACCGTCACTTGGCTCTTAATGACTGCATTGGCGAAAGTGTGAAGATTTGTTTCTCTACGCTCTATAAATAAGAAGACCCCCCAACACAAACTCACTGTCTCCTATGTTTTTAGTTTAATGAAACTCAATTGCTTTTCATTGGCACCAACCTTTCCTTCTCCTCAAGCACACAAGCCGTAAAATCCCATTCATTATGGAGCAGCGGCTTTTGTGTTGACTTAGTCTTCTATCAAGAAACAAATGAGTGGGTGAGCATGGGTGTCATCATTACTGTCTTGGCACTGAGAGAAATCAAACACAGCTCTTAAAATCCTCCCTTTCCTCCAATGCGGTATCGCTGAAATTAGTCTCCTGATGAATAATTGAGGTCCATGTTGTTTTAAAAGAGACTAATAGCCCTCTGGTTCGCTGGGAATATTAGCACCCGTGTGGATAGGGGATTAGCTTCAGTCGAAAACGTACATTTCCTCAAGGGTCCCCTGAGCCTCTGTGAATGTGTGCCTCTAAACTTCATGAGCAGAGGAGCCATTTTTATTCATGAGTGGTATCAGGGGTTGCTCATTAGCGTCTGTTTGCCTAACCTGTGTCAGCTGGATCCCTGTATGTTATCTCTACAGTATGTGTTTTTATGGTCAGGGGGACTTGTAGAGCAATGCTAGAATTCTTATTGACCACACAGATCCAGGCCTCCATGAGAGCCATTAGTAATGCTCTGTTTGGTTTGGGAGGAACAAAGATCCCCAGAAACTGAAGACATTGATTCTGGCTGAATAGCCTCATACTTGCACATCAGGTTTGACCAATCAGATAAGCCTACAAATGCTGCTTTTCCTTGCATTTAGCCTTGAGCAATTTTGTGTTGATTTCATTCTTGTTTCATCTTCTATGTTCTTCATAAATAGCATCGTTTTTTTTTTATCATAGACCGCAAGCCTTCACTGGTCACACTTCCACTCAGAGTATTTATCATAAGATATTTATTTAAAACAATACTTACATTTCTCTTTTTCCTGCACATTGTCATCATAGGACAGACAAAATGCCTTGCACTTTGGTCCAGTACAGCTGTTTTTTGCCCCTGTGCATCACTAATATGTGAGGATGGAGCAAACCATGATCGGTTCACAGAGGTCTGACTCCACAAGCTAACAGCAAAATATCGCACAAACGGTGTTGATCTCTTCTTACCGACATCTGTCTTTGATTGTCATCAACCTTCTCCCTTTCTCTCATTCATCAGATGTCACTCGTATCGGATTCCAAAATCATATTTCATCCCATACAATTATGGAGATGTCACATTGACAAATGAGCCTTCCTAAATTAAACTAATTAGCTAGAGCTAATTGAAACCAATTAGCAATGAGTCAAATGAGAGCGATAGTCAAATAAAAAGAGTGAGAGTTTCTAGGTAATTGCATCTGTTTGTTAGAGCATGTTGCTTTGTGAGCACGTTTCAGACCCTCTTCACCACCATTCTGGCACTGTATTTTAAAATTGCCAGCTTGACAAGATAATACAGTTTAACTGTTTCACAGATGAATTATTCAGCAGATGAGTGAGAGGGTTCTAACTCTGGGGTTATGATCGGGTAAGCAAACTTGGCGGCCATTTCTCAGAAAATGAAACCATATGAATATTCATCAAGTAAGCATCCAATCACACAGGAATTTTGAGGTTAAAAGACTGTATGATGTAAGAAAAACAATACAACACATTTGAAAAGGAAGTTTACTGTACATAAGAAGAATTGCCCTTTATGTGGGAGTGCAGTGGCTAGAGCACCTATACCATATAGGGGGCAAATGCCCATAGGGACCCAGGTTCGAATCTGGCCTGGATCCTCTCCCAACCCATCGTTCTCTCTCACCCATCTGCTGTCCAAATCAAATAAAGTCATAAAAGGTCAAAAATAAAATGGCTTTGGTTTCTGTGGATGCCACAATACCTGTTCAGCCAAATGTATTATTTAAAAAGTATGGTAATGCTATTTATTTTCAGTGAAAAAAGGTAGTTTATTAAGCTTAAAAAAATATCTTATTAGCTTAAGGGTGTCATTCAAACATGCAGTTAAACCTATCAATTTGTATACATAATGACAGCACAATAAACAAGTTTAGAGTCACGCGAACAGTAACTATATTTTGCCCATACCCATTCATTCATGAATTACAGTATGAGGAATTGATGCCACCAGCGTACAGATCAGAATACCGTCATCGTGTGTGTGTGTGTGTGTGTGTGTGTGTGTGTGTTCACCTGAGGCCGATAATGGAGACTTGATAGGGCCACAACACACTGGCAATTAGTGTTACCATGAAATTTCCCAAGGATTGCTGATAATGGCACAGTATAGAACTGCTTATTCATCATATTTTGCACATACTGTATCAAAAGCTAGGTGGAATTTTAGAATGCATTCAATATGTATTTGCTGACAAGTGTGGAACATAAAAGAACACAACCTTGATGACAATGAAATAGAATTGTTCATTATCGAGGCATAGTCACATTGTGAAAATATTCTGCGAGGTAGCGATTTCATTCACGCTTAGATCTTTTACAAAGCAAAGGTGCTCTACCCCAGCAGTGCCTAAAGGAGAAATGTTGCTTTAATGTCAACATCTTTTTTTCACATCAGCAGCCTACAAGCTCCTAAGCATGTGTGTGCATGACTTTCTACTCTAACCTGCTTGCTCGATTCTTGAAAATACATTATTGACTCACCATCTTATGAGTGACTTTCTCCATTTTCCATTTTTATCACTAAGCGCAGTCAAACACATCTACCCATTCTCCAATTGTGTGTGTGTGTGTGTGTGTGTGTGTGTGTGTGTGTGTGTGTGTGTATGTGGGTGTGTGTGTGTGTGTGTATGTGTGAGTGCGTGTTTCTAGTTCAAATTGCACATTTGGTGTCTGGTGAAACGCAATTTCAGTCCTCTGTGTAATGCCTGTTAAATAGTGAATTGGCAATAAAGTACACTTTGACTTGACTTAATTTGTCATCATATAACCAGGGAAGATGATCATGACTTTATAGGGCTCATCAAAACAGCCAGCAGTATTTATTTATTTATTTATTTATTTATTTATTTATTTATTTTCGTGTTGGTGGGTGTGTATCCCTTCGTTTTGTGATGACACATGCACTACCTATGTTAAGAATGGATATAATCTTCCACTGTCAGGAATGTACAGGGCTAACATATTATGCCATTATATCAGAGAACAGGCTGCCCATTTCTGTGGAAAAACAAATAGTGCCAGTTTTTACCAGAACCTCTGTGAGGCCCCTGGTGCAGCAGAGTTTATGTGATGTTATCAGTAATTAATGCTCTTTCAGTCTTAATGTAAAATCCTCAGTGAGCATTAGCCATGGGATCAAGTGGGGTCCTGTGAGTGATACCTTTATCTCTTGCTTAAATTTGCTATCAGCCCCCCCATGCTCCAGCTAATCCTAACAGTGGGGTAGAACTGAGAACCTTAATCCTACTGACCTCTACTCCAGTGATCAAGAGATGACTACAGTGTAATGCACTGTAATGCAACGTTCTTCTTATTTACTATCAAATATCAGTATCTCCTAATTTTATCTCATTTTCAGAATCAGAATCAGTTTTATTGGCCACATATACTTACAAGAAAATACAAGGAATTTGACTCTGGTAGAAGTTATTATACATTCAACGTATGGACATTTAGTAGTATGCATTCAATAGGCATATAGAAATATATAGAAACATACTGTACAATTGAGACAATATACATACAGGCATCTATGTAACTAATAAACAAGTAGGACATATACAAGTAGGACATAATACATAAGACAACTACACACGGAGTGGGTAATGTGTGAATAGTATGTAAGTATGCAATATGTACATATAGTGTGCAGGATACATACAGAATGATTAGTATGCATGTTTGAGAAGTGGGTGAATGGCCAAAGTGGAGATGATCCAACTCATCAGCCATTCAGCAGAGTGTTGGCAGTGGTGAAGAAGCTGTTCTTGTGTCTGGTTGTTTTGGTGCGCAAGCATCTGTAGTGCCTGCCAGCGGGAAGGAGGTCAAAGAGCGTATGTGCAGGATGAGTGTGGTCTTTAATGATGTTCTATGCCTGCTTCCTGGTCCGATCAGTGTACAAGTCCTGGAGGGAGGGCAGAGAGGTACCAATGATTTCAGCTGTTTCAGCTGTTTGTTGTAACCTGTGTTTGGCCTGTTTTGTGGCTGCTCCAAACCAAACTGTAATGGATGAGCAAAGGGTGGATTCAATGACAGCAGTGCACAAGATGACTACTAGGTCATGTTGTGGTAGGCCATGCTTCTGTTATGTTGGACTCCCACTTCACATCCTGGGAAAGGATGGACCCCAGAAAACTTCCACATTTGGATATTGTGCAATGTGGGGTGCTTCCTAAAGTCAACAAGAGTGTACAGCTCTAGGTTGTGTTGACTGCAGAAGAGCACCAGCTTATCAACTTCTTGTCAATATGCAGATTCATCACCATCCTAGATGAGCCCAATGACAGTGGTGTCCTCTGCAAATTTAAGGAGCTTGACTGCTTGATCTTTACAGGTACAGTCATTTGTGTAGAGGGAGAAGAGCATTGGGGAAAGGACACACCATTGTGGTGCACCACTGCTGGTTGTCCATGTTCCAGATGTGACATCTCCCAGTCACACATGCTGACTGCTGTCAGTCAGGAACCTGGAGATCCACTGACAGATGGCAGGAGATACAGTGAGGTGAGAGGCATCTTTCAGCACAACAATGTCAATCATTCTTTTTTTGCTTCTTCCTATTTATAATATTGACTTCTCTATTGTCATCAGTGATGCAGAAATAACATAAAACTACAGGCCAATAAACAATATAACACATTAGTTAAAGTAGATCAAATAAACACACACTGTTACCTGTCTGTTATTTATCCTTGTACACCGAGTTCTAAATTACTGCAGAGGATAAATTGGCACAGAATATGTGAACGGATCCCTATTAATCTGACATTATCTACTGACAAACATTCTGAGATGTTTTAGGGACTATGAAAGATGATGCTCCAGGCACATTTAGAGATTGATTGTGCACAAATCACTCCAGAATTATTTACTAACAGTACAATTATGGTCTATGTATTGCAAGTGCCAGGCAAGAGTTGTTGATCTGAAGCTGACTAGGCCACCCATTTTAACACAATGACCAGAATTGATACACAGGTGTGTTAACATAGAGACAGAGGACATAGTTCCTGCAAAATAAGATATTCCTTTATTTACAAACATACTAAAACATGGTAGGTAAACATAATACAACACACACACAGCTATGGTTGTGCACACTAGGTTGGGTTACCACCCTTTTGTTGCCTGAATGAGTAGCCCTAGTAGTTACACATAGTAACACACAGTAACACCCCATGCAGCACAGCAAATCAAAGGAATCAAGAATAAAACTAACTACCCCACAACAAACCCACATGAAGGTGTTTTAACATCCCAGAAAGCACAGCAAAGCAAACCAAAGTAATACAAACAAGCAAACACTGTAAGCCTACACATAGTATGTTAATACTGAGCAATGGGGGAGCAGTTGGCAGACAAAATAACTACTAAGAATAACAACAATAATTCACACAAACAGACAAAGCAAACAAATAAACTCAGCAGTCACAGCAGGCAGACACGAGGGGGCAAGCAGCATCCACAGCCGTATAGCCAGTGCACGTGAACCCAGGCAAAACAAACAAACAAAAAACAGACAATAAGTAAAGCAAGTCAGTACACATAAAGAAAAGTTACCAAGGAAACAAAACAAAAGCAAAATAAAGACAAACAGCAGCAGGGTTGAGGCATGGGTACAGTGCACCTGTTGTTCACCACTCATTCTGGAATCAGCTAAAGGTGGATCTACAGATACAACAAAACTGGTATTACTTACTACTAATAGTAATATTACTTATTACTTACAACTTACCAAGTTAAAGATGGAATCAGTTTACAGAGAAGGCTATTGGTCAAGCCGCAATGACGAGCTGACTACTTTTAATCACTCTCACCAAAATCCCAACAGCGAACAATAGCTAATAACCTGCCTGTACACCACACCAACAACACAGTGTGGTTTACAAAAGACAGTGGTGAAAACACGATCTCAGGTGCAGTTGCCTAGGAAGATATAATGCAATTAGGGCTCACCCACTCCTGGCAATTCATTTGGGGGTAATTACCAGAGCTAGCATCAGGCAGCAACACAGCCTGCTACATATGGTTGAAAAACAAACATTGTGGATTCTGCTGTCTGTTAACCCAGTGTGTTGATAGCCTACATCATTGCTTGACACAAGCGGTGCCAATAATGCACTACCTCCTAGAATTACTATTAGGCCACTTTGACCTCAGTTGACATGACATGAGACAAGAAACACAGTATTATGGAACGTCATCCAGTGGCATGCAAGGTTTACAGTAAAAGAAGTAAACATAAGTAGAGTGAAACAGAAAAGAGGAGGAAAAACAATGCTGGAGTGGAGATAGAAAGTGATGGTGAATGAGGGGAATAATTTTCTGAAAGTGGGTTAAGGCAGCTAGCCTATAGCTCATGGGCTAACTTGTGTAACTCCTCTCCGTTGAACACAATATAGGTAATGTTAAACTGGTTTACTGAATGCATATTCATGAGGAGGGTTATCTTTTATGTCTTACTTTACCAAGTAAGCTAATTTACAAAAAGGTGGCATATTCATGTAATGCTCATACAACAATTTTAGATTTTCATATTATTCTATAACTTACACTGCTATCTATTCACTAGTTTTATATACTAGCCTATTTACCTTATGTCCAGCAGGTGCATACTCTGAAAATGCTAAACATAATAATGTAATTATCAGAATTTTATCAGTATTTGTAACAAAATGTAAAAAATAGTTTCTGGTTTGGTCAGTGTTGACAGGGAATCGTGGTGCTGTGTCTTTTAGTGTTGAGACAGAAGACAGCTAACTTTGCAGCATGTATGGTGTGTGCAAAAGAGTGATCACAATCTTGGAGGAGGAAAGGTGTTAGAGAGAGAAAGAGAGCAAGAAAAGAAATCAGTGATCTATTTGTCATTCAGTTATTCTCTTCTCAAAGGCATGAGAGGAGTGAAGAGTGAGAACAGGAGAAAGCATGACAGAGAGGGTGGATGGAAGAGACACTGGGCCACATCTATCTGCTTCATATTGTCAGTCAAGAGATGCGTTCTGCATGGCAGATGGGAACAGAGGGCGAATGATTCATGAGGTGGATGCACCAGGAGGCTGACAAATCACATAGCTGATCCATCAGTGCCGCAGACACGGTCGTTAACTTAACAAATAGAGTACAGCTAATATCAAAACAAGCACTTAGCCAACAAACCACAGATAAACAGAAGGCAAGGGGGACTCTTAAAAATGACATTATGAGGAGGGCTGGAAAAGGACAAACCAATGATGTGATGTGTAATTCCTTTGAACTACATCATGTCAGTTCAGTCAGACATATGGCATGAGCTCAACTCAGGAAGTGCAATCCAGCATGTACAGACACATGATCTATGACTGTGCCAATGGAACAAAGCCAGCAGGGACACATAGTGATCTTCCTTGAAACTTTGTTTCAAATATATATGCAAATGAGAACAAGTACACTTTGCAGCTAAACACACAAATGCTAGTTTTAAAATGCTAATGTTAACAACACTGACCTGGGAGAAACTGGAAAGTACTGCTGCTAATAGGTGTTTGTGGCCATTTATGGTCAAAAATGATTGCATGAATGAAAAATAAAATTGAGAGCTATTTTGCATAGCATTTAAGTCAACTGACTAAGGTAAAACTTTTGATTGTTGTACATAGTATTAAAACTGTTCTCAGATGCAGTGAACAAATATAATGATAAATGACATAATGATAAATAAGTGCTGCTTCTTGCTTCTGTTTTTATTTTTCTTGATATAAAAGCTGTGTGGTATTTTGCATTACTATCTTCAAATGCATTGAGTTCTGCAAAACTGCTGTATATGTATTACTCTCACATGTAGCATATTACAATCCTATTAGGAGTTATTCAGTGAGTGATTCCCAGTACATTACATTACAATCACTACATTACACTTAACTTTTATCCAAAGCAAATTCCAACAGACGACACAAAACAAGCTACATTCAGCTGCTTTCAGTAAGGTCCTAAACAACCTCTGACACCTGTCATAAATGTGCACTCTCATCAGCAAGTGACGACAGACAGCAGAACACATCATAAACACCCCTATTAACTCAGACAGTCTGGACGTCTGGAGAGGGTAATTCCTTTCTGTCCTGAAGGGTGTTACTTATTCTGCCTTGGATTGAGAGGCTAAGCATATTAAAATGGTCCATAATGCCAGTAGTCACACACTAATTTAGGACTGATCCCACAGGTAGAACTTTTTATTATTCAAGAAGGCTTTAGTCTCATGCCTCAACTCCCACTGCGCACACCATCTTATGGTGGGAGAGCCAACCAATATCAGAGCACAGGAGAGAATGAGGATGATGGCCACCTATGTCCTCACATAACACTGGCTTACCAGCAGTGACTTTAATGAAGTTTGTAATCTGAACTACTTCATTGAAAACCTCACCCAACTCTGTGGAAAGACTTTTGACTGTCCGGTTTTACCAGTTTTAGCATCCTGGTCACGAAATGTCTCAACAGTTTCCTGCAGCACAGAAAATTGTTATTGAACCGACTTTAAGAAGCATACCATTAGCATGGCTAAACTGGAAACTTTCAGGTCGTGTCTAAAGAGCAAAGCAGTGTGATGTTTTGATTCTGTCAACTATTGAATATCTGCTGCCATGTCTGCAGTGTGTTGGCAGACTTTGTAATATGAGGATATATTATCATGAAGGAATACTAGTTTAATGTTATAAAAAGTGCAGCTTGTTTCCAAACTACTTAAATGGGATTTAACATCAAAGAGGGTGAGGATGCGGCAGGCAGGATAATAAAAATTTGACAGGTGCAGGTCCAAGGCCCTATGTGCTGGCAGAATTATTGTCCAGTTGGTCCATGGCCATAGTTTAAGAAACACTGCTCTATGAAGCACCTTCCAGCCTCCAGCTTCTCTCAAGGGTTTGGCAATATCTTCAGGGTTATGAAAGTGATTCAGCATTTAGTTGAGAGTCAATGTTAGAAAGGGTGCCCTAAAATTTGGCTTAAAATGTATGCTCTCAAAAATGTACTCTATAATGTATGAAGGCAAGTAAGTTGAATGTGAACCTTGAATTGCCTTAGCATTGTACAGTATTGCCTATTAACTGTGATGGAATAACAATAACGGCAAGTTATATGTTCCCCTTCTTGAACACTCAGAGATTTTCCCTCTACCAGCCTGGCAGATGGGCTCCCCTGAGGCTTTTTCCTCAACTTAAAATATACCAATGCAAACAGGGTGTTTTCCTTCACCCCGTCACCCTGGTGCTTGCTCTTGGGGGAGCAGAGCTCTCCACAGTGCCCTGATGGATTTCTTCAGGCACTACTGGACTATAGCAAAAGCAAGCTCTGCT
This sequence comes from Coilia nasus, assembly GCA_027475355.1. NCBI lineage: Eukaryota > Metazoa > Chordata > Actinopteri > Clupeiformes > Engraulidae > Coilia > Coilia nasus. Next base: position 26,664,268 of record CM050203.1, on the reverse strand, counting down.
AAACTGTCGAACCACTTTGAGCGACATTCTTTGCATGAAGTGTGCTATACAAGTAAAGAATATTATTACATGGGATCGTAAGACAGCCATTGCGAACATCAAACAAAGACTGTGCTTGAGACCTACATCAAAACAGATTTGACATTATCTGTAAGCTTTTACTTACATTATCGCTGTAAAAAGAGAAAGGAAGCACCAGAAAGGTAGAGAAAACAGTCACAGTTTACTAAGCTGGTCTCACATCTTCTAATCAGTAGTCTGGCTCTGTTTACCAGCGGGATCATGGGGAAAAATGTAGTCCTTTTTTCTAATGAAGTTCTCCCCTACCAATACCCTCCTCATTTATCCAGTGGCCTTTGAGAGCAATGGTGCCCCAGCCGCTCCGAGCTCCATCTGTCCAGGTGCTGAGTCAGACAGGAAGGGGATGTGCCTGCTGTGCCTGTGGTGCCCTCCTGTGCCATTATCGTCATCAGTAGCACACACCAACCAACCCCATTGTGGGCTCCAGCCATTAACACAGCCAGGGTCGCTTGGGCAGTCTGGGCAGACCTCTGAACTTGTAAAGATCAAGGATTAATTACAGAGGTACAACGTTTATTTGGCCTTCAGGTCTCACCTGAATTTATGTGTGCTAACGTGGGATTTCGTTCTCCCAGCATATGGCAGCTGCTAGGTACAAGTAATCAAGTATTAATTGTCAATCAGAAAAGAAGAGAGGACCTTATTTGAAAATGCATACACAGAACAGAATGTAGGTGTTAATGGTTGCAGGTCTTGAATTTTTGTCCTAGTCGTAGTGTTCCGTTATTAAGCTGCTCGTGAAATCAACAGGTAGGCATACTGCATGACAGCACTGCCATCTCATTTCCTGCTTACATGTTCCACAGACCTCCCTACTCGTCATGAAAGTTCTTCCATTAGGCACCAGGCGTGGTCTTTGAGGAGTCTGGCAGTGCTGAGATGGCAAGATCTGAACCCTGTGTGAATATTCATCAATTGTGTTGTTTTGTATTTACTGGAGCGGTTGGTCTGCCAGCACATCAGCATACTGAGTGAGTGAGTGCAAGTTCTCTGCAACCTTGAATATAATCACTTTCACTTTGACTACATTGTATTGGAAACTGAAGCAGGGAAAAGAAAACAGGTTTGAAGGAATGTACATGCTGTCACAGTCATTTCTGGAGTTAGCTTTGTCTTTTGGCTAATTGCACACACATTGGCATGGAGTGGCTTTATCATTTGCTCTGCCATTCTTGTGTTCATGGAGAACTACCATCTATTTTACATAATCTGACCAGTGTCAGGTAATGAAGGTAAAATGCAAGATGAAAACAAAAGTCTTGTTTTAAGCATTTCAGATTTTTTCCCCTCATCACCTTTTAAAGTAAAAACCTTTGGTTTGTTTCTTTAATATCACTCTGATTCAGCACAAGCTTTGGAGCACATTTTTGCACAACAGTGACATCTATGGGCCATGTATTCAGTGAAAGTAGTCCTGGGTGATGAACAGCTTTTCTTATCAAATTCATGCCGAAACACATTATTGGGGCCAAGCAGCTTTGCTGCGAAGGCACCTATAGTGTTTGTATGTTTTCTTATTATTGGAGCCAAGCAGCTCTGCTGCGCAGGCACCTTTAGTGTTTCTATGTTTTTTTTTAACATCTTTCTTCCTAATGGGGTTTCTATGGCAGCCCATAGAACCGTATGATAAAAAGTTGTGAAATTTTGCACACTCGTTCTGCACAGTCCCATGATTCTTTTCAGCAAATTTCATGTTGCCACCTCAACCCCTCTAGCGCCACCAACTGGTCAAAGTTGGAGGTACATTTCTGCATGTAACTTTTGAACCGTACATCCGATTTTCAAAAACTTGGTATCCTTGGAATCCTTGGACCATGCCGAGTTCAACGCACCCCATGACGTCAATTTCCGCCATGATAGATTTTCCGCCATTTTGAAAAATGTCGAAAACGCGAGAAAAGTTTCACGGGTCACAGTTTTTGACCGATTGTCATGAAAATTGGTATATAGCATCTTTGGACCGATCCGCACAAAAGTTATGAGGTGGATTTTTGATTTTCGTAATCGTTTGACCGTGACAGCCAATCGAATTCGGCAGAAAAGACACCAAACAGGAAGTGAGCTCATATCTCCGCAGCCCTTTGACATATCACAACTAAATTTGGTAGAGTATCACTACCCCACTTCCCAAGGGGACGCACCGAATTTCGTGCAATTCGGTCACTAGGGGGCGCTGTAATGAGCAAAAATGTTTTTTGGTTCATATTGGTTCATATCTCTTCATGTGTTTTCATATAAGACTTTATTTTCATTTCTGATCAAAGTTTGGCATGTCCCAATAATGGCCCTATCCAGCTTTTCACATCAGCCAATCCAGTTCAGCGGGAAAACCACCAAACAGGAAGTAAGCTTATATCTTGGCAACACTTTAACAAATCATTACCAAATTTGGTCATGTGATACAAGATGACATTCTGAATAAACACAACAAATTTGGTGTCATTCGGCCACCAGGGGGCGCTGTAATAAGCAAACTTGTGTTTTGGCTTATATCTGTGACTGCATTTTGGTTTGAAACTAAAAAAATCATGTCCTCTGAATCCTTCCTTCAGGCTGAGTTCAACAACCCCTATGACATCAATTTTTGCCTCCAAATTTTCCCACAATTTTAGGAAATGTCCAAAGTGGAACAACATTTTCACAGGTCACAATTTTTGACCGATTTTCATGAAAATTGGTACATGGCATCTTTGGACCGAGCCGCACAAAAGTTATGAGATGGATTTTTGATTTTCATAATTGTTTGACCGTGATAGCCAATCGAAATCAGCGGCGAAGATGCCAAACAGGATGTGACCTCATATCTCCGCAGCCCTTTGACGTATCACTACTAAATTTAGTAGTATATCACTACACCACATCCCAAGTAGACACACCGAATTTGGTGCAATTTCGCCACTAGGGGGCGCTAAAATTAGCAGAAATGTGTTTTTTTGTCATATCTGACAAGCTATTATGAATGGGATGTCTATGGCAGCCCATAGAACAGTAAGGTAAAAAGTTGTGATATTTGGCACACTGATTCTGTACAATTCCATGATTCTTTTCAACAAGTTTCATGTTGCCACCTCAATCTCTCTAGCGCCACCAACTGGTCAAAGTTGGAGGTACATTTCTGCATATAAGTTTTGAACCGTACATGCAATTTTCAAAAACCTGAAATATTTGGAAATGGTGGACATAAAAAATGGTGGTCATAAAAAATCGTATATTTGATCTTTCGACCGAGCCACACACAAACCATCGGACTATGCCTAACACAACTGAAATTGTGACTTTATTTTCTGTCAAACCTTTCAATACTCACAGCCAATCAAATTCGAAGGCAAAGACGCCAAACAGAATGCAGCCTTATATCTCAGCCAGACTCAGCTGTACTGGTGTGAAACTTCTTTTGGGTGCTTATGACCGTCTCTGTGGCCTGATTTCATTCTGTTGGAATGGCAACTTGGGTCTTATTCGCTGCTTGGCCCCTCATCGCTGCTTGCAGCTATATTTCTATTCATTCCTTGTTGGATGGTGCCTACTACAACAAGTTTGCCTACTATAACAAGTTTGGGAATGACTATAATAACCAAAGCTAAGCTTTTAAAGTGCACTTGCAGCCCCCCCCCCCCCCCCACCCCCCCCCCCACACACACACACACACACACACACACACACACACACACACACACACACAAACTCCAACATCTACATATGATTATGTGCAGAATATTACAGCTGCCATATGAAACAACAATAGTGTAGAGGAAAGATTTTAAAGATGGTAGTTTGTCTAAGTCATGAATTTTCTGTCAAGACATAGAACAATGCCCTGCTCAATCTATTGCCTTCTGTAATGAGCTGGCATGTCAGTGAGACACCACTTTAATGTGTGTATCCAATTATATCAGTATCCAAGATCTGTTTGCTTGCACACAGCATCCTGACTCTGCGTAGATCATTTATTTTGAGTATATGTGTGCATGAGGATGAGATGAGACTTAATCAGTCCTCCTCTGTCCAGATGTCTCAGGGTATGCATCACTGCATCTGTGGAGTTGAGGAGTTGTGCAGTGTATAATTGCACTGCTTTTTGGGCTAGTCAGTTTCATAATATCTCACCATCCTATCAATTCATGAAAACAAATCACGTACGTAGGCAGAAATTACAAAACACTGTTGAAACTGGTTGTCTTGTTTTTGATAATCATAAGATAAGTAAGCCAGAAGATGTCAAGGGTTATACCTGCAGAGACTAAACGTCCAGCCCTGTACTTCAAATATTGACTGACAGGTCTGCATCATGTTAATGTGCCAAACACCTACTGAATGGACTACAGTATACACATGCACATTTAAGGGTGTTTGAGACTGTGGGAATGTCTGCCTCTTTCACTTAATCTGGATTTTGTTCCATGTTGAAATCCATTGACAGGTCAAGGTGCACATTATCCTTAGTGTGGTGTATCTGCAGCTCAGAGACGTGGAAGCATCTCCCACTTGTTTGCTGCGTTAACCATCACCATTGCTGCTCTCATGGCCTCCTTTATTTCCCCCATTTCTCATGCTGTCACTCACTGGCTTGTGAAATATTCTTAGTCACATCTAAATAATAGAATTCCAGCCGAAGAAGCTTTTAACACCTCAGGAGATCACTGTTAGATGAATTCCCATCAGAGTGTCTTCTGCCTGTCTCCTTGTGTTGGTAAATAAACATGCCATTTCTATGGAGACAAGTGGGTGACCTGTGGCCCCCGAAAGGACTGAGGACGCACCCACTGAGAGGCTCACAACTCGAAGTGATTGGCATAAACTAAAAACAAGCATTCCCACTGAAGACTGATGGCATACTTATTAAGCTTCTGTAGCAGCTGGGGAGAAAATCTCTGTGTTTGTGAAAGTTGTTAAATAGATTTTCTGGGGCCCTAGGAAATGTGGATATGATGCAATTCACAAATTGTAGAAGAGTGTTTTCATAGGGTTGCTTAAAACCAAAATAGAGGTTCCCAAAAGTGCAAGAAGTTGTTAAAATTGTTGGTAATCGCTAGAGAGGCAGACATGACATCACTGAAAAATCCCAGAAGGGTGTTTTTTGCCATTAGTTGTAAGTTAACAAAGTTGTCCCCTGGTAAAATGCTGTAAGCCAAAACTCTTATTTCACAAAATAGCAATATTTTTTGAAGAACAAATTATGTTAACCATTTAAAGTCTGTCCAAGTGCTGGGAAATGGTTTTCTATTCTCTGTTTTAATGAACTCATTGTACTGCAAGACTGAAACATGTACAGACATATTTAGTCTTTTGAAAGTTAAATAGATTACATTCACAATATTTGGGAGATGTGGAGAAAGCTACAAGCATTTTGTGTACAGCTAACAGCCACTTAAAGTAGCATTTTATTTATTTATGAGCCATAAGGACCAATGTTAAACATATACAAGCCATTACAAAATCTAGACAGGACTCACTCCCTTTTTTTAGCTTGGTGAATTGATTCAATACTACACCTTATTACTACTTTATTACCATGTAATTACCACCAAATAACAATGTATCATGCAATGATTTTTTTTTTTTTTGCTTGTTTGTTTTTTTTTTTGCTTGGACAAGCTTTTTGCTTTAGTAAACTCCACATAAGAGGATTAACTGGCTGTTCTTTTTTTCCAGAATTCTAGGAATTTTGGTCCACCTGTCTTGATAGAATGTATAAAAATGAAACACTGTTTAGAAACCTCAGTAGTAGACATGTGAAGATGTTATCATTTTAAGGCATTTTTTTTTCTTCAAAACACAAAATATATATGTTCAGTTCAGGGCATAACAAGGCTTGCATGTGTCGTGTGTACACAACAGGCAGCTGTCATACCATGTTGTCATACCAAAGCTGTCATACCAAAGAGCAAAAGCATTAACACTGCTTGCATGAAATGTGTGTCTCAGGTGTTTATATTTTCAGCATGCAGCCATTTTTTATTTGTGCAGCAAAGTGCAAACTCAATACGAAAACAATTGTGAACATCTTAAATTGTGTGATTTGTTTATCTATTGACAGTCCAAGTGTGTTAGCTTGATTAATGACAGGCATTTTGATACGACACACACTTCCACACACATACTTGTCCGATGAGTACAATATGTTTTGAGCCAGACCCACAATATTCTCACAACGAAGTCAACCCTGACAAGCAAGGCCCCATTATGGTCCAACCAGGTGCTCTGTAGGCTTACAGTCTTATTGGTTCATGCTTAACCGGCTTCTTAAGCAGAGGATGGTGATCCGAGGGCTAGGGGGCATAAGCATGCTGGAAAGAATAGCAAACAAAGAGGAACAACTGACATTTCTAACAACACTCCAACACTCTCCAGCTGTAGCTGTAGAAGTGTAATTGTAATATACTGTATAAAGATGTAAATTGCTCCATAGGGACCTTAGTCTCGGGAGCTCTAGCTGTGTGGGAGAGTAGACTTTTCTACTGCCACTTTCACTCCTCTCTAAAGCTATTAATTAAACCTCTATTGCTTCTTCCTGGTTCTCCACACTGGCTTTCTCTTCCGCTTCTGATCACTGCTTCTTTTTAGTGCTTCTCCCCAACACGTCTCCTCTATCTTGCTCTCCTCTCCTCTCCTCTCCTCTCCTCTCCTCTCCTCTCCTCTCCTCTCCTCTCCTCTCCTCTCCTCTCCTCTCCTCTCCCCTCCTCCCCTCCTCTCCTCTCCTCTCCCCTTTTCTCTCCTATCATCCCCATCTCATCTCCTCTCTCCTCTCCTCTCCTCTCCTCTCCTCTCCTCTCCTCTCCTCTCCTCTCCTCTCTCCTCTCCTCTCCTCTCCCCTCCTCTCCTCTCTCCCCTCCTCTCCTCTCCTCTCCTCTCCTCTCCTCTCCTCTCCTCTCCTATCATCCCCATCTCATCTTTCTCCCTTTTCCCACCTCTCCTCTAAAGAAACTGTGCGTGCAATGCCTTTGGAGCAGTGCAGTGTCTTTGGCGCAGTGTGGGATAACGACAGGGGGGAGAGAAGCGGCTAATAGGCCCACCTAGAGGCTGACAGGCGAGGAGGTGATTAACAAACTCCCCAGAGAAATAGAGACCGCAGGGGGTGCTGAACCCCACACATACTCAGCTTTCCCTTACATGTGTGCACACATAGAAACACCCACGCACAACCACCCACCCACCCACCCACTCACACACAGACACACACATGCCTACCGACACACACACACTTTCACACACACACTCACACACAACCACCCACCCACCCATCCACTCACACACACAGACACACACATGCATACCCACACACACACTCTCTCTCTCACACACACAGCCTAACTCCCCACACACAGGTCTGAACAGAGGCATCCTAATCATTTGGTAAAGGCCTGATTGAATTGCACAGACTCAGATATGTGAGACAGTTATGGTACTGTATGTGATCTGGACAACCTCTTAACCAGCCCAACTGTTTGCCCCAGGCTGTGAGGACACCTGTGGTTGTAATTATATAAATTATATTACCCTAATCAGTCATTCCTTTAAAACACACACACAATGAGAGGTTCCAAGACCCTTTCTATGACCCAGTGTGTTTTAATTAATCTCCACAATCTAAAAAAAAGGTTTTGGAATTTATATTTTGTGGTCAGGATTATATGGTATTTATATGGTTGACATAATGTTACATATTTTCTGTTGGGACGTCATTGTCACCCAGCCTCTCTACCCTTTTTTCTACTCCAGTCATACAAATAAATTATTCAGACTTTATTTTTCTCATTCAAAACTAATCTGAACAAAAACATTAAAAAATAAATCTTACATAAGTCAGAATCTGGCACTGTAATTACTACATGGATACATTTTAGAAGCCACAGTTCCCCAACCAGCAAGACAGAGGACAAAAATAACAACCTCAAGGACAGTGAATGAGAAAATCTGAGAAACAAAAAAAATATCACTTTTTGTCCCAGAAGCGCCTTAGGCCATAGGAAAAACGTTAATGAACGGCATTAAGGATGGAGGCATGGAGAATTCTTAGCAGGGAGTCTAGTGTCCCGCTCGTGGTCACGCAGAGTTAGCGCTGTGTGTGTATCTTTTAACTTTGATAAATGGGCGTTATCTCAGGCCCTCAGTCAGACAGCCATCTGCTTTGGGGCCCAAGGGGGTAATTTAAGATGTTTAGAAAACTGGGTCAGCACCGTCACTACCTGTGGAGGAGGAAGGTCACCCGTTCCCTACCGTCTGAGGCAAACACAGCTCTGTAGCCGTGACAGCAGGCTCTGTTGACTACTGCTTATCAGTTGAGACAACAGCAAATAGTCTTCTCAGGGGTGTGGTCAGAACTGCTGATGGGTCTGTGCCTCTTATGAACTCTCATCTATTAAAAGTGATTTGTTTTAGAAAGAGTGTGCTCATTTGCCCTTTCTTAGATGATTCTATATTTCATATATTTCATATCAACTCAACAAGTATTTTCCTTGAAAATATGCACATGCACAACCTTTGACATGTTTTAGGCTGCTTAAAAGACCTTTCTGTTTGTATGACTGTGATTTTGTCATGCTAAGCATGTGAGGACCAACTAATGTGGGAGAGCAATTAAATGCACATAGATGTTATATTTTTGTGGAGGTGTGAGAGGAGATTCTGTGGTTCAGCTGTCCATACACTTTGACTTTCTATAGATTGCTTCAGAGCCACCTAATCAAGCTCTTCTTACTAAAGTGCCCAGTCCAAGAAGACATCTCTGTGCCCAATCTGTGGCAAATGAGGACGGACAAACCTCATGCTGTGTTCTGCCTCTCCACCCGCAGGTGTCAGCGAGAGAGATGCAGAGCGATGATTGGCCATAGTAGTCACCTGCAAGCACAGACATCTTAGCTCCATCATCAGGCGCCCTGCCCCCCAAAAACATCTATACACACAAACACAGTCCATTAATCAAGCCTTACATAACATGTCAGTTTCTCCTTGTGTGTTTGTGCGTAAAAATAAGGCCTTGATCCGTGCCCATACAGTATCTCACTGTTTTACACCCTCCCACCATTTTTTTCTGCCCACTTAAACAAGTTATCAAGGTCACTCTGACACCCATTCTCCTCATTTCCAAGCTGACAGCAATGTAAGAGCTCATTAGTTTAATAAGCAACACAAACACATCACCATCGTTTAGCACGGCAATCAATTATCACACTCAATAGATATACAGTACTATAATCCACTATAGTGCTGGTACCTGAGGTAAATATGAACAAAATAGACCTCTGAAAGCCTTTTTATTACACTCTGAATCATCCATTAAAAATATCCATTATTGGAAATGCCTTAAAGTTGCAGTCAGTAATTAGGGGTTTACGTAAGGTGGTTGCCGTTTCAGCTCAGCTGCCAGTGAATTTACACCTATCCTTCCACGCCCCTGAAGCTGTATAAGTTTAGTATAGGCTGAGAGTGTTTATGGCTTGGCCTAAGCCATAATATTTGTTTACAACGCCAGGACTGTGTATGATCCCCCAGTTTCTTCTGCACACTATAGATGTTCAGAGAAGAAACCATTTTGCTTTGATAAAAAAGGTACACGACATACTGTAGACTGCACCATGCAGAAATATGCTTTTCTTTTTATCCTCGCCAAAGTTGCCAATTTGCTGGTTATTAGCAAGCAGTGTGACTTTAATGAAAATCACAAGTAATTTTGCTGTGTAGTAGTGATAAAAGTAAATTACTTTCTGAAGTTTTCAAAGCTGTCATGGAAGCTTGTGAAAGTAAGCAGTATCCCTTTTGATTTTGCAATCATACTTTTTAAAGTGCATATTAACTCCAAATATATGACAATCAACATACTGTATACCTTAAAGATCACTGCATAAATATTTAACAATTATTAAACTTTTCCCATTACATATCACCCTTTGTTGTCAATATCTTTGTTTATTAAGTATGTACCAGTCTTCAATTTGTAGGTACCAGAGCCCAGACCATCCAGGATATATCAGTTCAGAGATAATCTGAAATGTGTAATATACAGAGGGATGGATTTTGTGTAAGTGTAAAACATTTTTTTGTTTTTATTTATTTCTTTTTAAACATGTTTTGTACCTAAAATGCAGATAGGTGGATGATAATATTTTGTAGAACACATAGTCACATTTATTACACAGAACTGCCTGAGTTTAATAAGCTACTGGTTATTACCTCCGCCAGTGGAGGCTATGTAATCATCTGCATTTGTTTGTTGGTTGGTTGGTTAGCAAGGTAACTCAAAACGTTATGGATGGATTTTGATAAAATTTTCAGGGTAGGTCAAAAATGGGCTAACTTAAAACTGATCAGATTTTGGTGGTGATCTGAGCTGCCCTGGCGAAGGTCTGCACTCTCTGAGTGCTTTTCTAGCTCAGTCTTGCTGTGGTTAGGTACAAAGTGTAAATATGTCTGCCTTTTTGTTTTCCATGGCATGTCACCAAAATACTCTGTGTTACACTTGGTGTGAACATCTGAGGTACCTAATCACTGCATATTCAGAGGATAACACCCTTGTTACAGGCTTATTGTCAGTGTACTGATTGCATTTCAGAATTGATTCCTAAGGCTAGCCTGAATAAGCTGTCACTTTAACCAGGAGCCACTGTACTGCCAGTCACACACTGCAATCACCAGTCACACCTTTTACCATGAATTACACGCTGGTTAACTGCTATCCGGACTGTGGAATTATTGGCGTACTTGTTGAAAAGTGGGACATTTGAATGTTGTGCAGGTATGTATTGGGGCAGTGGAGGCCCCTGACTTCAAACTGGGACATCTGGTGTGGGGTGTTATGAGTATGTATTGTGTATCATTTTGATTGCAGTGATAGTAGATGAATGACTTGGGGAAGCAGAGTGTGTATCTCCATGATGACAGGTATCCCCCCACTCTGGCACTTATCAGCTTTGGGCAGTCAGGGGCATCAGACTGTTGTACCTTACTGTTGTTGACTGTTGACTGCTGCTTGCATACTAACTATTTTATATATTATCACTGATTCATGGTCACCCCAGAAGGATGTGCAGTGGCCGAATGGTGAATAAAACATTGAATATTTTAAGTTAAGTTAGGCAAACTAAGTTCAGACTTGTCTTCATAAAAGAGTTCATATTTTCCAGTCTGAGATAGGGTGCTGAGCTGATGGAGGGCGATGAGGGCTTGGCATCAAACTGATTTGACCCTGAGGACTGTGTAAAAAGATAGACACAGTCTGGCCAGTAATTACAATACCCATACAAGTTACTAATAATTGCAGATTTCTCCTGTGGTGAGACGTCATAATGTCTGCTGTGCATCACAGCTTTGCGGAGATGTGTGGGGAGGAGGTGGATACCAGCAGGGGGTCTCTTTCCCCCTTTCTAGACCTTCAAGCTACTGTCAGCCTGACAGTCCCCCTATGTCTCTCAGCGATGTGGCAGGGAAGATATTTCCAGTACTCTCTGGATTAGCCATAACACAACATCTGGCTGTGGATGTCAACAAATGAATAAGGGCAAAGTAAACATGCACCTGAGAGTGCCTGAGAGCCAGCAGTAAGCCAGGTGGTGAGCATGTGGTATTTAATGTCATGGCTGTCTGTAAACTGGATTTAGATCTGAGCACAACAACAGCTCCCTGCAAGCAGTCTAACCTCACTCTGGCCTTTGTACCGTCACCACGGTGATTGCCATTATAGCTCCACACCACTAATTGCACTTCAGTCCTTTCCCTGGCAGAGGTGAGGAAGTTGTGTAGAGGCTTTAATTACAAGTTGGGCCAAGTCTGCTTCATAAATGAGCAAAGCACCCAAATAACAAGGATGTGAAAAGCACCCCACTAACACAGATGGAAAAAAAGTTACACCAATCAAAAAGAAGAGGAATGTCATTAAATGTCTTGTGTTAGGGGGACATTCAGAACTTTGATTAGGCTAAAAAGCTCGAGGACTGAAGCTGCTTTGTGTGCCAGAAGAGGCAGTGAAAGGTCTTTACTGACATGCTTGGTGGCAGCTTGCGCGTAAGATGTGGGCTGCCCATGCCAGGCCTTCGGCACAGCAAAACACAGACAGATCAACATCAATGACCCCTCTATAAGCCTCTGTATGCTGTTCTAGCCCTGTACACACACACCCATACACACACACAATCCTCGCACTGTTGCCAAACAACTCTACCGATGAAAAGAAGAAGGCGATAGGCTGAAGTAATGCCAGAATGGATATCACTCTCTTTCTTTTCTCTGTCTCTTTCTCTCTCTGTCTGTCTCTCTCTCTCTCTCTCTCTCTCTCTCTCTCACTCTCTGTCTCTTTCTCTCTCTCTCTGCCTCTGTCTGTCTGTCTCTCTCTCTCATAGAGGGTGGGGGCTTAACTCAGCAGAGGCGCACTGCAGAACCGGTTTGCACTCGGTCCACTTCTGAGCTCACCATCTGGGCCCCTTCTTTTTGGAGACTTGCGCATCGGAATGATAGCGAGCTAATTATGAGTTTAAACAACACACAAACAGCCGGCTCATTATCGATGCTGCTTGTGAGCTTTCTGAAGAATTTAGATTGAAGATGGAAAGATGAAACGTGAACGGTCTCTTAAGTTTTGCTTGCAACACTCCTCTCAACCGTGCCAAATCATTTCAATCATTCCTATTCATGTCTGCATTCTTTAGCTGCAAATGAAGCTTTGCTCTGAAGAAGAGCTAAATGGCAAATGGCAGTGTTAAAGAATATGCCTAACAAATACACTGTCCTATCCCTCTTACTCACCACAAAAGCATTTATGTTGTTATTTACAAATTTAGAAAAATAATCACACCATGCCAGGGCAGAATAATGATAATTGGATTTGAAATTGCGGTAACATAATTACATGTTCATTTTAACAAATTAGATCAGGGATTCATTATGTCAATTTGGCCACCTGCTTTGCTCACAGTTTATTTAAACTCTGCTTTCACAGTTCATAATCATCTGTGCTGTGGCGTTAAGAGAGCAAATCTTCGAAGGGGTTCGAGCTGATGAGTATTATTTGCTGTTATTGTGCTGTCTCTGCGTAGGCTACTCTGCAGGGATAATAAGAATTATTAGCTTTTAATTGCATTGATTTTCTCTTTAAGTGGCCTTTTTTGGTGTAATGTGCTGTGTGTGTGCGTGTGTTTGTGTGTGCGTGCATGTGAGAGTACGGGTGGCTGTGATGCGCTGTTTCCCCAGGGGATGCAAGTGAGTTCATTGGGAAGATGTCAAAGTCTTGTACACAAGAGTCTAAAATTGAGTGTGGTGGACAGGAAAGGAGAGACAGAGAGACAGATGCCAAGATGGACAGATGAGATGTAATGGAGGGAAACACAGTGTTCCACTCAGTTCTCTGTGGTCTGTAGAGGGGATGGCAGAGAGGGTTGCACCTATGGGGAATACAGACAAATTCCAGTGTGTGTGTTTGTGTGTGTGTTCTTCAGGTATGCTCTTTGATCCCTGTCCTCACTCACAAGTGCAGTCAGAGCCTTGTGATATACACTCCAAGCACACCCACACACACACACACATACACACACACACACACACACACACACACACACACACACACACACACACACACACACACTTTGTGACATTCTGTACATGACCCTCTGAAATTCTAATAAATTATTTCTGCTGTTGGCTGTCTGACCTTACTGTGTCTGCTGAGGTGCCTCCGCTGTGAAACCCAACCCTACATCATGTAGTAGCATGTTACACTGAACACACAATATAGTTGTCTAAAAACTTCTGATACAGCCTTGGGAGCATGCTCCTTGCTTGTTCTGGTCTGTGTTGTGTTCTTATATGCTTCGTTAAAAAGTCTGTGGAAATAAACAATGCACCCCCTGGCTACATCCAAGTAGCTGTAACTTTTGAAAAGCCTTCTGGTGGACAACTTAGGCATACTACAACTTTGCCAGAGGTTTATAGACACATGTGAAGAGAAAAGGAGAACTCAAGGTTTAAAGCAACACTAAGTCGTTTTTTCAATCTTAAAATAATGTTTCCAAAATTGTTTCAGTGGTTCATCAACTTGTAACAGGGTAAAAGGCATTTCTAAATTCGCTTTGTCACCCACCATGGGCTGTAACTGCACTAAGGAAGTTTAGAGGAGCAGGACCGTCTCTCTGTAGTTCGCTATGACAGACAAATCCTCTTCCAACCTGTGGGGCGACCGAAGACAAAAACTACTTAGTATTGCTTTAAATGCATTCATCACTAAACAGGGTGGAAACTAATGGATAAAAGGCTGTAGCAGGAACCTAAAGTGGAACCAGACACAGACAGGCTGAGAGGTGATCATTTTTATCACACCATGCACACACAGAATGAAATTCAGTGCTGCATTTAACCTATTACATAGGAGGACAGTACCATGCTCAGAGTACCTCAGTCACAGGGGAGGATGGAGAAGAACACTGGCCACTGACTCCCCCCATCCACCTGTCGGTGAGGGGAACTGCGCCTTTGACCTTTGACCCTAAGTCCAATGCCTTAACCTCTAGCCCATGGCAGCCCCAATTTATGACGCTGATGATATTTCTGATGTCATGTACCTTGACCATACTGTTGTTTGGTGGCAACCAGAAACATATAGTACTAATTAACTTTGAACAAAAATTATAAAAATTATCTTTCTTGATTGTCATTGATGCCTGGTTTGTCGTGTTTCTTGTTAGGTTGTGCTACGCCATCATAGCTGAACTGGAAGTTGTACTGTCCCCCCAACCCCCAAGTTGACTGTAATAAATAAAACCAGAGGAACTCAAGCAATAACAAGGTACATGTAGGGGAGTAGAGGATGTCCTGCCTGAAGTTACCGAACAATGTTCTCAGTACTGAGCTCTCTCTCTCCTATAGACAAATGTCAATATGACAAATGGTAATCATTTTTAGTAGATATGCCTTATTAAAGTTGGCTGATTTATATTATTTATAATTTTGTGAGAGTGGGAGAACTGGTTTAAAGATAACCCAGAGTGATGTTCTTTAGGATTATACTGAGCTACAAGAAAGACAGAGGGGGACAGAAAGTTATACACTCAGAACTGGATCTCCTAGAAGGGTCATTCCATGCCAAACCACTCACATTTTTTCTGCCCCCCCCCCTTTGATTTTGATGAAATTTGGCATACTCATGGCATTCTCATCCTTGAGAAATGGCAACATACCAAATTTCAGCTCATTCGGACCATTTTTTCACGAATCTAGAGAGTTTTATCATTACAAAGGGGAGAAAATGCCCTTTCAAATGATATATAACATGATGACCTTTCAAGGTCATTGCATTTTCAAGGTCATTTGATGTGAGCTTGACCTTTGACCTAATTTTTCAGACAATGAGTATCGATTGTTTTTGACAAAATTTTATTATCTGTTAGGCAAAAAAGAAGTATCAATTATGCCTGCAAAGTTTCAGTTTGGAGATTCAAACGTTTTGGGAGATATTCAAGGAGTGGTTTGGCATGGAATAACCCAGAAAGAATTGACTGTTTGGTGGTCTAAAAAAGTAATAAAGTTACTGGGGAGAGGCCTAAACATCCTGCAAGAACATCACTTTCCCCAAGTGTTATTGTATAGTTGGCGATGTTTTCTTCTGGCTCTGCTTAAGTTTCAGCAGCAGAAAAACTCAGCTCGTCAACTGGCTGGTATTCTGCTTGAAGTATTTTCCTATCAGCACAGACACTTTTATAAATTTAATTTTCCAGCCTCTGTACCATTCCACAACTCTTGCATTTGATCCCAGTGTCACTGTTACATGAAATAAAAGCACACTCCCCCCCAAGACAGACAACGAACATCAAGCTAGTGTACATGATGCTGTCTAAAGTGCTTTTTTCTAAAGGACCAGGGAGCATGACGCGTTGTGGGGATGTAGCCCCATCTAGATGATATGAAATAGAATAATAACTAGAGAATGGTAAGGTTGGAAAAGTTATTTTCTCCCCACATCCCCTGAGAAGATCTGACTAAAGCATGTTAGGCCACACCCTTTTCTGTCTGCCACATTTTATGTAATAAGAAAACGGAAATCAAAAGTAAACTAACTCCTCAAAGGCAGTTGGAACTATGCCTTGAAAATTTGAATTGGCAGTATCTTGGTTACAGAAAGTTATTACCACATCAAATTTGGATAACTACTCTTCAAGCTCTTCAAGCACTACCAACCTCTTCAAGCACATTATGTTTCATAAAATGTGTCCCATAGGGGCACTATAACTCCCTTTGTGCAGAGCTTCACAGCACACTGTGATGGTCATACCATGTACTGCTGTGTGGTGCATCTACTGTAGTTCTATTAGGGTTTACACATTACTTGATGAGAAGTGTTAGAAGAATAGAAAGAAACAAGCAACCACCTGCACAGACACACACACGCACACACACACACATGCCCATACATACAGTTTGTGTTGGGTTCGCATATATTTCACATTTTTCAAAAAACAAAGCCAATATTATCTCAATGATAAATACAGAATGAAAGGGCTAGAGGCTTTGCTGAAGCACAGTCTAAAACATTGTGTCTCACTGTGCGTTTTATCACAACCTTAATAACGGAAAATGTGAAATGCGACATGTTATTACTTAGAGCAGTGTCCAAACAAACAAATAAATAGAGAAAGCAATCTCCCCCAAATAACATGGAACCATTTAGACAAGTGCCCAGTGAAATAACAGCAAAACAACAGCAATGCTGATAATAATAGAAGTTTTCATTTGGGAAATTGTAAAAACAAATCATCTAGTTCTCAGTGTGTTCTCTCCACACATTTCTCCAACATCCTGTGTATTTGTTTTGCCTCCTCTTAGGATCTCCTTTCGCAATGGCTTGCTGGATGACAAAAGGGAAAAAGCCATGCCAAGTGTAGTCTTGCCTGTTGTCACAAAGAATACATCCTTTTCTTTGGGGTATGCAACAAGATGCTGTACCCTACACTACTCAGTAATAGCTGCTGTGTCACCTAAGAGGTACATGCCTAGTGGTTGTGTTGTGAATAGGGAAAGATGCACACAGTTAACGCACAATTGTTCATGTCCATCCACATAGGTATGAACAGAGGTGTCAGTGTCATGTAAAAGGACAACCAACAAGCCAGCACTGCCACACATAGACACACAGGTAAACATAGTGCAGTATTATGCTAGGCCTATAAGCTTCAGGGAAGACCCTCAGGCCCTGGGAGACCCCAGGGAGACCTAACAAGTCCAGCAAAGCACACTCACACAAGTGTGTGTGTGTGTGTGTGTGTGTGTGTGCATGCAGGTGTACGTGCATTTGTGTGTGGGCAAATGCTTGTACGAGTGTGGATGAGTGTGTGTGTGTGTGTGTGTGTGTGTGTGTGTGTGTGTGTATGTGCTTCTGTGTGTGTGTGTATGTTTGTTGTGTGTGTGTGTGTGTGTGTGTGTGTGTGTGTGTGTGTTTGTGTTTGTGCTTGCATATACTAATGCACGCGCGTGTGTGTGGTTGTGTGTGAGTGTGTGTGTGTGTGTGTGTGTGTGTGTGCATGTGCTTCTGTGTGTGTGCGTGTGTGTGTGTATGTTTGTTGTGTGTGTGTGTGTGTGTGTGTGGTGTGTGTGTGTGTGTGTTTGCATATGCTAGTGTGTGTGGTGTATGTGTGCTTGTGTGTGTATGTGTGTGTGTGTGTGTGTGTGTGTGTGTGTGTGTGTGTGTGTGTGTGTGTGTGTGTGTGTGTGTGTGTGGTGTGTGTATGAGTGAAAGAAGTGGTGGGGATGTAAAAGGGCAATAAGAGCCTGTAGTGCACCATAGGACATAAAGCACCACTCGCCAGCTGCCATCCAGAGGGCATGGGGAACGAAGCCACCTGAGCTCATCAGCAGATTGCTGTGTAGGTTGTGTACGCGCGTGTGTGTGTGTGTGTGTGTGTGTGTGTGTGGGTGTGTGTGTGTGTGCTTGTGTGATTGTGTGTGTGTGTGTGTGTGTGTGTGTGTGTGAGTGTGTGTGTGTGTGTGTGTGTGTGTGTGTGTGTGTGTGTGTTTGTGTGTGTGTGCTTGTGTGTCTGTGTGTGTGTGTCTGTGTGTGTGTGTGCTTGTGCATGTGTGTGTTTGAGCATCTCAGCATCTTTGAGGTGTCCAGTGGGACATCAACCACAGCAGGTGTTCCAACAGCTTTAAATCAGCTGGAGAAACTTGTGGGAGCTAAAGGTGAGTTTGTAGTGGATGGGGCAGATTATGCCGCAGACCCTTTGGTGCAATGGTGTCGGGTGTACATTCTAAATAAGACCTGAGATGGGTCGGGAGCTGAGATCACAGGTGTTTGTCTCAGTGGGACAGTGAGTTTGATCATTTATTTTTAAAAAGAGCACGACACAACAGACCTGCACCTGTTAGACAGTATATAGCATGTCTGCCATATATTCAGAAAGCACAGAATCTCCTATTAATGCTGCGCTGATGATGCCAAACTTATTTCTGTGTTTACACACAAAAGTAATAAAATTACTTTTAAGTTGAATTTGGAGACTCAGTCAGCCTAGTGGTTCAGAATCAGGAACAAGGTTTATTCTTAACATTAAGGACATCACAGACAGACAGACAGACAGACAGACAGACACACACACACACACACACACACACACACACACACACACACACACACACACACACACACACACACAGGACGATGACAAAAGACAAGACAAGACTAACTAACAGTGTTTTTTCTGACCTTAAATGTCTGTAGACAGCCAATGGCTGCACCCAAGGTTACACCCCAAAAATGAATATTCAATGTCTTTAAGTACTACAGTATACAGTGTCTTCCTAATCAGATCAGAGTAGGTGCCAAAGTGTCTGTATGCTAATCCACCAGACAAGGACGGTTATTCAGAAGCCAGTTGTTCACACCTCCTAGCTCAGCCAGATACACATACAAAGCTTTTGATCCTAATACAAGAGTTCCAAAACCAACCAAGGGATTTTGAAATAATAATAAAATGTTTCAACATTAAAATGCTATTTACAAGATTATTATTATTACTCAAATACCATCAGTCCCCCTTTTCAAGTCTAACTGACTTGACACACAATCATAAAAACAAAAGGTATTTGAAATAATAATAAAAATGTTGCAACATTAAAATGTTATTTACAAGATTATTACTTTTACTCAAATACCATCACCCTTCATTAGCAGTTTGCTTGGGCAACTGAAAGCACACCAAAGGTCTGTGGTGAAGCGATCATAGAACATTTTTTCTCTTGGGTGTAAATTTTGACTGACAGGTAAGGCTTGACATTAGCAATTCACTTAACTAGTAAACAGCCTGTGCTCTTCTGACTTCTAGACTTGAGTATTCTAACACACTATAAGGCCAGCAAGTTCAATATTTTGGCTTCTTCTAAGAACGTTTGAACTTATGATTTACTCTACATTCCCTTAAAAAAAAGTTCAGGGTGGATTTTAAGATTGTATTGAAACTCTAGCTGATCGTTTTATCCCCTCCAGCCAGCCTCCACTTCAGATACACTCCATCTAGGGCCCTCTAATGATACACTTCAGACACACTCTATATAGGGAACTAGGGGCTTCTTGTGAGTGTTTTAGTACATGTATCTAACCACAAACAAAGGATGGTGAAAATTATTTGTTATATTTAATGCTTATCTGATTTTGAGTTTTATTTACTGCCTTTCTTTTGGCATTAACTTGGTGGTGCATTCTTCAAGCTGTGGGTACGGTTGAGTCTGAGGTGAGGCTTTGATTCTTGCTTTAATCAGTCTGAGATTTGTCTATGGGTTTTGGTCAGGTGCACTTTCTCTTATAATTTGTTCACTGTTTTGTCATTTGTTGTTTTATTCACTTTCATTCTGTTCTTTGATCCATATTTATGATTCTCTGTGCTTATCTATTCTCTTTTTACTTTACTCTGTGTCTGCTGATGTTCTTTCTTTGTCTTAACAATGTTGGTTGTATCTGACAGACATTACTTTCAGCTGTTTGTTTGTCTGTTTCTCTGCCTTTTTCATGCTTTCATATTGTTACTGCGGTATCTACAGTAATCTGTTATCCTTCATGTTTTTAGTATTCTTGTGTTTTGTTGTCTTGTTCTATTCTGTCATTCTTCTTTACTTTGAAGTAGTAAAATCCACACTCTCGAAATATGATTCTTAATGGGAAGCATGACAGACAAGCTCAACGTTTCGGCGTAAGCCATTTTCAGCGTCTGTCTGTCATGCTGCTCATTAAATAATCTCCTTATGAATCATATTTCGAGAGTGCATTTTTTACTACTTCATGTCTATACTTCACGCACCCAAAGTCTTTATACTCATTCACTTTGAGTTGAGCGCACTTTCTCTAAAACCTTTGCCATCAGTATATGGAAACCACCCTGCTACAACTCATGGAAATGAAAAAGGGCGAACAATTGCAACAATTCTTACATCTTATAACTTGTAGAAGAAAAGACTTTACACGAAGTTTCAGACACATTAATTGTCTCCTCATTAAACTGAAGAACTATGTTTAAAAGTCAATGCACTTTCAAGGAGGTATACTTACAGTATACTACATATTTGCTGCTTTGCTGTTTGCAGTGATAATTTTCATCTCTAGAAAAATGTATTACTGGCAGGAATTTGAAACCCACGCCTTTGGTAAAAGCTGCGTTAGTGTACAAGTTCATGACATTTGAAGTGAAATGATTATTGAAAAAAAGAGCAGAGTGTAAGTTAACATGTATTGTTGGTGCTACAGCAAAACAGTTACATGTTGTGTTATTACTAAAGTCATTCTTTTTTTTCTTAGTGATATTAGTCATTATACACTTGCTAAATAATGAATTAAGTAATTAAGCAAACACACAATAAAGTAAAACCTGTTAATAAAGTAAATGTTCTTCCTGCATCTCACTCTGCTAAACATGGGTTTATTTAGCTTGCTGCTAGACTAAGTAGCTTAGTAACAGCAGGCTCCCTCACTTACTGACAACACATTCAGAATCAGGAAGATGAGCTCTAGCAGTTTTACTTCACTGTGAATGGCCACAGCAGATTCACCTCATGAGCTGGACACAGGCAGCTTTGGGGATAAGCAACCATGGATCATTCAGTAGACTCAGACCTGGGGGATTTGGTGGTAGCAGGCAGGACTGTGTTCAGCTCTGTCCTTTTAGTGCAGAGCGTATACCCATTGGCAGAACTTTTTATAGTTGTACCAGGTGTCACTGACAGCACAGTGACTTGAGGAAGCTGCCATTGTTTCTCCCAGCTGCACAGCAGAAGGTGGGACAGTCTAAAGGTGGGCAGCTTATCAACACATGGGCGGTATTGCCAAGTTTCTGAATTTTCTCAACAACAACGATAAGGAATTCCATGGCTTTTATCTGTCAGCAAAACTAATATGTTTGTTAAAACTCACGAAAAAAGACTGTGCGTGGGGAGTGGGGAGTAAAGTGTGTAGAATGCAGTTGGAGGGATGACTACCAGCTGAAGAGAAGAGGTGTTGAGGAATGTTAGGGCTGTGTGTGGATACAGAAGGATGAGGGGGCATGGGTGGTGCTAGAGCTGTTTCCTGTGTGCTGTGTGTGTGGGGTGGGTGGCTTCAGGCGGGGAGCAAGGCTATATGCTGTGTGATGTGTGTGTGTGTTTGGGGGGTGGGGGTGAGGGCTGTGTGTAAGGGGAGGCGGTGAGGGGGCATGAGCCAGGGAGCATTGGTGTCGGTGTGGGGGGGCTTGAGCCACGAGGGCTGTGTGCTGTATGTGTGTAGGGGGGGATGACGCAAGGAGCAAGTATGCTTCACATTGTATGCTAATGTCACTAAACTGAACATTTTGGCAGTTTTTTATTATTGTTTCCCTTTGCTTTAACATACTTCATACTTAATACCCTGTATAAACTGCAGCTCCAACCGTCACAATGTGTACGTCTGGAGACATTTCAGCAAGCACTGCCATAAAATGTGTGAGAACAGCATGATATATACCATCAGTTGTAAACATATGTTATTGATTACATGTAAATTGTGTAAATCAATCAGATATTGACTTTGTAACATTTAGAAATGCTATAAAAAAACAGACAGACAGACACACACACACGCATCGTTTCCTCCTGTGTGTCCATCTGAGCCCCACAAAAGCTCCAGACACACACACACACACACACACACACACACACACACACACACACACACACACACACACACACACACACACAAACCAGTCTCCCCATGCCTCCTTCAAGTGATCTGATCCTATCTGTGCCATGTGGGAGGCCTAAGCTGGGGGTGTGCTCCTTATGGCACTATGGCTACTACTGTATGTGAGAGATTGTGAGCAGGTCTCTGCAGGCTCTTGTGCGGGCCCCAGACAGTCCAGTCCTAGTTTCAGATAGCCTCCTGTTCATAGCCAAGCATGCAGAACTCAAAAAGGCATGTAGTCATATGTGGCATTAGGTCCTTGTCTTAATTTTTTGGGTGTTGGTGTTAGGTTGTGTGTGTGTGTGTGTGTGTGTGTGTGTGTGTGTGTGTGTGTGTGTGTGTGTGTGTGTGTGTGTGTGTGTGTGTATGTGTATGGGAGACTGGAGACCCTATCTTCTATCTATGACAGACCTGGCCTAAGATGAGTGCTGACCACACAGATAATGGTGCCGTTTTTTCATCCATTTTCCACTCAACTTATTTTTGCATCGTGCAGCTGTTCTCCAACATCTCATCTGTGCTTTAGCCTGTAAAACATGCAAAGATGAAAGAAAACTGATAAAGAAACATAGCAAACGTAGCGAGAGAAGGATGCAATGAGAAATGAAAGGGAAGGTTAGACTTGTATTCCGTGCAGCATACCTTCTCTCTGTTTGAGGCAGCTTCTCAGTGAAGTGTAAGTCTAGCTGTGCTTCTGATATCATTAATGTGTTTGGGCCTTTTCTACCGAGCAGTACTGCCTAACTGACACCACTCTACCACAAGATTCATATTGACCCATGAAGATCATTAAACCCAGGCTAGACACTTTTGCACATGACTTTTGCTTTTTTAAATAAATTATTATTATTATTTAAAATGTTTTACTAAGATTAAAAAATAGGCCTGCCAATAATAATAATAATAATAAACTTTACTTGTATAGCACAGTTCATACATGCAGGATGCAGCTCAAAGTGCTTTACAGTTTAGCAGGGTTGTTACAAGACAACATTTCTTGCGGTTCAGTGGTGTCGGAGCAGATAAATACAGTAGCAGACTGACTCTTGCATGAACACAGGTAGGCAGTCCTTGTAGGCCCTAGTCAGCAATCTTTGTAGTCCAGTGGCGCTAGAGCTATGCAACGCCCTGTTAATGTGGGCTCTTATGTGAACATAGTTTGGCAGTCTTTGCAGACCAGTGGCACTAGACGAGGAAAGTTCATTTAGGCGCAGTCGGTTGTTAGTGTCCCCAGGGAGCAACAGGGGTGAGGAAAAACTCCCTGTTTGTTTGATTTGCGTGAATTCAGGAAGAAATCTCAGGAATCAGTGAGTAAAACTCCCTGTTTTTCTAGGAAGAAACCTCAGGCAGAACCACGTCTCCCAGGGAAGCCCATCTGCCGGGGCTGGTAACGGGAAGTCTGTGACTGTTTGAAGGGCCTTTGGTCTGGGCGGAGGAGTCTGGCTGAAGGGACTTTGGTCTGAGTAGTTAGGTATAGGCTTGGTTGAATAGGTAGGTCTTTAGTTGTCGCTTGAAGATGTCGATGGATTCTGCTTCTCTGATGTGCTGTGGTAGGGCATTCCATCTCTTTGGGGCAGATTCCCCGATCCTTTTGGATGGTGCGTCTGGAATCCTCAGGAGACCGGCATCAGCGGATCTAAGGGCTCGTGCAGGGGTATAAGAGGATAATGCGTCAGCAATATAGCATGGGGCAAGGCCATTTACAGCTTTAAATACCAGTAGTAGTACTTTGAAGTCAATTCTATAGGATACAGGTAGCCAGTGTAGTTCAGCCAGTACAGGAGTAATATGCTCCATCTTTCTTGTTTTTGTTAGTAATCTTGCAGCCGAGTTTTGAATAAGCTGTAGTTTTTCAATTGATTTTTTTGGGAGGCCTGTAAACAAGGCATTGCAGTAGTCTAATCTACTTGTAATAAATGCGTGAACAAGTTTTTCAGCGTCTGGCTTGGTCAAGAAGGGGCGAACTTTTGCAATATTTCTTAGATGGAAGTATGCTGTTTTAGTAACTTTATTGATGTGTGGTTTAAGGCTTAGGTC
>CM050203.1:26557500-26635000 GCA_027475355.1 Coilia nasus | reverse complement strand
ATAAAAACTAAACAAACATGTTCTATTAAACAGTCCAGAAACACAGGCCTACAGTTTCTATTATAATGATTCAAGGTCAGTACATTCAGTCCCCAAACACAGTAAAATATTTCAGCCTTACTCAGAAACCAACTTGAGCTCACCAATTGTGCACTACCAAGATACTTTTAATAATGGCCTGACTACTGATTGGTTTTAATAGGGACTGAGATTTTTAAAAATGGAGCGCACACACACACACACACACACACACACACACACACACACACACA
Source organism: Coilia nasus (assembly GCA_027475355.1). Lineage (NCBI taxonomy): Eukaryota > Metazoa > Chordata > Actinopteri > Clupeiformes > Engraulidae > Coilia > Coilia nasus. The sequence continues at coordinate 26,634,728 of CM050203.1, read as the reverse complement.
CACACACACACACACACACACAGACAATATGTTTACACAGACATGGTTATAAATGTATTGTAGTGTGCGTACATTATGCCAATGATGTTGGGAGCAAGAGGACATTTAATGTACCATTCAGGCCTAAGGGTAAACACACACGCACACACACCCACACTACCACACACATGCACGCACGCACGCACGCACACACACACACACACACACACACACACACACACACACACACACACACACACACACACACACACACACATACTCAGATCTGAGTATTATGCTCTGGGGATTTCATTTCTGTCTCTCTCTATTCTCCTTTGCCCAACTGGTATCAGTCTCTCAGCTGGCATCTTTTTAGGAGAGAGGCTCCCATTATCCTCCGCTACTGAGTCTGACAGGGCCCCATGCTCCATGGGTGTCAATCACAACGCTGATGTGCTTCAGTCACAGACATATCTACAGGCTCAGTTAGATGACCTGTACATATTAAAGGCTTTGTCTTTTAACCCTGTGTGTATTTTTGTTTGTTTGTTTGTTTAAATCAGATGTCCAATAAATGGAGGCATCTTAACACTGTAACTGTTTAGCTTCTAATCTGTAACGCGACTTTGGGTACCCAGAAAAGCATTTCTAAAAACATTGTGTAATTATCTGCTGTCCTGCAGAGGAGGAGCGAGGTGAGATGTTCTTGGGCCTGTCCTTCACCGTCCTTCCTCTCATACGTAAACATGCACACACACCCAAAACACACACAGGGATAATATCTCCGTTATCGTGTCCAGGCACTCTTACTTACATCAGGACATGGGGCTTAGCTCTGCAATTTCACTTGTCCTCCTGCAATTTGAATTTCAATTGTCACTGCAGAGGAATTATCCCCTCAGATCAAATGACCCCTGCACAAGCCCACAGTACTTATGTCAGTGTTGTCCACCAGAGGCCATTTTTAAGACAATTTTTTTATGCACAAGGAGAGTTAACTATACTGTTATATAAGATAGCATACAGTCTTTGTCATTTGGTGTTGGAAATTACAGGTTATTTGACATAAAAGGGTGTGGAAATATTTAAATTGTTCTGTCAATAAAATGTGAAGGGCATTCATTCATGTTCCCTGGGTATTTCCTCTATGACCTTGATTGACATATGGAAGCAGAGGACAGGAAAACATGTTCATTAAGTATACAGTATGTTCACATTTAGTTTAATCAATATTGTGTATTGCATTAAAAAAATCACATCTCAAACAGCATTTGAATAAGGGGTGTCATTAAACACGTGTTTCTGGGAGGAGGTGAGAATGAATCTGTCATGGACGCCATTGGCACTCAGTGTTAATTGCTTCCTCCCATCAGCCATCAAAGTTCCAAAAAAAAAAAGTAATAAAACATGAAAATTAGTTTACATTCACACCAACAGCTACTAAAGCTGTTAAAGCAACAGAAATAATTTACTTGACTCAACAAAAGCAACAAGAGCAAATAAAGTGACAAAAGCTCACGAGCCTCAGGGTTTTGGCAAGTAGAGCGTGTAAAAAAAAACAAAAAAAATTGAAGGCAGTTCACCCTAATGCAAAATAGCTATGATGCATTATGGCTGTAAATAACCAATGACCAATGGAAACATAGACTCCTTTAAAATAAGTTGCAAAATAAAGTTAACAGCGATGTTCCTATTTTTCTTGTTTTAACACCTGTAAAAGTGTCTAAAAGTACAGTAATAGCAAACTTGCTTTTATCCAGTTAGCCAATCAGACACCACATGACAGTGTCAATTGAGTCCATGTTGACCCAAATAAATTATTTGATTAATCCATTCTAATGGATTTGGTTGTGTTGTTGGTAAGTAATCAAACTGACAGTCTGACTGACAGTCTTATGTGCTACAAAGTCTTGTGGTGTCTATTCATTGATTTATCAAATAACGAATTATCTTAAAAGCCATGAATACAAAACACGGAGAAAGCATAAACTTCATTAATAGCATTCCGGAAATACGTGTTTAAAGTAATGAAGGAGACATTGCATTATTTCATTAACATGTCAAGGAAAGACAACCAGTGGCACAGCATACTTGTAAAATTGTGATTTAATGAAAATATTTTTTTTCTCACATAGAATTTTGTTATGTTTTGTGAAATAACATGCTGCCAGTGATTCAGTCAGTTCATTTTGAATAATATCCTGTGTCGAGCGTTGAGTTTGTCACTGCGAATGCTAATTACACAAATATGGAAGTTTAAGTTCTCACTCTTTGTGCTGCTTTTCAACACCAAAATACACCAACACCAACAATATCTGATAACTGACTGAAGCTGCTACAGTATCCAGACTCAACTAAGTCCTTAACTGTGAGTATTTTTTAATTACATTTGTGTTGCTACATGAATATTATAATAGATACACCTCTGTCAGTAGAGGGTAGTGTGTGATCTTCTTTCAGAGATTCGTCTGCCAACTTTTTCACACAGAGAAGGAACAAGTGCCTTTGCGAGTTAACAACCACAGAGTGTTAACACATTTTCCCTACAAGAGAGATTGTGTGGTAGTAATTAAAGACGGTTTAGAAAGCTTGTTGTTGCCCAACACAATATTGGTTGCGGGCCTCAGAAGTTCACTCAGGCGGTGCCAGACTGAAAAAGCACTTTTCCTCACGCTGTCTAGACAGCAGCTGTCATCTGAGCAGAAGAGGTACAACAGGAGCAGCGGGAAGGGACTGACCTGTTGAGTTGTGTATCCTTTCCCTACTCCTCCTCCTTCTCCTCCTCTTCCTCTTCCTCCTCCTCATACCCCTAATCTTTCTCTCCCTGCTACAAATGTGTCTGGCAAGTATATTTAGACATTTTTTTTCTGTCCTTCTTCCCAGTCTACCTTTTTCAGTAGTTGCTTTTTTCTGTTCACTAAAACTTTTGCCCTATTGGTAATACTGTAGCACATTACCAGCTGCAATTATGTGCCGTGATATGCTGGAAAAATTGTATAAAATAGGTATTAATTAAATGAACAATAGCTGAATTAAGGCTGGTAACTTAGCTTAAACATGAGTATAAGATAATATATATATTGATACACATCACCAAGTAGCAGGAATGCAGAAAAGCCTGTTTGTTTAAAAAGCCCTCAAACACAGATAACTTCTTAAAGCACCACATGCATTGACATGACAGCAAACCAGTATCAAGGGGGATGACTTTATCCATTTTATCCCTAGTCAATACAGTAAACAAAGGCAACTTAGACATGAATGCCCTCCTTAAAACATGTTTGTAAATTTGCCAAAACATGGAAAAGATCGGTTTTGTTTTGAAAGGTGGAAGGCAGGAGACTCCTACAAGTGTGGTTAGAACATCCTAATGGGCTGCAATGTGGCACAGAAAGAACTCACCACAGGAAAAACACTCAGGAGAGGAGGAGAAGTTTCAAATGCATTCCTCACTTAAGCCCATCTTGCATTCTAACACCAGGAAAAGTCTCTCTTCCTCTCACACTCTGTTTTTTTTGGCTGTTGTAAGGTACAAATAGGCACATTCAATTTCTTTTCCATCGCTGGAAGAATCCTTTGTTCTGCTTACAGGCATTACATCATTCTGTATCACAGAACAGCTGCCAAAGCATATCAGCCCAAAAGCACAGTGGTGAAATGCACTGTGATACCAAGAGCGGTTCTCATCCTTGATTGGATAAGTCCTTTACGCTCTGTTTGTCTTTCTTTTTAGGTGGCAAAATCAATTTGTTACTTCTGCATGTTCATGTGATATTTTCTGGTACCATAAGGGGTCACATTAGAAAAAAGGGTAAAACACTCATTATTTCTGTGAAACATTTTTTCATGTTTCAACATCAGTGCCAATGAATGTGTGGCCTTTCTCAACTCAAAGGGACATAAAGCCTATGAAATTATCCAGTTCTCTCCAGTCGGCAGGTTGATGGTGCATTTCTGTGGGTTAGTCCCATTGCAGTTGTATAAGACATAACATTTCAACAGATTTTTTTACCCCAATGAAACACACAAACAAACACACTTACACACACACCTACTGTACACACACACACACATGCAGACATGTGCACGCACACCCACACCAACACACACACTGTCAGTAGCCTGTGGATTCAGGAGGGATGCTGCTGATGGATTGCTGCGCTAATGGGAATGACAGTAAAAGCTACTCTAGCAGTGTGGTTTTAGGCCGTGGCCCGGACACTCGCCTGCTTTTCTCCCTACAAACGGCTCAGCTCATTCACGGTGACAGCACACAGCCATCTCCATACAAACAAACACAAACAGCAGCAGCCCAGCTGTTCCTCATACACCCAACAAGACAGCTGGCCTACCACCATCCATTTGTCCTCCTTTTTGTCTCCATCCCTCCATCTCCTTTGTATCTTTCTCTTTTTCTCATTCACTCTCTCCATTCTGCCTCATTCTCTCTCTCTCTCTCTCTCTCTCTCTCTCTCTCTCTCTCTCTCTCTCTCTCTCTCTCCTATTTTTGGTCGGAGTGGGTGCAGCCAGCCGGCCTTCCCTGAGGGGGAGAATGGGGATGGATCGTCTCTGACACACAGCCTGTTCAGCTGATACACTAGTTTGATGCCACCCCCACCACTCCTGCCATCACACACACTCTATAACACACACATACACACACACACGCCTGCCGCCACACACCTACACACAAACACTCTCTCTCTCTCTCTGTCTCTCTCTCTCACACACACACACACACACACACACACACACACACACACACACACACACACACACACACACACACAGTCACAGCCAGTGGGTGGGCAAGCACTGTGACCAGTTGCACGAGTAAATGTTTAGCTGTAGCCACAGGCTCTTGTGGGTTTGCTCCAAAGCTCCAGTGGAGGCTGCAGCTCACCACATCCACACAGACGCAGTGGAGCGGAACTGGTTAGAGCTCTTACACGTGCAGCACTATGCCACTAAGCCATCTATTCCCCGTGGGCCGATCGATTGCCACCCAAACGGCAGGCCCCCAACCCCCCCTCCACTCCCCACAAATAGATGTGGCTCCTGGCACGTTACATGTACAGACCCCCACCGCAGCTGTCAGCACACCGAATGCCAGTGCCAGTTTCAGCTATTTTTCAGCCCTCCTCCGCCAAGTCCAACAGCGCCTTCCCCTCGTCTATGAAAAGAGCCATTAGTGGGTGATTGAGGTGCATTGAGTAACACCGTCTAGATGCGCCCAGCCACCAGTGAGTGCAGCACAAGCTGCTCTTGTGCCAGACTGACCACATGTGTTATCAGCTGGAAAATTAGCATGCTGTGATCTATTGCAGCACTGAGACCTGGGAAAAAGCCATAATGAGTTTCATCGCAGTCAAGAGGGCAGTACAGATGAGGACAGAGGGAATTGTGTGTGTGTGTGTGTGTGTGTGTGTGTGTGTGTGTGTGTGTGTGTGTGTGTGTGTGTGTGTGTGTGAGTGTGAGTGTGAGTGTGTCCGTCCACATCCCATGTGGCTGTAATACACTCTTCCAAACACACAATGTCATGAATCTGGTTTTTTTTTTTTCACAATCCAAGATCTATTTTCTGCATCTCCTTTGTATCACCAGGTGCGACATAATTACCAGCAGGTGAACATTATGTACTCTAACTACAGATAGAAGGGCAAGTAAACAGAAGGGCCATGTATAAAAGGTGCAGAGAGGTGGAGAGAACATCATCCCTGTGCCTACAAAACGTATGAGTCTTTGCAGGCTGCCTGGGTGTCAGGTGCCCAGGACAGCAGAAGTGGGCTGTTGACATGACAAAGGTAAGGGGAGCTGTGCGGTTCACACATTCCACAGCAAACAAACAGGTTTCCCAGACAACGCTGCATCATGGCTGACATTGTGGGCGGCACAGTATAACTGAAATCATTTTATACCTACACAAGACTGGTACTACTAGCTCTACTTTCTGTTGTTGTCTTTGTCATTGTGCACTACATTCCAGTAATTTAATTGCACTGTGATTCGACCCAAGCTACCTGACGACATTAGTGTCACGGGCACCCAGAAAAAAAAAACCTGCTACAGCAAGATAATGTTATTCAAGAAATCAAAAAGGGGAAAAGGTAAGCACAATTAAATTAGCATTCAAACAACAGTAAAACAACAAAACAATGCAATATGCGTAATCCCTTTCTTTCAGCTACATTAAGCTTGTCAGGCTTACTAAATTAGTGACACGGGGAGCAGCAAAACAAATGTTAGCCCCTGTAATCATTTCTAAATAAATACCTCAATGGATATCCCTTGAAAGCAGTGGGAGATTTACTTTGTGTGATTGGATAAGGAGGAGATTAAGAGGTGGATACCTCGGATCAAAGCCTGCCGGTGATGAAGCTGTTAAACGGAACACTAATCAGCTGTGGTTTCTGCGAATGAGTCCACGTCATTTAATTAGACAGTCTGTTTGCAGTCAAAAATGAACCACAGTTTTAACAGCCCATGATCTTCTATGACCTCTGGCAATGATTAGGGCTTTTTTTTACCTTTATGCTTTCTCTCTCCTCCCCCTTTTTTATGATTCATTCATTTTGCTGGGAGTACAGCCAGGTGAGAACAGCTCAGTGAAGTTTTCTAAAAAAAATAAAAAGAAGCATAGCCAAGGATCTCAGATCCCTCCTTCCACTCTCTGGCATAGCTTTGTGTGCTCTTCCAAAACAAATATGAAAATGTTCTTTTGACTACATAAAATAGAGGTGCATCTTCAGGGTCTTATTTGAATCATAAAATGTCTCCACATTGGAGTGCACAAAGACGCTTTTGTCTCTTTGTTAGAAACTACAGAGTTCAGTTTGCTGTCATGAAACAAGCAGCCTGTATGAAAGGGTGGTTCACTTTCTTGAGAGCGCCAATTAAATGCAAAGTCTGTCGCAGCAGCAGTTCAACCAAATTATGATGCGAGGTTAAGGCAACCTTGTGAAGAAAGGACTTGCGACTCTTTATAAAAGCCACTCTCTTTCACTGTATTTCACACTGGGTGTCCTTGAATCACTATAAGGTGTCCAACACCAATGTTGTTTTTGCCGGCCTGTTTTAATTTTAGTTTAAGATTTTAGATTAGATTTACATTACATTTACATACTGTAGCAACGTTGTTAAACAGTACAAGTTAAAACACCCCTATGCTGTCTTACAGGTCAGTGGATGTGTGGCGTGCCTTATCTGTAAGTGGAGTGGAGATAATTAGTGTGAAGTGGAGATAATTAACTGTGAGCTCTGCTAATTCTATTTACTGTTTTACTGCTGGTTAAATGTGGTTGCTGCTGTCTGTGGAGAAGTTAAACACAAATACCTGGAGAGAGGATTCTGGTGAATGAAGTGGAATTAGTGTTTTCAACTGACTGACTGCAAACTGAACTTACAAAAGGCTGCCGTGTTATCCTCTCCCTGTCACAGCAAAAAAGTAACTTCATTTTCTTGAACAAGTATTATTTCTGAGCAAAGTGTGAACACTAAATATTCCACTGTCAGACTCCAAGTCAGAAACATGCCTGGCAGAACTCTCAGCTTCACATTTTAAACTTTTACACAAATGTACTACAGGCTGGCAGCAAACCCAACTGTGAACTCAGTGAGAGTGAAGCCCCTGCCAGTGTGCTGAACAGAGAGACTGTACATTTCTGTTGCTTTCTCTTGTCTTTCTCCTCTAGTTACTTTGCTTTATCAGCCTCTTTGACCTTTTCTGGGCAGGCTGCCCCATCAGGGGGTAATGGAGGAGATTAATGGGACGCTAATCAGATCTGCTGGAGGCCCTTCGAGCTGCGTTATACTAGACAACAGGATGGCAGGTAACACTGGAGTAATGGGTTACTTTTTCTCAGGCATTCTGTCTCTCCTGCTCTCACTCTATGTCAGGCAGTAGTGGTGCAGGTGTAATTAAAAGTTGCCTTGATTGCTGTGTTCATATTGTCACCTTGTTCTCTGTTCTGCTTATGTTTTCACAAAATGGGTTATTTTAATTAAAGTTTGTTATAGACTTTCTCTGAGTGAATTCATATCTGAAACCCCTGCCCCAAATTAGGTCTTCATTCTTTGCCTGGGCAAAAGGATTCATTTGGCTGTTTGCAATCTAAAAAAAACTCTTAATTTTCTAGTGTGCAGGCATGTGATGGAATAAACCTGAAGGAGAAAGGGATGTTCAACAAAAGGTTTGAATGTTAAAACGGCACTGTGGTTTGCTTTCAAGGTCTTGCTTCTGAGTAAAGGCAGTTTTCATGAGAGCAAGTTCAGTGATGTGTGTGTGTTTAAATGTACTGTGTTGGAGAATAGCTGTCAGGTTACAATATCAAATGCATTTCAGTCTATGGCAGCCGTGTCTCCAGAAGTGCAGCCACTAACAGTTCTTCCACCCCAATCCAAGCACTGAGAATCCAATTTTAGCCTTCTAACATGGAGGATGTGTTTTTGCTAGTAATAGAAACGTTTAACTTTGGTAGGTGAAAATGTCATTTTACAGTGTTTTCAACCAATGTTATGGATCACCTCTTATAATCTCTTTAAACGCGCCTGCAGATATTTACTGAAGCCACTCTACACAGTTTCTTAGGAGCACAAAACATCATTCTACAAACCTGAATGAAAACGCAGAATCTTTATTTTTCCCCCAGCGTTTCTCCCTTTGGGGCTTGCAGGTCATACCATAATGCTGCAGGAAAGTGAGAAAAAAATCCCATTTACTCAGAGGTCAGATTATGTTCTGGAGTGTCTGTTTGTTGTGTTTCCCTCAGGAGGGCCACGGTAAGAGAAAATACCTCTCACACCGGATTCACATTACGGTCATTATTGCTAATATGTTTCCAGACTGGCAGTGATGCATGTGTGCTTTTGGCAGGTCCTCAGTTGTGGCATTAAAAATGTAGGGCAGGTCATTGAGGAGGGGGGACTCTTGCTAATGACTTTTTCCAAGTCATTTCAGATTTGAGTAATGAAGAAAACTTTGCGGAGAGGCCACCCTTTTGCCTTTTCAGAAATGTTGGAAAAAGTCATTGGTAGACAAGCGGGGATTTGATTGCTTTTACGAGCCTGCCATCAATGAAGTCAGTGAAACAACTCACTGACACTAGTGGACACACGTGTGCACGCACACACACATACACACACCAAGGACGGAAATTTGCACCTCACTCCTCCAGTTTGTTTAATTAGACCCAGAATCAGCTCTGCCTTGGAATGCTGACATGACTGTTGATGGCTGACCCGATTCTAACTGTCAGTGTTTTCCTCTAAATTGTGATGAACTCTCTTAATCATACAATTACACTTTACATTTTCAAGTAGCTACGTTGACAACAAATTTCAGATGATGAAATTTTGCTCAGCAAATATTTGTGCTTCAGTGATGGTGGTGTTCACAGCCTCTATTTGCTGATGTGTTTACCGTGTGAAAAGGCGGTAGTTAAAAGTGTGATGTTATGGCTTTGCTTATTTATTCAATGTCCAGTTTAAAGGCCAGAACAGAAGAGACCAAAACAAATATCCAAATGTCATTAGACTAGCCATAGTGCCGCTGAATGGCTGAAGAAATGGATTGATTTGGAAAGATGGGTTCGAATAGTTGATTTAGACACATTTTTCCACAATCACTGCCACTTACAGGCATAAACCCATAGGTGCGTATTTGAAGTGAGTGAGTCTGAGGAACCTCAAAAGGCCCAAAAGGACACCCTGAGATGACCACCACAGATTTCAGAAAAAGGCAAGCAGAGCATCTTGGGAAGACGGAGTGTCAAGCAAAATAAAATGCATATTATAACACTTATAACAACCTGCTTTTTGGTAAAAAGTAAGGCCATGCGTGTGTGTGTGTGTGTGTGCGTGTGTGTGTGTGTGTGTGTCTGTGTGTGTGTGCTTCATGTTCCAGTAGCAGTTTACAGCCATGGACACTATACTGTACTTCGTATAACCCAGATAGAGGTACCCTATGGGTGTTAACCATCCCAACTCCCTATGCAGGGGAGAACAATCACAAGCACCACGGCTAAACATGACCAAATAAATAAGTCCTCAGGATGCTCCACATGTGATGTGGGAAAAATCCAGCCTCAATCAGGACAGGTATTGCAAGCCTGCTGTCTGGAAACCACAGGTGTGTAAAGCAAAACCAGCAGAGGCCTTTATTGAATATCTGCTGTTATAATTTCCTTTTCACCACTGTGAACATTTAGTCTTGCTCAGCTTCCTGCACCAAAGGCTCTTTTCCATTACAACAACCAGCAATTAGAATTACTTTAATGATCCTTCAACGTTGTGGCATTCATCACAAAGCCATTCAATACATGAAAACCTCTTAAAAATCATTATTTAGCAGGGGGTTAGTCAATGACAGCGATAAAGAGCCACTTGCTGATGTACCCTGTATAGTTTGGCTGTCCTTGCTTGCTGGGCCTTTTGACTTTCTATGTAGCTCTAACTCTGTGAGACTGTGACACTGAGAGTCCTGGCCAAAAAGGCCCACGTGTGTGTGCCTCCACAGTTGGAGTCGGCTCTCTACCCAGTACTTCCAGTATAATAGCTCAACGCTGTGCCCAAAGCTCTGACGCAGGAACCCAGTGGGGACTGATTCAATGGGGGGAAATGGGCTGGCGTCATCATGAGCACCAACGCAATGTTTGAAGAATGAATCAAACAGTAAAAAACAACAAAAAAACACACATGCTGTAGTCAGAGCATCAAGTGTGGATTTATGGTGAAGGTGGTGAGAGGGGTTGGGCTTGTTTCAGAAGAATATCCGCACATGTAGTTGTCAAATGTGATTGATTTTTTTTACACATGCCCCAACTGAGTGTGACTCATTGTTTGAGGGGAATTGTAAGGTGAGTGATGGGAAAGGAACACTTTATAACAAGGATACTGATTGGGATTGTTAGCGGGGTTAAAAAGCTGTCTAGTAAATGAAAACAGGACTGAGAGAGCGAGAGAGAAAGCAAGAGACAGAGAGACACAGAGAGAGAGACATAATGCTACTCTATAATATTACATAATATTCTTAGACTACTTACCTCTGTGTACAGTTAACTGCCTGTCCCATATCCCTTGTATGAATGCTTTAGTAATGCAAATGCCCTTTTTGTTATGCCAGTGAAGTACATGTAGTTGAGTTGAGAGAGAGAGAACTAAACGATGACTATCCAAACCCCTCATTGCCCCCACTGACTCTCAGGTACACACAAAAGGGAAGAGATGAGCAACAAGTCGTGCTCAGTAGAAGAGAAGTGTGTATTTATCTGAAAACCACCACTGTGTACTAAACACACTGATAATGGGAGAGATAAATGTTACCAAGCATTAAGTACCCGCAACCTTTGTAATCAAGGGAAGAGCTGATATCTGCTCAGTTCTTTTGTGCCCAGTAGAGTCTTACAGAAGATTCCCACAACAGACCGAATTCATGATAAGGATCTCTTAAAAATTACATTTGAAGTTCAAATTCCAGCATGCTGACTGCCTTCTTTACAATTCCCTTTCAAAATCCATTCAAGACCCTCTCAGTGTACACAATAATTATACGTCCCAGAGAGATGGCACACAAGCTGTTTGATGAGTGTGTCTGCGGCTCACAGACTCACTGCAGCTCAAGAAAGTAAAGCACTGCTCTAAATGAGAACCCCCTAATTTATTCCCCTTAGTTCAACACACACACACACACACACACACACACACACACACACACACACACACACACACACACAAACACACACACACACACACACACACACACACACACACACACACACACACACACACACACACACACACAAAATCTCTGTTTCTCTGTTTGTCTTTTTATACTGTACTTATTTTATTTTATTATATTATATTATATTATATTATATTATATTATATTATATTATATTATATTATATTATATTATATTATATTAGAATAGTCTAGATTAGATTAGATTCGATTAGATTACATTGCATTCAGCTTTGTCATTACACATGTAAAAAATACAGGGTAACGAAATGTGGTTTAGCATCTAATTAGAAGTGAGAAAAGCAGCAAGTGCGATATATTTTATATATACAATATACAGTTTATTACAGTGTAGTTTATAGTGAATTATATACAAATAAATAGCCCAGCATGAGCAGGTGGGAAGAATTAGGATTTAATATACATGAAGGACATAAACAGATGTATTATTAACAAGTATATATCTACATGACGAGAAATTATGTGTATGTGTTATTCTTTAATCTGCCTTCCCCTTTGTGGAGTTGCTGCAACATACAGCACTGCTACAGCAGTGTCATTTACTGACTTTGTGTTTTCTACACAAAAAAGTTAAGTGAGGATAAGATTGCATTGCTTGCACTGCAGAGTGTAGTTTTTGTGGGTTTTTGGGTCTGTTTAGATGCCACAGCCTTGTCCCTCTCCTCACTCTATCTCCCCTGCACAGACCAGATCTTGTCAAGTTTTAGCCTTGGAGAGAAGTAACAAGAAAAAACGCCCCCATAAATCAGCGACAACCTTGGCCTTCTCCTTGTTTCTCTGCTTATTATGTCCGCGCTGTCATTCCCTTTTTCCCTTTCTTGCTTCAAAAACTTTTTTTTACTGTGGTTCTCCGCCCATGGCTAAATTTCTTTTGCCTTCTATCTTTAAAAAAACACAGGTTGCTGAACAGGAGTATGTTTTTTTCGCCGTTTCTGAAACTGAAATCTGAAATTCAATTTATTTCAATGCCTCGCTTTGTTTGTCCCTTATCAGCACGGTGCCGGGTGATGGCATCAGCACGTGTGCTCTTCTTTAACACAGAGTAGGATGCCATGACTGTGGTGGGTGGGCAGCAGTGCGGCAGGAGCCCATTAAACCATTCAAAGGCCACAGGAGTTGGAGTATAAGAGCCCAGCGTCTCGGCATGCAAATGGAATTTAATTTTCGAACTTGAGCACTAGTCAAACTGTCACTGACTTCTGAGGCATTCAGGAGAAACAAGACATGCCACCCTAGCAGAGAGAGAGAGAGAGAGAGAGAGAGAGAGAGAGAGAGAGAGAGAGAGAGAGAGAGAGAGAGAGAGAGAGAGAGCGAGCACAGGCACACAAAGACTTCATGCTCAAGTAGAGAGGAAAAGGAGGAGAGACAGAGAGAGAGGGAGAGAGAAGGAAATAGTCTTACAGTCAGAATAGTAAAGAGGAAATCTGATTTGGACTAAGGTAACTAATAAAGAGAAATGTACAGTTTAAACAAATGCAGTCTGGTTTTACCACAATTGAAATGCCATATATCAGTAAAAGCAACACACAATACAACTAAATATAAAAATACAATATTTAACTATTAAAAGGCTACAGCTGTGCTTAACACTTTCAATGCATTCAAGGTTGTTAGAGCTTACTTCTTCCACTTCTTCCTTATGTTTGATCTCACTAATGACTATGTCTCGTTCAATTAAAAGTAGAATTATCAGAGGGTCCTTTCATATCTCATCATCGGTGTTTCTGAACATTAAAGTGATCCTTGGGGTGGAGGCACAGCCAGGACTCAGTGAAATTTTATATTTTTCATGTCTGTGAAGAGGGGCAAGAATAAAGTCAGCTCAGGTTAGGTAATAAGTAGAGGATTGTTTTAGCATGGGTTTAAGTTCTCAGAATATGATTTGAGGATAAGTTCATACTGTGAGTCATGGGACTGATAGAAGCTCCCTCTAAGGGTAATGGAGGTCTGGTGGTCAGGGCTCGGGACTTGCAACTGAGTTTGATACCAGGGTCTGCTACTGTTGTGAGCAAGACACTTACAGCAACAGGTAGTGGTTTTTTTTTAGTCTTTCCAAAATCTTTTCAGTGGTTCAATAGACTTGTAACAGGGTGAAAGGCACTTCTGAGTTCGGTTTGCCACTTTCCATGGGCTATACCACACTAGGTAAGTTTGGAGGAGCAGACCATCTCTCTGTAGTTCTATGTTATGGGTTATAAATGTGTTGTTACTATGTCACATGTTGTAACAACACATTTATAACACCATCATGCACTTTGTTAAATGATCCAGAAGAACATGATTACCTTCTAGTCTCTCATCAGCACACTTAAACCTGTTTTATCTACTTTATGTACACAAACCACTCATACACAGACACACACACAGACACGCACACGCACACACACACACACACACACACACACACACACACACACACACACACACACACACAGCCTTACATTAGAGTAAAGTAGGCAATCTAATGCATGACACTCCCCATATTGGCAATGTCAAGATGTAATTGGAACTAACCTACCAAACCTATGATTTTCATAAACAATTAATGTCGAAACAAACAATATTACTGAGTAGTTTTGCATGTCAATGTCATTTTACATTCAACAGGTCAGATTATTCGCCTATTCGCCCGTTCCCTTCTGTGGCCCTGAGTATGTTGGAATTCATTTTCATTCATTCAGTGAGCCTTTCCTATTCATTTACATGTTTTCCCAACTTTCAGTTGATGGTCGTTCGTTAAGGGAATGTCATCTGAGTTCCCATGTGTGTGCCCCATTCACAGAGGGACAAAACCATCACCCTGCAGGTGACATTTATGATGCTGCCATTGAGTTTACTCTCAGACACTCACTTACTGGGAAGATAGCACTGGATAGAATAGAATAGAATAGAATAGAATGCCTTTATTGTCATTATACAAGTATAATGAGATTGCAAGCTTCCCCATAATGTGCACACATAAATAAACAAGGAGAGATATGTACAATAAAAACTACTATAAAAACTACTAAGTACAAGAATTAAGTACAAGAATTAACATAGACTGTACAATAACTAATATGATCTACTGTCTGTAAAAAGTTGCATAGACTGTGCATAGACTTGTGCAAAGCCTGGAGATAAACAGGCACATATCAGCAGCAGGTATGGCAATAAAGTGACTGGTGTGACTGACAGCATAAATAGATGGAGGTATCAAGGCATTTTCACCCACCTATTCCTATATGTGCAGTAGGCAGCAAAAGAAACAGATGGACTGTCTTGATATTATAGTGCAATTGATAATTAACAGATAACAATAAAACAAATAGAGTGCAGATAGCAGTAACATAATGGTGCAAATGATTACAGTGATAATATTAAATAAATGATAATTACAGTACGCAGAGTTGTGCCTGTCAGGTTGGCTGACTTAGAACGTAGTGCAGTGTTACAGTGTTATGTTCAAGCAAGTCAGTTCCTCAGTGTAGGTTGGAGTTGAGGAGTGGAGTTGGATACCAGAGAGGCAGCAATACATCTGTTTTAAGAGCTGTATTCAATCACGCAAATCCGAAAGGGTGAATATGTTATTAAATGCAGTACATAGCCAAAGTATTTCAAGAGAATTTTTAGATTTATGTATTTATTTATTTATTGGTAGTACATTCGGTGAATGAGCAGCTCGCTTCTATATTAGAAATTCTGTTTTCATTTTGAACCAGCCCAGGAGATAAACTCAATGATGTTTTGAGTCCTTTGCACAGTGACATAATGTGACACTAAAGGTAAGTTATTTGTTGTTTAAGTGATTTTGGCTTTTCCCCAATATCTCAGTCTGAACACAGTGTAGTGCACAGAAGTGTGTTAAAATATTCTAGAAGTCATATAAACTCAATCCCACTGACTAATGAGATTAGCAAGGCCAACCACATGAGACAACCATTAAGAAGTTTAATTTTAGCATTAGCATATTTGCGTGCAAGCATTGTTGTTATACCTGACAGGTAAATATATGACGCATTGTTTAGAACAGCTTTGTCAACATTTTCCTTGAATTATGCTCATTCTAATACACACACTAATAGCTATCAATTGTTTATTGTAACACTTGTAGTAATACAAACTGACTACATAGTCTATCAGTCAAGCAGTAGTACCAGTTGTCAGTTTTTGCTGCATTTAACCCCAGGCCACAGGGTGACAATGCTACACTGGTCAATCACAATAGCACAGCAGCATGAACATAGGGCCAAAGATCCACCCTACTTACACACATCATGCGGGTAAATTATGACACAGCCGCTGTACCAAAGCTGAAACCACACTGGCAATCTCAGGTTTCAGCTTGTCCAATGTTTATTTTTTTATTGTGTGTGTGTGTGTGTGTGTAGGGGGGGGGGGTGTCTAACAGAGCCTTTTCAGCAGACTGACTGAGACTCTGAACTCTGAATTCAGTGGCGAACAGCAGTGTTTCAGCCGGGCCACCAAGCCGAGTCCTGCTTTGTTGTGAACTGCACTGGATTCTACTAGACACAGGTAGCATGGCTACCAGGCTATTTATCAGACATAGGGCCACATACACAAATGTTCATGGAAATTTGAGATTGCCTTAAATGGGGCATACTGTTGAAAGGTGTCATTACGTCATTTTTTTATTAATTTTGAGGTGGTCTCTAAGTATTCATGAATGCCCTGTGAGTGCTTTAGTGCTTCTGTAGCAGCCTGTTCTAGTTTGGTGGAGGAGATGGAACGGGGAGAATGACAGGTTCTCGGCTATGCTAGTCACAGGCTGCAATCATTCAAAGCCCATTTTGTCATAGCACTCCAAATAAAAGATGTAAACGTTCAAAAGGAACTCACCAACTTACCTATATTTTGCTAAGTGAATGTGTGCTGCAACGAGACTCTTCTGATAATCACAACTATGGCATAGCTTTTTCCATAAATAACAAACTTATGTCATTTCATTTGTCTTTTTCTTATCCACTCGTTTTTTCTACCTATTTTCTTTTGTTGACTAATGGAAGCAGTTGGGGTAGAAGAACATTTTCACATGCAGCATGCATATGCAACTCATAGTGATCGATCAAATTTTAAAAAGAGCAAGTGCTAAACATTTTCTCGCGGTATGACACCCTTAAGACAGAGGAAGTGGATAAGATTATTTGGAAACACATTAGAAATTCAGACAATTTGTGAACCAAAAGACTTGTCATCTAATTATTTAACTACATGACCAAAATGTGTAACCTGTCTCCAGTGCATTGGTATTGGCTGTGTGTCCACAAAGTGTCTGTGTGTGCATAATGTATCTGCACCACGGAAACCCAAGAGTTTTAATTAGAGTGGAGGATTATGATTTTGGGCTGCTTATCATGGCTGTGCAGCTGGCTATAGTGCTCTTATCTGTGTTACTCACATCTTGTAGATAAAATGAGGCCCTGACTATGTATTCAGATCAGGGCTTCTGAGAGAGCCAGGACTCAGCAACTCTCCAGCAGAATGTCAGAACTCACTGGCACCTCAGCCAACTACTAATCGGAGGGAGACATGACAAAGGGGAAAGTTAAGGTGCAACCATAGAAACTACTGCTCGTCCATGCCGCAAATAATACATTTGTCAGTGTGTGGGTGTGTATTGAAAAGGAAGATGTTTCGACTTAAAGTTTCTTTTTAAGGTTGTTTTCCTTGTTTTTCTTCATGTTGCCAAGAAAGAACAGAGAGCCCTGTTTACCGTGGCATCTCTGCATGTGCTTATTATTATGATTTGCTTCGCATCCGTTATGTGTACCTGTTGCCACGGCGAGCAGGCAGGGAGCCTTCGGTGTGTGTGTGCTTGTGTGTCAGTGTGTGGTTGGTGTGTGTGTGTGCATGTGTGTCAGTGTGTGGTTGGTGTGTGTGTGTGTGTATGTGTGTGTGTGTGTGTGCGCGCATGCGTGTGTTCTTGTGTGTCCACGTGTGGCTGTGTGCATGTGCGTACCCGCATGAGTGTGCATGTCTGTGTGCATACCGGTATGTCTGTGTGCGTATGCGTGTGTGTGTGGGGTGGTGCATGTGTGTGTGTGTGCGTATTTACACCTTGATTCTTGGTAGAGTGTCCAATGGGATGAAAAACAAAAACATCTATTAGAGATGAACTCAGTCTGTTCCCTTCCCATCACATCTCATCATCTTTCCATGACAACAGACTGTGACTTATTAGCTTAGTACCCCCCACCACCAGCAACATTAACAAACAGCCAGACATGGCATAATGCTTACTGCAAACTATAACGCAGGGATAGCTTAGCCTGCTCTTAATCCAAAACCCACAGAAGTCTCTCCTGCAGGATGCAGGTGAGTCACAGGGTTTAGACAGGACAACGGGAGTGAAAGAAGGGAACATGAATTAGCTGCAGGCTACGTAGACATCAGCTTCACTTGCGCTGCTTGAAAGAACATTTAAAAAGGAAGAAAAACAGCAAGAGAAAAGAAAGTGCCGGGGAAAAGAGGTCTGGAGCAGAAACAGAGGAAGAAGGGAGAGGGGGTGGAGGGGAAACGAGCAGGTGCCCACCGTGGCACCATGCCGACCTCATACGCCCACCTCCTGTCGCCTACCGGGCGAACACAGCGCCTCCTCTGCACTGTGCCTCACGCCAGTCACCTCTGGAACTCGCTCAGCCACTTCCTCAAACCGCTCCAGAAAGATTAATAAGGGTGTTCCGTGCTTGTCTTTCCTTCTTGTTTCTCTCTCTTTCTCTCTCTTTTTTTCCTGACTGCACAGCGCTTGTTTGATATGCCCACAGCTACAGCTACAAGAGCAACTGAAGTCCCACTGGTTCGCCATCTGCAAACAAACCAGTTTTCCTCTTTTCATCGCTATATTTCTCTTATTTTTTCTTCTCTTTTCTTTCTTTTTTCTCTCTCCCTCTTCCTCCGTCCATGAAGTTCTTGTCTATACGTTAGATCTCTGAATATGTCAGAGTAAAGGACCCCCATCTTTAGCGACAGATTGCACATTTTATCTCTCACAATATACTCAAGGCGACGGCAACAGAATGGCAATGAAAGTGGAAGAGGCTTATCGTGGCAGGCGACGGGATATCGCTGACTCTCAGTGTGGTATTTGATTTCCGACAATGAAATTTAAACTGCACTCCACGCCACTCAAGCTCTGAGAAGGCCCCATCAAGGAAACTACCCCCACCATCACTGGAATGGCACCATCAAAAACAGCCAGGCTCTTCGCTGTGCTCTGGGGAGTTGAACAGATCACAGAGCCCAGCTCTTTCCCTTCTGGCCAGCTGTTAGTGTTGTTTAATGAGTGAGGGGAAAACAGTAGCACGTGCGTAAAAGCAGCACAGAACATTCCAGGTGAAGGATAGAGGAGTCTGAGAGGGGAGAAGAAGGGTCTATATGGCAGCTTTCACATTTGTTCAGGTTCACTGCTGCATACATTTAGTGTTATCTCTACTGTTATCCTTACTGGTATGGATACACTAAAACCTGTTTACCTGAAATGGAGTGTCTGATATTGGATTGTTTAAAATGTCATGTCTTTATGGGTATTTGTGGTGAAACAAAAGGTACATTTCCACATCTGAGGATAATAAAGTGTTCATATTCACATTTGTGTCATCTTTAAATAAATGTCATTCTCCTTCGGTTCATCTTCTTTTTTTTTTTGTTTGTTTATTGTTGCATTATCCTGCTCTGTCCTTTCCATCCCTCAGCAGGCATTTAACCTTGGGGTGGCATTCATCCCCAGAGCCCAACACGTCACTCGTCCCCTCTCAGAGGGAAGATCTATGAGACACAAGCAGCAGAGTGGGGCTGACAGGAGAGTGCTTAGAGGAAAATAAGGGGGCATTTGTGAGCAGCAGAGGTGTGTGTGTGTGTGTGTGTGTGTGTGTGTGTGTGTGTGTGTGTGTGTGTGTGTGTGTGTGTGTGTGTGTGTGTGTGTGTGTGTGTGTGTGTGTGTGTGTAAACCAGAGAGAAAGTGCTCTGGTTAGAGGCGATGATAGGTAGACAAGTTGTATTCATCCATCACAGAAAATTTACATCACCTGTGACATTGCAGACAGCTGGCATGCCAACAGGCCCTCACTTTTCTTACAGGTTCATCTGTCAGGGCGGGAATGGACTATAGGTTTTCCCCTGAATTCAGGAAAAGAAAACTGTGTGTGTGTGTGTGTGTGTGTGTGCGTGTGCATGTGTACCTGTTAAAACCTATGCCTGAAACATAGAATGACTTGACATGCAGAAGACTTTACAATGTCCTCTTAACAAATACTGCAGATGAAACCTCTCTCTAGAACCCTAATTCCTTTACTGAAGGAGAAAGAGAGGCAGGGGAGGAAGACAGAGAGAGAAAGATAGATAGAGACAGAGAGAGATTGGTAGAAAGGGAGGAGGGGAGACAGACAGAGACAGGAATATAGATAGAGGGAGAGAGGGAGAGAGGAAGTGAAAAGAGAGAGAGAGAGAGAGAGAGAGAGAGAGAGAGAGAGAGAGAGAGAGAGAGAGAGAGAGAGAGAGAGAGAGAGAGAGAGAGAGAGAGAGAACCTGCACTTAGCAAAAGCCCAGTGGTCATGGCCGTTTATCTGCCTTGAGCTGCCCGGATACAACAGCTTCCCTCCCCATTAGAAGAGGCTCTGTGGGCAGGGAGAGGCTTAGTTTGAGCCCCATAGGGCCAGGCTTTGCATAGATTATAAAAAAGAGAACGGTAGGATATGACAAACAGAAAAAGACAGGAACAGGTGGCTCCCTAGATAATTGATGGAAGGACAGAGGGGTACGATAATTACTAGTAATGCGAGCCATCTTTAAGCTTGACTGCACTGACTGAATTGTTTGTGTGAGTGTCAACTCTCATGTAGATAACTGTCTTTCTTCTCTTGCTATTCTGTCTGCTGTGTACATTGTGTAGTGTAGTGTATACATGCTGCAAAACCATGGTGTGTCAGGAGAACATAACTGTTGCAAAGGCCTTTGTTGAAGGTCCCATCAGTTGGTTCTCTTTGTACAATTGTGATGCCTTAGTGTTTCCTGAAGTCATGGTGGGATTTTGGGACCAAAATACCAAAACTGAAAAACTGCAGCTATATGACAATTCCTTTGTGACAAAACACTCTGAGGACCATTTTTCTGTTGTGATAATGAGCTTCTGTTTATTGCCCTTCCCTCTCTGCTCGCATTAGGTTTATGTCTAAAAACACTATATAACTCTTCTTACTTCAGTGCTTACCATTTCCTTCACTGCTGCTGTGACACACAATTAGTTTGGGATGTTGGTAATTGCAGTTATTTGCTAATGACATTGTTGGAGAGCAAGAGACCAGAACCAACCGCTGAAGGGTCTGGGGGGAGCTGTTTACATTCACTAAAAAGACACATTACAATGGCTTGGTGGTTGTTTTTCAGCTTTTGGGTGATCCGGGGGATGGCAGTAACTAAAATAAACATTCCAGACACTAACAAAGTGAAAGTACAAAGTGATATTATCACCCCTGAATGGCTAGACTGCCACAGAGATGAAAAATTATAAGAGCATGAAAAGGGGGATTGTCCTTTCTCAAGTCTTCAACTCCACTTCCTAAGAAAGATTTCTATGTGTTTTTAGTAAATAGAACCGATAATCACAACTTTTTTTCAACTAAATTCCTTATGAGACAAGTTTGTACTTTATTTTAAATGCTGTTTGCACCATGTACTGTATCAGAGGGTTACCCAGAGGCCGTTCATAATTTAATGCTTTGGACCAACTTCCAATGAAAATATGAAACCAAAAATAAATTCTGGAAGGCTTATGGTATGTGCAAAGGCAACACTTCTAAGTGCATGTTCTTATTAATTACAACGAAATTCCTATGAATTTTCTGTGGCAAGCACCTTACACTGAACTTGCATTTGGGTAATTTAATATTCAGTTTGAGCTCAGCTAAAGAAATGTAAATCTAGACCTAATTTCATGACAAGATTTTTTTTTCTCGTGTTTCTAAGTCTCACTTTAAAAAAGGCACAGACAGAAAGGGATAACTTTGTCAAAGAGTGTTTTTGCCATTGCAGAACACGATACAGTATGTAATCATTTACTGATAATGTGATTGCCTCTGCACATAGTCAAGCACCACTGCAGTTATTCTGTCATTAATAATAACATCAAGTCTGTGAATGAGATTTCTCTATCCCTTACAAATATCCCTGTGGAGAGTGTTAGGCAAATGCTCCTTGATGCGATCTGCATTCTTCTTTCAGAGATGCTCCATGGAGTCTTGGTGGGCTTCAGTGAAACAGAAATCCATCAAAAGCAGATTTCCCACGTCTGTTGTTATTGATCGAGCTTGCATGTGAGGTGCCACCTCCAAACATTAATAACAGTCTTTCTGTTGCCTTGCAGGAAGCAACTAGCGAAGTGGAGGAACCCTGTCATGTGGGTCCACAACACAGCCTTCACTGGAGGGATGGATTAAGACACAGTGCTCCCAAGCTAATGACCTCATTATCAGGGCCTGGCATGGGAGACCTGCTAACATCAATAATTACTCCCTTGCAGAACTTTTTGGTCTTTCGTTCGATTCACTTGCAGAAAAAGTGGAAGAAAATGTATGGAAATTATTTAAATCCTTGACTGGAGTGGCCCTGAGTTAATTTCATAGTTTATGAATACATGTGGAGCATGTCCTACAGGATTAAAGCGGCCTCTCACAGTGCCAAACAAATGTTACATTTTGGTTTACTCCTCAGGAAACTTAAGCAGCTCAGAACATTCTGGAAAAAAAGTGAAGAGGTTTTTAAAGAGAGGCAAAATGTTACATATTGTGCATTATTTAAAACAATGACTAGAATGACCATCAGCCAATTACAATCAAGCCATGAGCAGTGTTTATATTTTTTTCAAATTCAAGCCATCTGCAGAATGTATGAATCATACTCAGACCTTTTAATTACAGAGTATGGTTTACCACTTCTTTTAAAGCAACTGTAATGTTTCCAAAATTGTTTCAATGGTTCATCCTCTTGTAACCTATGTAAAAGGCACTTCTGAATTCGCTTTTCTGCCGCACTAATTAACTTTGGACGAGTATAGGACTCTATAGTTCAAATGACTATATGACTAAGAGACAATTCCACTTCAAACCTGTAGGGCGACCAAAGACGAATATTTAAGGGCCACTAAAACTAGTAAGTCTGTATGACTAAATAACACAAATGATATACAGATGGTTACCTTTCCCGATTCTCAGTTCTCAGAAGGAATCTCGTGAGGTTCTCGTGAGGATTACGAGATAATAGCACTTTTACAGTCAACTAAATACTGCAAGTCTTGCTGTGGGTGGGTCAACCTCGGTAGTGAGATCTTTACTTCACCGTAAACGTTTGTGGTCCTATGCTGTCCCTAGCGGCGGCAGTGGTAAACACTTCTCGCGACTGCAGGAATCTCGACTTGTGAGAATTAAATGAGCATCGGGAAAGCTAGCCATCTGTAACTGTTCAAAAGAAGCCAAAAACCAGGGTACCTCTATCTTACCCTTTGGTGTTGCTGTTTATGGTTTATGGTATTTTGGTGCTTGGTGCTTATTTGAACTCACCGGCCAACAGACCCGCTGACGCTCTTGGCTGAGCCCAGGACAAGATAATCTGATGGGCCCCCCACCTCCATATTCCATAGTTTAAGGAGGTACCAGTTCTGGGCCCCCCTTTCCCTGGGCCTGGGACAAGAGACATGTTTGCACCACCCTGCTATCAGCGGGCCTGCTGACCAAACAAATACACCTGCCACACTCCCTTTACTTACCTTTTGCTTTGCAAGCATGACCAGTTGGTTGGGATAGTGTTCTGCGTGCTGGCATGCACACTGTGTTTTGTTTACAGTTTAATTTGCCAAGAGTGGGTGCAAAGGCCAAATATGTAAACATGTACATGTAATGGACAGCTGGCACATTTTCATGTAATATATGCAGAATGTGACAAAACATTCATTGGATTGTCATCGCTTACTATAACTTATAGCACACACAGACGAGCACGCACCCACTCCTATATGCCCTGTTAGGCCATGCTTTGCTACTTGTTCTTTTTAATGCATTCACTGAATCATCACTCTGTGTAATGAGATGACCTAATGTATTAATTCTGACTGGCAGTCCTGAGCAGCAAGACTGTAATGTATAGCGGTAGCTCATCCCCACCATATTCTGCTTCAAACACACACACACACACACACACACACACACACACACACACACACACACACACACACACACACACACACACACACACACACACACACACACACACACACACACACTCTTTCTCTCTCTCTCTCTCTCTCTCTCTCTCTTTCTCTCTAGCTTGAATTTCTAGAAAGTCTCCAATACTAAGGTGAAGGACACAGTAAGGGGAGACAGATATTTTGTACCTGCTGACAACGGCAAAAAGATGATAAGCCTAAATGTCTGCTCCTACTGTAAATCTTTCACACCTGTCAGCTCCACTTTGTTGTTGATGTTGGAAAACGTACATCCCACCACCCTTACTCAGAAACACATACACGCACGCGCACACACACACACACACACACACACACACACACACACACACACACACACACACACACACACACACACACACACACACACACACACACACACACACACACACACACACTTGTGTGTCTTTCTCTTGCCTTATGGTACACAGGAGGAAACACAGAGGGCACAGCATGTGTCTCAGTGCACTGAACACTGATTCTGCTTTACACTTTTTTCAGCTCAATCACTCAACCTGTTGTTTTACTACTCTACACTCCCTCAGAGACCTGCTTCAGGACCTGGAGAAATGCACAAAAGAGAACGAGAGGCAACAACAGACTTGAGGGACAAAGAATGAGAGAGAGAGAGAGAGAGAGAGAGAGAGAGAGAGAGAGAGAGAGAGGAGAGAGAGAGAGGAGAGAGAGAGAGAGAGAGAGAGAGAGAGAGAGAGAGAGAGAGAGAGAGAGAGAGAGAGAGAGAGAGGAGATACAAGATCAGTTGTATACATTTCTGATGAGGGCCGCCATGTTGGGTAAATCTGAACATGGCATCGCTGTCACTTCTGATGAGTGTCTCCAGGGCTGGGGCTGCATGACTAACAGCCTCAGGGCTTTTTTGTGGCTGTCTTTTCAATTGTGAAAGACTCACAAACATACACACACACACACACACACACACACAATGACAGAGAGACAGACAGAAAGACACAGAGAGAGAGAGAGAGAGAGAGAGAGAGAGAGAGAGAGAGAGAGAGAGAGATAGAAACACACCATGAAGGATCACAGACATTCCATGACCATCAATGCATTGGGTTTCAATACATTCTTTCCATTCTTTTTTTCTCTCTGTCACAGTTCATAATACTGTACATTGATAAGAGTTAAAACAGACATAAGATACCCAGCAAAAGTTGTAGTCTCACAAGGCCACCACAGACACATGTAATGTTCATTTCATTTCCTGAGATTCCAGTCAGTATTTGCATAACCTTAATTGTGACCTTTCATTTAGCATATTTTGTGTCACATGCCACGCACTACCCAGTGACATGGAGGTGACAGGAATAGTTCCTCCACCATGTGCTATACAAATGAAAGATGACAGCCAACAATAACTTTAGTTGTCCTTTATACCGCATCTGAAATGGGAAGCAGATGGACTGAGATTGTTTAGACAATTATTTTGAAGCTGCTTCCTGCAACAATATAAGTCAATCACTTGGGAGGTTGGGGGTATGCAAATGTAAATTTAGATCTAAATTTAAATATTGTTTCCCAAGACAAAGCCCTCAGCAGGCTTTTAGAGAGAAAGAGAAAAAGTGAAAAGATGAGAAAATGGATGGAGACAGCTGTTTTTTTTCTTTGTCTCTCTGCTATTTTTCACATCTTTGCCATCTGCTAATCTGAAAAAGTTTCAGAATTGGAAACTTGAAAACTCCCTACTGCTCCGCAGCCAGCATATTTAAGGATCTCAACTCAAAATATTTTCTTTCTTTCCGCGTCTGCTCCTTTGCTGATCATATGCCAATATTCCTTTATCAATTTTCAGTATGTGTACAGCGCATCTGTAAGGGCTAGACTTTCTTGTTGTCTCTTGCAAAGGCCTCTCTCTCACAGCTCACAGAGCATTTGGGTGGTAATGAAAGTCCACAAGCATCTGGTACCACTAACTGCAATTAAGAAACCGAACAAGATAAGCAAAACAAATCCTAATGAGATATGGTGCTTACTTAAGTGCTGTAAGAGAAAATAAGGCTTTGATCACTGTGTCTGTGTTAACATTTGCTCCTACTGGGGTGCTCACCACAGAGAGAGGGACCAAATATTTGCTATTTTGTTTGAAATTGGAGTATGAAAAATATTTAAATCAGAAAATAAACACTAAATACTAAGTTTGCGTTGATAGCCGAAGGAATGTAAACTCACACATCACCCCTGTTTTATATCAAACGAGCTTGTGCTACTACTGCTGTGTGTGTGCATGTGTGTACATGTTTGTGTGTGTGCGTTTGTGTGTGCATGTGTGTGTGTGTGTTTGTGTGGCGTGCGTGTTGCCCTTGCAAACTGACAATAACTGTGAAGAAAAAATTGTAAGACAGGGTCGTATTTCGATACAAGATCATTTGAAATGGTGGCATTATAAATCTGACATTTTCTGGCATTTCTGGCTTTTGGAGGAGGACTTAACAGACTTCTGAGATAGCAGCAAGCCTTTTACAGCCCTTGTGATGACAGGGAATGGGGACAGCCATCAACCGAAGGAGGACTCGTTTCTAAGTGCCTTCCCATTCGGGAGAATGAGGTTGTCACACAAAAGTGTCCTGTCACAATCCAATGGCCACTTGCCAACTGGGCTTGTAAAACAGCATAGATTTTAGGGGGGTCATTGATCATGTTGTCACAACACAATGCCCACTATGCCCATGTGCTTGACTGTAACACCACGCACAGGCTTACTGATGTGAAACCGTGAAAAGTGATTTTTATGGGTTGTTTTCTTTTTTTCAGAGTGGGTGTTTTTCTTGTTGTTGTTTTGGGAAGGTGTCACATCTGACTGGGAGCAGTGGAAATACAAAATGTGTTGATCTCTAAACCTCATATACAGCTATTTTGGAGAATTGGAAGCACACATGCACACTCATTATTTAGCTGGGTCACAGCCTCAAGAATTACTGTGCACAGTGTAACTTGTTCACTGCATTGTGTAACAAATGCACACTAGATACTTTTCTACTCACCTTTACTACACTCATGGTTATGTCCCAAGACTCAAAGTTTCCAGCATCAGCAGGCTTTTCACCCAGACTTTCCATCAGCAAACCCACTGTGCCTCTGTGAAGCCCCTGTGAAGTTTTCGGACTGTTATAAGCGTTATGATTCTGTGTGTCGCTGTATTCAGAGCTCGCTCTGGACTGCTCCCAGCTGATTCTGCCTGTACCTCCAGTTCTTCTGTCAATCTGCCCAACTACAAATGTACTGAAAGCTGTTTGCCAACATTTCCTGTGGATCATGAATAGATGCTCTATGTCCTTACACATCAGGTGACAAAACCACAGCCATAGAGAGGAGGATGATGCAGAATCAGACACTCCCTAATTCAGTGTAGGCCAGAAAGCTCCTAAAGACAGGAGGCCATGCTATACTGTCCATTTCTCTCTATTGGCCACCTGTTACCACCAGCAGGCTGGAAGGCTGTTTTTGGCTTTCTTTAGATGACCATTTTGGTCACTTGGTGCTGTCTAACCTGTATCAAGATATTTGAAGATTAGGCACCTCATCATGACCAAATATAGTCCTATAGTCCGCACCTATACAGTAGGAGTGTATAGGTTTGACTACCAGAAGGCTATTGGACTAAGTGACAGTTTGGCCTTTGTAATGACTTTTCTTGGTTATGCATTTCTTGTCTATGACTTCTTGATGTCCTACCAGCCTTTAAGGGTGTTGTATCTGAGCCTTAGACCAAGTTAGGAGTGCTGATGTGGTACCAGAGAAACTCTTAGGGCGCTTTCATACCACAAGTTTATTTGGCCCAGACCAGTTAGTGAAATTGTTACTATGTAGCAT
This sequence comes from Coilia nasus, assembly GCA_027475355.1. Taxonomy (NCBI): domain Eukaryota; kingdom Metazoa; phylum Chordata; class Actinopteri; order Clupeiformes; family Engraulidae; genus Coilia; species Coilia nasus. The sequence continues at coordinate 26,606,935 of CM050203.1, read as the reverse complement.
ACAGTGTGGTGTGGTCCGCTTTCTCATCGACAAACAAACCAAAATCAGCCCGCTTGATGTTTCCTCATCAATATTTATCTTAGCTACCCATAATGCTTGTTGAATAGTTTGTTGGTGCAGAATCAAAAGAACCAAGACCGCCTCTTTGTGGAGGTCTTGGTCCGCTTGATTTAGTGCGCACCTGAGTTCAATTGATGCTTTCACACCAACAAAAACTAACTGAACTATGAGCCTTTGGTCTGAATGTACTGTTTGGTTCGCACCAACTATTGTTGGTGTGAAAGCACCCTTAGGTGTCATGTTTGGTTGTGTTTACTAAATGAAAGTCTGTCAGCCCAACAAGACTGTTGGTTACATGTGTCCTTCTTGCAGGCGATGCAGGATTTGATAGATATTCGATCAAATGATGTTGAATGTTCGACTGGAAGACAATGTCAGTTCAAATGTGTAACCTTGGTTCACTGAGGGTGAACACGAGACATTACTGTACTCAGGGGCGGAGCTAGGGGGTGGCTTTTGGGGCTGAAGCCCCGAATCTCACGTCAAAAGCCCCGAATCTTTTTTAAGCTTAAAAAATCATGACAACCCTGAGAATATGCTCCCTGTAAATTACATTAAAACTGAGTAATGGGCAAATAGCCTACAACAAAACCCACATTTCCCTCATTCTTAAAATGCTGTTATTCTAACGTGACACAACTAGAAAAATAGAATCCCACTAAAACAAGGGCGCGCTAATTCTAAACATTAACGTCTCCTTTGTACAGTCTACGCTCGTCTGTCAGTACTCGTCTGTCTTCCTTCAACCATGGACATAAGACATTTCTTTAAAAAAAAACTACGGGTACCTTGTCATCAGCAGCAGCCAGTAAGTTGTCACACGTTTCAGGTCAGTGATTAAAACGTTATTTTGGGTTAGCACGGCAGTCTTGACGTTTGGTAGGCTACTAGCCACAGCTTGGCTGTTTACATCAGCTAGCTAGGTTAGGCTGCTATAATAATTCTAGCCTGGTAAACCAGCCCCTCGTACTTCTTTTTATTTGGTACAGAATTCTGAAATGAAGTACGAGGAAAAAGTTAATGAGTTAATGAAATTGGGACGTGAAGAATAACTTTAAAGGTGTTATGATACATTAACTAGTAATTTTCTCCATTCCTGAGCTTTGATTGCCATCTAGTGGAAAGTATATGCAACAGCATACTTAGCTACAAAAGCATGGGCCTATTGTTCACTAAGCACAGTGAGGATATTTTAATGTCACATGCATAGGTCTATAGTGACAGAGTGTAGAAAATGCAGTGAAATTGTGTCTGTCAGTCTATTTATACCAATTCTAACATACAAAAAAGCAAACAAGTAATCCATCTCTGCAGTCCCAATTTGAATCTACTGAAAGTTAGTGTAACATGAGTCTCAATTTTGCTATTGTTTACATAAGAATCTCTAGAAGTCAGTAATGAAGTGGTTATTGTTTCTTTCCATATTGTCTTGTGCAGGCCATGCAACTGAGAATATAGGCTATGAATTAGAAGGGATTTAGGATTTGACATGTCTAACAGATCCCTCTAAAATAGACTAGAATGCAGGAAATTGCATCTAAGAAATCCAAAATTTTCTGGGGGAGGACCCCCCGAACACCCCCCCCTCCCCCCGGGCTAAGCCCCGGATGTTCACAACCTCTGGCTCCGCCTCTGACTGTCCTTGGCATTACTTCACACGCCTTGCTGATGGCAAAAGAGAATCACTGTCCGTACTGATTTACAGTGCTGTGATGCAGTCATATGAAGTGTACATTCACTTTTCATTGCCTGAGTGGTTGCTAATAATGGGTATAGCATGAAAACGTGAACCATTAGGGCTGTATGCCAATTGGTAATGCCTCATGATCTAACTCAGGAAACCAGAGTTACATTGGTAACTGGGACAATTGGCACTGGGAAGCCATGTACAGTATGTCTTTCTCCATGTCTGGGTGAGAGAGCTGTGATTCCCATCACTCTACCTTCAGTTGTCTGTCACCTCATAATCTGTCTTCTACGCTCACAGGGTAGAAACAGGTCTGACAGGAGCCATCTGGAGGATCAATACTCTTACTGATGGCCTCTTTTGTAAAACCGTCATCTTCACGACTTCATAATAATGCAGACGAAGCCATCAGACAATCCTGATATCAGTGTTGCAACAAGAGGAGCAAAATGTCACATCATGTTATGGCTGCCACCTTTCACAGGTATAAGAAGATGAAGGTGAGGACAAAGTGACATTATGATTAAGCAGGTATTACCATAACCAGTAAAAGGCAGCTGCGACCAGTGAGGTCACAAACATCAGTTGCCACGGCAGCAGTCACGCTGTAATACTGCATCACTCTTTGTCAGCTGCTTGATTGTATTTTGCTACGAGTGACACTGGAGGACTGGAGGATGTCGTGGTGTAGAAGGTCTTTGGTGTAGGAAAGAGGATGGGGGGGCAGATGGGGTGGGGGTTGAACACTTCTGGAGTGATGAAACATGAGCGGTTTTTATGAAAGCGTTGTCAAGTCCTGTCGGAAGCCTTCATGTTCTTTATAACAGATATGAATTGGCTCTGGAGATGCGCTATGACCTGGAAAAAAAATCTGCCTGACATGGGTTCCTCAGCTGCATATTTCTACGTGTTCTAAGTGTATTGTGTGACATTTACATGAAGTGCATGCATCTGTCTTGTCTGCATCAAGATTCATGTTCCTTGTTGTCCTCACAAAGAATGTCTCTTTTCAGAGAGATTTCACTTCATTGCATAAGTATAACTTTTTCACAGATGTTTCTTATATAAAAAAATAATGCATCACTTCATGTTACATCTGCATTACCCCTAAATGATATGCATAAGTGAGAATGAATAATCAGAGAATTCCCAAGGGATAGCCAAGCCAAATACTATAGCCTACTGTAATTATGCATATAAAATATGATGGCTGACATGTTTTTTACTAATTTCTAATCTTATTATCTTTTTGAACAACTTTGTGACACGCCGATAACTTTTGGAACACTTCAGTGCTGTCACTGCTTAACCTTACCTGAATAAATGCATGTTGTCTTCTCTCCATCTCGACAAAACAGCAGCAAGATGGCTGCCACACCAGAAATAGCCCATAAGCGTAATGAAGCAGATGGGTAGGAGATGGAACACGTCAGTAATGTAATTAGGTGAGCGAGCTGTCAGGAAGAAAATTGAAGTCTTGTTGTTGTAATTAAGCCTAAAAACATCACAAAATCTCAGCAACTGCAATTATCCGAGGTATTTCAATCCCACACTATTCTCAAAAAAGAAAAAAAAACACTACAGCCTCTGATTTTCTTATTAGGCTCTGATTACATGCACGTGTACTGTAATCATATGCAAAGGAAGAAGCCTAAGTTGTGGTGTTATTTTCTCATTTTTTTCTCTCTCTTTCACAGCCTTAAAATGGATATACAGCATTCTGCCTGCCAGAATCCACTTTAGATAATGAATCAACATGAAAATTACTTTAATGGAGATGATATGACAATTACAGATGTGGCTGAGAGACCCTTATGTTTGGTTATCTGTAGATGTTGAGAGGTGATGTGTGTTATGTGTGTCTGTATGTTTGTTTCTGTGTGTGTTTGTTGGGGTGGGGGGTTACTCTATCATTACTCAGTGCAATGTGGCACTTTAGCAAAGGGAAGCCTAAGCGCAGTAACAATTTATTCTCCATGTCGTGGCATCTCTTTCCCCGTATGTGTATGCACGACACGGCAGTCAGGTTTATTTATAGCTTCATGCAAGTACAATTCTCATTTGGCAACATAAATTACACATCACTGTATAATTAACATTTTCCTTTGCATCTGACTATTGGTCATACATATGTCCATGTCCAAAGCTTACTTTTCATTTATATATTAGCATTTATATATTAGCATTTATATATTAGCATTTATATATTAGCATTTATATATTAGCATTTACCCATGAGTTATTAAGCATGTTTGATTTACAGTTGCGTTTGGGAATAGTAATAATTTATTATGAACTGGTTTGAACTACTGGTTCCCCATCTGATTAAACATAAATTAGATCGGGTGGTGCTTACAGGAGGGAAAATCAAACTTACAGTCGAAGTGGACAGCTGCAGGAAAAAAAAAACAGTTATTTTCTCCCGGTAAAATTCCTTGACCTTTTGGATAGAGATGATTTGAACTACTATTACAGAATGTCTTGCATCCATACAGAATTACAAATAATGCTTAACATTAAGAGACAGGGCTTATAAAATGTGCAGGGCCTTTGTGGTCATGCATGTGATTTATAACAGCACAACAGGGAAGTCAGGGTAAATATGAAATATAACTAATACTCTAATAATAATTAACTAAACATAACTGACACTAATATATTGTGTTGTTGCCTAATAATAAAGTCTTAGCATCTTCTGGCAGGGTCAAATTCCACGAATTCCAGACCGATTTTGCTCCAAATTTGTTGTCACAGACACATTTCCAGCATGGTAACCCATTCTGAAAGGTCAGGCACAAAAGTGAGTGATTCTCACAATTTGACTTTATGACTGCCATTTTTTTTTTTTTTTTGTCTGCGACGTTTTACGACGCTCCGATCAAAAGACTGACATGTAGGAATGTTGGGAGTCCTTTTCACCAGCAGTCAATGGAAAACATATAATTACAAATCATTGTGTTGTATTGTGGCCAGTCTCCCAACCACGATGCATTGAGAATTTATGGTTCTAAGATCTTATAGTATGACATGGTCAATTCTAAACAATACACACCTTAATGGGCACTGATAAAGACACATGCTATATTAATTATGGCATATGACATATTCGATGGCTAGTATCTGTTCCCTAAATTAGCATTACCAAAATAATTGTGTGTGTGTGTGTGTGTGTGTGTGTGTGTGTGTGTGTGTGTGTGTGTGTGTGTGTGTGTGTGTGCGTGTATGTATGTATGTGTATGTGTGTGTGTGTGTGTGTGTGTGTGTGTGTGTCTGTGTGTGTGTGTGTGTGTGTGTGTGTGTGTGTGTGTGTATGTATGTATGTGTATGTGTGTGTGTGTGTGTGTGTGTGTGTCTGTGTGTGTGTGTGTGTGTGTGTGTGTGTGTGTGTGTGTGTGTGTGTGTGTGTGTGCGCGTACTTCCTTCCTACTTTCTTCTGTTGTGTGTGTCAATTTCTCAAAATGTTTAATGGCCTTAAAAGGCTGTGTTAATGCTTGGGATGTATGTACTGACTGCAATGGCACTAAAACAAACATGGTACATGGTACCCAGACTGTGATCTCTGCTCTGATGAAAAGGGGACAAATGTGAGTTCTTATTTCAGTTCAGTACACCCATCACTCAAGCCTGCATCAAGACTCTTTTCTTTCTTTCTTTCTTTCTTTCTTTCTTTCTTTCTTTCTTTCTTTCTTTCTTTCTTTCTTTCTTTCTTTCGTTCTCTCTCAACTTAAAATTGACACTAAGTGATATAACCCCAGGTATATACAACAAGAATTTTAATGATTCATGCATATGGTTAAATAATTCTTGAGAGTACCTAGTTCTCTCTCTTTCTTTCTCTCTCCCTGTCTTCCACACGTGCGTTCATATGCACAAATAATAAAAAAGACTGATCCTGCTTCCTCACCAGCAGAGGGTTCCCACACACTGGAGACGTTCAGGTGGAGAACAGCGCAACAACATTTGAAAAATGTGACATTGTGCTCACACCGAAACAGAGGGCATAAATGCTGACACACAAATAAACACACACACATTCATGAACATCACACACACACGCACACTCACACACACAATAACTCCCCTCCTTTACAACATCCAACACACATACACAGACTCAAACAGCCACAAACGGGTAGAATAATACCCAGAAGAATTCCCTTTATTATTTTCTCCCTCCTCTCCCCCAATCTACAGGCAGTATACCACTCCTTACAACCTCACCAGACTTTCCACTAGCAGGACTGTTTCATGCGGATATCTCCAGTAATTAGGCCACAGTCCTTTCATGTCTGCCTGCGCCGGCATCACTGTGCTGGGGAGCATGGCGGAGAAGCCCCTCCTGGGCCACAGATTTTGGTCATTAAGAAAATCAGGTCAGCCATGCCAAGCCCAGGGAGCCCCGCATTCACAGCGACTCCACGTCCCTCTCCTTTAATTCATCATTACACAAATAGACCAGGCTGCTCACATTTTGCTACAGATGCTAATAAACCCTTGAGATCAGGCCTGTCTCGCACATCAGAAACGTCCCTCCCTCCAGATCACCTTATGTGCCATCCTGTATGCATTAAAACATTACAGCTTGGATGGCTGAGTAAAAGGACAAGAATAGAATTGTAAATAAGAGATTATAAACAGTGAAAGGGTCATTATTGTGGAATAAGCCCCAACAGAGTGATGCAGGACCTTGACGTGATACAAAGGGGCCTTGAATTACTCTAAAGTGATTTACACTATGACTCCTCTATATCCCTCTTATTACACAGCAGTTCACTATGGTACAACTTTCTGCAGCAATTTAAACAAACCAAGAAATAAAAAAATAATTCAGATTTTTTGTTCAGTGCCTGGGAATGAGGGATGCGGTGGCACAGGGATCTTTGGACCTGGGTTTGAGTCTGACTGCAGGTCATTTCCTGATTCTACCCTGTCTCTCTCTCCCACCCTTTTCCTGTCTGTCTTTACAATGCTAACCAATCAAATGTGGAAGTAAAAAGGCAGACACCTGTACAGAGGAATGTAAAAATAGGACAAGGATTGGCATTGCCATACTGTATGTCTAACACACATACAGGTTATGAGGGTTAATGTCATGACGTTAATGACTGTACGTGGTGTTTTTTGTCATAATTCTGAACTTCTTCCGAAGAAATTGCTGGCTAAACAGATGTACTTAATGCACTGTAACGTCAAACAGTAGTAGCCTAAGAATGGTCTGCATTTTTGATTTGGTCACAAAGTCTCATTTTCAAAATGGAAGAAAAATGATCCTTCCATACAACCTATGTTAATTCATACAGTAAAGAAAGAAAACATGAATCATGGATACCTCTTTCTTATTAGACCAGTTAATTAAATGATGGCAATGAGAAATATTTTCTTCATTGTAAAAGTAGATTTCTTGGTGTTTCACAGAAACTACTACTACTACTTTCTACTGAAAAGTAATTAAACGCTCCAGCTCCAACAGGCAGGGTAATTCCAAAATGGATAGCAATTAGTGAAATGAAAACCTGGGATTTTCCTGATTTCCCTGTTTCTAATCACTCATCTCAATGTAATTTTAGATGGATGCCAACTATGGGACTTGAAACATATCCATCCATATAATATAAAACATGTGGTTAACTGTTTTAGTGCCTATTTTACAACATGAACACTGCAGTCTTTTATATGATGCCAGATTCCAGCTGACCAGAATGGGGCATTGTTGATAAATGACTGATTGCTAAAGAGGATATCACATAATTAGAAAACTGTTGGGGGCTTTAATGGAAAGCAACCAAATAATATATAGCTGCTGCAGCCCCCTCTAACAGAACAATGTCACTGTTGGGGTGTAAGTCATGGTCAAGGTCAAAGGTTACTGTTATCCTTTACTATGTGAGTGAGGTGTTATGACAAAAGTAATTCCATTTTTTAGACATATTCTGTGACAGATTTTTCCAAGTGTGCAAACACACTATTCAATTCACAGAAGAGGTATGGAAGTCTGAGGGGGTGTGGCCTTGGGTATGACCAGAGACCTTGGTTATGTTGAACCACTTTCATCACAACAAGAGCCCTGCTTTTTTGTCCTCCATAAAAGATAAACATCAAAATGATGTTGAAAACAAAATGATGGCAGCATGAGTCCAGGGAAAAAAGACAGTTCAGGGAAAGACATATTTTTACACCTGAATAGACTATAGTGTGATGCTACATGTATATGCAGTGCTTTGACATGGAGCTGACTAAACCTTGTTAGTGGTGACCTGGAGAGCGGGAAGGGTTATTTTGATGCGTGTCATGTGCTCCATTTAATCAAATCTCACCGCAATCGATGCACTTCCTGAGATAAACGCCATCCTCCTCACCCCTTGGTGCTTTCTCAGACACTCTCAGAAATGATACCGTTAGCCGGAGATGATATGCCACAGCTACGTCACCCTGAGCTGCTTTCCTGTCTCTTGGCGGGAAATTGTGATTAGTGTGGCATCAGGGTGACATCCAGCCCTGTCTTAGCCATCACCTAGACCAGCAATCAACAGCGGTTAAGAGTCCATTACCGTCTTGTCTGGGCCTTTTTCTGTGAAATGGATTCATAGCTTGGAATCATGATAAAGCCTCAAACAGTGCGTAAGCACACATTATTCAAGCCAAAGCATTGTGAAAAGAGTTCCAAACAGAAACTTTTGTGACAAAGGGTAATGGAAATTTAATAGCATAGAATATAGTATGGAAAATACAGAATGCCTTTCTGTTCTCAGTGTGCTTTCTATACTCAGTCCTTCATGTTAAGGCCTTTCTACTTCAATGCATTTTCAAAGTCTTATTCTTTTAACACTGCATTTCATGTGTGTCCTAACGCATGTGTAGAGCATCCACAGATGCCTGGCTTATTGGGAATCTATGCAGCACGACATGTTGCAGCAGCCTGCTGCTCATTTATCAAAACTGATGTTGGACATGACCAGTCCTGCCTATGAGCACAACATCTTGTTATCTGGGCCTCTGTTGATGTGTTATGAGACAAGATGAATCTTTCAGTGCTTCAGTGTGTGCATTTTAAGGTTAATGGCTGGGCAATGCGGGCATACGGTATGAATGTTGGGCAATCTAACACTTTAAGCCAGAGATGGAAAGGTTTGGCTAAAGCTGGCTTTTTTGTATTCCTGAAGTAGACAGCCCACACTCCACACTGTTACAGCCTGGACTTATTACAGTTTGTAAGTGTGTGTGTGTGTGTGTGTGTGTGTGTGTGTGTGTGTGTGTGTAGAGGGAAGGCATTGCAATGGAGAGTGGCATTTCGCAGTGGTGGTTTTACCAGTTGACTTCATGTAGCATATTGGAATCAAATCGCTTCTTGTGGTGTCTGCCGGTCTGTGAGAAAAGATAAGATAGTTACATTAGTGAACATTATTTGTGGTTTTAGTAAGCTATACATCTCACACATGCACTCAAGTGATGACTCTCAGCACACTCCAGTGGTTCTGATGTCACTTCAGTCTTCTGGTTCAGAGGCAATTTTCAAACGCATGTACAAAAGCAGGGTAAAACACTATAATAATTAGCAGGGTAAAACACTATAATAATTAGCAGGGTAAAACACTATAGTAATTAGCTAGGTCAAGCAAAATGACTGGGGAAAAAGCTTAGGCAAGGAAAAACTAAGTGAGTGAGATGAATTGATTCTCACTAAATGATTCTTAATGAACCATGGGGAAATCTTGTCCAAAGGCAGAGTGTGTGTGTGTGTGTGTGTCTCTCTGTCTGAGAAGAGAACGGGATCATGCAAATGATGTAATCTGGTGTGTAGCACATCTGGTGTGTAGTGTAGACATATGTATGATCAAGGAACAGAGACTGGCCTATTTTCCCTTAGGTTATGGACATCTTTACCCATCAAAACATAAATAAATAAATAAATAAATAAATAAATAACACACATACACACACACACCCCTTTTTAGCAAAGGCATGGACACACAGGGGTAGCTCAATCACACAATTGTGTTGTTATGTTATATGTAACAACTTTTATAGGTCTTCTAATTGTAATTGGTAACTCCGCCCGTGCCGCCTGTCTGCTTGTGACTGTGTTACAGGTGCGCCTAATTGGGGGAGCATTAAAGGCCTGCTTCCCTCACCATCAGTGTTGCTCTCCTCCTTCCAGGGTTTTTGGACTATCGTTTGGCATTTGCTACCTTGACTGATCGGCACTACATTTTGCTTTCTATTCCATTATACTGACTTGCACCACATCTCATTATTCTTGCTCTTTATTATGACCGCCGCTAGCGAAGCTAGCGAAAGCGGTCATTATAGAGTTGCCGCGACTTTTTTTCCTTTTTTTTTTTTTCTTTTTTTTTCAGTGAATGTTCGTCAACGATTCCCGGGAGCGCTGTAATTGTACAAAATTTCAATTTGCCTATTATCTAGAGAATGCTTACGTTTTCAACAATTTTTTTTTTATCGTGAAATCTATTGCCCCTCACGCATTGAAAACACTGGTCGACGCCCACTTCCTACGAGAACAATTTCCGTTAAATTTTCATATTGCGAAAACAAATCTGAATGAACTTGTCATAGGCCGTTCATGTGAATCTCACCAAATGTGGTATATGTCATCTACAGACAATGCTGACAAAAAGTTATCAAAAGATTTATCTTGAGATAAACCGTTCCGAAGTTACACGTCAATGAACATTTAACACGTAGCTTAACATTTTTCAAATGGCCGTATCTTGGCTTTTAATTGCTCAAATTTGGTCAAAGTTGACATGCCATCTCTAAACAGCTTTCTTTTCATGTGTACCAAATTTTGTGACATTTCGTCATAGGGGGCGATGTTTATTGGCGAAGCTAGGTGTCGAAAAACAGTTTTTGTTAAATGACTTGTCAACAATTTTGCCCAAGACAACGATTTTGTGTTTTTCGGTGTTACAGAGGCGTATCGACCCAACCCATAAAAACTCACTTGAAGCATAGCGCCACCTAGTGATAAAGGTATATGCAAAAATTGAGATTTTGAGTTGCCAATATCTTGGACCGAGAAGGTGGGAACTGCGCAAAATACGTCATGCACGATCAGCACAAAGACCTCTAAAACCACAGCATGTGCCATACAATTTGGTCCATAGGGGGCACTGTAATTGTGCAAAATGTCATTTTGCCTATTATCTAGAGAATGCTAACGTTTACAACCAATTTTTTTTATCATGAAATCTATTGACCCTCATGCATTGAAAACACTGGTCGACGCCCACTTCCAACGAGAACAATTTCCGTGAAATTTTAACATTGTGAAAATGAATCTGAACGAACTCGTCATAAGCCGTTCATGTGAATCTTACCAAAGTTGGTATATGCCATCTACAGACAATGCTGACAAAAAGTTATCAAAGGATTTATCTTGAGATAAACCACTTCGAAGTTACACATCAATGAATATTTAACACGTAGCTTAAATTCTTCAAAAGTCCATATCTTGGCTTTTAATTGCTCAAATTTGGTCAAAGTTGACATGCCATCTCTAAACAGCTTTCTTTTCATGCGTACAAAATTTTGTGACATTTCGTCATAGGGGGCGATGTTTATCGCCGAAGCTAGCTATTCTTGTTAAATAACTCGTCAACAATTTTGCCCAAGACAACGATTTTGTGTTAGTATGTAGGTGTTACAGAGGCGTATTGACCCAGCCCATAAACTCTCACTTGAAGCATAGCGCCACCTAGTGATAAGGGTAAATGCAAAAATTGGGATTTTGAGTTGCCAATATCTTGGACCGAGGAGGTGGGAACTGCACAAAATACATCATGCACGATCACCACAAAGACCTCTAACACCACAGAACATGCCATAAAATTTGGTCCATAGGGGACGCTGTTATTGTACAAAATCTCATGTTGCCAATTTCTTGCCTTCACAAATCACTCCTACACACTACACACTCAAAACCCACATCCATGCCCACTTCCAGGAAATCATTTCCACAGAAATTCTCACTGCTCTACCACACACTCATCACACAAACAGTTCCCACATTTCAATATACTGCGGCGGTCATACCATGTAGTAGTTTATGGTGAAGCACATAACAGGCATGTTTTGGCTCTTGGCCAGCATTGGCATCTTTGGTGTCAATATACAGTATGACACACGGCACTCAATGCAGCAAATGATTTTGTGTGATTGTAAGCACTTGTTTGCATATATGTTGGTGTATGTGCAAGTGTACGCTGAACCTGCATGCAGTAGATTCTGTTTTTTTTTTTCTCCTGCACACTCCAGCACAGATTATAGTGTAACAATCACTGAAGGGACAAGTTTTCCTTGTGGGAGCGAAATCGCTGCTGGTATTCTGACAGACAGACAGAGGAAGAGGTCCAGCTGCCCTTGGTAACAAACATGAGGTGTGCCGCTGAGATTATTAGGAGTCCAATATCGCAAATGAAACACCACTGCTGCACTGACTAGTCTGGGAGTCTTCAGGCATAAGGGCACAGATGGCCTCTCACGCTCATGGCCTATCATAGAAAAACGCATAGACCCACACACACACACAGAGAGAGAGAGAGAGAGAGAGAGAGAGAGGGAGAGGGAGAGAGATAGGGCCAGAGAGACTGAGAGCGAGAGAGAGAGCCAGAGAGAGAGAGAGAGAGGAGACATCTTAACCAGATTAGCTGTTCATGGAGGAGGCCCTCTACCATAACACTGAGCTGTCAGATGTTCTTCACTGAATGCTGTGGTTTCACACCAACACGGACTATGGGACCTGCATGGAAATTTGCTTTATTAAAACACAAATTTACTTGGATTAGTGTGCTCATCTGGGGTAATGGGACACTGAAGCTCGCAGCTTGTACTGAAGGTCAAAGACCACTCGATGCCAGGGGCAGCACCAGTTGGGCATAAGCCTTTCAGGCTTCTTAAAGCAATATGGAGTAGTTTTCATCTTCGGTCGCCCTACAGGTTGGAAGTGGAACTGTCCCTTATTTGAGCTACAGAGAGACGGTCCGCTCCTCCAAACTTACTTATGGTGGTTATAGCCCACGGAGGGTGACAAGGCGAATTTAGAAGTGCCTTTCACTCTGTTACAAGTTGATGAACCACTGGAATGATTTTGGAAACATTATTTTAAGGTTTAAAAAAAAAAACGACTTAGTGTTGCTTTAACAACAGTCTCTTAGTTTGCCTCATTCACCCCTGATGATTGCACTGACTCAACTCAACTCAGAGTCAAGAGCACCTCAGTTAATATTCATGATAGCACTCGACATCCCAAACAGGGAGTACTGGTTCGTGCTCTCCACCATTTTGTAAATGTAAGTGTAAAAGAAAAGAGAACTGCTGTGGCTCATACTGAAGTCTACAATGAAGTCCACCAGATCACATAGGTGTTGAATAGTTACTCAGACCTCTGCAGTTTGCCCTTGTTCATAATGAGACCAGAGTAATGTCTAGTAACCAGGAACTGTCTAAGAATCACATCCACTGTTTGATTAGTCTCTGTCATGTCATATGTGTTTTTAAAGTTGTTTTTTTTTTTGTGTATGTTAACTAGTCACAGCCCGTGGAGGGGGGTACAGCGAACTCAGAAGTGCCTTTCACTCAGTTACAAGTTGATGAATCACTATAACGAAGTTGGAAACATTTTTTTAAGGTTGAAAAAACTACTTAGCGTTGCTTTAATGCCTTGGGTCAGAATCGCACCAACTGAATGTAAAGTGTACAGTTTGTTGTTTGGATGAAGCACCTGGATGGCATACCGGTGGTTGTTTATTCTTGTTATTACTATACCACCTCAGCTCTTAGCATATTTGTATGGCTCATGACCCTGTGGTAATGGGTACTTGTACTGTAAGTATGCACTTGTGATGGCTCATGGCCCTGTGATAGTGCACACCTCTAAGTATGCACTTGTGATGGCTCATGGCCCTGTGATAGTGCACACCTCTAAGTATGCACTTGTGATGGATTATGGCCCTGTGATAGTGCATACTATACCTTTAAGTATGCACTTGTGATGGCTCATGGCCCTGTGATAGTGCATACTATACCTTTAAGTATGCACTTGTGATGGCTCATGGCCCTGTGATAGTGCATACTGTACCTCTAAGTATGCACTTGTGATGGATTGTGTGCTTCCATTGCTTCACACGTGCCTAAAAGAGAAGAAAAACAAAAGAACTCACCGTGAGAAATAGACAGGGTGCAGACAAATGGAAGGGAAAAAAAGGAAAAAAAAAACGGAGAATAAAACAGTAAGGTGTGTGCGTGTGTCAATCTATCCATTTTCTTTTTCTCTTTCTTTTTATATAGCTCTTTCTCTCCCTCACTCTCAATCTCTATCTCTCTGTCTCTGGCAGAACATTCACACACGCATGCACATGTGCACACACAGATGCACACAGAGAGTAAGCGAGTGAGAGAAAGAGTGTGTGTGAGTTAGAGAGAAAGAGACAGAGATAGAGCAGAAGACAGAGAGGGTTAAAGACAGAAAGAGAGACAGAAAAAGAGAGATTTGGGGCTGTCGGGGTGAAGAACATTCCTGAAGGACAGGGCTTGTGGGGGCCCTGGGGATTAACCCCCCAGGCTCCTCTCACTTTCCAAGGCTGTCCAGACACCAGATGGACTCTACTGGGACAGAGGTGTAGCCTCTCTTCTCTTTCTTACCCTTGCTTTTCTCCACAGTCTTCTTTCCCCCTCCCACACTCCTTCTCCGGCAAATGCCCTTGTTTCTTTTTTTCCTTTCTTTTGTCTTCTGTTTTTTTTTTTTGCCCTTCCCACTACTCTTCCGTGCCCTCCTTAAACTCTTTCTATTTCCGTCTCCTCTTTCAGTTCAGCTCCATTTCTATACATTTTTTGTAACAGCTCCCTTGTCTGTAACACTCACCCAGTTGGAACAGCCTTCCAGGCCTCCTCTTTCCTAACCACACACACACACACACACACACACACACACACACACACACACACACACATACACACACGCACACACACACAGGCACACACACACGCATGCATGCACACATGCACACAGGCACACATGCACACACGCACACACACACCTTGCTTCTTATCAGTCTGTCTTTTATAAACCAGACTGTGCTTTGCCATGCAGTTAGCGCTGTGAGCAGGCTGCTGCTGACGGGGATAGATGATGACTAATTTCCACTTGAAAAAGAGCCAGACCTGGGCGGAGGAGGGAGGGTGTCTGGCCAGGCTGGGCCTCCTGCATTAGAGTCTGAATGAACTTCATCAATCACATCAGCGGCTGATCAAGGAGTCGGGACAGGGAGCCGCACACAGTCACACACTGGACTACAGCCTCAGATTAACACACATCATATGCATATGGGAGTTCTCTATGAAAGAAATCTACTCATACACACACACATTACTAGTGGATAATGTCATATCTGAAATGCCTCTGCTGATTGCCCTCATCCTTCATAAGGAGAGAAATATTAACAACCTCTGTGCAAATCTTCATATGTCAGCTTTCTGTTCTCTCAAACATTCATTTTTACCTGTCTAACTTAGAAAATAATCAAACACCAAAAAAGGACAATAATAACCAGAGCTCAGTTTTTCCTTGTTTGGGAGGTAATTCTTTAATTACTACTCTGAGGGTGCTCAACTTACACCCTGGCCCTGTCTTAAACTTTTCGATGGTCAGTTGCACTGCAAAGGTTGTGAAGTGATGCACAAGGTTACAAACCAACAGCAAAAACAGAGGAAATACCAGACTCCAAAGGAGCACTATATTGGACGGGCACACGTTCATGACTGGACCAACTGTAAAAATGTATTTTGCCTTTTTATACTCTGAAGGTCAAAGTGTTATTGTAGGTCTAGTGTGCATAGAGATATTGTGATGGTACTTTAATACTTTATAATAAATAAATCAATAAAACTGTACAAGTATATGTACATAACAATATTCACTAAAAGAAGAGAGTTTCTACATGTGCGTGCAAGCATTTTTAGGGTATTTACCACCTCACTCTGCTGTGGGAAGAAAAACGATAATAATGTCAGCCAGGAATGATCTGGATTAGGACTATATTAGGGCCAGATCCAGGCCAGAATTGGGCCAAATAAGGGCCAGGGTCTATCAGTAAGGTGGCTGTTGCAGTAATGCCCGTAATCCAAGATGTCTTTAATTTCCTTACAGAGTGGTGTCCAGAAAAATTAACCTATGTATCAAGAACTCCTGAATGTCATTAAAACAAATATATGTCCTGTATTTTGGCCTGCCCTGTATAGTATAGAAATATTATGTATAATATTACTTTTTAGTTGTGAAAAGACTGCAGTCTCACTTGCTTACTGTGCCACTTGACAACAAAAAGAGCTTATTCTTCAGTGTGTCACACATCTGGCCTTGGCAGAGCTATTTACAACTCTATGACAACATGTCAGCTATTATGACATCACACGCATGCTGCCCTTTGTGTGGTTGAGTATTCTAGAATCTTTACTTTAGAGGATCACTTCAGAGTACAAGCAGCACAGGTAAGAACCTCCATCTCCTGCTGAAATAACTTTATATTTTATTATTTATTACATATTATGAATTATCATAATTATTAATGATATATTTAAAGTATAAGATGTTCCCGTTTTCAAATTACACAGATTGAGAGAAGGAGAGTAAACCAGTTTTTTGTGAGTAAGGTAAGATGAAACACATTTTAAAGTCAGTTTGTGTGTATTTAGCATTAATATTAATTTTCAACATTAAAAACCTAACAAAAACTAACATGTGACATTGATCTAGCAATATATGCAGAAATACATTAACTGTCATGGTACTAATACTATGACATGACTAATAATAATAATTATAATAATATTGTCTACTTATCACTAAAGCACATTTATTTTATAATTTTGTGGTTTTGGCCACTCATATCCCTGTAAAGAAGGTTAGAACATTGCTACAGTAACTCGTAATGGTAACATTCGGACATAGCCACGTAGCCATACCCACCTGGATGGACCACAACCAGTAACTGACTACCTCTGTGGTGCTCCTCTCTGTGTTTATAGTTTCTGTTCATCCACGTGTCATACAACGATGTGACACGATGGCGAACAGTGGCAGTGAGGCGTCGTGGAGCCGAGGTTTGAGGACAGGGCTGTCACTGGCAGGACTCAAACTCACTGACGCACTCCAAGCAGAGCAGTCCCCTCTCAGGCTGAGAGGGCCTGTTTACCAGGCTGCCTTTAAGGAGAGGATGCTGGAGAGGGGAGACATCCAGCAGCTAAAGCTGATATCAGGGGGTAATGTCTACCAATTCTACGGACAGTATGTGCCTCTCAGTGAGATCTTAAAGACGGTCGAAAACAACAGGAATAAGAAAGGAGTGAGGAGAGTTGAGATGGACGAGTCAGAATGAGGAATTTGCACTGACAATACAGCATTTGCAAGCAGATAATCTTCATCTGAGGAGAGAGTTTGATCAGTGGAAGGCTGAGGAACACAAACAAAGAATGATTGAGAACACACACCAAAAGGGCGAAATAGAAAGGCTTATCAAAGCTATGGAGCACAATCAAGACAAACATCAAAAGGAGATGGTCCAATTGGCCCTTGATTTAGAAAGGAACTTCTCCCTCAAAACTGAGAATGAGGAATTTATGCTGAGAATACAGAATCTGGAAAAAGAGAACCTCCATCTAAGACTGAAGCTTGATTAAGATTGGAAGGCTAAAGAGAATGAAATAAGGATGACAGAGAAATCAAATCATATGATTGAAATAGAAAGGCTAATTAAAGCTATGGAGCACAACAGAAAAAAGCACGAGAAGGAGATGGCAGGATTGTCCCTTCATTTGAAAAGAAAATTCTCCCTCAAGGCTGAGAACGAGGAATTCATGCTGAGGATAAAAAAATTAGAAAAAGAGAATCTTCATCTGAAGAAAGAATTTGATAATTGGAAGGCTAAAGAACATGAGACAAGAATGGCAGAGAAATCAAATCATATGATTGAGATGGAAAGGCTAATTAAAGCTATGGAGCACAACAGAGAAAAGCACGAGAAGGAGATGGCAGGATTGGCCCTTCATTTGAAAAGAAAAGTCTTCCTCAAATCAAAGAATGAGGACCTAACACTGAGGATAACAAATTTAGAAAAAGAGAATCATCCTCTGAAGATAGAATTTGGTAATTGGAAGGCTAAGGAACACCAAGAACGAATGACAGAGATAACAAATCACATCGAGGTGGAAAAGCATATCATGGTAATGGAGCAAAATCAAGGAATGCATGGAAAGGAAATGGCCCGATTGACCCGTGATTTGAAAAGGCTGGAGGGATTAACCAACAAATTCACTAAGGAACAAAGACAGGAGGCAACTAAATTTAACATAGCAGAGAAAAGAATACAGGAAGTGGATGACAGCAATGTGCACCATCAAAAGAATTTGCCAGAGTTCAATCAAACATCAGACATTGATGGAAAAGCCTCAGGCGTGGACACAAATCCGGCTAAAAAGAACATACACAAAGAGGATGAAGACAATGCGGAAACAGGAAACCAAAAATCTGTGGATGAGCAAAACATTGAACATGAATTCAAACATGCAGAAGGAAAAAGACACAGTGAGAGTAAGGTGAAGGAGGTGGACAAAACAGCTGATGTAAGCCAACAGGATATGGAACAAAACAATATGGAGCCAATCGATATAAAGCAAAACGACATGGAGCACATCGATATGAAGAACAACACTAAACATGAATTTGAACATTTAGAAGCAAAGAGAGACAGTGAGAGTAAGGCGAACAAGTGGGAGAAATCAGCTGATGTAATCCATCAAGATATGGCTGAAGACCAAGTAGACACTGCTTTGAACCCATCTCCTTTCACTGACCAAGACACTGACAACCGAAAACACGATATGACTCCATCTACATCATCAGAGGAGGTTGCACTTCCACCAAATGAAGAGAAAATCAGGCAGGAGCAAGAGAGAAAACAGGTGAAAGAAGGAATAACCGGAACAGAAGAGTTTAGAATGGAAGAGGAAATAAAGAGCATGGAAGAGAAGGGGAGGATGGAGGAGCTAAGACAGGAAGAGGTAGCAAACTTGGAGCTGAACAGAGAGAGAATGGAGGAAGAGAAAGAAAGAGAGAGGAAGAAAGTAATAGATGAATATAGTGACGCTAAGAAGGAGCCTTTGAGCAACATCACTGAGAGCGTCACCGGTTTAACCACTATGAGGACCACAGGGACATAGGCAAGAGATCTTGAGGACCAGCCTGGACCCCAGTCAGCCAAAGCAACAGGTAATCATATTGTAATTCATTAAAATGACTAGATAATCACAAAAGTGCCTACTTTTCGAAATCATTTGTCCTGAGACATTTATGTGTGGCCCACAATAGGTCATTTCGGTGTCACTAAACTCTGTTTTCTCTGTGCAGAACCGCTGATGGTGTTAAGGGAGACAGTACACGTCAAAAGCCCTCTTCAGAAGTCAACACCAGCAGGTTTGTCATCAAAACATACTTTAGTTAGATGTTGTTAAAGCCTGCTGGTGTGTATCATGTGCAATGGTTAAATGTACAGTATCTGTGTATCATGTGCAATGGTCACATTTATCTTTTGTGCCTTAATTAGACATGAGTCAGCATCAAGGAGATGGTGGTCCTGAGACTGCAATGGGAGCCATGGTGAACCAACGTCAAACAGCAGTTAACAAAGGAAAAAGACGAAAACGGGCCAAGAAAACGAGAGCAAATGAGAAAAAGTCACCAGATGAAGAGAAACTGAGGCAGGAGCAAGAGAGAAAACAGCTGAAAGAGGGAATAACTGAAGTGGAGGAGTTTAGAATGGAAGAGGAATTAAAGAGCGTGGAAGAGAAGGGAAGGATGGAGGAGGTAAGACAGGAAGAGGTAACTAACTTGGAGCTGAACAGAGAGAGAATGGAGGAAGAGAAAGAAGAAAAAAAGATGGTCCCAACCAAAAATGAAGACAGCCTGTTGGTGACTGTGGAGAAAAAAGTTCTGAACCCAGGAGAGAGGAAGAGAGTCACAGATGAACATAGTGACACTAAGAAGGAGCCTTTGAGCAACATCACTGAGAGCGTCACCGGTATAACCACTATGAGGACAACAGGGACACGGGCACCAGATCTTGAGGACCAGCCTGGACCCCAGTCAGCCAAAGCAACAAGTAATCATATTGTAATTTATCAAAATGACTAGATAATCACAAAAGAGCCTACTTTGCGAAATCATTTGTCCTGAGACATTTATGTGTGGCCTACAATAGGTCATTTCAGTGTCACTTAACTCTGTTTTCTCTGTGCAGAACCACTGATGGTGTTAAAGGAGACAGTACACGTCAAAAGCCCTCTTCAGAAGTCAACACCAGCAGGTTTGTCATCAAAACATACTTTAGTTAGATGTTGTTGAAGCCTGCTGGTGTGTATCGTATCTAATTGGGTATCATGTGCAATGGTTACATGTATCTTTTGTGCCTTAATTAGACATGAGCCAGTACCAAGCAGATGGTGGTCCTGAGACTGCAATGGGAGCCATGGTGAACCAACGTCAAACAGCAGTGAACAAAGGAAAAAGACGAAAACGGGCCAAGAAAACGAGAGCAAATGAGCAAAAGACACCAGATGAAGAGAAAATGAGGCAGGAGCAAGAGAGAAAACAGCTGAAAGAGGGAATAACTGAAGTGGAGGAGTTTAGAATTGTAGAGGAAAAAAGCGGTCATTATAGAGTTGCCGCAACTTTTTTCCCTTTTTTTTTTTTTTTCTTCTTTTTCTTCAGTGAATGTCCGTCAACGATTCCCAGGACACTGAAACTCGGGGGGACATGAATCTTTGTAGGCATGTAGCCCTAGAACTTTTCGAGCGACTAGAAGCTTTTGGTCCCCCAGGGCCCCCCCCCTGCTGTGCCAGCGTACGTCAAAGAGGGGGAGACCAGCAAAAGTTTTTGCTGAATAGCTGAATAGTTTCACCCAACAACATAACATTTTTGGGATATGTCGGTGTTACAGAGATGTATCGACCCAGCCAATAAACGCTCACTTGAAGCATAGCGCCACCTAGTGATATGGGTAAATGCAAAAATTGGGATATTGAGTTGCCAATATCTTGGACCCTAACCCTAACCCTAACCCTAGAAGGCGCAAAATATGTCATGCACGATCAGCACAAAGACCTCTATAACCACAGCATGTGCCATACAATTTGGTCCATAGGGGGCACTGTAATTGTGCAAAATGTCATTTTGCCTATTATCTAGAGAATGGTAACGTTTATAACCAATTTTTTTTTATCGTAAAATCTATTGACCCTCATGCATTGAAAACACTGGTCGACGCCTACTTCCAACGAGAACAATTTCCGTGAAATTTTAACATTGCGAAAACGAATCTGAACGAACTCGTCATAGGCCGTTCATGTGAATCTTACCAAAGTTGGTATATGACATCTACAGACAATGCTGACAAAAAGTTATCAAAGGATTTATCTTGAGATAAACCGCTTCGAAGTTACACGTCAATGAATATTTAACACGTAGCTTAAATTCTTCAAAAGTCCATATCTTGGCTTTTAATTGCTCAATTTTGGTCAAATTTGACATGCCATCTCTAAACAGCTTTCTTTTCATGTGTACAAAATTTTGTGACATTTCGTCATAGGGGGGCGATGTTTATCGCCGAAGCTAGGTGTTGAAAAACAGTTTTTGTTAAATAACTCGTCAACAATTGTCCAAGACAACGATTTTGTGTTAGTATGTAGGTGTTACAGAGGCATATTGACCCAGCCCATAAACTCTCACTTGAAGCATAGCGCCACCTAGTGATAAGGGTAAATGCAAAAATTGGGATTTTGAGTTGCCAATATCTTGGACCGAGGAGGTGGGAACTGCGCAAAATACATCATGCACGATCACCACAAAGACCTCTAACACCACAGAACATGCCATAAAAATTGGTCCATAGGGGGCGCTGTAATTGTACAAAATCTCATGTTGCCGATTCCTTGCCTTCACAAATCACTCCTACACACTACACACTCAAAACCCACATCCATGCCCACTTCCAGGAAATCATTTCCACAGAAATTCTCACCTCACAACACTGCTCTACCACACACACATCACACCAACAGTTCCCACATTTCAATATACTGCGGCGGTCAATGGGAGCCATGCAATGGGAGCCATGGTGGACCAACATCAAACAGCAATGAACAAATGAAAAAGACAAAAACGGGCCAAGAAAATGAAAGCAAATGAGAAGAAGACACCAGAGAAGGACAGGAAGCCCATGGCAGACCAAAAAAAGAGAGATGAAGAAAAAACAAAAGCGGAGTTTATGCGGGAACTTGAACAGGAGAGACTGAAGGCTTTGGCTGCAGTAATGGAAATGATAAAACACAAAAAACCATCCTGAGTGTAAACACCCCTCTTCCCTACGCAACAAATAAATAAAGCATATTTGAGCATTGAGCATTGAGCATGTTTGTCATTTTTATTAGGACTGGTAGACAGCTTAGAACTAGACATTAAATGTAATGAATACATACTAATAGACAAATAATTTTTTATTGCTTAAATTCACACAGAAAATGTAAAGTGGGGCATCTTTTACCCACTTTATGAACAGTGAGAAACAACACAGAGTTAGAGATATATGTGACTGAGATTAAAGGGCTGGCAAGGCCAGACAGTATACCTGTTTTTGGCATTTTATATATCACATGGGACCTGGTTTGTTTTTAGCATTTATATGTCACAAGGGACCTCATATGTTTTTCTATCCTCAGCACCTTCCTCTTGTGTATGTTATATTTAATGTACATACACATAGAGATACACTCCCACACATGCGTGTGCACTGGCTAGGCAATCAGCTCTGATCAGGAATCATCCTTAATTAAATTACAACATCGTCCATGCCCTGCCTGCCCACACAGAAACAACCAATAAACAAGCAGGACTCACTATCGCCACGGCGATCTTACAGTTTTTACCAATCATTTTCACGCGTGTCTCGATACCATGTCTACTTTTTCAAAACGTGTAAGACTTTTGCATAAACCATACACTATTGGCGCCAAACACAGCTTTGACACAATTGCGTTCAATGACCACTTCAACCAAAATTCATTAGTACTTCTCTCAATTGATGTTCACAACCAACAAAATTATGTGCAACTACAGCTACTTTTTGCAGACATTTGGATACTCTTATCAAAACGGTTAACTTTAGGGTCAAACCTAAAACAAATCAAAACAATGTTACAAAACACAACATTTTGTATTTTAGTACACAACTGAAATAATGTAGTTGAGACAATCATTTTATAGCCAAATAATTATTACAGTAATAATTAGCACTTTTATATTTATGTATCTGTTTCTTTATAGTATTTTGAATTGTTGCAGTATAGCTTGTTACCAGGTATACAAACAGATTACATTTGCATATTTGTGGACAACAAATTACCATGTAAAAAGTTGATATTGCTGTGTGTTCCATTACCAGTATGAATTATAGGTCATGGCCTATCCAAAATGCAGCCGCATCATAAATCAGCATTACAATAGGTAGGGCCACAACCAACTTCTACAGACAACAGCTATATTTTACATACATTTACATGGATTTCCTTTTGTAGTATGACATACTATACCTTTATGAACTCTAAGCGATGCGGGTAATGGGATCTGACCTTTTCTAATTCGCTGTAAATCACTCTGGATTAGAACACTGGATAAATGCATTGTAATGTAACGCTCCAGACCCTAGCTTCATCATCTTTTAGACTCATCAGTTTTACCTTCCAGATTTTAAGATCTCACAGTGTAAAACTGCAAACTTCTATGGTAATATTCTCCAAAAGCTGTGGAACTGATGCAGAAATACTGCTGGGTGACTGTGCTGACAGACTCACTTGCTGCCCCCTCAGGAGACAGATTAGGGCAGGAGGATGTGCATTAAAGCCCCATTCGTAGCCCATCCCCAGAGTCACAGAGCAAGAGCTCTGAGGTGGAGGAGACAACATTGTCTCCCAGTCTTCTGTAAACCAAACTCTTATCTTTTCTTATCATGGCTTGACTTTCGTCACTTATTTCTGGAATCTTTACTTCTCTACTCTGCTTTCCTGTTGTCTCTCGTTTCTGTGCTTCCTACTGTCAGTCTCTCTTATACCTTAAGTTACTTTCCCAGCTCCCAAACACACACACACACACACACACACACACACACACACACACACACACACACACACACACACACACACACACACACATACATTCCAAATGTCTTTTCCCTTCCTCCCTCTAATGGTATGGGCCATGAGAAGTGTGAAGTGTGTGAGTGCGGAGTAAGGCCCAGCGTCAAACACCACACAAGGCCTTTCCAGGTAATTGAGCCTTCCAGCATCACACCATTGATTTCTGTGACCCCACTCTTCCCAGCAGCAACCTCCAATGGAACCACAGAGAATGAAAGAGGGAGAAAAAGAGAGATAGAGAGAGAGAGAGAGAGAGAGAGAGAGAGAGAGAGGAAAAAGGAAAAAAAGAAAGAGACAAAGACAGGTTGTGGCAGGGTGAGAGAAGAGTCTGGACACGGCATGTCCAATAGTTTGCTGACACACCTAATAAAGGTATTGGAACACTGACAAATATTGTAAGTAAAAGCTTATTGGTCAGGGGTCATGCCTAATGTAATGCTAAATGTATCTGAGGATGAGGTTTTCCCGTACACAGTCGTTCTAAAACAAACCCATCAAAGGGCAGTAGAGCACACTACAGCAGTCAGTCACTTGTTTGTCTTGCGTAGAAACCCATACACAGTAATTGGATTTTAGTGTTGCACCAATCCCCATTATCACTTAGCAGCAACAAATCATAAGCTATTTGTTATAGCACTGTGAAGTGGATAAATGTTTTTAGTTGAGTAGAAAATAAGTCATATTTAAATAACCTAATTTAATGTCTCATTCAATTCAGTTGTTGTCTTTAACTGCCCGCTGTTTATATTTTCTGCTTCTGAGAACAATACTTTTCAAATTATGATAACCACCACATTCATTCATCTCAATAAGTAACCAATGTGGTGTGTTATTTGTGCGCTGTATGAGTCCCTTGCAGCACACTAATACACGTGACAGGAGGCCTTTCATTTACTATGCTCTAGAAAAACACCCAGATACCAATTTACATTCCCCTCGGGGCCCCCAGGTCCCTTTGGGTACATGAGCTATGGCTCTGGGCCTGCCGACGTGTAAGAAAGACCCCCATTATTCACCTGTACCCCATCCTCCTCTCTCTCTCTCTCTCTCTCCCTCTTTCTCTCTCTCACAATCTCTCTCTCTCTCTCTCTCTCTCTCTCTCCCTCTCTCTCTATCTATCTCTCTATCTGTCTCTGTCTCTCTCACTCTCTGGCCTTCAGGTATCCCATCTCTATATCTAACATATCGACTCCAATTAATAACAGCATGGCACCCTGGGATGAAGAGCAGGAGGAACGTTGGCATATATGTCAGTGCCCTCTCTACCAGCAGTGATAAGAAGGCTTGGGCTTGGTGAAAGGTGTGGTCCCTTCTTCATTCACCAGATCATTTGCGTAGCATCAAAGACAGACAGACAGACAGAGAGATAGAGAGAGAGAGAGAAAGAGAGAGAGAGAGAGAGAGTGAGTCAAAAGCAGGTACCTCAGCTTGTGAAGAGTTAAAAGAAAGAGACAGACTGGTGTCAGGAAAGCATACAGAGTAAAGAGAGCTGTGGGTTAAGTGAGCAAGGTTATGAATGTGAATGGATCGGTGGGAGTATTATTCATAGCCAGACTCACCCATCATGGCCCTGGACTCTGGCAGGCTTGACTTAGCTAATGGCTGGGTGTTATCTTGGCCATTATCAAGGACAAGGGCCTCCTCTGTGTCATGGCGCTGCCTTGAAGTGATGTAATTGTGTTTAATTAATTTACCATTCACAGGTATGACATGATTTGGATAGGTCGGAGAGGGTGGTGCCCACTGCCTTGAAGTCCAAAGGCCTGGGTGATCTGAGGCAGTGTGGGATAGCTAAAGTCCTTGGCTGATGCAATGCCTTCTACACCACCATTTCCTACAGTGTAGGACACTCACATACACGCACATACGAACACACGAACACACACACACACCTTTTTTTCACCTCATCAGGTAATCACTGTACTACAGTATATCGACTAAAATATCTGCAGGTGGGACCTTGTTAAATAATTCACAATTGAAGTCAAATATTTCTTTAGCTTGGCTTTCAACACCAGACATCCGTTTTGACATACTGACATAAATATTTTCAGAGATATGTTCACTTTAGAGGCAAGGGATGGGCATGTTTGTTTATTGAAATGGATATAGCATGGCGTAATTACCTGTCCTCAGCGGCATCTGAAGAAGTATAATTGGAACCTGCTGAATGATTGATCACAGTAGCCGCTAAGTAACAGTAATCAATCATTTACAAGGCTCCAATTATATCCGGACTCTTCTCTATTTCAGTATAATGAGCTAGATGGCCGTTGATGAACTTTTCCAAGCACTTAGTCACAGCTGTCAGCCAAACAGCCATTCAGGGTTCAACTTAGATGGGTTTGAGTAGCTATATGTTTGTTTGTTCTTACAACTACAAGAAATAACAGACACAGATACAGATACAGACACAGACAACGAAATAACCTCAACCTCTACTTGGATGTCTGGTCTTATTACACCTGAATTTAGATGTGTGGACTCAGGAGGCTGAAAGGTTGTCTAATGAATAATTCATTTTTTTAGGTCTGACCACTAAGGTTTTGTTCTCAAAAGGTCGTCATGAGTGTTTCTGGGCCTGTCAAAAAATTCAGTTTGGCTTTCACAGAATACAGCCTATTCTGTGATAGCCTACATAGATTTTATTAATATTTCTCCCACCAGCCATGTCGAACGCTTATCGCAATGGCTTATCGTCAACACATATCCGCGCCTAATTGTAGAAAGTCAAAGAATAAACAAAATAGGTACATTGTAGCAGGGGCTGTGCGCTCCATCATGGGCAGCCTTTCAGCAGTAGTGGTGCAGTCGACTCAACCTCTCTACGAACACTTTTTAATGTTTATCAGAAACATACTAATCAGTCTTCTGTCTGTGTTAATTTTTGGGACATTTAGGGCTGGATTCGGCATTCAGGACAAAAGCTTAGATTTCGGGACTGTCCCGAATTTTTCGGGACGTGTAGTCACCCTAATCTGACTATCTATCTATCTATCTATCTATCTATCTATCTATCTATCTATCTATCTATCTATCTATCTATCTATCTATCTATCTATCTATCTATCTATCTATCTATCTATCTATCTATCTATCTATCTATCTATCTATCTATCTATCTATCTATCTATCTATCTATCTATCTATCTATCTATCTATAGTAGTAGTAGTAGTGACCATACATTAAAAGGCTTTATATTTTTGCAGAAACTACCTGTCAGTCTAACTTTTAGTTTGTAAATACATTTCTACAGTAATTGTCCAAGCATACAAACAATTGTCTGATATGTTCATAATGTGAGGCATACAGGGGGTGTTCCAAAGTAAATTACTGTAGAAGAAACAGTTAAAAATATATCATGTGTGAAATGAAAACAAAGAGCATTCATAATTCATGAGAAAATTATTTGTAAGCTCAGCAAAACAAGGAACATTACTCAGGCTAGTATGTTTACATGTGGGTTTGTACCTGCTATGGTTCTCTCTCAGTGTATTTCAGTAATAATGTTAATGCTGGCCTTGTGTTTATGCAAGCACTGACCCCAGGCGGCTCTTCACCATCTCTCTCTGGTGGTCTGTTTATGTATTTATGTAGTGTTATAGGGATGTGTTTGGAAGTGAAAGAGACAGAACCAATGGCCTTTTGATATTGTCAATCTATATGTTGACTTACTTAACAGTAAACATTATTTAGATTTATTATCCATTTTTGCAGATTTGTTTTACAGTATGTGCTTATAATATATGTATGCATGTACATTCAAAATAGAGAAGTCAAACAGACAGTGCGTTTTTGATCTCTGTGTGTGTGTGTGTGTGTGTGTGTGTGTGTGTGTGTGTGTGTGTGTGTGTGTGTGTGTGTGTGTGTGTGTGTGTGTGTGTGTGTGTGTGTGTGTGTGTGTGTGTAAGTGAGAGAGAGAGAGGGAGAGAGAGCACAAGGAAAGTGTAGGACAGTTAGAATACCCTGTTTCATTCCACTGTGCTGGGAAAGATGAAGAAGCCATGTGTCCTGAGCAGCTACGTATCTCTGCTGTGGAATCTCTAAGTGCTGCTTCTGTAGCTCCTAAAGGTGTGGTCTGCATGCATCTGATAAACCTGAATGCTATGTGTATGGGCCTTGGGTCGGATCCAAATATAGGGAAGCATAACACACACACAGGGAGGGAGGGAGAGAGAGGGGGGGGGGGGGGGGGGGGTGTAAAGCAAAATGCCTTGGAGGAAGCCTGAGAACATTGTTGTGAAGTTTCAAGGAACATGCACTCATAGCAGCAGTAACTTACAGTACTGAGGTACAGTACCATTAAATCAGTGCACTCTTACCCCGTCAGCTAAGGGACTGCTATGAGTTCATCGCTGTGTAATCATTAAATATTTACACTCCTAACTCCTAATCAACACCTGCAGTGTGGAAAAACATACCCAGTGTTAAGTCTTGTGTCCATTTTTCAATTCACCATAAAAAATCGATGTATGTATTGTTTCTGTGGTGTCCTCGTCTTATCTTCTGCACCAGATGAAGCAGTGCAGTGGCCTTCAAATGAAGGGCTGAAGCTGTCCATTTCCTTACGTGAGAGCTTGAGTGCTTTTTTGGGTCGCCTCCCTGCAGATTAGAAACTACATCACCACCCCTCTTTCCCCTGTCAGTTCCTCTCGTCGCCACACTTCCTCTTCTAATACACAGACAGATTAAGACTAAGCACTAACCTTTCTCTCGGAGGAGAGGAGCACAGCACTGATAGAGTACATCAGCACATGATTGGTTGAAAACTCTCAAAAAGTATCGTTGAAGGTTGCTGTGCTGGAACTTGTGAAAGGTACAAAATTAGGTAGGAACTATCAGAGAATCCTATGTGGATCTGTTTCTTGCGTAAGAGTTGTTTCAAAAGAGTTGTTTATAATGGTCTTACTGGTTGTCTACAACAAAACTCTAATGTGCTTACTTATTTGCTAACATTTTATGTTTGTTTTTTAAAATATACAGGTGTTTTGTAATGTAATTACAGATGGCTAGCTTTCCCGATGCTCATTTAATTCTCACAAGTCGAGATTCCTGCAGTCGCGAGAAGTGTTTACCACTGCCGCCGCTAGGGACAGCATAGGACCACAAAGGTTTACGCTGAAGTAAAGATCTCACTTCCGAGGTTGACCCACCCACAGCAAGCTTTGCAGTATTTAGTTGACTGTAAAAGTGCTATTATCTCGTAATTCTCACGAGAACCTCACGAGATTCCTTCTGAGAACTGAGAATCGGGAAAGCTAACCATCTGTATATGTTCTGTTTTTGGGAAACATTTACTTAAAAAGACATTAACTTCATTTACTCCTGTAATGTTCCATTAACTCAAGCAATGGCTCTTTGTTAAACAGATGGTATTTTAACCAGTATGACATAAAGGTCACATGAAACATCCTTATTTAAATTATAAAGTTTGTACTTTGTAAAGATAAAGATATCTCTTTTGCTGAAATGTTCAATACGTTTCATCATTTCCATCAACAGTTTTGCAATGCAGGCTTACAGCAAGACTGCCAAAATACGAACCGTCTGTCCACAAACTGACGCCCACACACACTGGCACAAGTATTTCTGCTGCTTTTTCACATGGACATCTCCTCACTGACTTACCACCCAGAGAAAACTGAAAAATAAAGTTCTCCCTAAGTGATCATGCATCAGTTGCAATTATACAGCAGCCTTTCTCATTCCTCAACAGGTACTGTAGGAGATGGCTGTCATCTTATACCACCTGTGCACAGACGTTGTATTAGTATCTGATGTAAATGCTAGAATTTGTCTCTGAAGATGATACAACTGTACATGGTTTTTTTTGGTCTGTGCTCTTTTTTCTGACCTATGGGCAGTCATAAAAATGTCCAGTTGAAATGAATCACCTTTCCGCATAATTTTGGGAGGTTTTTAATCTGAATCTCAGTTGGGAGCTCAGCCGTTCTCCACAGGTTCATTACAAACCAATTTCATGACTTAAGGCCTTCTCATGAAAAGATTCTGTTCCTTGCCTTAAAAAAATTCCCTTCATCTTCTTTTTACTTTTCTTTTGCTGTGGTCACTGCAGGGATGGAGGTAGTGTGTGTGTGTGTGTGTGTGTATGTGTGTGTTTGTGTGTGTGTGTGTGTGTGTGTGTGTGTGTGTGTGTGTGAGCGTGCGTGCGTGCGTGTGTGTGTGTGTGTGTCCGTTAATGTGTGTGTGTGTGTGTTTGCTGTCCTTGAGAAATTCTGATGTCTCACACTCACTTTCAATTACAGGGACAAAGCATCATGTTTTCTTTTCATTCCGATGTCCCCATCAAATGACACAAGCAGGGTGAGCAAGTATGACAGAAATAGCATGTTTTTCCCACAAGTCTGAAGGTAGAAAACAAATAGCTGTCCAGTCTATTATTCCACACTGCCCTTGCTGACCCTAGCTTGATAGACAAAGGGGTGGCCATTTTTTGCCAAGCAGCATTAAGCTTTATCTTGTTAAAGATATGTTTCCTCCATGGAAATACATGAAGGGAACTTTATCTTTAGTGTGTCTTAATAGCGGTTGATAGCATTTACAGTTTGCCCTGTCTTCATAATGTACAGAGCTCTTCAGAGAAGGAGCAAAAAGACTGCAGCTGCCTTGGCTCAATCCTTCATGCCACCAGGGTGGGATCTCTAGGGAATTAAACAGACTATAAATCAGGTACGCAGGGTGGGAGGATTGTTGTTGATACATTCCTGAGGACTTGAAAGGCCTTTCATCTCATTGTTACCTGACAAGAAGACCCTATTTCAATTATACCCTACCTTTGATTTCACCATTCTTTCATCTTTTCATTTATCCATCTCTTCCACTCTGGGAACCTTCATTGTTGTGAGATTAACGTCTAGGTGGAAAGCAATCAAACGTAGGGGCTCATCATCTCTAAATTTCCTTTTTTGTCACCACATATAATCCACTCCAGGTGTAAGGAGCACTGTGCCTGTAGTACCACCACAATAAGGGATCACTAAGACCAGATGACATCTAAGATGGGGTGTAGTAAGCTTTTCAGCAAAGGTGCCCTGTGACATATTGTTGAAACAATGGTCATCGTGTTGCAGTCAGCAGTTGGTGCCAATATGTATAAGATGTATACGATATTTTAATATACCACACAATAATTGAAATCATCACGTTATATGTTAGCAACCAGCCAAGAAAGGCCCTACTAAAATGCATACACAACAAAGGTGAGAAAACTCAGCTTCAAATAGCAAAAGACCTGCCACATATTGGCTTTACTTGTGCTCTTAATACAGGTTATTTCATTATTTATCTGATATACCTGGCTAATGTCTGAGACATTTTAATGGAGGACACATACCCCTGACCCAAAAATGAATGGGGACTAATGAACGGGATTTTTTGTTTGTTTTTTACAACAATTACTACAGTCTCTCTATGCCATTTCTTCCAGTTCAAAAGTCAAAAAAAGTTATCCATATAAAACAGCAATAAGGAGGTTGGTGCATGACAGCTATGTGAAATCATGATGCTTAGTGAAATTAATTGGTGAATTATGTTCTTCAGTAATGATTCAATTCCTATGCACATTTATCCACACGTCTCTTTTAACCAAGAATAACACTTATTATGTGCATTAGTGAATGTCAGTGTGTTTATAGTTAATTTATGCTAACTACTCCCGTGGTAATCAATTATGGTCAAAATTGCTTCTCCTCCCAAGAGGATGCACAGTTCTTTGTTTCAGGCCCTAATGATGTCCATTTTTACAATGTTAAGTATCTATTGTTGGCCTGGTACCGAGTGTACTGAAAAAATACTGAGAGCATGGCTGCTACCCTGAAAGGTAGGTTTGAACTGAACAGAATAACATCTTTCTTCAGAGAGAATTTCAGAAAAAAATAATCATCCATACATACATCAGACATCAAATAGTGAACATTTAACATTTTGGTGACAATATATGCAATGCTGTTAAAAGATTGTTGAAATGTGCACTAAATCGCCGACTGAATTTGACTTCTCTTTTCTCTGCTTCTGAATATATCTTCATGGCTCAGTCTGAGCCCACGAGTTTGCTGTTCAGTTCAGGAGTCTGGGTGAGTACATACAAACACAAAACATGTAGCTGTTGCATAATGGTAATACACATTTATTGCATGTACAGGTACAGGTATGATGCTGACATCTGCTGACATAAATGTAACCTGCTAAACTGTCATAAGTCATATTTTCATCTGGAATAGAGTGGTTCTAATAAAACTTGTAGCTATCTTTGCTAAAGACAGCAATTTTGCAAAGCTATTTGCTAAACTACTGATCAGATAAATAGTAAATGAAACTGAGCTAAAATCGTCTATCACAGTTTACTTAGTAGGTGTGAACACAGGGATTATCTATTATCTGTTAAGAGATTTAATACAAACAATACAAACATACGTGTTTGTGATATAATTTAATTAGACATCCTATCTTCACACTCCCAGTTTATCTACATAATTTACATTACATTACATTACATTACACTTAGCAGACGCTTTTATCCAAAGCGACTTACAAAAGGAGGACATAATAGCAAACAGATGTGTAGAGAACATCGAAGGTACCTATGTAAAGAGATGGTTAGTAGAATTTGGTTTTGTTAAGCAGTCTCAGAAAAGAAGGGTCTTCACAAGCTTTTTGAAGGTCGAGAGGGAAGTTGCTGCTCTTGTAGGGACTGGTAGGTTGTTCCACAACTGAGGGACAACAACCGAGAAAAGTTTGGAGTGACCTCGCTTTGCCTTGGGAGAGGGTACGGCCAGGCAGTTCGTATTGGAGGATCGCAGCATTCTGGACGGGATGTAAGCATTCAGTATGACGTTGAGATAGGTGGGGGCAGATCCAGAAGTGACTTTGTAGGCTAGAGTCAAAGCTTTGTGTTGAATTCTGGCAGCCACTGGGAGCCAATGCAATTTAATGTAATGTAATTGTAAATGTAATTTAATGTTGTATTCTGGTTTATTGACTGTGCAATTTAAATTTACATAATATATGTCTTTAGTTTTACTTCACAATATTACTTCAAGTAAAGATTAGAGGGGGCCACATCTTCATGTGCAATGATTGATTTCCAAGCCACTTCAGAGTCGAAGGGAGAAGAGAAATTACCCCATATGGCCTCAAACCCAGGTCTCAGAGGTTCTAAACATGCACTCCGACTGCAACACCAAAGAGCCAGGCTTGTTGAAATAGCAGTCAGAGCACATCCTCAACTATAGTAATAGCAGTCCTTCTTCCCTACTTTCCTTAACCTTCGAGAGTGGCACTTCAGACACACTCAGGTGTCATTCATGCCACCCTGTTTTTTGCAAGGATCCGCACACCTTGAAAGTCTTTGTTCGCAGGTGCAGCTTTTCAAAATGTCAAAGTTTTCAGTACAGAGGAAGAGCGCAACACTGCTACTTTACGTAATCACCACTTTTATTTTTTGGCTTGCTGACGTTTTGGCGTTAAGCCTTCATCAGAGTAGTATTCATGCCACCCTACCAGTCCCATCCCAGGGTGCCCCACATACTCATGCTTCACCCATTACTGGGGTCCCTCACACCAGGGTCAATCTAACCTAATGGTTTCTCATATGGCTCACACAGTGGGTTCACCTCTGATGGCCTCACAGCAACTAACCCACTTCTGACACCAATTGTAGCAAAAGGCAAGAGCAGTCACCCCACCCAGAATCGAACCCGGGTCCCTGGGGTACCAAACATGCTCTTTGATGGCACGCCAAAAAGCCAGTGTCATTGGAATGGCAGTTACAGCAACCGTAGTGATGGTACCACATTACACTTACTAAATTGATTATGCTAGCTGTACTCTGAGTAACTATCACTGGCACCTTTTGCATATTTTAAGATGCTGAGACAGACACACTGACAGAAAAAAAGATGGACATACAAACAGACGAATAATCAACTGATTGAAATACTTCGTGAGCTTAGCACCAGCTGATTCATGCTGGTTACCTTAATGGGCAAAAACGTGGCTTAAGAACCAAATATGGCACTGTGCCGAAATGAGCCTGTCGATGTATCCAGTGTGTGTGTGTGTTTGTGTGTGTGTGTGCTGTACCATATCTGTTTTGTCTCCACTGTATTTTAACAGTTGTGTGTGTCACCAATTGTTCCAGGTGAAACATTATTTTGTCTATGTACTATGTATATGTCTGAAACAACAATAAAGACATACTTTACTTCTTGACTTGACTTGAATAGAGTGAGAGACACCTCTCACAGTCACCACAGGGTAGCCAGGAAACCAATCTGTGAGTAAGCGGGAGATCTATCCATATGACAAGCCCTTGTCAGTCAGTGTTCACTTGTTTTTTTTTTTTTTGTACTGACATACCTTTGTTTTGTACTTGAAAGTTTTAGGGCAGAAAAAGGACACTGGAAGTGGCATTTATACTTTCTTCTTTCTTCAGCATACTATTTTTTTATCTGTGAATGTATTAAATTGGTTGAAAGTTGTGTTGTTCAGTTGTTTTAGTTGCTAAGTTACAGCCAGGTAGGCTAAATCTGCCCTCTGGCATTATGCTGTGTATTGGGATACAGAGAGGCAACTAGTCAATGCAGGGGTTAATTACACACAGTGCTGACATCATTGCCTATAAAGTCTTACAGTCTTAGAATAATATAATACTCTTCTCTGCAACTGACACATATTAAACTCTCTCTCTCTCTCTCTCTCTCTCTCTCTCTCTCTCTCTCTCTCTCTCTCTATCACACACACACCCACACCCACCCACCCACACACCCTACATTTTCTGTTAACCTATCTGCTAATGTCATCTCAGCCTGTAGAATCAGAGCTCATCTGCTGACAGAAGATGTAATACTGGACAGCTTAACAGTCCTCTAATCCACTTCCCTAATCAGCCGAGGCATCAGATGGAGAGAGGAGTAATGAAATATGATCATATCTGAGTTGGTTTTCCACAGATTTCTAGTGGTGACCTTTGCTGTCCAGGTTTGCAAGCAGTGACACTTTGACAGGATTAAGATTAATCAAGCATCTCATACTGCCTGCCCTAATTTCCCATTTCAGTCTGTGGAGACCATTATGACACACAGAACATCCTGTAAACAGGAAAGGAACTAATTAGATTTCCACAAGTGTGCCATGGTCTGGTAGCATGTTTACTTGAAATTATGAGAAAAACGTTTCTGAAGTAGTCTAATTGTGGTGTATTTTTCATGCGATGTTTGGGTGTACGGGTATGTCAGAAAGGTTATTGGTTTTGTTCAGTGTGTGGGATGCTATTGCTTCTGCAGTGCCAGTCTATGGGGTCTACAAGCAGAAAAACATGCTCACACATAAACAGATGCACACATGCGCATGCATGCACATACACACACACACACACACACACACACACACACACACACACCCTCTAAAGACCCCCCAACAAACACACACACACATACACACTCCACACACACACACACACGAGGGAAACAGACAGCCAGGGATGTTTCTTGGGGGTTGTGTTGTTGAGGTGCTGTGCAAGGGCTGGAGGTAATCGACCCGCTGTGAGCATGCATTTAATGCTTCATTTCCAAAGCCTGCAAAACACTCCATGACACACAAAAACAACAGGAAATCAAGACAGGGACGTTGATAGTAGATATCACAGGAACACAGCAAAAGTGAGACTAAAAACAGAGAGGAGGGATAGTCATCAGTTTCCCATTAGTTTTTCCCAATAGACTAGATGGAGTTGTCAGATAACCACAAAAGGCAGTGTCTTTGATTCATGTCTAACTGCTTCAGTTTCTCAGGCAGTGTACATTTTTGTGCTAAATAATGACCCTTTACTGAAATAATTTGTCTATTAAATTGTTTAGCTGATATAGTGATGTGGAAATGACTTTATCTCATTACAAAATGAGAAGTGAGAAGATAACGACAGCGACATGATTTAAAGAGAAACTATGCAACTTTAAGCACTTTTTTTTAAGCGGAGCTCCCCCTAGTGTTTCCAAGTAAATGGATACTCTCGACTGTTTTCCCTTCCACTCACCCTGTCAATGTGTTTTCAACTCAACTTGTCAGAATAACTGGAGAATATGAAAGTAGTCATGTTCACCAAGGTAAGTAAAGTCAGAATTTCTTCAGAATTCATGTTTACTTTGTGAGCCTGAGGGTGCCAGGACGGACCCCAGATATTGCAAGTGTGGTATTCTGTCCACAGACAGCAGGGTGGTTGAGAAAGTCTTCATTCACCTTGTAATGACTCATTCAAGCATCTACCAACTTATAAAGATTAAAAAAAGTTACATAGTGCTGATTTAAAATTATTTAACAGAATTCTTAATTCTACAGGTCTGCCCTGCAGTACTGTTTTGCCAAAACAATCTTTTAAAAAATATACCCTTTAAATTTAAATCTGTATGATGGCAATAGCATGACTGCTTTCAACATGTAGAGAATTTCAGTTACAATGTACAGTAGTTGCAGCCAAATACTTCAATCCATAAATCCATGATGCAAGCAATGGCATGTTTCATGGGAGGAGGACAGGAAGATGAATGTTGATGTCTTAACACCTGACAACTCACAACAGTCATTTATGATCGCGACTACCAGGGCCATGTGAGCAGTGTAGCTGCAGCTGTACCTGTGACAAACACATGTAATTATTGGCATCCAAACACGTCCTCCATTCCTGTGACTGAGAAGAATGACACCAGCTGCAGCCATTCTTGTGATCATTGTTTTTACACATCCGGTGACTTACAGAGATCCATGAACAACATTGTTTCTTTTTTCAGTATCAAAGAAAGCCAGAAAGAATGCACCATTAGGTTATTGTACAGTAGCCTGCCTCCAGATCTAAACTTCATGGATGACATGAACTCTCTGTCCTGATGTGGTGCACGGGAGGTAAACATTGTGTTTCTGCACTCAGAAGGGCCTGCAAAAACAGCTTTTTTCCAGCCTTACTTCCACATGACATTTGTTTTTAAGGTTGTCGGTAGATAGAAAACATTCTGGGGTACAAACTTTGAAAAACTTAATGCCTATGTATCTGTGTGTACAAACAAAATCAACATAATCAGAATATATAGGCAGTTGAGCAAAGGCGTGGGTGTAAGCTGAATCACTGCCCAATGCCAAGCATTAATTGTATATTTAATCAACATATTTCCAAGACTGAGAATTGTCTATATATTATACATAATTTCCCCACTTGTGTTTGTGTCAACAAATGCTTATTACGCCTACTTGTATTTCATTTGTGAATATACCATTCTATTTATATCATAACATGCTACTTTGCCTTTAGTGCTCATTAGTGTTAATGACAGGAAAGTTTTGAAAATAGAGAAATGAGTAATGGTGCGTGCTGATTTTTTTTAATGATCATTTCCAATCTGGATATGCTGTTTTTAGTAGTTCATGAGGAGAACCACTCTGTTGGACAACCACACATGCTCTTTCTGAAGAATTGTAATGTATGGTAACAGCCATACTATGTTACAGTTCACTTGTGCTAATTCATTGAGCTGAAGAAATCCTTGCAGGCAGAAGAACACAGCAGATATTCTAATGATAAGTAATGCATCACTTGTTAGTGTACTTGCAAATTAGATTCTCTGCATTAACTTTAATAGCAAAGGGTCTTGAACTGAATACATAGAATCATCTGTTCCATGCTTTGCATACGCTGAATATTGTGAAAGGTTAGTCCTTGGCCCATGTTGTCAGAGTGGTCGTTCTGGCACAATCTCGCCTACACACAAACCAACACAGTTTTAGTTACACAGACTGACCTTCACCAAAGAGAGTAAAAAAAACCCTAAATCATTCATTTCCGACTCCTCTTGTTGAGATGCACATTCTAACTGAAAAACAGCCAAAAAAAAAAAAACATATTTAAACCCTCTCTTGTTTCACTGTCATTACCTCTGCGGCAGTTTTGAGTGAAACATAGCTTCACAGTAAGAGGCCTCCTCACCTCATCAGTCTGAATGAACTAAGACTCTCCTTAGCTTTGAGAATTGCAGGAAATTGCCACAACTTTCCCACAAGATCAAAGCTGTTTTTTCCCATTGTTTTTATTGTCTCTATCATTAATGGAGGACAGGACAAAACCAATAGTGTTGTTACTTTTGCTGGTTGATGTACAGCAGTGGTGCCCACTACGTAAATCACAATCGACCAGTACATCTCAAAGGCAGTGCCGGTAGATCACATGTTGTCTAAAACTTTTTGTTAGGTTACCATAACAACTACAACTGGAAAACAGTAGCAAATAAGGAGTCAGCTAGTTCTCTAGTATTCTAGCTAGTCCTAGCTAATTATGCATTCAAATGAAAAATGAAATTGCTGTCCTGAAAGTTGCAGTGCCATGATTTGGGAAACTCCCGAAACCTCGCATCGGAGCTGGAGAAACAAAGGGGGAGTGTGTGTGCAAATTGACAGTGTGCGCTACACTGAGCAGATACAAAATGTTCAGTCAGACTTCGACAAACGATTTTAAGAGTTAGCTTTACTCAAGCAAATTGCTACATGGGGTAGTGGTGGCCTAGCGGAAGTGAAAGAATCATACCCCTTGCCCAACAAGCCATAAAGTTTAGCAAATGCTGCCGTACTCAGTCTGTGGAGCTGCACTATTCCAGTCTGCAATGCAGCAAAGTCCCAAAGAAGGCCATATTTCCTGCATTCACAGAATGTGGGGCTCGTCTGGAATTTAAACCCAGACCTCTCACACCCAAAGCGACAATCA
Organism: Coilia nasus; assembly: GCA_027475355.1. NCBI lineage: Eukaryota > Metazoa > Chordata > Actinopteri > Clupeiformes > Engraulidae > Coilia > Coilia nasus. The sequence continues at coordinate 26,568,172 of CM050203.1, read as the reverse complement.
TACCCCTAGACCAACGAGCCACAACTTCCAGCTGCTCGGACGTCAAGGTTTTGCGCACAGCCAGAAGTAATACCCATATGAAAGTTTATGCTTCATTAAAGCAAGTCCCATATTCAACGTGGGGTCGACCTGCAGACAACACCATCTCCACAGATCCTGAGAAAAGGCATGGCAGCAAAGCTGGACATGAACATCTGGGTTGCACAGGGCTCGTCCAGGATTTGAAGCCGGGACCTCTCGCACCCAAAGCAAGAACCACACCCCTAGACCAACGAGCCATTAAGGGTAGGGAATGCTGCAGTTCTTTTAAAATCACTATATTTACAGCTGCCTCTTTGACTACTGCATTCATAAGAACTGGCAAATGTCTTGCAGTCATCAGAGGGGGGCAGAAACGTACATATGCAAGACATACTGAGTGTTTTATTATTATTATTAATTAATAATAATAATAATAATAATAATAATTAATTATTATTATTATTATTATTAATAATAATAATAATAATAATAATAATAATAATAATAATAATAATAATAATAATAATAAATCAGTTTGACATGGTACATGGTAATTCTAAAAGTAGCTCACAAGCCAAAATATAGTGGGCACCCCTGATGTACAATGTTAGTGTTAATGTTCACATTAGACATGGGAGCTACTTTAAATTATAATGCTGGGACTACCTTATGTCTTGTGCATTGCTATTGTTGCCATTGCATTGCTGTTGATATCCACAACAATTTGTGTTTTTCTAATTCTGTTGACGATTATAAAAAGTAACTTGATTATATGCATTTAATGTTGTACAAAATTGTGAATATGTAACAACATGACATGCATAACATGAATGAATTCATCATCACCAACAACAATAATAATAATAAGAAGAAGAAAAAGAAATTCAATATTTTTTATTTTGTAAAAGACCACTGCAGCTGATGCCATCTTATATTGTCACCACATCTGCTGAAACAGGCACCTGTTTGTACCTGTGTGTTTTTCTGTATGATGAATTGCTGTTTATCTAATTTGTGACACCTTGGGTCATATGTGGGCCTACCACTCTCATTATCTGACAATGCGCCTACATAATTTGCCAGTTCAAATCTGTACTTTTTGGGAGGCCTTTCTGTCTCTTAGATATTTTCAGAAGTGTTGTTTCATGCTGAGCATTTGGCAAGGTCTACCCTCTGGCCATCTGCTATTTTGGCAGTTGAAGCTGACAGAAAAATGATCCATACAGACCACTGATATTTACAGTGGTCTTGTTTCTCACCTGGTATTTTATTGCTAGTGGTCCTTTTCCTGCTGGCAAAAACCTGTCACCAGAGAGGGTTTGTTGGAAATTAGAAATTAGGAGGGATGATGATTTATTAATACATACTATAAATATTTCATTAAACTTCAATATACAATATGATAAATGCTTGAGCTACTGGCACATTTGACTGCAGTTATAGTAACTCTGCAAATGGCCAGGTTTCATCATTTATAAAATAGGTAACCTTAAATACCACAGAGGTGACACACATAGTACATGCCTTAACATGTGAATTTTACACACATATTAAAAGATTATGAAAAAGAAAGATTAGGAAAAGAGCAAATAGGAAACAACTCTGGTCCATGTTGCGTTTCTGGATAAATATTAAAAAATAACCATGCGATGCAACATTGAACATTAATGGTGGGTCACACGTGCTGTGTTTGTCCTCCTTGTGAAGTCTTAGGCTGGTTTCTCTGGTAGTTAGTAGGTGGTCTCAAGTGTAGTTAGAGGACACACACTGCTTTGTGTTGGATAGATTCCCATAAAAAGGAAAATATTCAATATGTGCTGGCTGTATTACAATTTATCTTGTTTGCTTTGGAACCTTAGTCTCTTGACAAAGCCTGGAAGGCCTTATCAGCGGACTTTGCCTGAATTAGAGAGGAGAACCAGGTCTGTGCCAGTAGATGTATCCAAACATCTGCCATTTCATTATTAATATGGCAACACTCCTGTAGAGGCAGGAATCAGGAGGAGGGTTTTCTATGAGAATCCCTCTTTACGCTTGACAGGCATTTAAAATTTAAGCTGTTTCTCTCTGACGAATAGTTTCAGTTACCGTAAACTTCTGTTTATTTTCCCAACATCTTAGCAAACAGTGAGGTACCCACTGCTTCATTAATCATTTTGTAGCAAACATAGCATCTATTCACAAACTCAAACACACTACTCACACTCGCACCGTTGCACTTCCTGGTCCGGCAGCATAGCGGTTCCCTGTAGAAGCGCGCACTATGGGAGAACTATGCTTTTTTCAGGAAGTGTGCTCAACTCCAACAAGTTTCTTTTAAGAAAATCTTCGGGTGCGATCAACTGGGACAATACATTTGTGATGAAAAAGCCGCACTCTCGACTGTAGTTTTTGTTTCTGTTTTAATGGATTAGCATGACATAGACAGACGTTTCGGCCCAGAGAGCCTTCTTCAAGCGAGACGTGAGTAGTGAGGTCAGTAGAGGGTAGAGCTCTGTACAGGCCTTCCTGAAGTCTATGACCATCTCTGGTCTTCTCAATGTTCAGAAAGTGTTTGTGTTTGTTGGAAGTTTGACAGCTGCTCTACCTCCATCCTGTAAGCTGCCTTGTCGCCTCTGATGATAAGACATGTGTTGGAAAGTAGAGTGTCGAGGGGTCTTGGAGTGATGTCCCAAGAGTACAGCAGGAGGCAGAGATTGTGCTTTTGCCGTTTATTTGCAACACCAGTGAAGATACAGTGAGCCAGTGACGAAAAAAAGGAAAAAATACCAAAACAAACCCGTAGAAAAATATATCTATATGCACTATTTACACTATTTACACAAAATAAACAGGCTATGAGAAGCCAAAACAAAATAACAAAAACTAGCCAAAGGCTCACAATCAAAAAGGCAACTTTCACACAATACAAACTACTCACACGACTGAGGTTTTTGGAGCACATCGACACACGTCTGACCATAAGGAAGCTCTCCCTACAACTGAGAAATCTCCCCATTATAAGGGGTACCTGCGCGCACCCTACAGGTGGAACATTCCAATGACAGCGCAAGTGACAGGGGTGTTTCAGGTATTCAGACATGAACACAGAATAACAACGTTTAAAATGGTACCATTAACATACAAATTATATCAGGCCTTTCACAACACAATACCCAACAAGTACATGTACAATGATCATCATTTTAAACCCTCAGACAGATAATTAATTTTGCGAGGGTGCAACCAAGCACGCTCGCGAACGTGAACAAGGATATAGTCTCCTCGTAGCAGAGGAGCACTTTTTTAGACGAACGCGGAAGCGCTGCCACAACGGTAAGACAATAGTTTTTAAACAACGTTAGACAAACATTTCTAGAAGGACTTAGACACAGGAATGAAGACATGCTACTGAGAAGATAGAATGCTTTGTAACGGATATCTTAAATAAACGAGTTGTGTGAGTGAACCGAAGTTCCGTGTTGTTATTGTTTGTGCGTGAGTGTGGAATGTCTGCATGTAAATATCTGTTCAGCATGTTAAACATGTGTGCACCCATGAGTAACAACTACCAGACAAGATATACAGCATAACAGATGTAATATTACCCACGCCAAAGTTCACAGCAGTGCTTCAACAACAGTAGCAGATAGATAAAGGTTTATATGGGGAGATGGCGTTGCACGTGAGTAATGGCGGCTGTAATTAGGACGCCGTGATGTCGCGCTCACAGGTTGCGGCATCACAACATGCTAAAATGGTGTCATTAGCAAAATTGTTGATGTGGTTGCTGCTAGAAACTGTCTGAACAGCTGTGGCACGTAAGAGTAGGAAGCTCAGAACACATCTCCTAGGTGAACCTGTGCTGAACAAGATGGAACTTATGTGCCCACTGACTTAAAATGTCTGCTGTGTCTTTATCAGGATATTTAGGATCCAGTTACAGGTGTCAGTGTCCACCACTAACGACCTCAGCTTCTCTCCTCTTTGCTATGTGTGATGATGTTGAAGGCTAGGCTGCAGTTGATGATGAGCTTGGTGTAGGCATTAGTTTCCAGATAAAGTGACAGTGAAGTGACTTTAGAGGAGGTGGGGAGGCAGGCTTTGCTGTGCTTCCTGATCAGACATTCAAAGCCCTTCCCCACTGTTGGAGAGAGAAACACAGGATGCTAGACATTCATGCAGGGTGGATTGGGTTTCCTGTGTCCTATAAGTGTCATTCTCTGGAGGCAGTTTGGCATTGATGTTTTTTCTAAAGAAAATGTGGCAGATGTATGTAGGAGCATGGTCCAACTGTTCTGCAAACTCACTGAGAACATGAATTCAAATATTGTCTGGCCCACCTGCCTTCCTGGGATTGACATTGTACTGTAGGAGGCATTCTTCGCCTCATGCAGGGACAGCTGTAGAGTCTGTTCAGTCGACACTGCCTCAGCCTCAGTGTTATTGGAAGACTCAAAGCATGCATAGAAGTGGTCGATCCTGTCCAGGAAGGAAGTGTCCATGTGACATTGTGGCATGTTTGTGGGGTGCACTTGCTGTCTGTGAAGCTTTTCTGCGAATCCAGGCTAGGTTCATTTTGGCCAGTCTATGCACTACAACATTTCCAGATGTCAAGTTCAGCATCGTGGCCATTGAACAGCACGTTTTATTTATGTTGCGAATGTTTAAACTTTGAATATCAACTTCAGCTGGATTATTTCACATTGGCACTGTTAGGAATATTAGAGCAACTTTCTACAGTAGTTTCATACCACGTCTTACTATCTCAGCTTGAGTATGTGCCATTTATTTGTCACCCTATTTTGAGTGTGAAGGCATTGATGCTTTCATACACGAATTAGGCAGAAAGGTAAGAAAGACATAGATTGTGGTTGTGTGCATGTATTTTTGCATATTTCCATCTCTCTCTCTCTCTCTCTCTTATACACACACACACACACACACACACACACACACACACACTGTGTGTGTATATGTGTAAGTGAGAAAAAGAGACTCATAAAGAAGAATATTCAGTCTATGTGAATTGATAAGACTGTCACATTTCATTTCTTTCTCATTGTTGTGGGGTTGTATCTAGGAGTCATTATAATTCAGCAGGCAGTCTGCTTGGAAGTGAATGTAAATGAGATGAAACAGAATAGCTAAAAATAAGTATGGTCTAAGGGAGCTGAAAATCTGGATATAATAAAGGGTATGAACACAAAAATTCAATGCAACACACATACATAGACAGACAGAATTGCACACACACACATCCACACGCACACACCCACACACACAAACAGACACGCACAAACACACACACATACAAAAAAATAGACAAATGCATTTTTACACCTGACACAGTGGCGACACAATTGTATTATTTATGAGACTTTCAATATCTACCTTCCACCGGATTTCCTAATGCATCTCAGAGCTCATGCTCCACAGCCTTCTGGGAGCAGACAGGGCCACAACTGACTGCAGTGGGGAGCCTAAGGGTGTGGAGACGTGGTAAGTCTTAAATGTGGCACTTTATTAAGAATAGCCAATAAAGCCCCTATATTCTCAGGTTTACCATATGGGTAAAGGGGTAAGTACATGCAGGTAGTTCTCTTCATTGTTAGAAATATACATTAATTAATCAGACATCGAATGAGAATGAAAACTGATTAATATCACAGGTAACGCTTGGTACAGCAGGGACAATGGGTGGCAGTTGTCATTAGGTTATGGTGGGATGGTGATAAGGACCAAAATCTGCATAAACCAAAACGGTGCTCCTGCTGGGACAGAATAGCTAGTTGTGCTGAGCACTGTGTAATGAATTTTGGACTTTGAAAGGGCTCTAATTTGACACTCATATGACGGAGAATCATCAGGTTTCATTTACAGAGTAGTTGCTGCAGGCCACCTCAACTCTAGCCCAAAGTTAAGCACTCACTCACCTCCTAAATTATTCACTTCTTTAAATATTAACTGCAGAATTAGCATTTGGGTTTTTAGGCTGTAAGACGTCCCTGGAGACCAGCACTTTTCAGACACAATAGCAGAGTGTGGTGGGTGAGGTCTCAGCATCTTAACTATGTGTCCATCAGCAAATAAGCACACAGTTTCCTTCTCTGTAATTTCCGTTGGTATACAACATGCTAATTAGCATCATCTTGGCAGAGTTACTTTTTTGTGATAATGACCTAACTCTGTGATAATTATAGAGTTAGGTGACACAGTTCTTGAATTTGATATGAGTGTCATATGAGTGAGTTTACTACAGGAAGGGCTAAAATGTTAAAGAATTTAATTATACTGTTTAAGCATAGCCCATCAAACACTTCAAAGACTTGCTCAACAATTGGCCCAGGCAGAAATCAATGCTAAGGCCTGGAGAAGCAGCAAGTGTTAAGAGGGACCACGAGATAAAATCAGACATAAAATCTCTGTGCTGAAAAGATGGGTGTAAGGAATCAAGTCGAATTAATCTGACTCGGACTTTACCTATAAAAAACTTCACTGCAAAAACATGAATAGGCTTTACAACCATTGGACGGCTCAGTCGAGACATCACTCACTAGGCTGACCACTGATGGGACTCTAAAAAGCAGGGCACTTGTGTTTAAAAAGGAGGACAAAGAGGTAAAAAGGAGGACAGCCCAACATGTTGTCGACTGGGGTAGGAGGTGAACGTATGAACATTAACTCCATAATCCGTATGAACAAATCATTGACTGTGATTATCCAGTGTTTAGCCACAGTCACTGTGTTATTATTGCACAAATTATGATTGTTAGATGCTTTGACCCATTATAAGGAGGTATGTGTTATCAGAAGCCGTTTGGGAGTCACTTCTTTCATCACTGGTCGGAGTTCATAAAGCATCAGAGGCATTTTAGTGGTGCTTGCGGGACATGTCATAAAGAAGAAGTGTGCAACGGGAAGAGCACCTATTTTGAGTCCAAATGAAAAGGCTTAAAAGCCAGACTGTCCAGATGATTGGCCACCCTATCTCTCAAAAAGCATTACTGTGTGTGGTAAAAGGCCCAATCCATCCATGTCTATCCGTTCAATGGAACTTCTGCATTTGTGTTCAGTGCCGGCTATGTGTGTGTGTGGCACTTTGATTTTATGGTGTGTGAGTCATCATTCATCAAAAAGTAGTCAACTATCATCCCATCGTCTGTGCATTTCCAAGCATATGTTGTGCCTGTGTGCACATATGTTTGTGTTTAGGTGAAGAAAAGTGTTGACCTTTTCACTCCCTCCAGTACTGTAAGTTCACTCATGGCCCATTTACAGTACATGCATATATTTCAAATTGTGTTGCAGGATGTGCTGTGCACAGATTTCAATTTGACATTTGTGTGAACGTGGGAGACAGACACAGAGAGAGAGAGAGAGAGAGAGAGAGAGAGAGAGAGAGAGAGAGAGAGAGAGAGGAAGAAACTACCAGTTGAAACAAGCGGTACTGCTGATAGACAGTCTGAGTAGACGTCTGGGATTTGACACATGCGTGACACAATGCATTAACAATTCAGGTGCTAATTTCTAAATTGTAATTCTGTGCTTAGAGGCATCAGGTGTCTTTTGGGGCCTGAAGACAGAGAGCAGACGAGCCCAACAGTGCATCAGGGCGACATGTTCCTTTCACTCTTTTTCCCTTTTCACCCAAATACACACACACACACACACACACACACACACACACACACACACACACACACACACACACACAACAGACACACACACAGACACAATGGAGCTCTTAGGGACCTGAACTGTAGCTGGGATGTGTAAATACAATGAAATATTCATCAAGCCACTTGTACACCCATTCGTCTATTGTCTGCAGACTATGGCTCCTTTGGGTCCCCATCAAGAAAAATGTCAGCCTCATTTCTGAGTGTGTTTGTGAGGAAATTAGTCTCCAGGGTCACATTGAATGGGAAGCCGGACACCACGGAGAGAAGAGACTCTCCAGGTGCTTTCTTAAAAGCATTTGCACTGTCACATTACATACATGTACAGCACATATACTGTAGCTATTTACAACAACATAGGTAAGTGTGTTTTTTTTTCTAAAATTATTTGCATTCATTGTTTACAGCTTCCATCTCGCCTTTTCCATTTCTGTCTGGACCGATTTTTTACCTACAGTTTAAATGGATAAAACTGAAATCACTACATTTAATTGTGCTACTGAGGCGTTCAAGAGGAAGACAGAAACATTTTGGTTCGCCAGACCATGAAGAAACATATTGTCCAGATCATTGTAAAGATACCCTATAGTTAAGCACATGGCTAATAAATACCCCGTAATACGGTCATAAATAAGGACATGAAGTAATGGCTCCCTTGCTGGTTAGGTTTAGCAGCACACACACTTGTGCACTAAGACCCACAGGACCCCAGAGAAAATGTACATACTGTATGGAAGAGACACTGGTCTAAAATCCACTTGGGTATTAATATTCCCCACGAGCCTCACAGCTTTTAGTCTCCTTTAGGACAAATTGCACCTCAGTTACACACACAAGGACTAATTTTAGAAACAGAGGGTTTTTAATCCTTCTCCACCACAGTAATGACAATGCTGAGACTCGCTCATATGTTTTAAAGGGCCATATAAACTCTAAAAGCCATTTCACAATGATAAATATGGAGTTGAGGTGCCCATTTGTGCTCTTTATGTAGGAAAGGGTTGGTAAGCCAGACTCAGTAGATTTTATTGTGTGTAGAAAACATTTCCATTATTTAGTGTCTGCAGGGACTTAAACACTGAGCAGTTCTCATCAGATTTGCCATAGTGGATCAGTGTAACTGCTCTGCACTAATGTGTGAGCTGTGTAAACCCATTTGCAGTTTGAAAAAGGCAATTGGGAGGACTTTGCCTCTTAAATTGTTGCAGATGTAAACAGGTTTGATGGTGTAGACATTTCCAGATACTTCAGAGAGACAAAAGTGAAAAAAAGGGGAAAAGAAATTATACGTTTTACCTAATACGTCTCTAATACTTCTATACTTAATACCTCTTCATACAGCCTGATATTGTCCACAATCCAAAAACTGGTCTGGATAGAGATCTTAGTTCCCAAACATGTATCTGTGTGGTTTGATTTGTGCTCAAAATGTTAATGAGAGAGTGTGTGTGATGGGATTTGGGGTAATGGCAAACAATGGTAAATAATGGCGTACATTTTGTCTTCAGCCTGGGTGGTTGGATATTTTAATCTTTGCAGGTGATTGCTGATGTCAGTACATGAATTCGGCAGAACTAAATTGGAAAGAGTGTCCAATACAGAGGGAGAGGCGGCTGAAATATGAAAAGGGTTAAACTATGACATGTCATCTGAAGTAGCAATTCTCAATTTTTCCCCTTCACGCTATGCTGTCCAGCTACATTGAAATGACTAAGATACAATAAAGTCACATGTTGGTTTTTGGTTAATAATGTAACCCAATACATTACAGCACTACAGAAAACCTGTTTTACACTGACTGTGATAAAAGCAAAGGGCAATACAAGATTAAAATAAGACATATGTGCCATTCTTCCATTTAGAATCAGCCGTCTGAAGACTAATTCTACAACAGATGTGTGCAATTTACCCTTCTGGGCTCTCATGTAATTCAGGCAATTTGATCTGGCTGCCATGCAGTCATCTGCCCACATAGTCATTTGTGTAATGGCATTCGCATATGGGTGGGCTCAGGTGATTAGACCTAAACTGGAGGGAAAATCAGACATATGCACACATGTGGGTAAATGCAGGTATGAGTACAGGCTTTTTTCTGCTTATACAGGCTTATATATATATATACTGTATATATACCTTAAGGTTCAACCAGGTCAACAGCAAATATTTTCCATGCAGGCTGTGACACTATGGAAATATAATCTGCATATCAGATATGAAATATAATATAAAGTGGATTCAGCAGAAGAAGTTTTCCCAACATGAGAAGTTGCTTCATCAAAGTCAGTGACTTTTAATTAAAATGAATCATGCAAACCAAGATATGTGCACAGATGTGGGTGAATGTACGTGATTTCTGCCAGAACGTTAGACACACACGCCTTGAGTTCAACCAGGTGAACAGTGTACAGGGCTGATAGTATTCAGGCTCCGTGCCTGATTTCAGGCTTGTGGTGTTTGTGAGAAAAAATGTAGGTCTACACCAAGAATATTTAGTTGTTAGCTAGGTTTATCAAATCTTATTCTAGACCAAGTGTAGTGAAATTTAAGGCTCAAGAATTTTTGTACTACCAGTCCCGAGTGTATATTCTTCATGCAGGTTGTGCCACTATGGAGATACCTTGCATGTCAGATGTTTAAAAAGCTTAGTAGGTGCAGTAAAAGCAATTGCAGGCAGAACATCACATTCACAGCAGGGAGCAGAACTGGGATACATATAACTAAAGCTCAAAACAAAAGCTTAAAAAAGAGAGTTTATATAGGTTTGATACAGTCATATCATACTATCTTTGAGCTGCAAAACTGAACTGGAGATAGGGAGAAATAAGGAGCCAAACTCACCTAGACTTATAGAAGATTTTACTTGCAGCAAGACTTTTAGCTCTGAAAGTTTCCCACACACACAGGTATAATTAAATCAAAGAAAAAAAACATGCAAGAAGCACAGTCCACACACTCACCACTGTACTCACTCACACCTTTACACATACACA
>CM050203.1:26495000-26555000 GCA_027475355.1 Coilia nasus | reverse complement strand
CAACAATAAATAAAAATGAAGCCTGTTTATAACATTGTTCATAAAATATATCAGAGTTAAATCTGGATGTAATGAACTGATTGTCAGTGAACAACAATAGTAATAATGCCTCTTTCAAAAGCATAATGTTGCCTTAGTGCCCATTCACAAGCTACACAGCCTGTGTGGCCTCTACTCGATGAAACAATTTTGCACTCTGTCATGAATGTGTTTTCGTTTCCGGCTTAACAGTGTGTATTGAAAGCACAAGACAATCTATGTTTTTAAATGACAGGGGAAATGCATTACATCCATGTACTTCTATTTTTATCTACAGGCAAAAAAACCAAAAAACTACACTTTGAGCTGCACTAAGCTATTGAAAGATTTCCTTAAACTAATTCCGCTTATCAGAATTGACAAATCAACAACATGCATTCCAGTGTTTTGGAATGTTTATGCATCTGTATTCATGAGGATAGGGACAGAGGGGAAATGAATCTTCCCTTTCAGACAGACATAGCGACAGGTTTTTATATTAGGACAGGCGAAGACCATATGATAAATAGAGATTGGTGTGTCCCCACAAATCTCATATATATCAGCATATAACACACATGATGGTAATGTCTCTTTCGGGATGGGACTAGAGGGCAGATGGGAAAGGGAAATGGCTCTACTAAAATATGAATTTCACTGACAGACTGCTGTATGTTTTGTAAGCTTTCAATGTAGGGGCACACTAAACCCTATTTGAATTTTACACACATATAATTCAATGTCATTGGTTGTATGGTTCCATCCTACATGTTGTAAATGTATTACTTCTTTCAATACAGTCTAATGCTTACTAGACCTGGGATAACAAAATACTGCACAGAAATAATAATTCAAATACTAGAAATTAGCCCAAAAAGGAAAGGAAAACTATACTGGTCTTATGAAATATGTCAAAAAAAAACTACAAAAAACTACAAATACTAAATTCTTTAGGTGGCTACATTTGGCCTTAATGTTTTCCTAAATGGGTGGGTGAATGATCCTTGATTTCAGCTGAAGGGAGTTTCAAAGGGAGTCAGTGGAGTTTATCTGATGGGAAAAGTGGGCTTTGAATAAAATGCTGACATGATCATTAAACTGTTGAACAGAGGGAAAAACATGGTCGAATGCTGATACCTTTGTTCACCTACCGACAGCATAATAGATTATAAGAGGTCTTTGATTCAATGTGCACCACTTGCATTTTCTGCTGCCGATTTAAGCGCTTGTGATCATGATATTCTGTCAATGGAATTGACTGCTTTCTGCTGGTGGAATGCTACTTGCTAGAGGCAAATGAAGGGCCTTTGTCCTGCTGATTTATTTTCAGAAAAGACGCCTGCTCATCACAGATACTGTCATACCTCCTGTGTTTTGAGAGCTTTCACATCCAGCTGTTCAGTACAGTGCGAGGAAAGATTGAATCTTTTTAAAAGAAATCATATGTCTCTTGAGTCAAACTGCCAGACATGAGTGTTGAGGCTTTTGATTTATGTCGACCATCCTGGCCTTGAAACCTATAGTTGTGGTATTTTTGTGTTTAGATTACAGTCTAAAGCACCTGGGATCATTGCTGCGATCTTTACTGCAAAATACTCAAGAAGAGTGTTGGGAGTAAAAAACACATGGCTTACTTGCAAGTATGCAGTGCCACCACAAACAGCAGCTGAGAAAATTGCTGTTGTGACATTTGTGCATTTTTATTGCCTTGGGTCAGCTTTTTACGTATTCTTTAAAGTGGTGAATAGATAAACTGTGTCCTTAATTGTAAAGACTTAGCCCACTTCTATAAGTGACCTTTTTCTTGCTCAACTGACTGAAGAGTTTATCACTGATATTGGTTAAAAAGTAAAATAAACAGTATTTTCATGGAAACTCACACTCTGTTCTCCCCCTGCCCCTTTTGCCTTTATCCTGCAACCATCTTAGTGTTTCGTTGATATATGGAGGTGAGCACTGGCCTGCAGTTTTCCTCCATTCTCTTTCAGTCGGGCTGCTAGAGGGCAAAAGCATGAGGGGGCTGCACGGGCAGTCTCCACTGACATTACATCACCAGCAGTAAGGTGCCTTTTTCACTCTCTCTCTCTCTGTCTCTCTCTCTCTCTCTCTCTCTCTCTGTGTCTCTCTCTCTCTCTCTCTCTCTCTCTCTCTCTCTCTCTCTCTCTCTCTCTCTCTCTCTCTCTCTGTCTGTCCCGCTCTCTTTCTCTCTCTCTCTGTCTCTCTCTCTCTCTTATACACTCACGATATCCACCTCTACTACTATGGAGGTGAACACCCTCTTCTTCTGCCCTTTAGGTGAGTTGAAATTGGCCCACTAGCTCACCAGGCAACTTTTCCCCCCTAACAGACAGGGAACAACAGAGGTAGGTGTGTGTGGAACCCAATGTAACATCACTGATTACACTCATCTCTCTTCTAAATCATGTTACTTATGGTGTCATATTGACACATATTGTGTATGTGTGTGTGTGTGTGTGGGAATGTGTGTATGTGTATGTCTGTGTGTGTGTGTGTGTGTGTGTGTGTGTGTGTGTGTGTGTGTGTGTATGTGTGTGTGTGTGTGTGTGTGTATGTGTGTGTGTGTGTGTGTGTGTGTGTGTTTGGGACATTCCTCCACCTTCCTCCATTGTTGTGGCTCCCAAAATGCAATACGTTTTTATCTCACATTGGTCAGAAAGACAACATTTATGTCACAGAATAATCCTTGGTTTCTTCTGCTCTGCTGTTTTGCTGTGTGATAATAATAATGGTGAAATATAAATGATTTAACACCAAAACTGTGGATAATGGCGCTATACTGAGAAGCTCTTCTGCTCTCATCTGTGTTCTACTAATGTGAAATTTTTTAGCAGAGTTGCTGCTGGAGACATGAGCACTCTCCTTCAAAAGTCTTCCACAATTAGGCAATCTGCAGACAGCGGGAAGTGGTGATCCTGTGTGTGAGGTGTGCTTAGGTGTCACTGTAATTAAATTAGCTTTCAGTAATCACAGGTTGTCCTGACCCGCACCCCAAGAAACGTGGACTTGTGTGCTGCTATGAGTGCTGATGGGGTTGGTGGTAGAGGCCAAAAGGATGTAAGCAAAAGGTAATTTTTTATGTAGAATGTGTACCACCATTCCTCTCTATTGGTACTTTAAAATGAGTGATATTAGCAGTTTCAAACCTACCACATTTCAGACAGTGCAGATTGTCCTACCTGCAACGCATCTCATAAAAGCAAAGGACGCCCACATATATTAAATTCAGTCTTATGAAGGTGTAAGCCACCATGCCCCTGCACAGGTACTACCATTTATTATTTAAATAGATGACTAATTATGGTTAAGATATAGTAGTCTTATTATAATAACAGTTAGTTGTCCAATTTATCAATGACCTACACCACAAATTCTATTATTCTAAGCTTTTATTTTTAACTAATTGGTCAGCTAATGCTGGTGGATACATGCCAACACTGAATTCATGGACATGACACTGAACAAAAGCAATATTTGACTTCATGAAGGCTGGAATGTGTAAACTGCTAAATATATGATCACAAACTTCCCATCTGCAGGCACCCCAGCAATGTATCCACAGGCCAGTCTGTCTAAGCTTCACCATCAGTGGGCCATCATACCTGTGTTAAGCAACAAGCTTTTCTGTTTTCTATATGTTTATATATACGTGCTTCTGACCAAAAGATTTACAACAACCTTTCCCTATGATTTTACTGGACCACACACATAACATGGCACATATCCAGGAAGATTAAAATGGATTTAAAAACTGCAGTAATCCAAAAAGCAGTAAATGATTCATCAGTTTTACATCTATGCGTCATGCACATCAATAATATTTTACACAACTTTTCAACCATTTGATTATCCCATCTTAGAACTGGTATTACATCTGAAGAGCTGTAACATCTTACAGATAGTGATGCCAAAGTTAACGCCTTTTATGCTGAAGTTAACGCCTTTTATTTAAGACATGCTGAATGACGGTCATAAAGAGTGCTTCACAACGCTCTCTTTATGTGGCGAGTATTTCTCCTGCTTTATGTGTTGGAGTTTTTACAGAGTTATATTGCTATCTAGGCAATCTATTGATGTCCCATGCAGCTAATAGTACGGCTGCTGTGAGCCGCTTACTGCCTTGGCAGTTATATTTTTTCAGTGCTGCAGAGGTTAAAGAGGTTAAAAGCTTCTTATTGCACGAGCATGCCTGGACATTCCTACATGCTCAGCACGCATATCAGGAATATCCCATTTTGCACACACTAATGCTTTTCACTTAACTTGCCAGCTAAAAACACCTGGGTGACATTTCTCGTCTCCGCCTGCAAAAATAATGTTGTATTGGAAACCATTACAAAGCTTGATTGTGTTGATCAATGTGATGAAGCTCAACACAGGTTTTCAGTCAGTGCTGCATTTGAGGTAAATGGAAAAAGAAAACTTTGGTGGGGTTAAATTGATGCCTTGTCCCTCAGAGGTCCATGTTTCAGTTCCAGTGGTTGTAACAGCATCAGAGCATTTTAAAACATGACCATGAAGTGCAAGCCCTGAGTGGAAATTCACATTTTCCGGTTTTCTCTGGTGCCCTCTCAACAGAGAAGGATATGGTGATTGACATATTTTCTGGTGCATTTATAATTAGCAAAACAACTTTTCATTTTTCACATGCTCACTGCCAACATTGCAGTTTTCAAACATAATTGCATCATCCGGCTTTTTAAGAAAATCTGTGTCTCTTTGTGTGTGTGTGTGTGTGTGTGTGTGTGTTTGTGTGTGTGTGTGTGTGTCGTTCTAGTTCTCTCTCTCTCTGTCTCTCTCCCTCTCTTTCTCTCTTTCTTTCTCTCTCTCTTGCTCTGTCTCTCTCTGTGTACTTATTGTTGTTGCTGTTGTTTTCTTGCATGCACAACTTTTGCATCAGTTCTTTTGTATCTGCCTCCTTTTCATTTCTCAGACGTCCCCTGGCTTTGGGCAGAATGGGACATCAACCTGCACTGATCCCTCAGCTGGGCTTGATTTGGAGCTGCAGCTGCTGGCATGAAGCAGTGCCCAGCCATTAGGACAGCCCAAAACAGCCCTTTCCCCAGCGCTCTGTGGATGTTTTTATTCCTAGTTATGCCAGGAACAAATTGATAAAGGTTTAAGACACCCTTTAGGGATGTTGTTCCTGGGTTTGATAAACCCATAGCTTATTTTTTAAAAATAACTTGATTTCCACCTTGATGGCATGTTCTAGTTCCATATTGAAAACTTTGTTATACAGCCACATTCCAAGAAACACTGGCTTCTTGTTGCATTTTATATTCTGTCACAGTAATATCTGTAACCTCCACAAGATTATTATTAATAAGCTAATAAATATGCACTGACAGGACGGCAGTTAGTCTTTAACAGTTCTGTCCCTGGCATATTTTGGCTCATGTGTCAGTGGAAAGTGGGTTTGGCATTTGATTGGTATGCTATTTTTTATTTTTGATATTGTTTACCCACCATCCCCATATAAGCATTCTTTGTTTTTTGATGCCAACAGGTTTTTTTTTTCCTCTGGTGCGCAGTCAGCATGCCATTCACGGTTACTCAAACACACAAAATATGCCATTCATTGCGCATTCTGCATATGGAAAAATGTGCATGTCCAGGCAACTCTGTGACAGGCGTGTTGTGGCACATTAGCAAATGCTGACTGATTGCATTTAATGCGCTGCACCAGCAAATCAGCCACTGCTTACCAGGTCTTGTCAGGGTGCTTCCTCTGAAATACAGGGGGAAACATGCTTTAAACACACACACACACACACACACACACACACACACACACACACACACACACACACACACTAGGATACTGGCAAATGTTTAGAATTGCATTTTTCCCATACTCTGCAATTGATTTGGACAGATCCTTCATCAACTGATTTAGTGGTTTCAGAGGGCACGCTGAATAGTCCCAATCTGTGCTATTTTGAATGATACATACATATAATATGCACACTGCCGACTAATGTTTGGTTCAAGGAAGCGTTTCAAAAATAAGCTTATAAGTTGTAGGTATGCACAAAATGTCACATACCACACACACACACACACACACACACACACACACACACACACACACACACACACACACACACACACACACACACACACACACACACACAATAGGGGATAAGACATAAAGACACATAGCATATGTGAAGAAAATGTGATACATTTTATGCAGTACATATTTCAGAAATCAGACCTCTGGATAAAAACTGTCTCAGAAGTAATGATGCCTTGGTGTCTGAATGAAACTAAAGCTTCATTAAAATGTTGATTTAGAGTGGGATGATGTTGTTTATGTGGGTCCAGAGGAGGAAATGATGAAACAAAAAGAAAAGAAAAGAGGAAAATATGGCAATGGGGAGAAACGTCTACATGAGTTTCTGTGAGGATCTTAGATGGGATGGTGAAAACTCATGAAATCCAAAAAGTACAGCAAATGTGTCCTTGCATAGAAGAACACAATTTTACACTTTCTTGGCTGAGTGAATACAGCAGAATGGGAAATCAGGCACAAATCCAAAATAACAATTTGCCGTGAACTAAGGTCTCGCCTTTCCTCCCTTGGGAGAGAAATATTACCAGTTATATAATCAAAGTATTACCAATTTTATATTATCCAGTCAAGACTGCCAGGTAAAGATTAATGCTGGGAAAGCTGTCCTCTATCATCATGGTTATCATCAGTGTTTCAAGTTTTTCAGATCAAGGACCAGGGCTGGAAAATGACCATAGGCCAGATTCAAACCTGGGTGCCCATTGACACTCATCCATTTATGGTACAGCTGCGTTAACCACTGCACCACAGCTCAAACCTAGGTCATGATTTTTGTTGCATTTTTGGATGACTGCTTTAAGCTGCTGAGGCCATTTCAGACCTTGGATGACTGCTGAAAGTGAAATTACTGTGTCTGGGTGTTTGTTTGCATGTACAGTCTCTCAGTCTCTCAGTCTTTCTCCTTTCTCTCTCTCTCTCTCTCTCTCTCTCTCTCTCTCTCTCTCTCTCTCTCTCTCTCTCTCTCTCTCTCTCTCTCTCTGTACATGAGTGCATGTGCGCCTGTGTGCAAATGTGATGTGATTTATTCAAACATGTATGTTTGTGTGTGTGTGTGTTTTCCTAAACACCAACATCCACATGTACAGAAAAAGAGTTAAAATGGAAATGTCTGAAGGCATGTTGGTGACGGGACCACACGTCAGTTCATGTGGCGTGTAAATAAAATGTGATGGATGTTGATTGACGGCTCATCACAGGCTGTCCTCCACCCATATGTTTCTGACTAGTGGGTGGCGGCAGCCCATTCATCAAAGTCAATCTGTGGCCCTCATGTTGGAGCAGGGCTCTCAAAACAGTGCTAAATCTTGAATGTCCCTCTAGGTTCTCTTCAATTCTGTAGACACTTTGAAACAAAAGCACCATAAAGCATCTGAAAGGAGAAAAAAGACAACTTTACCTTTGTAATTAAAATCCTTTCTTCAATCAGTTTTCCACCCCTGGAAATGTGCTTTCATTATTTGTTCATGGTTTGCAACTGTCTTGTTTACATCTAGCTCCATTATCAAGCAGCAATGGGACATTGGAGAGGAGTCACTGGCTGATGCTGATGCCAGGTTTGGTAACTGCCCGTGATATGACACTTGGAACCAGTGGATGACGGATCCCGTAAAAATGTTTTTAATAGTCGCCATTTATTTTCCATAGAAGCCTGAGTCAGCAGCAGGGGTGGCGGCAGTAGCGGGGGCAGTGGCGGCAGCAGTAGTGGCCGTGCTGATGGTGTAATTGGCTGGGAAAGACTGTGCCCTGCCTGGGGATAGGAGTCCACATCACTAATCACCCCACTAATGTGGGGCATTTAGCCAGCCATGTATATTTGATGTGTTCAATTGCAGCAGAGTGTGTTTACATGTGTTTTATGAGTACTTTATTAAAAAGCTGGGCTCTTTTAATGAGCAACCAAATGCATGTGAGAACACAGAATGGTTCAGTTTTGCATTTTATTAGCTTTTATGATGATGCAATCAATGGTGACATCAGCTCCACAAGGTCCGGCCTGCAGATATAGTGTCCCGTATAGTCATTCATCTCTTTCATAGGCCTGTGAAAGTACTTAACATGCTACTTGCTGGCTTACAGGCCTTATTTTCTCTCTCTCAGCCCCTCCTGTTTTATACTGAGCAGACATGTATATTTCTGTCTCTAAGGATGATTTGCAGAAATCAACATATGAACACACAGCCTCACTGAGGAAATGCAGACTGGAATGTCACTTTAATGATGCTCAGGCTCTTTTGAGTCAGGCTTGGTGCACAGACATTTCTTGGCACCAATGCCCACATTGGGCACACAACTGAGCACATTAAACAAAAAAAGTATGGAAAGTTTGTATTTTGTGTATAATTATACCAGTGTGGCATCTATGACTTGATTTGACAACATAACAGAATACTGGAAAGAATAGGGGAAGAAAAGAAGCTGGAGTGTGGGGGTGGGAGAAGAGGAGACGGAGGTAGGAGAAGAGGACACAGCAACAAGAAACCCCACCTGCTGGCTACCTCTCACTCAAAGCAAACAGGAGGTGCATGAGCATTTGGCATCTGCCATCACACTGTCAGAAAAGGCAACACGCGTGTCTCTCACACTGTGAAAGAAAAAAAGCAGAGAGAGAGAGAGAGAGAGAGAAAGAGAGACAGACAGACTTGAAACCTCTTTTCACACTTTTTAATTCCTAAAATAGACAGCTGGTAAGTTCACAGCATTGCCGACTATACTGTAAGTGTGTCACTCCTTGCGTCGTGGGTGGCTGTGAGACGAAAGAATTGTCTCTTGGACCGTGGGGCACCAAGCAGTTGCTTGGCATTCACATTCCTCTCATGTGCAAGGGTAGCAAATGAAGTCGCTGCTCAGAAACACATGATCTGACACAACTCTGTGACCAGTCTCTCCTGTTAGACCCAATCAGGTTTACATTAGTACACAGCATTTTTAATGGAAGCTGAATGGCATGACATAGAATACAAATCCAATATGACAGAAAGTTTGAGGTTGGATAGGTGTGTGTGTGTGTGTGTGTGTGTGTGTGAATCTTTGAGTGTATGTGTGTGTGCACACATGAGCATGCGTTTGTGTGTGTGTGTGTTTGCGGCGTGCATGCATGCATGCGTGCATGTGTGTATGTTATTAATTATTTACTGACCTTCACTTGAAGGAGAACTACTCACATGCACTGAAATGGTTTTGTTTGGGCACTTTGCAACTGTACACAAATGCACTTGTGAACTCAAGTGAACTTACAGTAAGCCGCTAATGCAATATCAGGTATTATTGCTTTGTATTGCATCAGATCCAGCATACAGCTTGCATTTTTGTTCTTTGTGAATACTTTTTCATTAAGTCTCATAATTGACATTTCTGATCTGGCTTCACACAGAATACTAAAGCCAAAAGGAAAATGTCCTTCAGATCAGACGCATAAAGTCAAGGACACTCCAACACTCCGACAAGAAACTATCTCTCTCTCTCTGTCTCTCTCTCTTTGTCTCTCTCTATCTGTCTTAGACAGAAAGAGGCACAGAGATGCTGAGATATGCCAAGTGTGCCATGTGTGTATGTATGTGCATGTATGTCCTGTGTGCTGTCCTGTGCTGTGTTGTTTTTTCTGCTCTAAAAATACATAAAAGAAGAGAGTGAGTGAGTGAGTGAGTGAGTGTGTGTGTGTGTGTGTGTGTGTGTGTGTGTGTGTGTGTGTGTGTGTGTGTGTGTGTGTGTGTGTGTGTGTGTGTGTGTGTGTGTGTGTGGTGGGGGGGTTGAAGAAGTCAGAGGGTGTATAATAGACGTCTCAGAGCACACAATATCTGCCCGAGGAATGCTAAGGCTTGTCTCTGTGGAATGCCAGCTATCTTAAGCCTCCAAATGTCAGCTACTGCTTCAACCCTCCTCCCCCTGGTCAGACATCAACACAGGGAGTAATGAATAACAATAATAATATCCAGCTATGGCATTCATTCAGTAATATTGCAAGCAAGGCAGCTAGAGCCAAACCATTAAACTGCCCATTACCCAGAGCCTGGTAATATCATGGACATTGGAGGGAATGGACATGAAGGAGTTTGGAGCTAAAAAGGAGATATTATGGGGCCCATTTATAGCTTACTGCACTCTGGGTGGTAGTTACTGTCCTGGGGAAGCCCACCAAAAAAAGATGCATGGTAATCGTTAAAGGTAGATGGGCTTGGGGAGGAAGATGTCTACGTGAAATATACAGCTGTAACATGAGTATGCAAAAGCACACACACACACACACACACACACACACACACACGCGCGCGCACACAGACGCACACATGTAAAGGTTAAAACCTCTTACCCTTTAGTAGGTACTGATGTACCAAATATTTTGGAAAAAAATACAAGGTATCTCAATTAAAACCTCTCCAGAAAAAATTCTGCTTTATACCATCCATCCATTCATCATCTATTAACTAGTTACAACATGGGTAAAAGCTTTACTTTTAAAAAATCATAGCCTATCTATTCTTTTAACTTCTACTAAGCAATGAGAAGTTTCATTTTGTTTTTTGAAAAAGTCACATCTAACTTACAGTATGCTCAACTTGATGTCTCCTCCTACAGTTAGTCCTGTCGTCACGTCTGACCTCTTTCTTCTCCTGATGACAGGATGTGACATCTTCTCTCTGCTTGCCAGGCTGTGGACATGGGTTTGTGCCCAAGGTGACTTCCTCCAGTTGTGTACTGGTAAAAAGAGAGGTTGGTGATTGACACATGTAGAGGTACAAAATGGTGGCTAAACTATTCATTAGCTTAACGTTACCGATCAACAGAGGATGAGTAAATGCTGTTTTCTTCTACTGTACGCCTTCTACATCTTTCAAAAGGATGAATAAACAGTTTTTATGTGTGTTTACCATTCCATACACTTCTGATTTCTGCAGTTAGCAACTGTTGTTGTTAGTGAAATCTATTGTCTTTATTGCTACCAACTTTATTAAAATTAAAACAGTCCTTAATTCCAAGGCTTGCCTACTTACTCTTTTTTGGTGGAAAATGGTTACAGAATGAATACAGCAGCACAACTATGGAGGGCAAACCAAAGAGCTTTTCACAGCTTCCTGAGCCAGCATTTAGTATTTATCTACAGGAAGGCCATAGGCATAATGTATACATTACCCTATTGTGTTTCTGAGCAAGCATTTAGTATTTATCTACAGGAAGGCCATAGGCATAATGTATACATTACCCTACTGTGTTTCTGAGCCAGTATTTAGTATTTATCTACAGGAAGGCCATAGGCATAATGTATACATTACCCTACTGTGTTTCTATGCATTTTAAATTATTTTATGCTTTTAAAATTATCCAATTTTTAAGTTATTACGGACGTTTATTATGAAGAGTTACCACAGCGGGGTATGCCTCTTCCTTGTTGTGCCAAATGTATAGTTATTTATGTGTTGACAGGGAAGCCACTTCAAGGCTGTCACTTTTGTGTTTCCTCCTGACTCCATTACCTGCTGCGGCACCCTGTGTGCGTGGGGTTGAAGCACGCCTGCTCAGAGGAAGCATTAACTTAATTAAGGCAGAAATGGAGTATTCTTGTGAGAGAGATTGATGAGCAAGTGCTGGATATTTACAGGTAACTTAATTACTCTCACTAAATAAAACACATCTAGGTCACAATGAGGAGAATCCCAAATAGGCAATTAAGCCGTGGCTAAGAGCCCTATTAAGAAAAGCAAAGTACATAAAGTGGAGGAGGTGTGAGAGTGTCCGGGGAAAATGGCTACCCTGGAACATCATCTATCATGGGATTAAGTGCTGGAATGGCGGCACAGTTCTAAATTCTAATAGCATTAATCCCCACTAGCTGCAGCTCCTATCAGTCAGTATCAATAACCAGTGTCATAACTCATCCTTCCAACACCCAGGCCGCTTAATTATCTCTCCCACCTGAATATTCCCGCTGATCTTAATGAGAACAGAGAAAAGATAAGCGAAGGTGAGCTGGGGGGTTAGAGGAGGAGGTTGGTTGGGTGGGTGGGGGTGGAGGGGGACAGGCCAGTAGGCGGGAGGGCAGGCCAATGTGATGTGACACACAAAGAAAGAGACAGAGAAGGGCTGGCAGAGTCAGAAAGGCAGGGCGGAGATGAACAAGTGCAGTGTATAGTGAATGGTGTGACAGTAAAATATACTGGGGGAAAGGTGAAGGGAAAACAAATGGGGGAAGCGCTGGAGCCCTGGAAAGGCAGGGCCAGAAGGAAAAAAGGAGAAGTAAAAGGTGTGTGGGTGGGTGGGTGAGTGGGAGAGGTGGGAAGAGGGGCGTATGGAGAGAGTGAGACAGAGGAGCTAACACAGTCACAACAGGGCTGGCCAGGACTCGGCCCCTCTCAGTAATGCATGTGAGCGCTTGCCTTTCTCCTGACCACAGGGTGGACACGGGGACGTTTCTCCCCACTGCTGATTGTCATCGAGGACCTTGAGCATCTGCAAACATGACAGCAGCTCATTTATTAGACAGCAACCTTGACCAGACCCTGTGCTCCCACAAAAAAAAGGAAAAAGAAAAAAAGAAGACCATCTCAGCAGGAGCCTTACTGCTGATGTGGATAGATTTTATGCTCTTACTGGGGGACATGGCATAGCTGATGGCTACACCAGAGTTACGCAGATATAGTGATGGCTATATTTCAGAATACAGGCAGTTTCCCAGAAAGCTGACATACATTTCAGTGTATCGTACATCTGGAGACTCAGATGAGAGAATTCAGTCGGGTATGAAGGTGAGGCTAAAAACGAGAGTATGCGAGTTGGAAGAGGGTGTTACAATGGTAAATGTCTTAATGCAAGTAGAAGGACGAAGGTGTTAACGTGGTGAATTTGAGATAAAGGCTACAAATCAATCTACTGTAAAGACTCATCAAGGCACAGGTCAAAGATACCATTTTACCCAGGCAGAGTGCAGTGGTTGTGGGTTGAGAGTGGACCTGAGGGGGAGAGCAAAATGTATCCAAAGTGAGGCAATTTCCTTGCTCACAGGCATGGGAGCAATGCTTCATAGTAATGAATACACCTCTACTGCTAGCACTCTTCTCCTGCTCAGGTCAAACCACTATGTTTATGTACATCTAAATCAGTTAATGGTTAAATATCATGTTGTAGGATAAAGAATGAAAATAAAGTGATAGACACTGAAAGTGGAAACATTACACTTTATTTTTAGATTAAGCCTAACGATCCAGACAAAAAATAGTTATAAAAAGAGGCACAAGAGTTATAAATGAAATTGTAATCAAGTTATTAATTTTGTGTCTGCACTAGAGAGAAACATTTAATTACATTTCAGAGGAAACACCACAGTGAAAGACCATCAGAGATGAGCAGTTGTTCGCTCAAGACAGACAAGAAGAGCAAGGACTCACTTCAACTTTCTCAGAGGTGTTCTCACAGCTGTAACCCAGTTTTGATTTTCTAAGATGAGTTTGCCCTCAGCTTTTATTCCCTCCTGAAAAAGCAAAAAGACTTCTGTCAGCCGGCTAAAAAGATTGATTGTTCTGAAAGTGCACTATCCTCAAAGGACATGATCTTGGGATTGTTGTCTACCTCTCCAGACCGGAAGGAGAGGTTAGTAGCCTGTTGTTTCCAGCAACACAGCAGATTTATAGATCTGTGTTTTTCTGTCTTCTGCCTCTGTTATTCTCTCACTTTGAAATGCTTTTAAAGAGTGTTTAAAGTCATTCATTCTGGGGTAAATCAAAGACAAGGGTTATGAAAGTCACACAGAACAGTTTGGTGAAATTGTACTCAGTAACTCAAGGTCAAGTGTCTCACTCAATAAAATTAGAAGATACTTGAGATATTTGTCATGTCTTCTTTCATCAATATGCTGCTACAAAGTAAATACTAAAGCTATACTCATGGGCAGAGTATAGAGTATACTGTAAACTTTTAAGAGCCACACTCGCACATAGTGCGCACACACACAATCATAAAAAGCTACACACATGAATACTCACACACTTGTGCCAGCTCACACACACACACACACACACACACACACACACACACACACACACACACACACACACACACACACACACACACACACACACACACACACACACACACACACAGACAGACATACACATACACAAACACACACAAGCTGTGTTTGTTTATGACATGCTTGTCCACCATGTGGCTTTTCCAGACACTGAGAGGAATGGCACTGAAGTAATTTATCATTATGAGACACATTTGCCAAGAAAAGACAAATACACACATGTGACAAGAGACGATCCTGTAAAACAGGACAAAAACAGAAAAAAATCAGTGTATAGATAGCTGTCAAAAGAACAGTTGAATGTTACAGAGAATGTTACACTGGCTTTTTCTAATGATGATGCACGGAAGAAAAAAAATGTTCCACTTGACTTTGGCTAATGTGAGTGCAAGGCCTTTTACACAGCAAACTGTGTCTCTTACAGATTTGAATGTCTCTGTGCCTGGCAGAACAAACTTATCTTCTAAGCTGCAACACGTCTAACCTTTGCTAAAGGTCAGATGAAGCAGGTTCATGCGTGCCTTAATGGAGCCCAGCTTAAGAGGGCAGGCTGACGATGTGCCATTTTGACACCTTTTCACCTCTCCCTCTCTTTCTTTCTCTTCACCCCCACATTTTCACACTTCCACACTGCCTTGTATATCACTTTTACAATATTTTTTTGCCTTATCTCCCTCTATATGTTTCATGCTCCTTTTTTGCTCTCTCTCTATTGTGATGGTCTTTCTATCTTTCACCAACTACTAAGATCATACACACTGTTGATCTTTTTAGAAGCACATCATATTTAGTCAAGATTGTAATTTTTATTAATATATAAGTAGGGGACGTGTTTGTGTGTGTGTGTGTGTGTGTGTGTGTGTGTGTGTGTGTGTGTGTGTGTGTGTGTGTGTGTGTGTGTGTGTGTGTGTGTGTGTGTGTCTGTGTGTCTGTGTGTCTGTGTGTTTGTCATGTCATGCAAATGCAGTCTGTCAGTAAATATAATCTTGATTTGTGGAGGAAGTGTTTGTTGTGCTTAAACTGTCTAGGACTTTAAGGACAAAACAAAAACAGCTTAACCTCTTCTGACAACCCATGGCAGACCTGCAATTACTTTAAAAGTGATTTTTATTTGAATGGATTAAATGTCTAATGGCTGAAAATCTAACATCTTCTTTATCCCTCTGAATTGTCTGTGGTGTCAGACAATGGCCTCAAATATAACCATTTAGTGTGTGAGAATTTAGTTTGAAATAAAATTTCCTTCTACATTTTTTATGACAAACAATCTAAACCACTAACAATAACAGCTAAACTTTATATACAACAGCTTAAGTTCAGATGGTCATACATTTTCATTTATTAAACAATTAACATGTATTCTCCTCCAGGCTGATACTAAAGTTGAGTGAAAATAAGGAATGCCAAAAGCCAGACAAGCAATTGAAAAAAGTGACCAGAGTAGACTTTACCACAATTTGGATCTAGCACTGAAATTATCTATTCTGATTTAGCTGATTTAGCTACTCATTTAAATAGTGTGTGTTTGACTTAAATGCCACCTATGTGACTGAGAAACATGGGTGAGTATAACATGAAAGACACCTATATCTGCGTGATGTTTGTGGTTGCATGCTTAACTAAGTACAGTACAAAAACCGTGAGGGTGACATAATGTTCCTCACTGTGTAGGCATCACAACTGTCATTGTACTGTAACTGGGTGGATATGTTCATCATGGAGTACTGTACATAGGAGGCCTAACATTTCATATGTAGGTTGGTTACAGTCATATTTGTAAGCTTAACATCTGAAATTGTACCTGTCTTTACCATCCTGACTAAAAAGAGCTCTCTCACACCTGTGTATGTTATGGACTTTAGTCCCATTCAGTATATCTTAAAACATCAGTATGGACATGCCTTTCTGTGTCAACAAATCACATAATTCGCAATGGTTGTTACACAATTTTATATTGTAAACATGCCCTCAGAAGGAGGTGTGTATCTTATCTTTGCTGAGCCTCAGCTACCACTCTACTTTATTCTTCCTTCCTTATCCTACGTCGATTTCCCTCCCTTCACTGCTGTTATTTTCTCACCCTCCTCCTTTCCCTCCATGTCTCTGCTTCTAACCTCCCTCTGTCAGATAGACAGGAGATTTAAGCCTGTCTCACCCAGGGGATAAGTACATTGCTTGCGAGATGGCTTGGACTTTGGCCCACCACCATTTCCACTCATAAATGCTTCAGGACTTAAACACGTTCCATTACCTTAAATGTGATCAGGATGCATTATTTAGAAGCGCTGAGGACTAGGGTCAAGGATTGGCAGTAAGAGTGAGGGAAAGAGAGAGAGCAAGAGAGAGAGAGAGAGAGAGAGAGAGAGAGAGAGAGAGAGAGAGAGAGAGAGAGAGAGAGAGAGAGAGAGAGAGAGAGAAGGCTATATGAGGTTGTGTATTCCACTTTAATCTTCACCCTCCTTTTTTTGCCCCCATTCCTTTTTGGGACGGCACTCAGCGATGTGAAAGCACATAAAAGAGTCAGAGAAAGACAGAGGTTACTTTGAATGTTCACTCCAACCAGAAAAATAGAAAGAGGCAAATCAGGCATCCACTGGCCAAGAACTCCAGTCGTCACGTAACCCCAGAGACGCCAATTAGCGCTGTTATCACTAACAGTGCTTCAGTCATGCTCTCAACTCTGAATACGGAAAGAGTGAAACCACTCACTGCACAATACACAGTAACTCTCTGAGGTCAGGGGCCATTTCTGCTTTCTTTAACATGGGAGTTTTGGTAATGGAACGAATACAAAATACTATTTATTTATTTAATGAGTAAATGGAAAATAGACATGGTCCTGCCTGCGTGATCCTGAATGAAGAATTTGTTCTTCTATGTGAAAGACCTTTTAGATGGAGCTCCATTTTGTAGAGATTGTCAAAAGTCTGGAATGACTGCTTACTAGCAATGCTAAGGTAATAAGTGTATTACCCACCACTATGCATAAAGTATGTGTAAAGTATTTCAGGACACCAACCCCAGATATTCATATTGTGTGAATGAACTGAAACAGATATTCATATTGTGTGAATGATAATCAATCAGCAATAGAAGGAATAGTTGGAATCTCTCTCTCTCTCTCTCTGTCTCTCTCTCTCTCTCTCTCTCTCTCTCTCTCTCTCTCTCTCTCTCTCTCTCTCTCTCTCTCTCTCTCTCTCTCTCTCTCCCTCTCCCTCTCTCTCTCTCTCTCTCTGTCTCTCTCTCTCTTTCTCTCTCTCTTGTTCCGTCTCTATCTTTTACTCTGCCTCTCACTGCTGTTTTGCAATGGTAAATATAGGTGCATATGTAGGCTTATTGACTTTCCCTGTGGCCTACTGTGCAGGAGAGGATGATGTGCTCTTTTGTGTGCATGCAGGGGTTATTACGGCTGTTTGTGTAGTAGCACAATTTAACAGAATCAATGCTAAGTAAGAGGCTGTAATTGCTTTTTGAGGTAGTTGCTTAGCTGTGCATTGAATCCATTTCCCCTGTCTGCATTGACTGAATTCAGGCACAGTTAGTGTGACTGATGTGGTTTAGAATCGAGATTAAACCAGGAGCAATACCAATGAATCTGGCAATTAAGGTTTAGGAGAAATGAGTCCTCCAGAGTATGCATTGTTAATAAGCTGTGATGCACCCCATGATCAAAAACAGAATAGAAAAAATGAGGCATTACACCAATATAGTTTTGTTTAAGCTTTATCCACTTCGCTCATCAAATCATGCAACAAACAACAGTGTTACAGCAGTGCGTTACAGCAGTGCATCCAGTGTAACGTTCATGTTTCTGGGCTTAAATTGGTTCAGAAGTATTAGCTTGTAAATGTCAAAAGGTAAAGGCCCAAGCCAACACGGGCCTGCTTAGCAATAGGTCATTCTGCTCTGCATGATGGATAGTCTAGGAGGGGTGTGGAGGGACTGAGTGGTGGTGGTGACCATGGGAGGGGAGGGGTGGGTGAGTTCGTCTGGCCCTAAATCAGGGCCCCCGTTGCAGTGCCCCACGTGAGTCAGTCACAGCTCGTTAAGTGGATCCAAAGTCATTCACACAGTTTGTTTACGGCACAGCCTCATAATGACGGCGGCCACGCTAAGTGACATGCGTGATCGACTTCCTCTTTGGCTTTCATTAGCACCCGAGCAGAACTCGCACAGTTCATTTGTCTCCGTGCCACACTGAGAGTTGGGGGCTCGAGGTAAACACGAGCGCGGCGACGAGGCCTCATAAACATCTATTTACGGTACAGGCGACCGCATGCGATGGGACATTATGCCAAATGGCTGCAGTAATGTCTGTGGCTTTTGTTGTCTGGATCTAAATGAATACTATATCAACTTTAATGGGAGGCAATACCACACAAAGATATGGGAGACACAGGCAAACACATGCAGTGTGATTGCTGTATTAGTTAGAATCAATACCCCATGAAAGAAATCCTCCATCCTTGTATAGTAAGCATAGAATAATGCTTGTATTGTATTGCTATTGATTGCACACATATAAGCAATTGTCTTTCCATAAACAAGTATGATTTACCCAATTTAAAAATGAATGTGTTTAATGGAAGGATATGAAAAAAATTATGTTATAAAACACTGGTATTTATTGATATTTTAATGGGGTCTCACGGTGTGTG
The DNA here is from genome assembly GCA_027475355.1 of Coilia nasus. Taxonomy (NCBI): domain Eukaryota; kingdom Metazoa; phylum Chordata; class Actinopteri; order Clupeiformes; family Engraulidae; genus Coilia; species Coilia nasus. The sequence continues at coordinate 26,536,210 of CM050203.1, read as the reverse complement.
CGCATGTGTGTATGTCTTTCTATGTTTGCACATCTTGTGTTAGTATGCATATGCATCTAAGAATGTGTATGTGCATGTGTGTGTGTGTGTGTGTGTGTGTGTGTGTGTGTGTGTATGTCTATCTGTGTCTGTGTGAGTGGACATAGCTTCAAAGTAAACCAACAGTAAACCAACAATCCCTTATGTAGGAATTCCTTTTCTGAAACGTTGTAACCATTGTGTAATTCAGACTAATGATCCAAAAAAGCATCAATTAGTCCTTAATCCATATTCAACACAACTCTTTAAGTCTTACGTCACTACAATTTATAGGTTTGTCTTAATCCTCCCTAGCTGCCTTGCTCTGTCAAACACTGTAATTGAGAACAGTGGGCAGTTACCAATACAAACGCTTTAATAAATTATAAGCCATCATGGCATGTTAATAATGGTGGTTGTCACGGCCAATCTAGGCAGTGAAGCAATGTGTTTATCTCTCACAAAATGCTACAATATTAAAAATTTACATTGCTCCCTTTTTTCCCTCTCTCTGCATAAATATGCCCCATCTGGCCAAAAATCTGTCTGTCTGCATGTATCGCTAGATTTACATCTGTACTGTAGATCAGATGTGACTCCACTCTAGTGGGCATATGTTTGTTTCGTGCTATCCCTGTCTTGTAATGATCTGTATGTGTGTGCATTTGCATTTCCATCTGCATCCATGCTGCTACAGTCTTGTAGGAGGCCTCATCTCGACCACCATCTGTTGTCAACCATAGTGAGGCCTAACGAGGCAGCTACATTCATCACCTGCAATAGCAGGCAGGCTATTCTGCCCTACAAAGGCAAAGCACAGTAACTATGTGAACATAGAAACTAAGAAAGGTGCCTCGTCATATTGCCCAGTCAAACATGTTGTATGTATAATAGTGATGATGCTTTTATGTACTTTCTTAAAGGTGTACTTCCACGAGAAACCGTTTAGTACTTGCTCTTTTGAAATATGATAGGTCACCCCGAGTTGCATATGCATGCTGCATATCAAAATGTTTCTCTATCCCCGTTTTCTATATCAGCCAAAAGAAGACAATAGGCGGAAAAACGACCCAATGCTAAAAGTGCCTCCGGCGTGACGTAGACGCGGAGATACATATAAGAGAAACTGACCGAATGGGCTTTAATTAAATAATGTTAGCCTGTTTGACTGACTGGCATAAGATTAGCAGGCTAGTTGAATGACTGAACTGCATTTAGCCGGGCACTTGCAGTGTTTTGTCATGCAAATATAACCATTCTGAAATGTTCATTGACAAACGGTCAGGAAGCAACTGTGCTTGTGCCATCTCTCCTTCCTCTTCGGATTCAGGATCAAACACATACGGCTGTATCTCCGTAGACATTCTGTGTGCAGTTTTAGCGCTGTCAAGTTGACTTGGCCCTTTACCACTCTGCTATCAAGTTGACTGTGGGGCAAAGGAAGCTGCAGGGAGCGTGCCTCTGGTGAAATCGTGTCGTTCTCCCCGCCCCACCCCCTCTACCAAACTTAAACAGCCTGAAACAGAAGCACTAGAACATTTTTTTTATTAACACCAGCGCACAGGGCAATTATTAATACTAGAGAACACCGCAAAATTAATGAAAACACGATGGAAGTACACCTTTAATAGCAACATGCAAGAGATGTAGGCACAAGACAAAGGAGAAGTCAATTTCCTGTCTGAAGTCAATTTGACAAAAGATGTAGTTGCTGCCTTCTGGCTTTGTAGGCCAGTGCTGCTACTGCTGCTTATATGCATGCCTATTTCTGGTGTGACGTACTGATATTATCAGCAACATCAAACACACTATGGTGATGTGGGGAAAAAAATCTGACCTCCATCATATCATTTCTACATGTAATTTGATCATAACTGATTCAAAATTGCACAATTTGACAAAGGTGCTTAATCAACCAGCCATCCAGGTGAAATAAATATGTCTTACCATTTTACGAAAACCCAGTAACCATGAAGCATTGATTAACAGATCCGTGTATGTTTATAAAGTATTTATAACATGTCATAAGTGAAATGATACTGCACAACTGCACTTGCACTTGTAGTGGACATGAATGCTTTCATAAACTATGATACAATACAACTGCTGTATCTGTCCTACATGACTTCTTGTTATAAAAGCCAAATAAAGCCACATAAAGAACATTTGCTACATGGAAAGTGTTTCATGTAAAACAAAATGTTATTATTGTATAACCATACATTAATAAACTTTAGGCATGCTGTTATTAATGGACATGTCAATTAGGAAGAATAATTGACCATGGCAGCCTACTGACTTTAAGAAACACTAGAGATAGAGTGCTCTACTTTATCATCGCTCACTCTTTGCCTTTCTCTCAGAGGTCAGTCTGACTTCTGAGGTTGTCCTTTGTTGGCAGTTTTTTTTGGTTCTCCCTCTGACATTGAAGCTTGGCTGAACATGATTCCCTTCTCTCCTCTCTTCTTTCTCTCCTCTACTCTACTCTACCTTCCAGTCTTCTCCTGTCACTGCCCTTAATATCTGCGTCCTAAAACATTATCTGCCTGTCCTACATGCTGTCTCAGCCCTGAGTGTGCAAGGAGTGCACAGAATCTGCATGAATCCTGACTGGTGGAGCGATAATGGGTCCCTCTAAAGAACACGGCGTGAACTCCTGATAAATGGAGATAGGATGGGTCGCTAACAGGCTTTCATATCGCCTCAGCTCTCTGGGGAAGTTGAGCCTGAGTGAAGAAGAACTTGAATTCACCCACCCCCCCACCCCCACCCTATCACTGCATCTCATCTCCCCTACACATGATGGTGGGGTTGTCAGCAAGCTGAGTGAAGCGATTCTGAAGTCTACTGGGAGCCCAGGGCTCTGCCTGAGGGTGCCTGCCCTGTCTGTACGCAATCCCAGTTTCATTTGCCAGGCTTATTACATCGACCCATCTTCACTGACACAACAGCACACAGGAGCACACTGCAGTTACATCTGACGTCAGCACAGCACCCCTGTTACGCTCTTTCCAGCGCTTGTTTTGTTTCCCACTGCCTGCACCCTGTTTCACCTCCTGCCCTCTCCCCTTGCCTCTGTCTTCCACTCTGGCTTAGTTCAAGTCCCCTTCTGTTCTGGTGGTTTCTCAGTGCAACTAGTGTGTGTGAGTTAGGCCAATGCAGAACACTCTGCCTCTAGCATAAACAAGCACTGTTTCATAATTTCAAAACCAGAGAAGCTAACTGCCTGCTTGTTGTTTAGGATGAATAGAAATTCAGTTACTTTCCTAAATGTTAGTCCCATTTGTTACGATCCTGTATGTGTTTCTATGTTTTGTGTTTGTCTCTCTGTGTTTTGTGTTTTCTGTTTAACTTTTGCAGAACCCGTGGCTGGCTTAATTGTCCCAGTTACCACCACCTGAGTGAGAGCTGGATTGCTCGGTATTGGTGCCCGGCCCTTTAAAAGGAGGCACTGACATCACTCACAGGGAGAGAGGCCTTAGACTGCATTTGTTTGGTTCGTTTCATTGTCTGCTGATATGCCACGCTAGCCAAAGCCCAACGTTCTCGCCTTTCACCTACCAGCTTCTCTCAGGGTGACAGCCTGAGAGGGATGTTGGAGACGTCGGGGCTTTGTGCAGGCTTTTGACTTTTTGGATTTTGGAGTTTTGAAGGTTTTTGGAGTTTTTGACTTTGTCCTTTTTCCTAGTTTTTTTATTCTATCTTGTAAATAATTTTCATTTTACCGTATTCTGCCGCAATATTTTGCCCTCTACCTTTTGTTTATGTCTATCTACACCCCTCGACACCCTGGGGACATAACACATTTGTCATTGCTCAACAATATTTCAAATATTTGTAGTAGGCAACTTCATTGTCCCAATAGGGAGACACAGCGCAATTGCTATGACAGGCATGTGTTACAGGACACCAAATATATATGACACAGAAAGCAGACAACAAAAGACATCATATTTTATACTATATGCCATATATATAGACACCTCATCATATACCTTATCTTTCTTAACAATGGGATTTTCTTTTCTGATTGGCTGATGAGGTGGGCAATAATGTTTTATAACTGGCTACCTTTGAAGTAGATCTCAAAAATGTGAATCACCGTTCCATATCCATGCGCTGTTGAATAGTAACCATAAATCTAGTAGCTAAATTAACAGTCAGATGACTATTCCACATTCTACTTTACCTAACAGGTGCTACAAAGTAGCAAATTAAAAAAATATTTTTTTTGTAAATGCATGTCACCACAAGAAGGCAACAGTTTTATGGGAAAGAAATTGTCCCTATGTCACAATGAAGAAAAAAAACCTGGATCCAGATGGTAATCTGGATCACCACCAAAATCGAATCACTTTTAAGTTAGCCCATTTTTGACCTACCCTGAAAGTTTCATCAAAGTCCATCCATAACCTTTCACTTATCTTGCTAACCAACCAACCAACAAACGCCGGTGATTACATAACTTCCCTTGGTGGAGGTAAGTATAAAAAAAATAGGTTAACATATATTTATCAATCTTCTCAGAATCTTGTATGTCTGAGCTTATTGTTGTTATTGATATTAAGAGCTACAGAGGTGCAGTAGAGGGCAAATGCAGGTAAATGCTATTTACACACCTCATGTAGTGTTTACTCTATGGGTGTGCTCTTGTAAGTTCCGCCATCTTTTTCTACTGCTGTGTTTAGTTGTGCGGTGTGTGGTGTGTTAACCACTTCTCCATTGTACACATTCACCTGCACATGCTACCTGCACATGTTTGGGCATCATCCAGGAAACCCCTCTCCTCTACACACACAAACACACGCACACACACACACACACACACACACACACACACACACACACACACACACACACACACACACACACACACACATAAACACACACATGCACACACACACACACACATAAACACACACATGCACACAATCTACTCAGAGTCTTATCTGTAGCCCTGAGGTGCCACATGTCTGTGATCTGTTTGCAGGTCTGCTCCCCTCTCCCTGTGGAGATACTCTCTTTAACCCCCACGTGCTTAATCTGCAGCCCATAATCACTCCTCTCTGTGCTGGGCTTGACCCTGCTCTTGTGGCTTCCCAGCATGCTCTGGGCCAAATCAGTCCTCTCAGCTGCTCTCGGCATGCCCAACCTGACCACACAGGCAGTTGGGGACTTATGCCAGATGTCATTTAATCAGAACACAACTTTCCCTCCCCCTCTGTCTGTCTCTCTCTCTTTCTCTCTTTTTTTTCTTTCTATCCCCTCATCTTTTTTCCACCTTCCCATCAGCAGGTCCTGCACTACTCCTGCACACTGTAAATAGTGGACTGGACACCCATGGAGGAGACTTAAAGGTGTACTTGCATCGTGTTTTCATTCATTTTGCAGTGGTCTCTTGTATTAATGAATGCCCTGTGAGCATTTTTTTGGTGAAAAAAATGCTTTAGTGCTTCTGTTTCAGGCTGTTCTTGTTTGGTGGAGGAGATGGAGCAGGGAGAATGACAGGTTCTCGGCTATGCTAGTTACAGGCTACAATCATTCAAAGCCCATTCAGTAATAGTGAATCAAATAGAAGACTGAAACATTCTAAACAAACACACATACGTACCTATGCTTTGCTAAGTGAATGTGTTCTGCAACGAGACTTCTCCCATAATCACCACTGTGTCTGGGTTTGTGGAACAAAGAAGAAGTGACACAGTGTGTGTGTGTGTGTGTGTGTGTGTGTGTGTGTGAGAGAGAGAGAGAGAGAGAGAGAGAGAGAGAGAGATGGATGGATAGAAAGAGATTTGACAAACACTCGCCATGTTCTGTGGGCAGATGTGTGTGTTTACCGCAATGATCACACAGTCTGGAGCGCGCCTCGCCTTTCGCTGGAACGCTGCGCTGTAAAACTCCCAGGATGCCTCACTGGCCTCCATCTGCTCCGCCGTGTCTCTCTCATGTTTGCTTTGGTTTCCACATTCCCAACAGCTGGCCCTGTGCTCCCCCTGAACAGTTTCGACTCTTTCTCATGCCATTAGCATTCTCACTCTCTTTTTTTCTCTCATTATTCAACAGGCATCTGCTCCATTCAAAAATGCAAATTCAATCATCCATCCAACTCTCATTTTAGAAGTCATCACCAGGCTTTCTTACACTCATTGCAGTTTTGTTCTGTGTAATGAGTCATGGATGCTGAACATCGAAACACCTCTTGAGTCTCATTTCATAACAGGACATTATGACGATGTGCCATTACATGCTTACATTAAATGAGGATGTTTATCATGTTGAGGTGGTATATGTACTGTAGGTAAGGACAAACACTCACACCCTTGTTTCTATGGTACCTACCATGACTTGGCTCTCTGGCCTGTGAATTACATTGACATGGGGAGGTATTACACATGGGGAGATAATTAATGCATGTGTGTGTAGGGGGGGTATGGACATGCGTGTGTGTGTGTGTGTGTGTGTGTGTGTGTGTGTGTGTGTGTGTGTGTGTGTGTGTGTGTGTGTGTGTGTGTGTATGTGAGAGAGAGGGAGAGAGAGAGAGAGAGAGACAGAAAGAGTTTGCGAAAATAAACACCTGTTTAACACCGTCCTCTCTTGTTCTCACCATGTTCTCTCATCCTATTCCCTAATGTAGTCTCAGCTCAGAGGTTCACAGCACATTCACAGCTCAGAGGGCCTTGTACATTTGGTGTGGCACACACACGAAAGCAAAGAGCAGTTGGACATCATCACACTTTAGATAAGCCTCCTTTGTTCTGTGGTTCACAAATGTTTGCCGGAGGGTAAATTTCAAGCAAGACTTTGATGCCAAAATTGTTTTTTTTTTTTTTTTTTTTGTTATGCTAAATGTGTTCAAAGTGATTCTCTATTTCAAAGGGAATATTTCATTTTTGTTATAATCAGTCTCTTTCTTTCTTGTTATAGCAAAACAAGTTAAATATAAAATGCCAATATTTCATTTAAATTTCACAGGGGGTCACCTTATTGTGTGATCATATTATTATTTGTGCTTCAGTGGTTAGGACTGAAAGCTGCATGTATTTTAACAGCATTAGATGTTAATGCCTTTGAGTTAACCCCGAAGAAGTGGGAGAGTCAGATAAGAACAGTCACAAGACGAGAAGAACATTCTGTCCCATCACACATTTCACGCCATCACCATCCCTCCACATCTGGGGAACAGGATTGACATTTACTAAAAAGCAATTAATACTCATCACACAATGCAAAGCAAAGATGAAAAAGATCAACAGTTTATATAAGATCATTACAGTTTATATATTGTTCAAAAACTTGAATAGGTATTAATCAGACTCGAAACTGTCATTTCCTTATGGTGACCTTCTCAATGGGTGACCATAAGAAGCGGACTGTGTGTCAGAATCCATCATCCTGCCCCCCAATTGGTTCTCAGCCAGCAGGTTTGCTGGCGTACCCCTGATCAATTAACAGAGGTGTCATGGTTGCGGTGCGCTGATTGCTGCAGAGACGCAGTGGAATGAAATGGGTGACTCTGTCAGCAGTGGTCGTCATTTCTACGCATAATGAGAAGCAATGCCTTGAAGGTCCCTTTATCTCAGTAGCTCATTTTCTCCAGACTGCAGTCGATGACAGCAATATCCCACATCAATTAGGCAAGGTGGCACAGGGAATATCAGTCATAACAGTTATTCTTTGTCTTGGACATGGTGTCTGTTTCACATCCCACTGGCATCTCTCAGCTCTGCATTCTTATCAAGTTGACCTCAACAAATGATTTGACATTCTGTCCTAATTTGTTTTTTTTTTCCAACATCCTTGACAGGCTATCTAGTGATCAATTCTTATTCCACCTTTAGTTAGAGTCCATGATGTATGATTATTGATATATGATATTTTGTCATACAGTAATTTAGAAAACAAAACAAGTGTGTCTAATTGCATAAATCCCCAGGCCTACAGGCAGCTCCCTGCCAGTTGGGATCGCATACCCTCTGACAAAGTGGAACAACCTCTAAAACCTGTCTGTGAGAAACTGTTGATTGGCAGCTTGTCAAGCTGTGCCTTAAAAAGCCCCACAGTTCCCATCATGTGGAAATAGAAAGTCCTTTATTAATACTTCTGTCCCTTGACTGCTTTCTCCCAATTTGGATTTTCATAAGGCGTTTATGGCTGACTGTGACATGATTCCCTTAAGAAATGTAATGTTTTTTGGGAAAAAAAATCTGCAAGGGCCTAAAATAACTGCACGAGTCATATAGTGAGGTCATAACTGTGCTTTTAAACACTGCTCGGCATGATGGTTTTGACATGTTAATCATGTGCATGGTAAGCAAGTGGAATTCACTGATGTTGCGATTATCTGTGGGTGTGCCATCTATTTCTGTCTTTGATCAGAGTGGAGGCACCATCTGCCAACCTTCAGCCCTTGTTGTGGGATCTCAGATTCCCTCACAGATCAGGTATGAAAGCCATCAAAAGCATCATCAGCACATGAAGGTCCCTTCAAGTAAGCCCCTCTTGAGGGGCTAGTTCAGCAAGCTGTCTTGTGCTCAATCCTCTATGCCATGGTTCAAGCTAAAAATAAGTAACATCTAAGATCGCATCAAGATATTCATGAACTAAACAAAAGGCTGGGAGCAGTGGGGTGCCCCTGTAATCCCAGCACCTGAGATAGCTTGAGGACAGCTTGGCGTCAGGTGTTCCAGTTTTAATGCACTATGCCAAGCAGATGTCCACATTAAGTGTGAGTCCAATACTGTAGTCCTGAGAGATCATTATGTTGTCTCAGGTGGGCAGGAAGGTAGCATTTTTAAATCCTTTTTAGACATTGTTGATATACAGTACATGAGTATGACTGATCTGTGATTCCAAGGGTAGCAATTATAAGGTAGCTTGTGTAACCAAACCTAAACCAGTAGACAAAGATAAATTATTCATATAAACAGAAGTTTAAATGCAAAAAAATCTTATAGTAGAGATTCAAACAATAGCGGCATCTATACATTCAAATGATTTTGGTTAGATGAACACATGCTGTAATTAATGGACATGTAAACGCTGTAGCAGGGGTTGGGATTGCTTCCTTTATGATCCCTCACATCATTGTAGCCCATTTCTAGCTCGGTGACTTGCTGTCATGGCCACTGGAAATAAGGCCCCTGTAGATGAATGCTTTACTATTCCACATAAAAATGATGAAATGACTGGCAGTGCTGGGACCTTTCCTTGACACTCTTCTGGTTGCAGCTAACTATCCCTACAGTGTAGAAGTAAACCAGAAGAGAACTCCCAACATGGCACCACCTGAGGGGATCTTTCTCAGAAAGTCAATCAAAGTCTACCCTTTTATGAAGACTCCCCACGGTTAATGCGCTTTCTTTCCTCCAGCTGATATTTAAATAAAAACACAACTCTTGCTGCCAAGAAAGACGGAGGCACATTACCATTTTGGCAGTGAATTGGATGGAGAAAGAGAACAGGTAAAATAGTAGACCAACAGGTCTGGGTATGTCAAAAACTACACAAAAATCACAGCACACTACAATTTTTGTGATGTTGAAAAGCGAATGAGAGCGGATCAGAAGCTGTGACAAGGTGAAACATAAACTTCGATAAAGTTCCAGTGTGAGGTGTTTTTTTTTTTTTTTCAGATTTTGGAATTTCTTGGTCCTTCATTTCGCCAGCACCCAGTATGTGAGAAGTAGCCCCCAGACTAAATCTGGGTGTTTAAGGTGTGGAACTGTGGATGTTTATTTTAATTTAATTGTGTCTGAGTGCAGACAGCGTTGATAATTAAACAAAGCCAAAGAAAGAAAGACTTCAAAGACTTGGTGAGGTCAGGCTCTGGTTAAGAAAAACATCAAAGAATAAGGGGAAATGCTAATAACATTGAGTCATCAGACACAATACTGAACTCCACTGAACTCCACAGCCCCGTTTTAGCCCTTCATAAAATGACATAATTACTCCCCTAGTAGTGCCTTTCATAACTGAACTCACATACTTTTGGATCCTTATATCTTTCTCTATTGTATTATTTCCACCTGGGATTTAGCCTTGATAAGAACTGACATTGTCGGGACCATTGGCTCACAAATGTGTGGGTGCAGGGGTGTCTATATATATATATATATATATATATATTCCTGACTGGAGATGTGGAACTTAACAGACTTAGTATAGCATATCAACCAATTTTCGGAATAATCCTGATAGTACATACAGTGTCAACAAGATATTTTTATTCAACAAATAAGATATATTTTTGAAAAAAAATTCTAATGTTCGGAGAACACTTTGCTGAAAGAGACACTTAGTGCACTCAGTGACAAATGGCTGTTTATATAGTCATTGGGCTTTGTTTCTGTCTGATTGCTTTGTAGGCGGCTTCTTTCTATCTATGAGGTTAAAGTGCCAGTAAGACATAAAAACATGTTATGAGAACATGAGAAATTTACAAGAACCACAATACTGTGCAATGCAAAGGCTTGCAGTCACTTAGTCTTACAACGCTGATAGCTCAGACCTCATACTCTAATGAAAACAGATGGTTGCCAAAATCTAAAATCACAAGGAATAAAACATCAAACCTTTCTTCACATAACCATTACATCCATTTCGATGTAGCACAAGCACTTTGGGCATTGATGTCAGAAAAGAGTTGGCCTTCAGACAACATAAATTAACAAATAAACAAATAAATAAATAAATATTAATGTATACGGCATGGAGTCCACCTATATACTGGTGGTTTCTCACCTAATAAGTAATTTTCATGGTTGGTCGACCCTTCACTGGTAGTAACTGCTAGTAATTGCTGCTAGCGATTGGAGGCACCTGTTCTAAAGGAGTCGTTGCATTTAAATGAAGCTAAACATTCAATTCCATAAAAGGTTAATAATTGTGTGGGCCCTTACTGACTGACATTTGCAAAGTATGGCCTGCCCCTTTGATATTAAACACACTAACATTTGCACACCAAGACAGGGGAAACAGCTAAATCATCTCTGTAAATACACACATGCATCTCACACCATGGTACGTTTGAATAAATGACAAATATTGAAGGGAGGATAGACAGCAAGGCAGAGAGAAAATAACAGATACAGATACAGAGAGAGAGAGAGAGAGAGAGAGAGAGAGAGAGAGAGAGAGAGAGAGAGAGAGTGAGAGAGAGAGATAAGTAGATGGGGGCTGAAGTTGCTAACAGGTACAAAAGAAAAATAGGTTGTGGGTGGAAAAGATGAAAACAAGTGAATCTGTCCCCAAAGGCACTTACTAAAACACACATAACTCAAAAACATGTGCTCTGATAGCTACCACAGTATACAATAGGATGTGTGCTTTGTTGTGGAACGGCCTGTAACAAATTGGTCAGGGCCCATGTCTAGGTTTGAAAAAAGCCCTGCCCAAGTCTGCAAGGCAGGAAAGATGGAACTATTACTTTCACTCCCCTTCATGTTTTGTAATGGAAAATCACAAAGGAAGAGCAAGTGCAGGTACTTTTTCAGAAGTTGCTTTTGTGGAGCTCGCTTTCAAGGTTTTTGTCCTGGGCTTTTGTTTTTATGTGTAAAGAAAGGTAATTATCTGAGTGCTGAGTTTACATTCAAGTGGTAATATATTTGAAAGGGCATTGAATATCCCTTTGTGTCAAATATGTTCAAATATTTTACCACATTGTTGGATTGCTGTAATGTATATTACTGGGCAACACAGAAGAGTGATGGCTGTGAGACACTGACTGGTTCGTGAGTCCGTACAGCTATGCAATTTTTGATGGACGCTGCTAGCCAAAATGACCAATAATTCGTGATTATTAACACTGATTTCCTGAGATGTTTGAAAAACATGAAGCATCTGGGAAGCATGCAGTGCACTGTACTAAATTAGTAGTCTAATTACATACAAGTATTCATCGATGAAGTGAAGAGGGGGACATTTTTCACATGGAATCACTTCTTTAACACACATAAACACACACTCAGACACACACTTACACACAAATGCGCACGCACAAACACACTGAAACTAACATGTAATTACTCACTCTAAGGAGTAATTGGAGCAATCAGAACAAAATTCAGTAAACAGCTGATGAGGCCTAACTTGACAGGGGATTGCTATTGCAGGCATCATCAGACTCTGAAGAAAGCATTGTGTGTGTGTATTTGTTGTGTGTGCGCAAGTCCACACTTGTGTATGTGTGCAAGGCACTTGGCTTAATGATATGTACTTTGTTCTTGGTCTGGGTGTCTGTCTGTTTGTGTGTGTGTGCGTGCGTGCGTGCGTGCGTGCGTGCGTGCGTGCGTGTGCTTGTGCACGCAAAGCACTTTTGCATGTGTGTGTGTGTGTTTGTGCATGTGTGTTTCTCACGTTTCTCTGATGGACAGCAAGGGTTCTGATAAACACTCCCCTTTAAATATCTCTGTGGGTGACGGACGCCTCTGACAGGCTTGGCAAAAGGAATACTGCATCGTTTCTTTCCGCACTGGAGGTGGTTGGCATGGCAATAAAGGTTAAATGATAGCTGTTTTCAACAGACTGATCCAGAAGGCTCGGCAGTCTATAACAGTGACAAAGGATGCACACAAATGGATGGGACAAATTGCTTTGCATGGGACCATCCCCCAGTTAACCCAAAAAAAGAGGAGTCTGTTTGTGACAAAAAGGTCACGGGCATCTGGTGGAGGCAATGTGATGTAATCTGTCGTGACTGAGAGAGATACTGAGAATGAAAGTTAGACATCTTAGTATATTCGTTCAGCTTTATGTGGTAGAGTTTTCATTGATACGTGCATTTGTTAGGGCTTAGTGCAGCCAGTTTGTACATGAGGTCTCCTACATGATTTATTGTAACCTGGAAAGCAAGCAATACAAATCTGATATATGCTGAGCTTAGAGTCACAATTTGTTCACCGTTGGTTTTAAATTTAAAACTGCTCCTTAGAGAAAAGCAAAGAGACAGAAAGTGAGCCAATTAGAAACATAAACAAAACAACTGTGAGAAATGACTTCCATTCCAGGCCAGGAAAAATTACCTACGCGCTGGCAGTGGAGGCCTGAAATGAATAAAATCAGTTGATGAGGTCTAACTCCGCACCAGGCTGATTTAATGTCCCTTATCTCCCACCAGGAACAGGCGACAGACAGTCAGGAAAGCACCACATAAGCAGACACTGGATCATTATCCCTTATCTTTGGGCAACAGACCATCCAGAGCATTTTTTAGTTAATATTACTAATTTATCCTCAAGCTTTTCAAGGAACCTGTGAAAAATGGGTGAACTAGCGATGTTTTGTGACTAAACCTGTACATTTTTCACTGCACACACGCCGACGCAGACACACAGAACACTGTTAGCCTCCCCGGAGTTTCAAACATGCACTAGCACGCACACACACACACAGCTGGTAGCATTCAAGTCTTCTTACATTTACCGCGACTAGCGCGAGATAAATAAACACGCAACACCAACTACATGTTCATTTACTTTACATTTATTACTAACCATCATAGCGAGCAGCGTGGTACCCGTTGTCTCTGCTTCATTATACATCCACTTTTCTGCAATAGCTCCACGTTACAAACAAACATTTCTCACTCACTTCACTTCCTGGTGCAGCAGCAATCTGGTCCGTGGGGGAAACCGGAGCCCTCTCAGACCAAAGCTTTTATCCACTGAGCCGGTGCAGTGGTGGGAGCTTGAACTGGCACGGGGGTGTAATGTTTGGGGAGTTGTGGTGTTTGTAACTGTTTAATATCTGTATTGGGGTAAATGTGGTGTGTGTGACTTTTATTATTGGTAAGACATATTTTGGGCTAGTGCAATGTTTGTATGACTGTTTATGTGTGTTTTGAGGATTGTTGCAATGGTACGCGCTCAAGTGAATAATCACCTAGCCAATCAGAGTTCAGCTGCTGGGGGATAGCCCTTTAAAAAGGGAGCAGTTTTCATTGATGGGGGAGAGGTGGTACTGAGCGGATGGTGTGTTGGTGTTTTGAGCGAATTGAAGTAAGTGCAAAGAATAGTGAGTGCTGTACATATTTTTTGAAAAGTCTTTTTGTTGTAGTTATTTTTGTATTGCCTGATTGAGGCCGGTTTTGTTTTGCGTTTTTTTCTCAGTTGTTGTTTTTGTCTTTTTATATGCACTTTTGCACTGTAAATAAATTCGCACCCGTTTTCACCGTACATTTTGAGTTGCCTTTTTAGTTCTTCCTTTTTTGTACACCTACTGGTGAGGGCCAGTTCTGGTGTTGAGTGGGGGTGGAGAAGCCTCTATCTCACAGAGCCGTTTTAGGCATTTTGGTGTTTCGTCTGTGAATGATTTCTCTGTGGATTGGGCTGTCAGCAGAACCATTGATACTGTCTTTGTTTACAGTCTGTTGGTCGTGAACCTCTAAGCATACCTGTGGGACACCAACCCAAACCTCACCTGGCAAATCCCCACTAATTTACTGCTGTAACCAAGATGACTGACCACAGAAGTGGAAACACATTACGGCAGTACGGATTCAGGAACAATGTGCAGAACCAGTCACATAGCTGGTTCACAGCTGATGAAGGAACAGATAACAGCAGGACCAACTGAAAATACAATTACTGGTTACTGGGAAAAGAGAAAAGAAAATGAATGTATGCATATTGGACTGGACTGTCCAGACATAAAACTAAGCAGTATCAGTTGTTGCCACAGTCCTATAAATAGCACATTTAAATGGCTGAAACTTTCATTTAAAAATGTAATAAATATCGGCAACAGTAGTTTCACCTTCATCCTACATCAGTAGCCTATCAGCAAACTCAGTCCTAACTCCCCAGCATTGTCAGAGTCCTTCCAAGGCCACTGGATTGTGCAGATTAGTCAGTCTGAAAAAATATACAATATATGACATCATCATGTCAATATATTCAAATGCATACACTGAGTCATTTGTGTCAAAGCTTTGATAAGGCTGGTAGTAGCACAGAGAAACAGTGTACTGTGAATACTCGCTGTGATGTAAACGTGATTGGATTCGCCGATCAGACCTTTCGATCCAATCAGTCATTCCGATTGTTGCATGTGACCAGGGCTAGCGACTGCTGGTTTTGGCCCTAAATCCTGCCATTGGCCCTCCTGCCACAATGACGCCCAGGAGAGAGAGAGAGAGAGAGAGACAGGGAGAGAGAGAGAGAGAGAGACAGGGAGAGAGAGAGAGAGAGGGAGAGACAGGGAGAGGGAGAGACAGGGAGAGAGAGGGAGAGGGAGAGACAGGGAGAGGGAGAGGGAGAGAGAGTGTGTACTGGTATTTGTATAAATTGATTTCACTTCAGTTTAGGCTGTTTGCTGGTGAGAGATGTAGCCTTCCATGTCAGTCATTAGCTCCAATGCTCTCCAGAAATCCCTCCAAATTAACCCAAAACAGTGACAGCCTGATTTGCACACAGCAATCGACAGCAGGTCTGTTACAGCCGGAACACACATGTACAGTCATTCAGGGAAGGCAGCATTAGCATCAAGGACAGTCCACTCCAATTATGAGAGAACAAGTCAATACAGAGCCCCGTCATGCTACACTGCAATCAGGGCAGGACGGAGACATCTGAACAAGCCTTCCTTTGTTGGTGAATGTGTCAAACGTTTGGTACTGTGTAAGCAAAGATCAGTTTGTTAATATGAACTGGTAGCACTGATGGTGGTCATATTTTTGCTTGTTTGATCAGTTGGTCAGGTGTTGGTGTCTGTGGAGGGCTGTGATGTGCGATGTTGCGGCAGGATTGGGAGTAGGATTCGCCCGTAATGGGTGAACAGTGTCGAGGTTCGCACACAAATCCCAAATGGTCCTGTCCAAGAGGTAGGATTTCCAGTTATCTGTTCCAAGTATTGATTTTTTTACCTCCTGGTAGGATGTGCTGATGCCATCCCTGAACAGATGATACCTGCTCATATCTTTTAAACACTTTTGAAAGGTTTGTCTCTACTGAGAAAAAAAATCATCACATCCTCTCAACATCTCAGGATGTTTCCCCTCTTTGATTAAATGTGCTTGGAAAATAAGACACATTTTTTTCTCTACCAAGACAGAAAGTGGTCAAAGTATATTTTATTGCATGTAATGTATCTTCAAAGTTGTCTTGACCAATGACACATTCTGCAAGCTTCACAGATATGCAAAATATGCACAGCTATTGAATATGGATAACCATGACTGTCACTGAATCTGCATAACTATGCCATGATACCTGTTATGACCATTGAATGAACATGAACATAAAAATGTTTCTATGGAAAGGTCAAATGGACATTGTTTCGAATGTCTTTGTCATGATAACTTGGCATCAACTTACCTAATCAACAAAGACAAATAATAAAGACTTGTGCCTTCCTTGACATCAATTTATAAAACAACAAACTAATATTTAATAAATAATAAATAATTACCAAATGACACCAGATATCAACATACAAGGATACAAGGATACAAGGACTTTATTTTCATGTGCTTCATAAATTTCCATTTATGAGCAATGAAAATTTGTTTTGCTCAGAAGAAAATAAAAAAATAAAAATAAAAATAAAAATTAGTAGTTGAAGGGGAGGGAAAAAAGGAGTAAAAAAAGGCTCTATGAGGGCAGTTCAGGGAGGTTAAGCAGCCTTATGGCTTGTGGATAGAAACTGTCTCTTAATCTTGTGGTATGGGTCCGTATACATTGATTAACACTCCTAAGAGCTCATAACAGGTTTCATGTTATGGTTATGAGAACTTACTGTCGGTCTTATTTACACACCTACCATGTTAACAAAATTTCACAAAGTGAAGATATATGATTTTAGCGTCATTGGGTGGTCGTCAGAATATGGTGGAATATAAATCACAGCAGCACTTTGCCTCGGGGCGGAGACAAAAGGAAGTAAATGGTGTTAGATTCACTGTGTATGGCACTTACACTTTACAGTATAAAATAATACTGTACTTAGACATGATCACATGTAGAGAAATCATTAAAATCAACATTTTCTTTTTCCATGGAAAAACTGATCATTACCAGCCGGTGTTTAGCTAAAATTAAAAAAAGATAAAGACTGCAGAGAGAATTGTGTGTTGAAAAGGTTACTGGTCCCTGTATGCATCATCTTTCATGACTGGGGGGAAATGAAAAAAGGACTTGTGTATTCTCTTGGGGCTGAGAGAACAGGATAAAGGAACGATTAGTCGCTGACCTTTATCAAAAAAGGTCAGAGGAACAATAAAGGTCCTCTACTTTCTAACTGCCTTTAAGAAATGGGCTTAGAGAACAAACAGAAATCGCTGCAAGAAAATGATGCCATGGTTGGTGTTAATACAACAACATTTAATATGCTGTTCCATGATGATAAAAAACAATTTAGCATTGTAAGGTTTTTAAGTGATGTGGTTCAGTTAAACATATAATTATTACCCTGACTTTTAGTAAGTATGTACATTCTTTGAAGGATTTTTCCAAACATGGCTGAGAACACATAAAAAAGACTCCATGAGGTCACAGCTGGAGAAGGAGTTCATCTTTTAGTGTACCCCTCTGGAGTGTACAGTATATGTATTTCACAAGTCCTAACAGAGCAACCTTTTACCACAGACATTAGAAAGTAGAAGCCTGACGCCTGGTTTTCTCACCTTGTCTACTAAGGACAGTTGTAAGGAACTAATGACCGTTGCCTTTGAAGCAGCAATCCTCTCTCCATACACTAAACCTCTTAATTCAGTGGAGGAATGGAATCAAGATTATGAAAAGCAGCCTTTAGGTTAACCAGAAATCACAATCTGTTTGATGATGTGTTGTGCTAGCTCAGCAAATTTGACAGACTCTGTGTGTGTGTGTATGTGTGCGTGCGTGCGTGTGTGCGTGCGTGTGTGTGTGTGCATTCTGAGAAGCAGATGCGTTATCAAATTAATTAGCAAACTCCCACATTCAAATTCACATAACTAAGCAGATGAGTGTGGCTGGCTGTTGAGATATCTGACTTTAAAGCTGCTAATTTAGAGCACAGAGGGGCAAGTCAAAGCCAGTGCAGACAAGTACAAGGTCTTTGGGACGCCCCTTTTTGGTCACATAAATCACATGTACAGCAATTCATGTTTATTCATCCTTTTTATTTTTTTGTTTTCTGCTCATTTAAAACAAACAAAATGCCCCATGGCATTCCCCATTAAATCTAAAGGCATTATAAAATTAATATCATTCTTAATTGCTCCTTGAAATAGCCATGATGAAAAGGATATAAAATGCGGAGGTGGAGGAAAGTGAATAAATAAATAAATAAATATCTTTATTTTTTTATTTTTTTATTTACGTTTAACAATGAATTCCATGCTAACATTTGGACCGGAATGTAAATAGTTCTTTACATACTTGAATGTTCTTGAATACATGAAAAGCATTAACATATATATACAGTAGTCTTACAATACCCCCCTACACTCTCTCTCTTCTCTCTCTCTCTCTCCCTCTCCCTCTCCCTCTCTCTCTCTCTCTCTCCCTCTCTCTCTCCCCCTCTCTCTCTCCCTCTCTCTCTCTCTCCCTCTCTCTCTCTCTCCCTCTGTGTGTGTGTGTGTGTGTGTGTGTGTGTGTGTGTGTGTGTGTGTGTGTTGCTGTCTCTATGTACATGTCTGTATTTCAAATTTAGTCTTAATACTTGTTCTACTTAATACTTGCTTTAGCCTGTGCAAGTCTGTCTAATTAATCTAATACTTTTTCTATTCTTTAGTCTATTGTTTTTTTTTAACACCAACACATGTTTGCAAAAAGTACAAATCAGACACTGAAGATATATATACAGAATAAATAAAACAGAATAAATAGTTTCACACCTAATCCTGGTTCTTATTGATAATTGGCCCAGTGGAGCTGCCAGGCATCCTGAGGACTAATCTACACAGCCACCAATCAGGGGGTTTGGAGAGGCGGACACGGTTAATTCCTCCCATCTTCACACTCAGATAAGAATAACAGGGAAAAGCATGCTGGGAAGTCTTGTTGGCTTTTGGAGAAGCCACACTCTTTCACTTGTGACAGAACGATGGCTCATTAGAGCAAATTGTGGGTGTGTGAGGGTGTTAGTTTGTGCATGTGTGTGAGAGAGCTGACAGGATGTGCGGGTATTGGTACTGGAGTGGTAACAGTGGTGAATGAGTGAGTGTATGTGTGTGTGTGTGAGTGTATGTGTGTGTGTGTGTGTGTGTCTGTGTGCACACATGGAATCGAAGCCATATCTGTCAGCTTTGTCAGTGCCAACCTCATTCACTCACAGTGGGAGCAGCTCCAAATGCTTCACCATATTTCCTACACAGACACACACACACACACACACACACACACACACACACACACACACACACACACACAGAGCAAATCAATCATTGCTTTAATTGAGGAAGAGGCTACATACAGAGGCCTACCAGGAAAGTCTATTTTTAAGCCAACACAAACACCAAACCGCATGGAAATAACAGAGGGAAACGGTCATAACTTGGCTCCTAAATGCAGGTCATTATGAGTGAAAATACACCACCCAGCGCATTCACAGCAAGCCCAGCACCACTTTAGCTCGAGGTCTGCACTAGAGTGCCCCTTAAAAGGCCCAAAGGGAATGAAATACTGCCGCGTCCTATTTATACACTCATAATGCATTGCCCACCAATAGCCAAAGTGAAGAGGGCCTAGGTAGAAGCACACAAGTGGAATATATTAGAAGGAGGGGTAGCAAGGAGTTTGGAAGTTAAAATCATTTCATTTATCATTGGTTTCTGGTTGATACATAGAGAATAGGATGTTGCAAGGTTAAAAACATCCTACTCCACATCCTAATTTTTTCATCACTGGATGTACAAACTTTAAGTTGTTGCAGGGGTTGCAAGACTCTAAACATGAATAATAAAAAAATATTCAGAACTCTGAACTAAAAATAGAATTGTTTACATTTGGTTATTCATTAACATGTTGTCTCATTAGCAACATATAGTGGAGAGAGGTAGTCAAACTCAAATTTAGTCTGAACAGAAAGCTTTAATTTTCTTGTTACCGTTTTTCTCTGAATTCATTTTTTATTATTACTCTACCTTGTTGTCATAGCTGATACTGCAAAACGACTCCTTAATGTAATAGAACAATGTATGTTTATTTTCTGTTCTTATAGGGAAGGTCTGAAGAAATGTCGAAGTTCAGGAGATTTAGTGCATTGAATCGTGACCACCACTATGCAGAAATAACAACCAATACTGTATGTATTTTCTTCAGATGCACATATAGGTTTCTACCTCAGTCATGATTTACAACTGCATTCATATATTTTATACACAAGGTCAAATCTGTACACTAACAGTAAAATGTGCTAAATAAACTCAAAACCACACATTTGCATCAAGTGCATCAATATGGCTAAAGCCAATCTAGATAACTAAACCGCACATATTTGTAAATCCAAAGTAACATTTTAAAAGAAAATGTGGTGGAGGGAAGGGCAAATCAAGCTGTCGTCCTCTGCATCCCTCCTCTGGGTTGGACACAACACTTTGTCTACATGAGGTGATCAACTTCCTCCAGTTAAACAGGGAGGGAAGAATGTCCTAGAGTGTCATATCCAAACTGGGACATGGGGAGCGTCCATGGAAATATCCCACAGTAGTGTTCTAAAAATGTGAATGTGGGGAAATGTCTACCTGATAACTAAGAGTGGGCTGAGAAGCAATATTGGATTCAATAATCTACAGAGTACTACATTATCACAAATACAAGCTGCTATATATATATATATATATATATATATATATATATATATATATATATATATATATATATATATATATATATATATATATATATATATATATAACTTCTATATATACTTACAAAAACAAATGCAACATTTGGACAGAATAAATACAAGGTTCACCAAATTCTACACTCTCATTCAAGGTGAAGGGTTACACAGGAAACAATAATTTACTTACCCATGAAGTTTCCTTATTCAAAACTTAACCAACCAGAGTGCACAGACCCTGCAACACAACAAGAGTATCTGACATCAAGGTAACATCCTTAATTTTGTTTTTAAAGTCACATGTGTTGGGTTGTGTTTAATTGATTATGTACACCAATTTGCTTCACTCTGGACGTCCAGTACATCAGAACTGAAGCTACAGGTGTTGTGTTCTGCCTGTCTACTTCCCACTAGCTTATTACCTCTTTTTAAAGAATTGTATAAACTCTGTATAAACTGTATAAACTGAGCATATGCCCAGCATTTTGTTCTTGTGGCTGAGCCATATGGCCAACTTCGCTGCCCCTAGCAAAAAAATTAAAAGACAGACCTCCTGCTTTGGTTTTACCTTGCATCTTGGGCCACTAATAAAATAAGAGTGAGAAAAAGCGTGCCCCAGCACTCCCAAGCATACCCAAAACCATTCAAAGAGACCCTCAAACTTACTGCTGTGTAAAAACAAATGGGTTAAAAAATGCCTCCTCCTCCCCGCAAAAAGGTCAGAGAGAGAGAGGAGGAAGAGAAATATATAGACAGAGATATTAAACATTCTTTGCACAATGAGGGTATTTCATTTTGTGGTGCAATCCCAGTAGTGGGTGGGAACCTCATTGCATGAAGACTGGCACTTTGGCACCTACTGTTTGAAGGAAATCATCAACACCTCAGGTACTGAGAGAAGGCAGGGAGGAGTCTTTGAGCGGGGTTAATTGGAAGAGGATCAGAGACATTTCATTCATCTCCACTATGGTTACTGAATGTGGGTTCAAAGGAAACTGACATCAAAGAGATACTGAGAAATTCATCAGTTGCCAGGGTTAGTGTAATTCACTGTGAAGCAAGTGAAGGTGCTTCTTTTTCTTTGGTGAAAAGCAGGTATTCTGCTGAAAATCCACTGTCCAGCCCTGATGTTTGGCAACAAGATGGTGTGTGGTGGCCACATATTCCATGCCATGTCCTTTACCTTTTCATCAAAGTGTTCATATGTATAAAATTATATATATAGCAAATATATACCAATATATATATACCAAAATATATATATTCCAAAAGACAGTTATGTTGGCTCAGCACTAGAAAAAGTTTCAAAGAACATGTAATAGGTGCACAGACAAAGACCACCACTGCTTGAGGGTTAACATTTAAAGCGAATGGGTCTCTATCATGAGATTTTTACTTACTGAATGAACACCCAGCTGGTCCTTGTGATCTTCAAACCTGACCTCCCACTCTGATGGATGGCCCAGTGATGGTTTCATATCCATCAGACCAACTCGGCCATGATGAATGAATCTGTCCTCTGTCCGTCATGCATCACCTCATGAAGGATTGTTCCTACTGTAGGAAAGGAATCCATTCTCTTCAACCCACTGATTGATTAACAATGTGTGTGCTGCAGTAAGCAATTATGATTTAATAATTCACTTCCTGACAAGTTCTAAAGAGAGTCAGTCTTACATTCCTCATGTGACTATGAAGTCTTGCCATTTGAAGTTGTAGCACCCTTCAGGTTTCTTTAGCAGACAATTTGTTTTTGCCAGCACTTTTTATTTGTTTATGAGGCAGTGCAATGCAAGAACCATCTTATCATCTTTGACCTTGAATAATGTACTTTGATCAACTTTTGATATCTCTATCGTGAAGATAACAAAAAAACCTTAAGAGAAGTCTCATGTTTAAAATGTAGTTGCCGCAGTATGCATATTGTTGGTCTTACAGTTGAGCATTTTAATGAAAATAGTCTCTGAACCAGTTATCAGTTCACCCTTTTTATGCATTTGTGGAAGATGCTATAGAGTCATAGCGGGAAAGTCAGCAGAAATGTATTAAATGCAAGCCTTTTACTGACCTAGAAGTGCATCTATGTAAAAGAAAACAACACAATTTACGTAAGTAAACAGAAATTGTACCTGTAGCACAGTGATATTTTCCATTGCCTGTTTAATAACAGAACTGCATTTAGAACCCAAGCAGATGTAATGGCTGCAGCAGAATATGGTCATCAGGGGGATATTTTCAAAGCTATGGTTATAAAGTATGTGAGAAGAACATCATGAGTGTTGCATTCTGAGGAACCTCTACACACATCCATTTAATGCCTTTTCCACAGAATTGAACAGGTCTAATAAGAGGGTTCAATACAACCATATATTTGTTGGTGGTTAGCCAGCTAGCTATAGAGCAGCCACGCTATTACCCTCCACCCTGGTGGAGTTTAGACAGTTCTCAAGGAGCAAGTAACTAGCAGAGAGGTCAAACGTAAAATACTGAAACTGTACGAGGAGGTGCCATCTTTTCAGATATTAAACTAAGGTCCTGATTAAACTGGGTCTAGACTCTCTGTGCTCATGCAAAGCTTGATGCGGGAGTCCCCGTGCTGTCCTGGCTTAACTCCTAGTCTGACTCATTCAGTGTGCCCCTCAGTCTTCCACCAGTGTAATTAGCTCACTGACTTATTCGCTCACTCTCCCCCTTACAGCCACACAAACACACACACACACACACACACACACACACACACACACACACACACACACACACAAACACAAACACACACACATACAAACAGACATGCACACCAGCAGAGTGTCCAGCCCTTTAAATCTGTCAACAGCAGTAGTGGACATCAATAGATAATAGACAATAGATATGATAGTTATGTTGATTGCTTCCTTTATTTCAGTTCAGGATTATCCTAGCAATTATCTCTCAGTCCATGGCTAAGTCGCTACCACCACCATACACATACGTTGACTATTACTGGATGCAACTGTGCAACCTATTTGTACAAACAACAGAGAGATTAACTGCCAGCAACAGTGTGTATGACTTAGGCTGAATCCCATTACACCCCTTGGCCGTACCCCTTTCCCCTATCCCTCCGGTTTGCTCGTGCACGTGTAGGGGTAGGGGTGTCCCATTTCCCCTGAGGGCAGAGGGGTAGGGGGAAGTGGTAGGGCTATATACCCCTCCAAACGAAGATTTTTCAGAGGCACACTCCAGACGGAGGGGTATGAGCATTTTCTCAGAATGCCTTGCGAATCACCAGCAAGATGGCTGCAACGACAAGTACAGAGACCAAACTAGTTCACAAAAGTATTTTCTCCATTATTTACGGTTGAAATATTGTGTTAACCGCTGTATTGTCTTAAGTTTAACATTGTTCCAATGCGTAATGGTCATTTTCTTTATAAAATACAGACAAAAAAAACGCTAGTACTGTATTAAGTAGCGTAACTTTATTTGTGACCTTGAGTGATCGGTTGATGCATGGAATTGCATGGAAGTTGTGAACGAATTGCGAGCGTCGGTGCAACACAGTTATTTCGATATTGTAACCCAAGTAATTGCAAGCAATATCATTGGTTTAGCCTTGGAAACTCTGGGGTTGTGTTCGTTCAAATGGTATGCGTGTCATTCTGCTGTGACGGTGTTACCTTTTTCTTTTGGGAACCGCGAATGCTAGCTCATTGCGTTTGTAACAGTTTACAAGCAACTGACGGCTTCACTCGTACTTGCTGCCCCGAAGACTAGCATTGTAAGCCCATTCTGCAGAAACGGTAAAAATTGCTTAGTTCAGAATGCAACCGTAAAAAGATGACAATAGCCCACGCAACAGAGACAACCACAGCTGCAGTCGGCATGTTGGATTTCTGGCAAAAGCTTGTCACGTCTGCTTATGTAAAAACTGGCAGAGACTACTGATGACGTATGTCATTGTTGAAGTGGTGTCCCAATTCATAGGGGTTGACTTCCAACCCCTACCCATTGTTGCTCTGTTTCAGAGGGGAAGGGGCAAGGGATAGGGGTAGGGGAAGGGGTATAAATTAGAAATGGGATTCAGCCTTAGTGTTATCCTATGACACATCACGGTGAAGAATGTTTGTTTAAATACTGTATTTGTTAAAATCTATCTATCTATCTATCTATCTATCTATCTATCTATCTATCTATCTATCTATCTATCTATCTATCTATCTATCTATCTATCTATCTATCTATCTCTCTCTCTCTCTCTCACACGCACACACAGGCATTTAAAGACAGAGAAAGAAAGAGAGGGAGAGAGAGAGAGAGAGAGAGAGAGAGAGAGAGAGAGAGAGAGAGAGAGAGAGAGAGAGAAACTGATGCACCCACACACACTTCAAGACAATTAGATGCCACAGACTAATGCCCTGATCCATGAAGAAACAGACAAAACTGATATCAGTGCTGATGAGACATAAACATGACGCTTGACAGGCGTCTCGAGGAGCACCGCACAATAAATGTTTTTTTTTTTTTACTGTATTTATAATAGAACATTACGAATTGTGGGTCCACTACAGCCACATACACCATTCCCCACTCCTCCTCATACATAAACATCAGACAGCAACGTGGAGAAAAAAAAATCAAGCTGTAACCTCTAGGATGTGCATCAGCCAGCACTGGGTCTCATAACAAACATCCAGCCGCTGTCCATTCAGGAGGAACATTAGTGCTAATGCATGCAAATGAAATGCTTGTTTATGGAAGTTTGAAGAGATTCTGTGGATTGCCCTTTGCTGTCTCTGGCGTCTCTCTGTAGTCTCAGAGGTGCAGTTAAAGGCCATTTAGCAGATGAAAGAACGAAAGACTTTCACCTGATAAGACGTCCCGCTTCGCTTGTTTGTCCTCTTTTGAGTGACGGGTGTACTCTCGAGAGTGTTACAGCTTTGATGTCAAACACATGCATGCTGTAGGAGATGAGTGTGTGTGTGTGTGTGTGTGTGTGTGTGTGTGTGTGTGTGTGTGTGTGTGTGTGTGTGTGTGTGTGTGTGCTACAGGGAGTAATGAACATGACAAGCCTTATGTTTGTAATAACATGGCATATGGTGTAAAGTCCTGTGATGAATAACAGGAGTCCTATGATTTATTGGTAGCATTGGTGAGCAAAAGCTGATGGGTGGTGTTACATCATGTAAAACTTAGAAAATTAAGTAATGAAAGTATTGTTTTGTAGGCAGGTAAACCAGCCCCTCATACTTCATTTAATTTTGTACAGAGGGTCTGGCAGTACTGAATTGAGAAATTATTTCTTCCTGGAGGTGTGGACTCTGAAGTGGCTCTAACTTTACCCAATTGCTAACATCTGGTTGTCACGTATGTAATTAGCCTGCCTACACACTACAACTTAAATGTAGCACACAAAGGGTCCTATCACGCTGCGGTGCACTGTGCATTCGCAACATGCGCATGCTGTCATTACTATTCTCTGCTAGTGCATCGTTCGTTTTTTTCTGGCAGAAATTCACGTTGTCTACAGTAGATAGGAGATGACACTGCGCCCTCACGGGCGTGTCAGTGAAAAGAAGAGGTGTGGTCTGGCGCAAAGCTCAATACAGCAATTGCTAATACAGCAATGTCAGTAAAAGCACTGCCAGAGTCTCTGTACAAAATGAAATGAAGTATGAGGGGCTGGTTTACCAGGCTAACTGTTTTGTTGTCTTTTCTTTTCTTTTCACTGTGCCATCAGATGATTGCCTTATATTTGGAAAAAAATATAAAGCAAAATGTGCTGAAAGTGAATTATGAAATATAAGTGAAATATTCTAAATATTTCACATTTTAACAGTTGACATAGATAATGTGGTGGCTGACTGTGCTTTTTGTCAGTGGTTTCAATGGAGTTCTTCATATTTATTTGGAAGGGTGGTTTTAATGAAAGATAGTAGTCATGGTTAAAGAAGCTGCAGCACAGACCTCAGACATGAGCTCATTAAAACAAAGCATACATTGGCTGACAGGCAGCCATCATTTTAAGCTTACAGCAGACACTGACTCCTGTAATGCTCTGATATTCCATGTAATGAAGAAGGGGGTGAAAAGAAAAGAGGATTATCTTAAACTGGGCCTTTTTTCCCAGAGAAATGTATCAGTACAGCCAGGGTTGGGGATCAAGAGTAATCCTAAATCTCCTTAGCCTTTGTGTCATTTGAAGAGATATTGGTCTAAATGTCATGCATTAGCTATCAAACACTCCAAACACTGTTTCATGTAAACTACAAAATTGTATCTGTTGTCATAAAAAAATAAAGAAATGATACAAAACTGTCAAAGGTTAGATGGCTTGTTGTAAATGTACAAGTAGGACAAGATGACACGTAAGTAACACATCTAGTCCCAGTCAAGCATTTTCCTCCCCTGGTAGTTACATCTTGGCAAAAAGGCCACTGATGCGACATGGTTGACTTAAATACATTTGAAAAAGTCCTGCACTGTGTCCACCATATTAACTGCACCCAGAGGAGACTGACCTAAAATGACCCACTGTGAGACCCTTTCGTCTGGCCTTGATGAGTTATTATGCCGTGGGGTCCTCGGTGTCTCTCCATGCCACTTTCATGAACACGCTGTAAGGCAAATCAATAGGGTCCACCCTCCCTGCTTCAGCTCCAAGGCATGACTATTACTACTTTATGTCATCGCCCTGTGGTAGAAGCAACTTGCACACAGACACACACACACTAAGCTCCATCTTTTTAATGGATGTAAACAGAGGGGGAAATGAAGGAAAAGACTAACAGTCAAACGTTTTGGACAGTGAACTCTGAAGTAAAGGATTAAACTGTTTTTTTTTTTTTCATATTTGCCTCAGTAAAGGCATGCCACGGCATTTGAGAAGAGCGGAGACAAGCAAAAATTGACAAAGTAAATTAAATCAAGCACCTCTGTGCACCATTCATGGAAACTGTCTGTAGGCAGACAGTCAATAAATAAGTACAAAGTAGAGTTGGCGATAACAGAGAAACAAAAACAGCAGTATCCTTAGTATACTGTATGCTGAAATAAACATCATAGTGTTTGTTCAGTGAGTTTTAACAGTCTTACATTTCAAGACCCTGTAAATATAACAGCATCTAATACAATGTCATTTTTCTATGCAGCAGAAGAGCCTTTATCTCAGTCAGTCTCCCTGCTGTGTTTCTCCCACTGAAAAACAAACATGTCTTTTAGGTGCTTACACACACATAGACACACACAAAAGCAGCGGCTGTTTGGCATGTCAGCACCTTTTATTGCTGCTGGATGATTTATTGGTGTAGTGGAGCGATGTTTGAGTGGGAGGGAGACCCTAAACCACTTTGGCACCAGTTTTGAAAAGCTCTAAAATGCCAACTGCCAGGCCTCAGCATTCACCCAAGGCTCTCATTCTCTCTCTTCCTCTCGCTCTTTCTCTTTCAGTCATCCTTTCTCTGTTATTGTTTCTCGAGTCCAATTACTGTTTGACCACCTGTTTTGTTTTGGCTCTCTTTTTCATTTATGCAGAATGTTTAGAATGCTCTTTCCAGTTCACTGGATGGTGATGATGTTGATAACTTTATCTCCTTCAAAACATAACGCACCAGCCAACTTGTGATCTGTGAGTGTGGAATGAATGTTGCTGTTAGAAGGTGGCAAACATTTCTGCTTTCTTTTTCGTGAACAGTACAGACAAAAGCACAGCTTTGAAAGAAAGTACTTCAAAGACATATGGCTATCATATCAACCATGTTCTTGAAACGTTGCATCTTCATATCTTCATAGCTATTTGTGTGGTGACATATTTGTGCAATAACGTTATTTATTAATAATAATAATAATAATAATAATAACACAACAGCACATTTCATACAAATGATGTCGCTCAAAGTGCTTCAACAGTTTAGCAAAGGAACACAGGACAGAAATACATATGACAAGCTTTGTGATAGTATATTAGCACCAGAGAAACCCATCAAGGCACTGTGGAGAGCTCTACTTATGTCCCCCTAGGAGCAAGCACCAGGGCGACGGGGACGAATGTTTGCATTGCTATATTTTAGGTTGAGGAAAAAGCCTCAGGCAGTAACAGGTAGGTCTTCAGTTGCCGTTTAAAGGTGTCAATGGTACACTTATACCATCCCCACCTGAAGACTTTTTGTTTGATGGGTAAATTAGAAAAATCCTGGATCCAGATGGTGATCCCGATCACCACTAAAAACGAATCAGTTCTAAGTTAGCCAACTTCTGATCTATTCCGAAAAATTCTTCGAAATCCGTCCAGAACAGGTGTATGCTGTTAACAAACACACAAACAGACAGACAAACAAACAAACCAACGCCGGCAAACGGCCTTGGTGGAGGTAATAATGTGTAAACCAGTGAAGTTGTTTCAGAGGATGATGAAAAGTTTTACCTGGATTGCATTCTCTGTGTTCGCTGCTGTGTTATCCACAAATGCACCTTTTTCTTTCCCAGTGCAGACTGATACATGGTCCACTTTCTTAAATGCTTTCAGCATAATTCAGACTTCACAGCTGTGTTAGTCCTTTGATAATTACCCCATTTGCAGAAATGAGGAGTTTGTCCTCCAATGTCACAGGACAGATGAATTTAGCTAAACCCACAACCAAACAATGACTGATGTGTTGTTATGAGAAAGCAGGCCAATGTGGGATTCATCTTAAATCTTCAAGGCAGGACACCTAGTGTGCTCTAGGGAAATAGAAAGTTCACATTGTCACATCATTTGAAAAAGGAAAGCATTTAGCATGTACTGCTACAAGTACTGCAGCTATTTGTCATGCAAAAGTTTTGGCAAAGAGCTGCAAGTTCTTGGAAAGGCAATAATGAAGCACAAAACTTTGTGATGAAATATATTTGAAAGATTCTTTGAAAAGATGCTTTCCGGCATCATGCTGTGTCAAAAAAGAATGCATATTTGAAATTTTTATGAGGTGGAAGAATGCACTTTTGGTTACTTTGTTACTTTAAGCAAAGGTTGAAATAACTCTCAGACTCCCGTTTTGATATACTGACTCAAGCTCCCTAGTCTGATGGCAAGCATTTTTGAGGCCAGTCTAGTTTATTTAATTCTAAATAGTTATTACGTATTCGATTAGTGATGGCCAGACAGGTAGTCAAGCACTGAAGTGCATTGATGTTGTTTTGTTTAACTAAAAAACAAAGCTGTGCGTTGTCAACATGTCGGAGCCATGGAAGTCTGAGCTCTTTAATGGTGGTGCCTAGTGGTGGCATGTACAGCGAGAAGAGATCGGAACTCGGGCAACTTCCTTGTGCAACCCCATAGGATATGTTGTATGTTTAGGATACACAGTCACTGAAGCTAACATAAAATTGTCTTCCTGTACAACTTCCTGTAAGACATGTTTGACTTAAAGAAGTTTAGTGTGTAACCCAAGGGACCAAACCCAGTTTTCAAGACGATAAAGAGGTATGTTGTGGTTGATTGTGTCAAAGGCAGTCCCTCAGTCAGGCCAGGGAGAATAACAACAGAGACCTTTTCTGCAGCAGATTTAAGCTGAAGGTCGCTGACTATTCCAGTTCAAGTGATCTCTGTGCTGTGATTTGCACAAAAAGCTGTTGTTTTTATTTTAAAACGGATTTAGCTGAACAGTCATGGAGAGAGAGAGAGAGAGAGAGAGAGAGAGAGAGAGAGAGAGAGAGAGAGAGAGAGAGAGAGAGAGAGAGAGAGAGAGAGACTTTATTGTCATTGAAGAGTTGCCTGTACAAGGAAATTAAGCAGCAAGTCCTCTAAGGTCCAAGAGTCAAGTATAAAGTGTCAAGTACAAAAGCTATAGATTACAAAGTACAGAAAAAAGAGAACAGGACAGGGGGGTACAAGGGCATAATAAATAATAAATAATAAATACATAAAGTACAGGGGGTATGGAAAGGAAAACTGAGCATTGCACATTGCTTTGTGGCTATTGCACAGGAGAGAGAGAGAGAGAGAGAGAGAGAGAGAGAGAGAGATAGAAAGAAAGAGAGTGTGTGTATGTATTTGTGTGTGTGTGTTGTGTGTGTGTGTGTGTGTGTGTGTGTGTGTGAGAGAGAGAGAGAGAGAGAGAGAGAGAAAGACAGACAGAGACAGAGAATGTGTTAATAGGTGAGAGGTTCTGGATCAGAGATGAGTGTGTTAAGTCAGTGTGTTAATGAGAGAGTGCAGAGTGGAGTCTCCTCTTCTGTAGCAGTGTTGTGTGCGGCTGTCTGTAGGTGAACAAGGACTGCACTGGGATGGCCTGGCATCGATCAGCTTTGCTCTTCACACCCTGAGAGTGCAGCACCATCAAGAGGGGGTCAGGACAGCGGTCAGACAACAAAGCTGACACTAACTCATCTACACAAACACAGCCACTTACTGTGCACACAGCTAAGTGCTCACATTCCACAGCTGAAAGAAAACTGCCTCTCTGTGTCTCAGTCTGAAGTCATGTTTGTCAAAGCTGCACCAACTAACCAGATTTTTTTTTTTTCAAAACTGCTCAAAACTGTGTTATCCTCAATGGGACATATCATCTACACCATGCAGATTGAACTATTTTTGGCTTTGTAGACTTGGGACCTGATTTATTGCAATTAATTATAACTGTGGCATTGAATTATTGTATTATATCCAGATATAGCCATGAAGATTAAATTTATTTAAAACATTAATAAAATGCCCATTTTATCTTTTTTTTCACTTGGTCCACTGCTTTTTAGTCCAAGACAAAAAGTAATGCCAAAATATAATATTATACTTACATGTGATGGCATCTCATGTACTACTGGTCTTCTGCCTCGTTAAATTCCTGCATAGTTTTCCTCTTCATCATGAACACAGAAAGTCACATCAAATTCACATCAAAAGCTGTTCTTGTTATGTTAAAGATGCTAAAGAAGCTAAATCACTAATACCATGATGAGCTTGATACATACTATGTAAAATCAAGGGAAACCACATGCTGCTCCTGTGGTCTGTAGAGGGTAAAACATATGCTGTGTTCTTAAATGCACATATACTATCTGCCCCTTTGTCTTCTTAGATATCTTTTTGTCATCTTACCATCCTAAAATACAGGCTGGTGGTTACAACATTGTAATCATTCTCATTTGTCATTGTGATCACCTATCTCCAAGTGATGAAATTAATTCCCATTGGTCATTTTGATCACACAGCACACTACAGCACACAGAACAAAATCCAACCTCTGCGTTTAACCCATCACACGTCTGAGCAGGGGGCAGCCATGACAAGGGCGCCCAGGGAGCGTGTGTGGGGACTGTACCATGCTCAGGGTTCCTCAGGGGCACCTCTAACAGTTGGTGGATTTGAAACTGTGCCCCTGCAGTCCAGGTCCATAACCTTATCTTGGGATTTAAACTTATGACCCTCAGGTTACAGGTTTCTTACCTCAACTGCCAGGTAACCACAGCCTCTGTTAATGTCCCCTTCAAGCGATGAGTATCTTTACCAAGACTCTCCTCCTGTGTAACAGTGGCAAGTATATCACAGGTAGCTACCATCTCCAGCCTCACTATTTACAACTATTAATGTAAACAATTAATATCCCTCTTCTCTTTTTCTGCTCAGCAATTATTTCAAAGTGGCATGCAAAATGTGTGGTTGTCCTCTTTTTTCTATCATAAATGACATTCCACAAAGACAAAAGAGCACTTGTGTGTTTAAATGCCACCCCTCCATTCCTCAGACGTACAGTCCAGCAAATGTGCTTGCTCATAGTGAGTGCTTCTAAAAAGTCACTTTCAAGTCAAAAGCATCGAAAATCACTCTGAGCTTTTGCGACTGGTGCCCTCCCTCTACTGGCTCATGGATTGGTAGTTGATGGCAGATTTGGCCAGCTCGAAGTGGCTCTCTGAAGGCCTAATAGTGGCAAACAGCTCCACACAGATGACATAATGATGGTCATTTGGCAGCTAATGTCACCTTGTTGCTTCTCACACACCACTGTCCAGTTACCCAGTCGTCACAATGCAGGGGACAACAGCAGAACTACAATGGAAGATGAGAAAAGAGAAAGAATGTTTTCTCTGTGTGTGTGTGTGTGTGTGTGTGTGTGTGTGTGTGTGTGTGTGTGTGTGTGTGTGTGTGTGTGTGTGTGTGTGTGTGAGAGAGAGAGAGAGAGAGAGAGAAGAGAGAGAGAGAGAGAGACAGAGTGTGAGAGAGACAGAGAGAGAGAGAATTTGACAGAAAGAAAGAGGGGTAAGGCCTCACAGAGATCACATTTAATCTGTAAG
Source organism: Coilia nasus (assembly GCA_027475355.1). Lineage (NCBI taxonomy): Eukaryota > Metazoa > Chordata > Actinopteri > Clupeiformes > Engraulidae > Coilia > Coilia nasus. The sequence continues at coordinate 26,503,189 of CM050203.1, read as the reverse complement.
GTGATACTTGAGTAGTTGTCTGTGGTTGGACTGGAAGGGATTTGCTGGCTTGTGCAGTACCACTCTTTATTTGTACCAGATTTGAGTCATCATAATCTCTCTCAATTCACTTTGTAGGGACAGACTGTCCCACAAACTATTTTCCTCAGTCATCTCTCAAAGTCTCTCTGTCTCTTTATCTCTCTCTCTCTCTCTCTCTCTCTCTCTCTCTCTCTCTCTCTCTCTCTCTCTCTCTCTCTCTCTCTCTCTCTCTCTCTCTGTCTCTTTATCTCTCTCTCTCTCTCTCTGTCTCTTTATCTCTCTCTCTCTATCTCTTTATCTCTCTCTCTCTCTGTCTCTTTATCTCTCTCTCTCTCTCTCTCTCTCTCTCTCTCTCTCTCTCTCTCTCTGTCTCTCTTCTTTTTGATTAGGGAGAGTCTAGACAGTCACTTTCCATTCATCCTCTTCAAGTCCTTGCTGAAAAAGGGGAGAGTGATATTAATCACAACGAGACTTGCAAAGTGTGTCTTTTAGTTTCTCAATTTTTGCTCCATTGAGCTTGTTCCAACCCAGTACACAGAGCTGTAAATCTGTGCTGGCTTGTGTCTTGCTGCTTTGAAACAGTCTCATTATTATTCCTTTCCACGGCCACAGCTGGCAACAGAATTTTGCTCCACTAGTTTGGTTTTGAGCCAAAACAGTCTGTCTGACTTTTTCATGGCTGTCTAAAACAAAATGTTTGACTCATACATGACTCATTAAGGGTCATGTATCTGACAAAAATAATCAATCAATCAATCAACCAATCAATTAATCAATTAATCAATTAATCCATCTATCAACCAATTAATAAATTAATCAATCAAGTCAGTAAGTCAATCAAATGGCCTTGTGTACCTTCAGTTTTTAAGACCTTGTGTTTTACAATACTTACTGAATAACCAACACTATGTACAGCACTTTGGACTGTGTAAACTGACATTTAAATGTGCTTTAGAAATAAATTTTACTTACTTACTTACTATGTGCAGCAGTGTTATTGCAGGTTATCTAGTCAGTTTTCATCAGTATGCTGCCTTCAAAAGCAATGACAAAAGATTAAAGCTAGCTTTTCCTATTGCCAACCTGTTCTAGCAAACTCATGGTCAGACTTTTGTTTGATCTGTCTGTCCATCAATCCATGTCAGACACAGAGAGAAGGAGTATGAGGAAGGAGAAAGAAAGAAACTATGTAGCTACCAGATCTGGTTTGCTATGCAATGATAGCAGCACTGTCTCTTCACCGGAGCAGAAAGCAATGTAGCAGATTTCATCATAATGGTCTACATTTCCCATCTCCTCATCTCAGCTTCTCTGCTGACAGTCACCACTGTCAGTGATTTCCAGAAACACATGCTGTCATATTGCAGGCCTCAGTAACTTCCTTACATTAAACCTGCGATATCCAACATTTGCACGTCTCTGTGTCATCCTAGGCAACCGAGCTGAGTAAAACCTCAAGGGGTTTATGTCCGCAAGACGTAAAAAGTTTGGTTTTAATATCGCAGTTGCCTATGTAGCACACAGAAAGTGAATCTCATGCTCATTAAAGGAGAAATTCGGTGTAAAATGAACTTTGGGTATGTTAAAACATTATGAGGAGCAAAACTACACTAGCCTGTTGCATTTCGAATTTTAGTATTTTTACTGTTTTAGTCAAAAAGGCTAACAATGCTAGTGAGCAGGGCACAGAGGAAGCTTGAAAACATTGATACTTTTAAACCATTAAAAAGCTCAAAGTAGCTCCACACTTCCTTGGTAGTATAACAAGGGCAACTGGAATTCACAACTAAACATTGAGAACTTTGTAAGTTTTTTTTGAAGATTGTGCACTTATTCTACGGTGTCTTACTCTATACATAGTGATGTTAGTTGGTTTAGATAAAACCATCTGCTAAATTAAATGTAATGTAAATGTAAAAAATATGGATTTTATTTAACTGTAGGTCAGCTCAGGTTCTGTCAGGCTGGACAAAGGGAGGAAAAGGACTTCTCCTCAGGGGCCAACATAATGACCATGCCTAATGCATGATCCAATTAGGGCTGTTCAAATTATTTAATTTCCTCCATCTACTGTTTGTGTAAGTCCTTATCTAATCCAATATTTGAAAGAAAACTTACAGTAAACAACTACTGGGTAGCTTGGACAGCTGCCATATCTCTTAAATTAAGTGGACACTAACTTGTAAGACCATTTCTCTCTCTAAAAAAATTCAATATTTGTCTCTCCCAACCATTATGCTCAAGGCTTTTGGAGTAAAACAAACCCAAGGCCTAGCTGCTTTTAGGACACACCACACAATGTAGCAAATTTTGTTGTCAGGGTAACAGCGGGAGGAAGAAAATGGGTGAGCAGGAAAGAAAACAAAATGTAGCAAGGATAACAAGGGGAAATGGTCTCTGAAGAGGGACAGGGACGAAGATGGAGGAGGGAGGAAGAGGGAGCCAGAGAGAAGGAGCGAATGACGGAGGTTGCCTGTGGAGCACGCTGACAGCGAGAGTAGGGGGCTGGCAGTGCACATCAAGCAAGGCCCCGAGCAAGGGCCAATCAATTAAGTATTGATGAAGCGACAGAAGTTTGCCCTCCGCTGCCACCTTCTGGCTCAGGGACAGCCCCTGCTGTGGTGCCAGGCTGCTGGGCCGACAGGTTTCAAGGACCACACACACACACACACACACATACGAGAGATAGAGATAGAGACAGAGATAGAGAAAGAGAGACAGACAGACAGAAAAAATAGACAAACAGAAATAAACACACATGTACACACACACACACACAAACACACACACACACACACACACACACACACACACACACACACACACACGTATACAGAAAGATAGAGAAAGACAGACAGAAAAAAATAGACAGAAGTAAACACACATGTACACACACACGTACACACACACACACACACACACACACACACACACACACACACACACGCACACGCACACACACACACCATATTCACCACTGTTACCACCCCAGTATGAATACTCACACATCCAGTCAGCTCTGGGCTCTGGAGGGGGGAGAGGGCAGACAGCCTGCATGTGGAAGCTGGAAGAAGCCGCCAAGCCAACGCTAGAGGCACTGCTGGGAACCAGAGAGGAACCCTGGCTGACTTTTACAAAATCTGCTTCTTGAACAGCCCCGTTACACCAGCTCCCACAGCTACTTCTATCTAATCCAAGGTGACTTTAAAGGCAAATACCTGTAGTACTTGCACACACACACACACACACACTCTCTCTCTCATCACCCCCCCCCCCCCCCCCCCCCCCTCTCTGTCACACACACACACACACACAAACAACCAAACAAACACACACACACAGCTCGTCATAATATTGCTATTTTGCTATTTTGAACATTTCTGATTTTCACTTAAAAAAAACACTAATAGGATCATACATATGTAAGGATACGCTGATGATTTAGTTGTTATGGTGGATAAACAGAAGGACGTAGATTATCATATTTGTGAGGATTATGGACAACTATCCTCTGCCAAAATAAATTGGTCAAAGAACTTTTTTATTTCACAAATGGTTGGACAACTTACCAGCTCTTCCTAATGGCTTTAATTGGAAAATATGTGGTTTCGGTGTTTATTTAGGTGACAACAATTTTAAACAGAAGTACTGGGAGGGTAGTATTGAAAAGATGAAGGGGCGTCTTATGAAATGGAAATGGCTATTGCCACATTTATCATACAGAGGGTGTGTTTTGGTTATAAATAACTTAGTGGCTTCTTTTTATGGCAAAGATGAATGTGTATTGACCCTCCAGCTAACGTTCTTGCAAAAAGTTAAACACTTCTGGTTGATTTTTTCTTTGACCAGTTGCCCTGAATACCAAGTTTTCCATTTCTGCCTAAAGAAGAGGGAGGCCAAGGACTCGTTCTTTTGGCCAGCAGAGCTGCTGCCTGTCACCTACAGTATATTCAGCAGTTTCTCACTGTGGCTTGTGAAATTCTGTTTACCTTGGGAGACTTCAAACAAGACAAAACCTTATTTTAAATGGATCCTACTAAACTGAAAACAAATTCAGTTGAGCGGTGTTTACAGTTTGGGGGTTGTTTAAGATGAAAGTACCAGATGAAGACATTTCTTTTATATTTTTTTATATATTTAGGTTTAAAGTAACTGGCACTGCTGCTCTTGGTGATCTTTTGTGTCAAAAAGTTTTTAACCTTGACCCAACTTGTGGCTATATGTGGACCTGAACCTAGAAATGTTTTAGAGATGGCAACACAGCGCTGATATCCATACTGATGGTATTTGATTAATAATAATAATCTTGTATATAGCATTTTAATGTTGAAACATTTTATTATTATTTCAAATCCCTTGGTTGGTTTTGGAACTCTTGTATTAGGATCAAAAGCTGTGTATGTGTATCTGGCTGAGCTAGGAGATGTGAACAGCTGGCTTCCTTAACCATTTGGTGGGCCTCTGAATAACTATCTGTCTGTTGAATTAGCATACAGACAAGGTTGACATATTCTATGATCTGATTAGGAAGACACACACTGTACTACTTAACAAAAGACCACTGCATATTCCTTTTGGGGATGGTAACCTTCTGGAACACCCATTGGGTGTCTACAACATTTAAGTTCAGAATAACCACTGTTTGAGTTAGTCTAGTCTTGTGTTGTAGTCTTGTCATTTTGTCTCGTCAGTATGTGTATGTCTGTCTGTCTGTTAGTCTTTGTCTCCTTGTTAAGAATAAACCTTGTTCCTGATGTTCAACCACTAGGCTGACTGAGTCTCCAAATTCAACTAAAAGTAATTTATTTACTTTTAATATGTGTCACGGGGCTGATGTTACAGAGGTTGAGGGCTGCCCTTACTGCAGAGGAACACAAGATGCTGAGGGATGTTGGGAGTGACATTGTAGTTCCTGAACCAAATGATCCCTTTCCAAGACTGTTTTTGTTATCTAAAGATGAGGATTGTGATTCTGACCTTATGTACAAAGCAAAGAACAATGGATTTTGATTAGGTCATTGACAGTGATGTACAGGAACTGTGTCAAGGTACTGAATAAAAAAAGGCTAAGTTGTAGAACTGATATGCCATGGTGTAATGTTTTAGCGTTTAACAGTGTTATAAAGCTTTATGACCCTCTGGAACGTGGTGCTGCTTTCTGATTGGTTGCTAGGCATGCAGTAAAATCGTATATCATGCACACCTTGAAAGTAGTTCTGGCAAAAAAGTTTAAAACTTCAGCACCGTTCCATATCAATTACCCAATAGAATGTACGTACCTACTGTAACCGTCCCTATCAAACTTCACAATTTTGGCAATGTGGAGTTCAATTTCCATGAACTTAAAAAAATAGTAAACCGAAAATAACAAATAAATCAACGTTTTGGAATAAGTATTGCATGTGTTGCGTTGCTCAATCCAAGCTAGCTAACTCCTGATGAGTAGTAGCAATCACCTTGCCAAATGAAAGGTAACCTTGACAACCAATTTGGCTGGTGACTGAAGGCTGCCGTAGCGCTCTACTTAACGTTACAAATATTAGGCTACATTGTAGGCCACATTGTAGCGAAACTGAGTCTAAGTTAACCCTCTAAGTTAATTGAGAATTATTTTAAAAACATTCTACATAATTGAGTGGCATTAACCGGGTCATAAGCGGGGTAACATCCTCCGAGGCGTGCACTATACAGTTTTAAGTCAACTTGGCGGAGCAAACTTCCCTCCGCTTCGCGTCGGGAAGTTCTTAGGCTCCACCTCGTTGACTTAAAACTGTATAATGCACGCCTCGTCGGATGTTACCCCTTACTGAATGGAGAACTCTGTATTACCAAACAATACAACCATTAACAAAAAAAAAATCTGTGATTTACAGTGGAGGGTTTTTCATGGAATAGTGGGCACTAATTCGTCCATTTCTGTTATGAATTCAAATGGTAGGTATAAAACAGTAGTTCATGCTTTTAATCATGTAAGATTATGTGCTTTATTAGATTTTTTCTTTAATGAACTATTTTACAAAAGCAGAACTGATCAACTTTATTCTTGAGCAAGATACTGATTATGATATCCTTGGTCATTTTGGAGGCTGATAAGATCAATGATAGAAACAGAATTCTTATTTTACAAATCTATAGAAAATCTTGATGTATTAAAGTGTTTGGTTTGTTCTGTCATAAACAAGGATTTACTGTTTGCACAATGCTTACTGTAAATGACCATGAATATATATACATTATATATTCATTATATAAATTATATATATATATATATATATATATATATATATATATATATATATATATATATATATATATATATATATATATATATATATATATATATATATAAATTTTATTTCTAAAAGATTTTGTAATATAATTTGTATATACAATATGCAATGTATATAATAAGAAAAAAATAATTTCTAATGTGAAACATGTAAAATATTTGTCTTTTGTAGTATTCCTAAAATCAAATCTCTCTCTTTTGTTCTCTCTCTCTCTCTCTCTCTCTCTCTCTCTCTCTCTCTCTCTCTCTCTCTCTCTCTCTCTCTCTCTCTCTCTCTCCCTAGACAGCACATTGCTCATTATACACACAATGATGAATGCATAATGCTATTTCTCCTTGTTTGTATCAATGCAGGCAGGCAGGCAAGCAGGGGGATTGATATTCCCAGGCAGTCAGCCTGATGCACTTGAAATAGATGACTGTGGTTGTCATGTGAGCAGATTTTGGAAATGTCTGCCAGACAGTCTGTCCTGTTCAATATATGAGGCCCGCCATTCATTTTACTACCTGCGAGATGCTATGGGAAAAGTAGTTTCATACTCGGATTTAATGGTATTATTTTATTGGGTGTGACAGCTGAGGTGAATGAGGATCACTGAATTTGATGTCCTGTTGTTGAGTTATTCCTTTTGCCCCCCCCCCCACACACACACAATCTCTCCCTCTCTCTCCCTCGATTGCTTCGTCTCACCGCTCTCACTCTCTGCTCTTCTCTCACTCCCATTTTCTCTGTTCTATAGTTTGTTTTGTACATTTTGCAAACCTGAACAACTGCAGAGGCAGCTGATTGTAGGCTGTATTTGATATACGTAAGACTAAAGTTACTTTGAGAATTCATAGATGTTCAATGCTCGATATCTCAACTGCCAAACACCATGTATCATCCAGGTACATCCAGAAGTGAAGAAAGAAGGGTGAAACGGATCTGACACTGATGTACAGTACAATTAACAGCAACACAACCTGCAGATATCTAAGCAATACAGGGTTTCTGACAGTTAAAAGACAAAGCTTTGTGCATGTGGGAAGCAATGCAATAAGAGGATTTGTATCAGTGAGGGATATGTTGGAGAGCCTCATCCAAGTTGGATGAGTAAGAAAAACAAAAAGAGCCATTTTCAATTCAATGAGCATCAATCCAGAAGATGGATTAGAAAAAAGGGTCTGGAGCTCTCTCTCCCTCTCTGTCTCTCTTACTCTCTCTATCTCTCTCTCTCCCCCCTTCTCTCTCTTGCCCTAAAGGCAGCACTGGCAGATTAATAATTAAATGACAAATGTTGGGATGTGTCATTTGGCAGAGACCTCTTCCTCCTCTCTGAGCCAGCCAGCCAAGCTCCCCTCCTAAAGCCTCGCAGGCTCCGGCGGAGAGGAGACAGCGTGTGGCAGAACAGAGAAAGGGAGCGGATGAATGAAAAGAAAGAAAGAAGGAAGGACAGAAAGAAAGAAAGAAAAAAGAAACGAGTGTTGAAGCGCAGAAAACAAAGCTGTCAAGGAGGCCAGCACGAGTTTCAAAAGATTATTTTTTATCTGCCTGCAGGAGAGCATCTGCGAAAGGGCCTGCTGTGACATGGACTCAGCTGATGCCTGTCTGTGTGTGTGTGTGTGTGTGTGTGTGTGTGTGTGTGTGTGTGTGTGTGTGTGTGTGTGTGTGTGTGTGTGTGTGTGTGTATGAGCATGCACACACAACAAACAAACAAACACACACACACACACACACACACACACACACACACACATCCACACACACACAAAAAGCGATCTACACAATCTACAACCTACAATATTTGTGTGTGTGTGTGTGTGTGTGTGTGTGTGTGTGTGTGTGTGTGTGTGTGTGTGTGTGTGTGTGTGTGTGTGTGTGTGTGTGTGTGTGTGTGTA
>CM050203.1:26475000-26492500 GCA_027475355.1 Coilia nasus | reverse complement strand
ATGACTCATGATCCTTGACGTGCCATTATAAGCATTGCACTGCAGTTAAATGGAGAGTTCACAAAAAATGTTTCTTTTTGTTGTTATTCTGAGAAAATGACTGACCCAGGTTGAACCAGGCCATCACCCCCCTGCTGTGTGTGCATAGCACAGCTCAGCACAGCAGTGCTCCAGTGCGGTGGGGACACGGCCAGCAAAAACGCCAAAATGAGAACGAAACCTCCAGAGGAGCCCGAGTGCGGACGGCTTCCTTTATTGCTGCAGTCATAAATACGAGACGGCTGTACATCCGAGTGGCTTGTGAGAATGAATGATTTCCCCAGCAGAGCCAAAGTAGCAGATGGCAACAGGACAAGCCCTGCCAAATGCACACCATGTGACAATGTGGTAATGGAGAGAGAGAGAGAGAAAGAGAGAGAGAGAGAGAGAGAGAGAGAGAGAGAGAGAGAGAGAGAGAGAGAGAGAGAGAGAGAGGGAGAGGGGGGGAGAAATAAAGCGACAGAAAGAAAGCGTGAGAGAGAGAGAGAGAGAGAGAGAGAGAGACAGAGAGAGAGAGAGACAGAGAGAGAGAGACAGAGAGAGACAGAGAGAGACAGAGAGAGACCCCCTGACTAAGCCATAAGTAAGTCCAGATGCCAAGCTATCTAATAGCATTTTCAGGTAATGATATTGGGCTGACCACATATGAACCAAGCTGTCATAAATCTGGTCAAAAGCAATTCATCCCACAGAGGGAATGAGCTATTATGATTAATGATAAAATGACATTTTGCTGCTATTTCACTGCTGTGTTGCAAAAATCTGACAAAGAAACTAATTTGAGGAGCATTACTTTCCAGAGTCTAATGAAGCATACATCTGGTGATGAAGAAAAAAGCTAAGCAAATCAAAACAAAACACAAAAAAAGAACAGAATGCTGCCCAACACTTCAGAGACATTTTGTATTGTGTTGCCATTTTGCATTAATGGGGGAATGTGTCATTGTCATTATGGAAATGTGAAGTGTTTACTTGTTCTGATATATACTGTTGTGACACCCAGAGACACCTAAAACAATGTCTGCATTTAATGAATCCAGGGTAAAAGGGACTTGAATTCTCACACTGTCTTTGGCATGTGAGATGTTTTCATTACACTCTGTATGAATAATCACAATCAAAGTGTCACTCCAGCATCTTTGCATTTCAATTGTCAGTGTTCTTGTTGCTCTCAATTCTTATGTTTTGAATCTTTTCACAAAGTAATGTTTTGTGTTACTATTTTACATATGACTTACAAACACACAGTAGGGGAGAGAGAGAGAGAGAGAGAGAGAGAGAGAGAGAGAGAGAGAGAGAGAGAGAGAGAGAGAGAGAGAGAGAGAGAGAGAGAGATTGCCTTTGAACTGTCCTCAGTGGATTGTACAACTTCAGAGAAGAAGCGTTTCTGCATTAATTCATCAGGCACTATGTTGTGCAAACGTCCTTGAGCATAAATGTTCTTTTATTGAACCCATTGAGAATGTGGCCAGGTAAAATACTATAAAAGACAGCATGATCACAGGCTTTGGCTGTAGAACACACAAAGGCCTTTTTGAGTGTGCCAAACTGAGAAACAAAGTTCAATAATGCTAGTCTGCATGTTGTATAATTTGGTTGAGAGAATTAGGAATTTCTCGTTCAAGGGAATGACTAATTCAGTGATGTATTGTGTCAATGACACAAGTTTTAGGATTCAGAAGTCTGCAAATTAAAACTTTTAAAGATGTGTGTTTAAAGGACGAAAGTGAAAGAATGAAATGACCTGTGGCCAAAAACATTATTCCTCTTTACAGTCATCACTCCTTGGTTTCATTTCCAAGGTTATAGCACTGTTCCTCATGTTTGAAATTCTTGTTACTGCACATGTTTGAGAACAAACGTATTAAGCAGGAAAAACACAAGCACAAGCACAAGCACAAGCACACACACACACACACACACACACACACACACACACACACACACACACACACACACACACACACACACACACACACACACAATAAGCTCTTTTTTTATTATGGCATAAATACTTTGATGTGTGCAAAGGATCTTTTATGTACTTTACTGCATGCTGAGTTGCTATATCCAGGGGGAAAAGGCAGGCAAACATAGAATAGATCCAGCTTTGTGTCAAGTAGCAAATCCCATACAAGTGGGTATTGTTTTTTGTTTTTTTCAGCTTGTTCTGGGGGACTTTAGTCTTAGATAAACTAGGGAAAGATATAACAAAAAAAACAAGAACTTCAGAAGATTCTGGCAAAGACAAACAAGAGTTTTAGTGTATATATTTTTATACACGCAGTAAGAGGGAGAGATGAGCTTCAAGGATTAATGTGTGTGTGTGCGTGTGCATTAATACTGTGTGGGCGCACGTTTGTAAATTCCGTGTTCACAGTTTGCTGAAAATCAGAAAAGTCAAAGAACTAGCTGAAATGTAAAAGTTTGTAATACTTTTGAAGTCATGTATCTGGTAAACATAAAACGTGTTTCAAGATGGTATGGAAGATTGAGGTTAATTTGAATTTAGGTTATATAACAAAATGGACAAAAGTACTAATAAAGTCCTTAATATCCTTAGTCATGTAATTACTTTGAACTTCTTGTCTGCATGTCTTTTTATGGTGGCTTCACCTAGTCAGACCATGAGGTAATTTGGCAGTTCCAGAGTATGGTGCTGTTTTCATTGATATGTTGACAAAAAGAGTAAAAAGTTGGTAGAATGTCAGCAAGGTTAAGCAGATCTAATTTGAACTAGCTGGAGGAGAGTCAAAAGGGATCCATCTTGTGATTCTGTGTGAGTACATTTCTACTCCTTCAAAGGCTCTCTCCCTGAGACTGGGCCCAGGCATGAGCCTCTCACACAGATTCCTCCTTTGTCTAGACGTGGCTGAGATGGTCAACTCAGTGGCCCTTCTGACATCGCCATCTGTCCACACCTACTCCTTTGTGTAGGAGGCATTCTTTCCAGATGGTAACACTGCTTGGAAAACTGCATTTCTTGCCCTTACTAAGAGACTCCGATCCTCCAAAAGGGTTGTTTACTTACCAGCTGTGAGAAATGTGTGGTTGATATTTACAGCACATCCAAAAATAATCTTACAGGAGCCAGACAAATGCCGCAAACTAGATGACGTTGTACCCTACCTGTGTAGGCAGGTGTGTAAAGTGTCATGGGATATAGGCCTGCCTCTTATGTTCTCAATTGCCTGATGAAGTCCCTGTGGTGGAAACGTTGCCTTGTTTTTTATATATTTTTAAAAAAAGGGAGTCTATAGATTGGTGTACAGTGTCATGACCAACCACCATTTCAGAGCCTCAAAAAAAGGATAGCCTCACTTTTGTGGACATCAGCCACCCTCAGCCCACCAACTTGTCTGGAGCAACTAGGCAGCTCCCACCAGACCTACGCAGGGGAGATAGGGGACTGACAATTGTAGCAAATGTCGTCTACACCTCAAACATTATTAAGCACGGCTTGGAAAATGGTATGCTGATTTTAAATCACACCTTTATCTTTGGGTGTGTAGCTGACCATAAGTGCTTTTATCCACTAAGAGGTCCAGTCTCACTATGCCTGGTGCAGCGATGGTGGAATTATGAACCTTGTCCACACATATACAAGTAAGGGATCCTTTAGAGGAATTGTCCTTTCGTTTATAGGCACTCCACTGTCTCTGTCGTATTGTAACATTATACAACTAATAGCCAAATGCTATAAAAGCAGTGCCAGATTTCAATGCTTTATTGGTAAAAAAGAAAGCATAAAATTGAGTGTGAATCACAAAAGGCACTAACAGAGAGAGAGGCCTGTAAAAAACACAGACAAAAGATACGAGGACTGATAACGCCATCACAGTTCTAAATTGCCATCTGCCTCATTGATTTCTGAGCCTTGAAACAGTTTACCATCTCAATTTTAATTAAGCCAGTTGGATGAAGATGCATGATGTTATTGGTTTGCCTTAAATGAAACTAGCTCTGTCACTAAGGGCTGTGCTGTACTGTGCTGTAATCTCTGAGAGGGACTTCTAACATTTGCTTTCTGCATGTTATATGTCTTGCACAATTATAAATATATTTTAAGATAGTGTTGAACCCTAATGTACAGTTGCACTGATGATCTTATCTTACTGATGAAATATGAAGCAAATCTTAACAATCTCCCACAGCCTCAACTTCTGACCTCTACATATTTCCCACGCCCTAAAGCAGTGCAAAAGACAAGCCTCTCCTGCCCTTAAATAAACTCCTCAGTTGATGCTGCATCATATATAAGATGCTGTGGACCAGCAGACCAGTCTATTTATAAAACCAAAATTGTAATATATAGTGTGGTATGAGTACATGTGATTTCACACCATACTTTTTGCACACAGTTCATCACAAGTGCGCCTGATTGTTTTAGTGTGCGCGGCTTGACTATAAATATGGACACACTGCGGTAGGAATGTGCTCCTCCCAGGCCTGTGCTCTGAAATCTGCCATCAATATGGCACATTGGCCATGCAATCCAGCTGACATCCCTCTGACTCTACACCACACACTGGAGGAACCTTATCATCAGTTCCCACTTTCATCACCCTTTGAGATGGCCGTCCTGCATTCCTCGTCTGTAAGAAGCCACAAGGAGAGAAAAAAAGGAATGTGCCACATCAAGTCCTTCAGATCCTGCTTCTCATTGGCCTCCAGCTCCTCGAGTCTAGCAATCTGAGACCAAAGCAGCATTTTACCAGTAATCAAATTTGCTCTTTAAAGCTGACGAGTTGCTCAGAGCCACAAGAGAAATGTTTCTTTTTTTCCTCTAAGAAGTACTTGTTCTCCTCTGTTGTCTAGAGGTCAGCCACTGATCTGGTGGTAAAAATAATACTTTCAAATGAAAGAAGACAAACAGATGTGGCAAGATCATGAAATTCTCATGGCTAAAATTAGCATTGAAGTATATTGAGATAGACAGAATGCAGAGACAACTTACTGTACTTGGTAGATGAAAATTGACAGTGTCTTTTGCTACTGTTAAAGTCAGCAACTACTGTGGGTATTGGAGGGCGGGAAACAAAAGCTGTCAAAAAAAGCTGTCAAAAAAAGACAAGTGTGAATGTGGATGTGTTTAAAATATCCTATGTGACCTCAACAATATACATGACAACTTTTTAAAAAAGTATTAACTTCTTTCTCTTTAATGTCATTGTCAAGCACAATGACAATATTATTCCTGTTTTAAACATACCCCCAGTTTAAATGCAAGATTAAAAAGTTTGGCCAGGAGAATGAGCAATACACTGTTTCCAAAATTATCATTAAAGCAGTAGCCACCAGCCATAATGATTCCAAACATAAATAAAAACATAACATGACTATAATGAAATGGACGTATCAGTACTGCATAAGTGACTAGAGTGAAATGAGGGAAGTGGAAGTGGTGTTTGCACCAATGTCTAAGTTCTGTGTATCGCCCGGTGCCCAATTCCAAAACAGTGAAGGAGGGCAGACAACGCACACAGAGGCTGAATGATTTCATGAATCTGAATTAGATGAATACGCCGAAAACAATACAGGCTGTGCAGAAAATTTGAGAACAAAAGTTTTGGATCTCAGCCCATCATCAGTGTTTCCAGAACTGTTAGTACTGCATAAATGTGGTGTCAGAGTGTCCAGCCACCATCTTGCACCACCCCAATTAAATGGTGTGGCCAGGTCATGGAGTTAACACCCAATAACTCACACTTCATTCCAAGAGCACTCCAACCTGTGTATGTCAGACCAGATGCCCCAGTCAGATTGCTAAGGCTAATCTATGCATCACTATTTGCCTTAAAGGTCAGACGAGCTAAAGCTGAGATCTGTTTCAGGTTGAGGTTTTTCTTTCCTCCTTTGACCAACAAATAATAGCAATGGTCAATGAGCAAAACACAACACAAAACAAACTAACAAAACCACCTTGAGTCTTAGCTCAAAATTGGAAATTCTTTGCTTCTCTTGAACTATGCCATTAATGGGTGATGATGATTTGCATTTGTGTAATAAAAGAGAATAATACATCATTAGCCTGCAGGCAACACTGATCGATCATTAACCAACAGAAGCACAGAAGACTGTATGTGACTCTTATTATTATTATTATTATTATTATTATTATTATTATTATTATTAATAATAATAATAATAATAATAATAATAATAATAATAATAATAATAATAATAATAATAATAATAATAATAATAATAATAATAAGCAGTCAATGCCGTGAGACTTTTTGCTTCATACAGGCTGATAAACACTTCACACTCCACCATGTAAGCAATCACACAGAATTAAAACAAGATGGAAAAAAGGAATAACTGAGGGGGCATACAATGCTGTGCCTCGGTTGTCCTCCTGTGCCTCACTCTGTTCATTTCTCTTACATCCTCTGCACTCTCTCTCTCCCTCTCTTTCACTCTCTCTCTTCCTCCCTCTCTCTCACACTCTTTCTCTCTAACCCTCTTTCTGCCCTTCATCAGCTCTCTTTGAAATGATGAGATTGCTCATTGTCTCTCATCCTCTTTCTTCCTAATCGTGATATTAGCTCATTTTCCCGCCACTCACCTTGGCCAGGGTAAATGAAAGGCTTTCGGGACTGTGGCAGGCAGTGGCAGGCAGTGCCGGCCATGTAATCCAGTGCAGGATGGACACCGGCTGAGTCACAGGATGAGGATGGCCGAGCGAGAGCGAGATTAATCACCTGCACTAACACCCTCATTTGCTCTGAACCCTGCCACCGCCAGCCGCTCCACCGGGATAAATGCACTTGATGGACAGAAAATATCTCTCCGATGGCCTCCCTTCTTTCTTTGTCATTTGTTCTGTCTTCCTTGGCCTCTTTCTCTTTCTTTCTCTCTCTCTCTCTCTTTTTTTCTCTCTCCAGTTTCTTTTTATCTTCTCTCCCGCTCTCTCTTATGGAGTGAGGGGGCCATTATTGGAAATGAGGCGTAAAATGTCTCCTCACAACAGGCCGACTGCCTGCCACCTCTTGCTCATCTCCTCACCACCCAACCTCTGAGAAGAGGGTGTGTGTGTGTGTGTGTGTGTGTGTGTGTGTGTGTGTGTGTGTGTGTGTGTGTGTGTGTGTGTGTGTGTGTGTGTGTGTGTGTGTGTGTAAGAGAGAGAGAGACAGGGAGGGACCAAGAGAGAATGCGTGAATTTGTGTGTCTTTGTGTATGTTTGTGTATGTGACTGCCTTTGTGAGATTGTGTGTTTGGCTCTAACTATTCACAGGTCAGTTCATCCGAGTACCCTCGCCTCCTCTGCCAGAGGCCTCGCATCAGTCAGCATGTGGAAATGAGTCACACCAGAGATCTCTGCAACTCTGCAGCTACGCCTTGTTCTCTCCAGGTGTGATAGAAAACAGACATGCTCATCTCCTCCACTTAGCACTTCTGTCCTATTTCTCAATCCCTATCCTTCTCTCTCTCTCTCTCTCTCTCTCTCTCTCTCTCTCTCTCTCTCTCTCTCTCTCTCTCACACACACACACACACACACACACACACACACACACACACACACACACACACACACACACACACACACACACACACACCAGAATTACATACTGTATATAGCCGTTGTTACAAACATTTTATCTGCTGTTTCTCAGACTCTTCAATTCAGTAGGACTTATGTAACTTTCAACAGAAATCATGAGCAAACCAAAAGGTTTTAAACATAATGGCAAAACTCAGGTGTATTAGTTTTAGTTGAGCAAGCAGGGCTTGATTTAAGATGGAGGAAAATGATTCACTAACTGAGAAGAACCAGGCAAAGAAAGTAAGAGTTTTTGAGTGTGTTTCAGCATGGATGACACTTTAAAATTATGCCACAGAATTAGACAAAGAAAGATGGCTGACATTGCTGGTTGGGTGGATTGGTGGTTTGATGAAGGAGGGAGATTTAGGTGAGTACTGAGAATGGGCAAAACACAGGTGAATTACATGCTAATAAAGTTACCCTTAGCCACTTTTACAGAGACAAAAGAGGCATGGCAAAGGGCTGCAGAGAAGCACAGTATAGAAAATGCTAAATGCATGTCAACAATAAAACATTCAATTCCATCAGCATGCAGAGGCAATGATCATTTGCACTGCAAATCTTTTTATGCAGAATCTCAATGTATCAAAATAATACCGTGACAGTGACACAAGATTAGGAGATGTGGAATAAGGGTGGGTGTGATTAGCTGTTAGCTTCTCCGTGTCAGCCTTGGATAATGTTGACAGCAGAGGTCATTTCTGCTCCAGCACCTTAGAGCTGCAGGTTATCTGCTCACCAGTAATCCTGTAATGAGATGCTCAGGTATTACTACATTTTAATTTATCTCTTATCACCATCAACCATTAAGACTGAAACGTCTCAAGGCATCACTGTCATGCTGTCCAGTGCAGTTTGATTCAAATTACCTAGGGGATGGTACAGTTACATTGACATACTCATTATGAGTGGTGTGTGTTTGTGTGTGTGTGTGTGTGTGTGTGTGTGTGTGTGTGTGTGTGTGTGTGTGTGTGTGTGTGTGTGTGTGTGTGTGTGTGTGAGAGAGAGAGAGAAAGAGAGAGAGAAAGAGAGAGAGAGAGAGAGAGAGAGAGAGAGAGAGAGAGAGGACAGACAGAAAGAGAGAGAGAGAGGGAGAGAGAGAAGGGGCATTCACATAAAGAGACTGTTACACAATACATGCAGTTCGTACAAACAAATAGACTGCTATTTTAATTGTTACAAATACACTGGTATTTTCAATTGAGCATATAATATAGGCCTGAATCACAACATTCAACTTACATGACTTCAACAGGTCAGCTTCCTGCTCTTCAAATCACATTTATTATTGCAGCCTGAATAGGCATACAGGCATATAACTGCTAAACAGGACACGCCTTTCGTAACAGTTAATGTTGTAACAGGTGTTCGATCCATTCACAGTTACCATGAAATAAATCCAGAAATTGTGCAGCTATGGCCTATTTCCACTATGCACCAAGCACATGTAAACGGCCCCTGAGGAGAATTAAGTCACACGCTATCAGCTACTGAGTGTGTATGTGTGTCTTGTAGTGAGACAATGCACAGGCATATTCCACAGACAAAACTGAAATCTTATCATGTATCTTCATTTGATGATAAGCAGAGAAGCTTTATTTAGGGAGGTCTAAATACAATACAATTGGTTGGAGCATGTAATTTCAAACATCTATTGGATTCCTGCAGGGTATTTAAAGGAATCTCCTCGTGGTGCAATATCCCAACAGTAGAACCTAGACAACTGTACTGAAAACAGGAAGAGCTGGCTCATACTTTGTCTATCCTAGACAAGAGATGAGCCAAATGCATATGGGCTATTGCCTGGATCTTGCAAAGATCATTAATGCAGCCGTTGTACTGATAAGCAGCTGTCACGACCAGGTGCCAAGTAGAGGAAACAGAATAATTAAAACAGGTACAAAGCACTTATCTATTTAGCAGACATACTTAGTTAAATTCATGCAGTGAATTCTCCTTATTGGAACCTAGTGCTAACACATTGAAAAGAATGAGGACAAGGATATGATGGCAAAGTTGCTACCTGGGACCTAAGACACAGCTTTTGTCCAGTGTAAGGCTGTTATTACTTTCTGTCAGCCCCTGTTATGTCAGTCACTTTCACAAAGTTCCAAGGCTGAAGTGGAAGAAAGCCTTGTACATATTGCATAAGAAACAGAAACTCTGTCAGCCACCATCGTTGTTTGGTCTTTCTGGGTTTCAGACAGACACAGTTTTCTACGAATCAGAAATAAAAACACTTTCCTAATGTATTATCCCTTGCAGGTCCCTCAGGCTGCATACAAAAATGAATCATCTTTTTTTGTGACTGAATATGATTGAATGGTTGAGCTGAGTTAGTTTACAGTTTTAGAATACAGTATTAGAAATCAGACTGCTTACTCCATTCAAACTGACAGTACTTTTTATTTCCTACTTTTGTGTTAAGTGTTTTGAGTGGCTGGAAGATTTTTATTCAAAACTTGTGCCTTCTCAAAAGTGCACAATGCACAATAAAAAAGAAGTGGCAAAGAGTGCATATGACTTGGTTCATGGTTATGTTCTGAAACTGAATCTGGTAGAAACACCAGAGTGTGATCTGGCAGTGTTTGTGCCTGAGTGTATTTATGGCCTTGTGGGCTGGCATGATGCTGTTGTGACATGTTTTAAAATACCATCACACAGCACTGAGTGGTGGAAATCTTTCTCTTCTTCTCAATGCACACCTGCTGTCATATGAGATCAGAAGCACATCTGCTGTGGAGCCAAGATGTGTCAGTGTTGTGATCAGGCTGTAAATTAGTGCAAGTATGAGTGTAAATGAAGTGCATGGGGGTGAATTTAGACAGAAAACAGTATGGAGAGAGGGTCAGATCACAGCTAGACACACAAACCAGCTGCAAATTAAAGTTAACAGGAGCAGCAAGTGGGTTGGCCTGGCAGAGCTCCTGGTCTCTCTCCCTCCTCCAAGCCCCCAGGAAGGCGCCATTCTGCTTCAGGAAAACAGCCAAAGCAGTGGGGTGGAGTAGCTGTGGGATGAGTAAAACGTGTGCAATTACACACATCGTTCTGTGACACAGACACATATGGAGACCACCATTAGTTGTCTTGTAGTCACTGACAGAACCATTACAGGGCAGCCGGCTAATTGGTTCCTCCCTGTTCCACTCATTAGGCCAACAAGCTTCACTCCCATCCGCTCTCCATGGGAGGTCTTCTGGAGGTCCACTCAGCTGGTGCAAGTCAATCAGTCTATCGGTCCGGCCCGTCTGTTTGCCTGTCGACTCATGTTGTTACACTCTTTGACAGCTTTATCTTACTGATTGGAAAGCCAACATGTTTCAGTTTCACATGGCCAATGGTTGCTGGCTGTAATGAATGCCATATGTTGGCCAACAATTACTTTTAGTATTACCTTCTGAATGTGTAAGCTTTCTTATGGCCAACAGAATGCCAAAGCTATCCTATTATCAGTCTTAGCTTTGTTTTTCTATTTGTACTTCTTCAGACACATTTGTTCATGTATCCATAATTAGGGTCCCTTCATGTTTCCAGACAGAATGCTGTAAATGTCTATTTTCCTACACGTACTGTATATGCTGAATTTAAAGTCACAATGAAAAAAAGTGAGTTAATATGCAGCTGTATTGATAAAACACCAAGAAAGTTTCCAAGGCCCTGTCAAAGTTAGAAAGCCTTTATTGCTATGGCTAGGTCAGATAAACCTTTTAAAAGACTCTGACGCGTTTCAGCAATCAAGCCTTCATTAGAGTTTGACTTGAAATTTGCAGAAACTGTATTCCAGCATTTTCGTTTTTCTGTTCATACATTACTGCCCATGTAACATGTTCCGCTCGTTGGACTTTCAGTCATCTTTATTAAAGTGTTTGCTGCACACTCTGCTGCTGTAATCCTTCTCTGAAAGCACTTCAAACCGAGTTTGCACATCAATTTGAAGAATGACCAGCCACAAATGCAATGTGTCAGGGTCATAGAGGGGCAAACGATCAAAGCTTAGACCCGTATTCGGCATTGCACAATGTGTGCAATTCGACATTGCACAAAAAAAACATACTGCAATCACTGACAAGCTTTTCCCATAGACTACATATAAGAGAACTGGACAAACCCTCTGTGACTTTCTCTCAGACCAGATAAGGCTTATATTCACAGCAGGACCATTCTGTTCATATTATGTTGGTCACATGAGTCACACTGTTCCATCCATACCTACACCAAAGTGATGGGCAGAATCTGGAGGGTCCAATGAAAATCACACTGGCTTCTCCAGCCCCTGCATTACACTGGGTGTGACAGAATTAGTGAGGCAAAGAAAACTGTGATATTTGGCAGAGAAACCAGACAGGGTCATTTAGTATGGTATAATAAAATTGTCATAATACCTCATTAAAATACTCTGTTAGTACTAGTTGTGATTGATAACATCAATATGACGTGATAGGAGACTTTGTGGCTCAAGCTTCCAAACTGTGAGTGTGTTTTGTAAAATATGTGTGCCCATCACTGATTCGTTTTATAATAAGGACAAGGATCTAACACCTCAATACATAATGTATGAGACAGAGCAGTAATTTTACATGGCTTTAATTATACGTAGATAAAACTTTTGATAACTGGGGAAGACTCTGGACTGGACACTGCTATTAGGGTGAAAAAGGCAAAAGACTACAATAAATTTGTCGATTTAACTACTGAATTATTTTCTCTGACTTTTTCCATTAAACGATCACAAGAGTAAAACCTGTACACAGACAGCCACCACACACATACTGTAACTCCTGCTGTAATTCCCTATAGACATATACATTTTTTCCACTATTAATGTGGTGATCAGTCCCGCTACATTTAAAATATGGATTTCTTTCTTTCTTCCATGCTGGCATCTCGCCTCAAAATGGGACATTAGGCTTTCTTCAGTGTTGCCTTGTGAACTCCTCAGAAGAATAGACAGACTTTATTATAGCTCCCTGCCCATAGGAATCACTGGCTGCATGTGAAGCCATTATCAGGATCTTCATACAAAGGCAGCAGCATGTAATGACATTATTACAGCCTTAGGCAGACAAGCTGTGGATCCTATACTATGGGCAGAAAAAGCAATTTGGATATCAATTTAGTACTGCGGGATTAGCCTAGCCTGGCTATCGCGACTTGTCAATGCTCTGAGAGCATTGGTCTGGCCAAGCTGTGTTGTAAATCCATTTCTCAGAAGGCGGGCTTAACCCGCCTCTTTCAAATGCCTCTGTTTGCTACTGGACGAAGCTTCAACCAATCACACCCCTCTGTCCTCTGATGTATACGTAGCGAAAGAAACTGCTTGATCCAAACAAAAAGTAGTAGTAATCTGTAGTCATATAGCAATGGCGTTAAATGATTTTTGTCGGACTTGTGAGATGAACATGAGAGTGGCTGGTGTTGGTCATTCAATATTGATATTCGAAAAACGAATCAGGGCGATCAAAGGCGACATGACCACAACAACAGCGCCCGCGCAAAGCATGGACTTGGCTACCAGCGGGGCTAACTGATAAATTAAACTTTTACCGAAGCCGGTCGGTAGCATTGCAAAAACGCCCTTTCCCGCAACAAATGCTTCAAGGGCTGCCCTTTGCTCTATTTTCAGATAGAACTTCCTTTTGAATTCGTCCTAAACAGCAGCTACAGATGCATTGAAATCTTATGGTTGCTCCACGTTCGCCATGTAGACAGTGACTGAGATAGATTTCCGGTCGCCAAACTACCGCGTCATTGCCTTTTGAAATGCTCCATTTTCATCGGCCCCCTATCTGAGGACTGAGCAGAAATGGTTTAGATAGGCAGCTTGGCCAGACTGACTTGCTCGCGAAATGTAAATGCAGCGTCACAGGCAGTATGGGCACGCCCAGGCTAGGATTAGCCACTGTTCACAAAATATTGTGTAACGCTGGCATTCGACTAATGTATAGAAAAGGCATGGATTGGGGTGTGAATGAGGTTCTCAGAAATGTCAGCAAAAATGAAATAATGAATTACTCAGATCTTTTTAAATAACTAAATTTGAATTCATTGAAACAATACAATTATTCAGTCTTCAGTTGTGTTGGTACAAGTGGAAACTGGCATCACACTGTTGTCCTCGTTAATGACTCTCTTTTGGTCTTTCCAATCTCTTAACATGGATATGTCAGTAAGACATTAATGAAATACATATACAGTGTCAAACATCAATTGGAGCTCTTAAATGTATAGAGGACCAAAGTGTGCCTTGTGGTGGCATTAATGCAGAGATGATAAGGTACGCCGAATACAATATGCAGAGAAAGAGAGGAAGATTGACAGAGAGGGGTGGTGCAGCATTAGATAGAGGTAACTGTGGCTCTTTTTCAATAACTTCCTTCTATTTTGATGAACTCCATTATTGAAACTCTCACAGGATATATATTCACCTACTGCATATATTCACTAATAACAGTTAAAAGTGCGGTCGTTTTTGAATCTGAAGCTTATCTTATCTTCCACCTCACACATCACCTGACACACAGACACACACACACATGCCTAGGAAAAAAAAACAGGGCAACTGGAGCAGAGAGAATCTCACAACACTGTGGATTGAAAAAGAAAACATGATGTTTTATCCCTGTGACTGAAAGTAAGTCCAAGATCCCTGTCCTTGTCAAGGACAGTATTAACGCCAACATACTCAAGTCCCCAGACACACACACACATACAAACACACACACACAGAGAGAGAGAGAGAGAGTGAGAGAGAGAGAGAGAGAGAGAGAGAGAGAGAGAGAGAGAGACAAAGAGAGGGAGAAAACAGGGAGAAAGAGTGAGATTGTGTCACATGAGCTAGATGTGATGGGCAGATGTGCTGTTAAAAATATGAGAGGAGGAAATGGAGGCGAGAGAGCTCAAAACCGTCTGAGTGAGGAAGTCTGAGTCGTGGAACAGGACGTAAATTGAGTCTGCATAAAAGAGCTGGAGAATCCTAGCGAGATATAGATTAAAACCCTACCAGAAATAAAGGTGTTTCATTTCAAGCCTGTATGTCCAGTTTCCGATCACCTGAAGGTGAGAAAGTAGAGACAGATTCCTCTATATTAATTACAGGTTTCTGTCCCCTCCACTTCCAATGATATAAACTTATTTTTTACTCTATATAAGAGCTACTCAGTTTGTGTATGGGCTTGCTGGTAATGTCTATTGGTTGGGCATACTGTATACATGATTAGGATACACTTTTGTTTTGTCACTTTGAACCAAGAAGCAGTAATGAGACTCCTGTCAGTGGTGTTTGCCTGTGCGTGTAGGTGTTTCTGTTTTTTTTAGATATATTTGCATCTTGGCACCTGTGCTTATACACCTGCATTCAGAGGCTTGTTTAATTTGACAGACTGCAAACTAATTAGGCCTGAGTGATTACATCATCGTTACAGGGGCGCGCCTTAGTCAGTAGGTACAGTACATGGCTCCTGGTTACCATGGGACCCCACTTTGGACTGCAACACTGAACAAGATAAACAGCAACAGCGTTACGGAATTTTAATTTTATTTACTTCTATTTAAGAAGAAATGGAGAATGAGAACGCTTAAGGGCATGGGCTGTACAGAGAGAAGCTAAATATCAGCGGCGAACAGCGTGTTTTACAGACATACAAGCGGCATACATGCAAAACACACTTTTCACAAGTAGAGACTATAGCCTTTGCTACACATTTCTGTATTTTAGATAAATCATCAAGCAGTGTGACATGCATGACCGTGACAACACATTGAGTTAACAGTGACTACAAATATTGATTAAAAAGTGTTGAAAGTACTAGAGAACTGCTAATGTATGAGCCGTTTGTATCATGTGTCATGAACTGTGCTGATTCAGATTACATAACAATGTGAGAGGCCATTAGCATAAAACTACACCAGTAAACTCTCAAACTAATGAGGCTAGACAGAACTAGACAAAACCGCTTTTCTTAGTCTGTTGTGTAGAGGCATTTTCAGCTCTTTTAGGCCCACGTCTCTTTGTATAGCTATGTCATATTTATTTAAGAATTAAACTTAATGTGAATTCATACTTTTGATGGATATAGAAGATTTATGGAGAGTTGAGGATGTATTTTCAATTTCTGAGGACGAACAGATCAGTACCTGCCTCCAGCACAAGCCACCAACTGCTTAAACATAAATCTCTCCCTCCATCTTTGGCCATTCGTCCTTCGTCAGAGCTGCACAGTCATCCACGGAGACCGAAACATGACAAGGCCTCATTTGTCAGGGAATCATGAAAGTGAAATGCCCTGGAAAGTGAATGACTTGTTGTAGCTCTGGTTGTAGCTCGCAACCTACAGGGAGGTGCCCTAAAAAGCACTGGTGCCTTTCTCTGAGATGGAGCAGTTTAGTGGTGCAATGTGTATGAAGGCTATGGCACAATCAGCTGGACTGACACTAAAAGACACAAAGAAGAGAAGGACGACAATGAAATCAGAGCAGGCTTTTAAAAGAGAGAAAAGTCATTAAAAGTCAATGCCATTGTCTCACAAACTTGTCTCAACTGATTCACTAACTATTCACTCAAGTGGCATTAAAGTGGCACAGACGGGCAGGCCCACTGACAGTCTTGGCTGGGCCCAGGACAAGATAATCTGATGGGGCCCCCCCTCCCACATTTTATAATTTAAGGAGGGACCAGTTCTGGGTCCCCCTTTCCCTGGGCCCGGGACAAGAGCCCGGTTTGTCCCCCAATATCGGCGGGCCTGCTGACGGGTGGCTGTATACCAGTGTCACCATGGACACAGAAGGATTATGTGGTATAGAATGCATGAAGCTCACTGCTTGTGCATTAGATGCCCTTGTGTACCCCCCCCCCCCCTCCCCCAAAATAACAGCTCAGATGTTACAATGCAAAAACTGTTTTGCATTTTTGGAGAGAGCATCTCCTTATTTCTGTACATGGTTGGAGGCATGTTAATGTTGCTACTGTTTGTCCTTACACAAACATGATCCAAAATAAAGAGAAGTAGAGCTGAGTGGAATGGAGCGGAATAGACCTCAACACACAAACAAAAAATGCCTTGAAGCCTTTGTCTTGAGGCGTTTGCCTCATGGACTTGAAGCGTTATTTTTGTCTTCTTAGCTGTTGTGGGTTAGGGAGGGCAAAGTCATGGTTTTGTGTCAGGATCAATAAGCACAGCCACATCATGAGCAGCTCAAAATTGAAATTGATTTCTGAGCAGTGTTATTTAAAAGATCCAAGCAAACATGCTTGACTTCTGTGGCCCAGACTGTGTAATCAAACAATATTTGTGACTTGTTGACAAAAAAATAGATTTGAAATACAAATGTGTACACAGACGTGTGTGTGCATTTGTGTGTGTGTACAGTATGTGTGTTTGTGTGTGTGTACGCACACGCATGCTCAAGTCTGCATCCATGTGTGTGTATTTATGTTTGTGCTCTTCTACCGTATCCTTAACTCCTCTTCAATGAAATGTGAAGTTGATGACACCGATGGAATTTTTGTGTCTCCACTTCACCTGAATGTTAATGCTGCTCACTCTCCCAGGTAGCTGTTTTAAAGGCAAACTACATTTCCATTCAGATCTCCTTTGACCCTGAGTAATGTTGCCTTTTTGCTGAATCTCAAAAATAAAACCCTCATGAATTATGGATACCGGTGTTTGCATTTGAGAAAATAATATGTTACAATGCACCGATTTCTTTGGATCACACACGGGGATTTTTCTTAACTTGCTTCATACATATTAAAATGGGCTTTCCTGCTCAAGGCTCAAGCATAATTCAGCAAAATATCATAGATATGCAAAATACATGCTCAGTGCAGTGGGTTTGTTGTGTTATTGGCCACATTTAGTAAATTCAATGTTGTTTCTTAAAAATAGTGGATGTAATGCTACCATAGTAATGTC
>CM050203.1:26462500-26467500 GCA_027475355.1 Coilia nasus | reverse complement strand
ATATACAATTAAACACACAAATGTTTGACAAGCACACACACACACACACGCACACGCACACACACACAAAGGCACTACCTGTAGTGTTACTTATGCCTGTGCATTGGTAATGAAATTGTGTCACGGGTCAAGAGGCTCAAGATATGCATGCATGCAAAGCCACTGAGCAGAGGTAAACATACAGAATGTGACATAATGCATATTAGATGAATAATTCACATATAGAAATATGAGCTGTAGCCTGTCCTCATTCCCAGGAGTGCTAGCCTGCCCACGATGACCCATAGCCTAGAAACAGCACACACATGACGGATTTACTGTGGCTAACAATCATCAGGTTTCAAAATAGGCATCATCTCCAGAAGCTGTCATCTCCATGGATACTGGGGTCATGACCTGAGGGCAGCACCGGGTTCAAAGAAGACAGGAAATGGGAATGTCTGTCACTGTCATAAATATTAACTGAGGCGCTGGTGACCATGAGGGGAATCAGAGCGTTTCTCCTCGAGGGCCGATGAGATGGACTGAAGCGCCCCTGTTTTGTCTGCAGGCCTAGGAGACATCTGCATGACCTCTGCTGACCCTGGCATGAGTTTGACCTCCGACCTCTTATGTCAGGCCGTGCCCTTAGGATGGTCATGTGATACCCACTGATGGTCATGTGATACCTACTGATGGTCATGTGATACCCACTGTAAAATGTATGATATACCAGTATCCCAAGCGTACTGTGATGTTTACGCAACAGACCCATCAAAACTAGGTCACCGTGTTTTTGTTTACTGAAATAAATTCCTGTGCCATTATTTTATTCTGACAGGCTTTGTGTTTACCTTGACAGTAACTTGACGAGCAACATATATAGGACATCACAATAGAAGACTTTTTTGAGTAGGGATTAGATCTGGAGGAACAGGTAGTCAGTGTGAAAAATGTGTGTGTGTGTATGTGTGTGTGTATACTGTATGTATGCGTTTCTGTGAGAGTAGAAGGCCATCTGTTCCTGTCTGCCCAAAGCCTCACTGCTTTAGTGAGTCCATCTGTGGTGTTTGATTTGAGTAATTGCACCTTTAATAATCTCTGCAGCACAGGTGATGTCTGTCACCATGGGTGACCGGACCCCAAACACCCACCTCACCACTATGGGGACAGAAACATACAGGACCTTCTCCTCCCCACCCACCCACTCTGGATCAAGCTTCAATAGGTTACCCGTTAAAATCAGTCCTTCATACTCCAGCATTAGCGTGCACACACGCGCACACACACACACACACACACATATGCACACACACGCACGTACGCACGCACACACACACACACGCACACATTAACTCATGTTGTCCATTACAGCGGCACACATTGCCTAAGCGTCTTAGTGAAAGGGTTGAAATGAGTGGCGATTAGCATTTAGAGGAAGAATGGCGGCTGTAAACCCATCTCCTGCTTGCGTTGATGCAGGCAGCCGGAGTCTTTTAGAGGCAGAGGAGGTGCTTTTGATGTGCGCATGAAAGGCCTCCTTTGTGAGTGTCACCACAACAGAAGAGCCCTTCACATTCCAAGCCAAGGAGGCTTACTGTCTACTACAGGTCAATGGGATAACATCTCTCAATCCCTGTGTATGTATATGTGTCTGTGCGTGTGTGTGTGTGTGTGTGTGTGTGTGTGTGTGTGTGTGTGTGTGTGTGTGTGTGTGTGTGTGAGAGAGAGAGAGAGCGAGAGCAAGAGCATGTGTGTATGTGGAGCTGTGAGAATGCCTCTAAGCTCTCTCAAGTGGCATCTTTTCATTAGAGAGATGTGGAATCTCACAGGGAAGGAGAGAGAGAAAGAAAGCTGATGAGAGAGTTTGGCTGAAGTGACTCTCAGGGATGCAGATCGCTGAGTTTTAGCGTCTCAATCCTTTTTTTTAAGTTGTGTTTTTTCTTTCTTTTTTTAAACCTTGCAATTATCCCACACCCACACATAATCACACCTATCCAAACACATACACTCACACATGCACACACACAGACACACACACACACACACACACACACACACACACACACACACACACACACACACACACACACACACACACACATACACATGCATACATACACATACATATACACATATGTGTAGGCCTGTACTGATGGCCTGACATGAAGAAGTGCTGATGTTCAATCTGTCAGTGCACAACTAATGCTTAACAAACACACACACAGACACACACACATCTTTTCTCTCATCTTTTATTATTTTATTATTGTCCCTGTAAAACGTTCTGTCATCTGCCAACAGTGAGTTACTTTATGTCCTTCTTGTCGAAAAGAACCTGAAAGACTGTGGTGGCACGTGTGGCCAGCAGGGTAATGTCACCTCAATTAAGTTGAGCTCACAGGTATATCAAGGTGTTAAACTTTTCGAAGCAAAGGCCCTGTGAAACACATTCTTCAAGACCTCTTTAATTTAGTGCACCTTAGAAACGCTGGGAGACCAAATAGGTCTTCCTTTGTCTTCTCCAAAATAGACAAGCTCCCATTAGACGGGATCTTTTCATGGGTCATTAGGAAGCACTTCTTGGAGGCCCATTCATCTTGGTGATGAACGCAAGGCTTGACCTTGCTAATTAAAATGTAGTTTTTGGCCCACAATTTTTGCATATATGTGAATGCTGAGCAGCATCCAAACTAGGCCAACAATCTCATGTGACAGGGGGCAGTTGTGCATCAGTGCCTCGACTGAGACACAAGGCTACCTGTCTGCCGCCATGCTTTGTCAATGTCTGTTAATGTAACAGGCCTCCCAGTTTTTCACGGGCGAGTGCACTATGCAAAACAAAATTACCCAAACTTGCTGCTTGCTTGAAAGCTGGTATTAAAGTCAAATCTCATGATAGCCTGCTGCCATCAAGCAATTTGTGCGCAGCAATTTCTGTATTTTCCCTTGAGTGCAAGTGTGCATGGGCACATACACACAAATGTAAAGACTTGTAAGAATAGATATAGACATGCAAAACATATAATTCATTTCTATAACAAAAGCTATGTTCAGTGCAAACCAATGATTGTATAGCATTTGGTCTACTGGCGTAAACTCTAGTACATATGTTTTTTGTACCTCTCACAAATAAATTACCATAAGTTAACGTGTAATGAGGGAGAGGAAGTGTATGGATTTAGAGTGACTATTCTACTAGCAAAACAATGCAAAACATTCCTCACTTTACTAACTAGGCCACCGTCTTTGATGTTAACATTCCATATTTACACAAATGCAGTTCCTTCTCATTTCAAAGGCCAGCCTGGATGCTAATCCTCCTGTTAAAGGAGATAGAGGAAATCCAGATGATTTGCACATTTTTCATTTACTCCAATCAGCCACTGCATGGCTTTGGAAAAGAATGAGTGCAAAAGGTCAACAGTGACTGGCTAGTGTGGGGGAGTGTGGAGTAATTAGGATTTTCATTGAGGAAACATTCCAAGATTAGCCTTGGACTTGGAGTCTAAATCTTTTGAGCCCAGATTTCCCAACATGGCCTGTGAGCCTCTCTCTTGAGGGTCCTTTGAGGCAGGTAGATTTTCCACCAGGCCAAGCAGCAAGCTATAGGGAGCGGTGTGGGGGAAGGCAGGAGGAAAGCAGTGTGAGATGAAAACCAACTGTAGTTTGAAGAGAAGCTCTGAGAGATTAGCATGAGTAGCAAAACTGCATGAAGTCTTTGAGGTCCCTTGAGGATCTCTGTATATATTTATTATCTCATCTTCCATTCTTGTTTCTGAAAACTTTCTATCCATTTGCCAACTCCAATTCACTTTCAAACAATACAGACAATAAAGTACAATTTCAACTTCATTCACACTCACTGCAAAAGTATTCTTTGCCACGTCTGGTTATAACTCTGCTGTATGCCAATTTCAAAGTTAAACTAAGTATCCTAACCACGTGGGAATGCAAGAAATACATAGTAGGAAAAATCACAAAGAGGAAAGAATAGATGCAAAGGCAAGGTGACATGCAAGAACCAACACAAAAATAGCCTGTGTTCCCAAACAAGCTTGTTAAACATATCTGCACATCCATGCAGTTGCAAAAAAAATGCCTACAAATTCAGTTGTATGCTGAGTCACTTGTCCTTATATTATTTACCCCACAGAAACCAGGACACAGAGGTAGGAGTGAATGGCTCTTAGCTTGTGGATAACATGTGGGACTCCACAGTGGGACTGTGGGACTCCACAGATACCTGCAAGAAATATGCAGTGAGGTTAGAAACAGCTCTGTGACTTAGAATCCAGCTGTACTCCTAGGCTCTTTGACATATCTAACATAAAGCTCTATGATGGTGTTCATTTCCTATCTATCCCATTACTCCAGGCCTTTTACCCAATTACAGTAGTTGACGAGTTTAAAAAAAGATAACGGCCGAAAATGGCTGGCTCAGGAAAAACGATAATGGACTTAAAACTGCTGTTGATTGCCACTTTGGGTGACTAGTAAGGCGACACTGGATATCGCGTCAGGGCCGCGGTCGTAATCTTGTTTCCTCCAACAAAACAACAGGCATGCGATACGGCCGCCCGTCACTGGCTGACGCACCCTCGCCAAGGGCGTCACGTCAACGAGCGTGGCGGAAGACACCAAGGGCAGCAAACAGGAAGAGCAGGAGGAGGAGGAGGAGGAGGAGGAAGAGGAGGAAGGGGTAGCTAGAGGATGCCCATCTCAGCAAGCTCATCGATTGCATGAGAATTTGATTAAATGGGGCAGGGCTAGCGCTTGCGCTATAGAGGGCAATTGGGAGACAGATAACCTCCACCTCCTTTCCAGGTCAGAGCTAAAGAGGTTTAGCCTTAGCAGGCAATCTACTCCACCCCGCTCTCTGACTGCGGTGGCGAATATAATCTAAAAATGGAGTCCATTGAAGAAGACTCTCTTTGGAAAACAGGCTTTTGTTGTTACCCAGACAGCTACTGTCATCCTTGTCTGAATTCAATTTCACCGAAATTGAATGTACAAGTGGA
>CM050203.1:26455000-26457500 GCA_027475355.1 Coilia nasus | reverse complement strand
AATCAAAGCTGAGGACAAAGGTCAGAGTTCTGGAAGAGAGCAGGAAGTTCTGGCCAGAGACCTGGAGGGGGCCAAAGCAGAAACACATGGCGTGGTCTCGGGCGCGGTTTAATAAGGTCACATGATCATGTGTCGAGTGAGGCAATCATGAGCGAGGCAATCACAGCAGACCTTTCTGAGTGGCTCTCTGTGACCTCTCGTGGTCAAAGTCAAATGCTTTGGGGAGGAGACGGCCCAGCACAGATCGAGGCCTTGAAACCGGATCCAGCTGATGTGATTATATGCCCTCTAAAAGATTGAAGTAGTTGAGTAACAGAGGGAGAGAGAGGGGGGGGGGGAGAGAGAGAGAGAGAGAGAGAGAGAGAGAGAGAGAGAGAGAGAGAGGGAGTGAGCGAATGAATGAGACAGAGAAAGAGAGAGACAGAGAGAAAGAGAAAGAGATGGCATGAGAAAATGTGTACTTTTATGAAGTCTGGGTGCAATGATAAACATTGGCAGTAAAAGAAGGGATGTAGGTATGTTGGGGACTTCTGATGAACATGGAAAGTAACAAAAGACTCAAACTGTTCAGTTGTTTATGTGATGACCTTTCATATACAGCACCTGAAGGACCTGTGCATTTGCACACCAAAGTACATATTACCATCATGTGACCATGATGTAAATTGTATTAAACTCTGACTGTAATAAAACATATATCATGAAAAACACAGAATATTACTGCACATTCTTTCTAGAATGGACTTTGAGAATATGTTACATAAAACCATGTGCTATATCAAAGAGGCGTCTTACTTCTTTAATGGTCATAACTGAGCCCCAGAGAGCTCCATTTTACTTTTTAAATGATTAAGCCTCTACAACTGCAATTGCACTTTAGACCTTTTGGGAAATTAATCATTTTCCCTTTCTCTCGAAGGTGATAAGCAGGTCTAATGTGGGTTAGCTAAGTGGCCAAGGCTAAGTCTCTTCTTTTTATTTAGTATTTATTTATTTATTTGGGGCATGGGGGGTGTAGACTCAGTGCTGTGCTGATGCTTCTGCTGCAATTGCTTTAAAAGGTGATATATGGATGTCCACAAAACAGCACACGTTTCTGTGATTCCCAATATGGATCGGAGTCTTCAAAACACAGCTGTGCTGAATGTCTAAGGGGTCTATCGGTGTTGGTCGCTTTTTTGTTCATGAGCAGGGGAGACCAAGCCTACAAAATGTCTTTGAGATGTCAAAAAAGGCATCTTTTTCGTTCTTCCCTGTCCTCTCAGGGCTTCTGTTACTGAGTAGTCTAATAAGACATTATAACAAATGAAGCGATTACTGTGATCTGACTGTGTACTTCCACTTCTACCAGGTGTCTGCAATCTGTGCACAAATCCGGGGCGAATTCAAGGAGCTGTGTCCACATTCGGAACTGATTTTTGGACTTTACCCACCAAAATGAAATACTTTTTTTCTGATTGGTTGGTAGATCTCTACCACAAAACAGCTGTATCTACTAGGCACAGCATTCTGTTTTCACCTCGTCCATTCACACCCTACTCATTTCTATGAGGAGAATTTATAACTTCATTCTGAGAAATGTCACATGTGGCACGCATGAGCATGTGACCTTCCTGAAAAGTGTTTGTCTCACACTTAGTGTTCAACATGTGAGAGCTCTGGCCCACTCCCATGAACCTATGATTGATAGTTCTTACATTTGTTGAGTTAAAAAAAAGTTTAAAATCCTGTGATAGATCCAGGGCTGTAATGACAATATCTGCATCAGACTTTGTTTACATGACAGCGTTAAAACATCAGCTGCATTTGCTTCTATTCTTCTAAAACAGCCTGCCAGGTTTGAACGTGTGTGTGTAAACTGCTACACTGGGGATTAGGTTATATTTGCAGTGACAGATAACTGTGATGGCTCTCAGGCTACAGGACACTTAAAATAGTGTATTTTAATGTATGGAGTGGAGTGTAATAAATGTTGGCTGTTGCTGAGCAAAGAGGAGGTGAGCTGATGTGTGTTACCCCATGATTTACCATAATGCATGCATCATAACCTCACTGCATATACACACCTGACTATGCCTATATGCCTATGCCTATGCCTATGCTATAAAACACACACACACACACACACACACACACACACACACACAGACGCATGTCTACAATGCACATGCAAGTACATATACATGTACAATGACACCCACCCACACATACATACTCAGTCTTTCTGCAAAAACACACACATGTACAAACACGCACACCTGCTTCTGTAGTACAGTATGTATGCAGGTACACAGGTAGTATGTATGCAGGCCAACCTGGCCAACCCCCGTCACTCTACATACAGACATGTACACACTCACACACACACACACACACACACACACACACACACACACACACACACACACACACACACACACACACACACACACAGACGCATGTCTCCCATTCACACCCACAGATACACACACACTCCACTGCCCCGAAAAAAGGCCTGTGT
>CM050203.1:26410000-26450000 GCA_027475355.1 Coilia nasus | reverse complement strand
CATAATATTCTGACAAGCTAGTCTTTTTGTCGTGGTGTCATAGAACATCAAAATTGCAGACGTATAAGTATGTCACATTATAAGACTCCTTCACTGTCCTTGTCAACCTTTTAAAATTGGGTACAATGCTGGTGAACTGATGAAAATGGCAAAAAGATGTCAAAAGTATCGAAAATGTGCAATTGTGTTCTCATTTCTCCACAAAATGTAGCTATGTATTTAGGTGTCTGGAGGATGAGACATGGACAGATAAATGAGATGAGAGGTGATAGAAAAAGAGCGAGACAGAGAGAAAGAGAGACAGAGAGAGAGAGAGTCAGTGATACTGTATGTGTGTCTGTCTCATTCGTGTGTGTGTGTGTGTGTGTGTGTGTGTGTGTGTGTGTGTGTGTGTGTGTGTGTGTGTGTGTGTGTGTGTGTGTGTGTGTGTGTGTGTGTGTGTGTGTGTAAATACATGTCTGTGTGCATGTACACGCATGCCTGTTGGCCTGTTGAACCACAGAAAGACACAAAAAAGCTCTGAGGCTGTTAGTCACGCAGCACCAGCCCTGGAGACACTCATCAAAAGTGACAGCGAATCCATCCCTCATCCGAATTGTCTGTCTCGACAAACCACTCATCTCCTCACCCTCTCATTCTGTCTTCTATGGCCTGCTCCTTGGCCGTCTGCTTCCAGACGGTTTTTCAGGTCTGGTAAACAAGACTCTCTGGTCTCCATGGAGCTCAAGGGTGCATGGTGAAAAAAATAAGTTTGGCTGATTGACCTTCAAGAGTTTTTTTGTGGTCTGCTGGTGCAAAAGGTTGTCTGGGGTTGGGTATACTTAGAACCCAACCCACTTCCAACTTCACAAAACACATAGATACACATACACATACACACCAACACAAAGACACCCCCCCCACACACACACGAGTATATACACACATTCTGGCCTCTACTTCCTCCAGGGTGTGCTGAACAGCACGGCCAGTGCTCTCTGAGGATGGGGTAGCAGTGGGTTGAGGACGTGGGGGCTGGCGGTTGGAGGGTCAAGTCTGCCGGTCCAACAAAGTGGAGCTGACAAGTGTGAAAGATTTACAGTTGGGCGTTTAGAGTGATCATGTTTTCTCCTTTGTCAGCAAGTCCAGCACATTTTTCTCCCCTCCCTGTGTCCTTCACATAACTTCTCGTAGAGCAAACGCAAGGATTAGTGAGAGAAAGGCAATCGGAGCAGGAAACAGGTAACACAGAGAGAAAGAGAGAGAAAGAGAGAGAGAGAGAGAGAGAGTGTGAGAGAGAGAGAGAGAGAGAGAGAGAAAGTGTGTGTGTGTGTGTGAGAGAGAGAGAGAGAGAGAAAGTGTGTGTGTGTGTGTGTGTAAGAGAGAGAGAGAGAGAGAGAGAGAAAGAGGGATGCTTATAGGCTTTTTAGAAAGATAATACCATAGCTGGCTTTTACTACCTAGCCACATCCCCAGTGTGCTATCAACATGTTTCCATCTCTGTTCATGGACTTCTCAGTTACACTATGACAAAGGTTGTAGCATATGTGTACAAGACATACATGTAGGAGCAAATATGTGTGGATTTTGTGCAATACTGTTTCCTAAAAGGCAATACAGACAAAGTGGTGTCTACACTTACTATGGTGTTACAAAGGCACCACTATATGTCATACATTTTTAATTCTTCAAGAACGAATCCCACTGGAGTCTAATTTGATTGTTGCACATTACATGAATAATCACAATTCCCAGTGCTGTCTATCAAAAAACCTCATTTGACATTTTACTCATTTCCTTTTAATAACTTTTCCCTCTGCCTAACAGCTTTAATTTTCCTGAAGTGCACAAGAACGTCACAGTCTACTGGTACTGCGATACCTCTTTAATCCTGAAGGGCCTGCTCCACAGATATCTGTAAACTATGAAATTAAGTCGGGGCCCTCTTGTGTCAAGTGGATTTAAATAAATGAATTACTTTTCTTTTTGACTTTTCAGCAAATGAATTACACAGAAAGTAAGTAGGGGGAGGAGGTAAGATTAACTTTTGACTAATATTAGGAATTTTCCAATGTTGCAACCACATAATGAGGTCATTAGCTGGAGTGCAATACATCTTAATCCATCCCACAGGAAGAAGCCAAGCTATGGATCCATATCAAAGGTTTATCTCCAAGTTCAGACATGTTGCTTCCTGCATCAAATTCAGACAATGTGAAAAATATTTGTCTTTGGCTGATTTTTTCCCCAGAAATTGTCTCTTCAACAGTAAAATGGGTAAATGTCAGCCGACGTAGGACATCTGCTTCCAGTGAAATTGTTTTCTTTTTTAAACTGTGTCATCAGATTATAGCTAAAAATACCAAAAGAATATCAGATTTACAACATTATGCTAAAACTGGATTATCTTCTTCTCTGCAAACAAAATCCCAAACTATAAAGTTCACTGTTGGCGAACAGGCATATCATCTTGGAAGGAAGGAATTGCTAGTGACACAAATGCCTAATGTGTCCTTTTGTCCTCTGACTTTAATTAAGGGTCTCTTTGTTAGGTCCTAAACAGAAGCAAAACATGTCTGAGAACCACTGAAAACACACGGCTGTAAAAAATGTAGCAGAAAGCAGTGGGAGAGGATTAAGGCCAGAGGCAAAGACAACAACAAACTTAAAACCATCAGCCCTTCTTTACTTTGTTTTATAACATCACCTTATAGTCAAATCACACTAATTAGAATTGGCCATCTTAAGATGCAGGTTAGTCCTCTGCCTCATTTTAGGAGGTAGTAAAGGCATTTGACTTCATAAATACACAAATTCTTCGAAAAAAGGTTACAAAAACCACATAAAAGATGCGAAGAGGGTGAGCGAGGTGGAGATTTACATTTCTTAAACTGAACACACTCCATATGCATGTTCAACATGAGCTCATTCCATATGCAGGTCTGACTTGAAAGCTTACCCACACAGAGAAATATCAGGATAAACTCTGGATCAAAGTGCTTCTATGCCAAGAAATTAGCCCCAAATTCTACAGAAATGTTGTCCTTTTCAAAGTAACAACATCTAACAAGATGTTCAAGTCGATAACGAGGCTTAAGTTTTTGACACAACTTGTTCCAAGACATGAGCTGATTATGAGGGAGACTGTTAGCACATCAGATCATGAACTGCACAAGATTAGACTGCACATAAAAAACGGTTTGAAACCCCAGTAAGTGAAATAACACATCCTCAAAAGGAATATTTATGAGCGTCGGGTTTCATAAAACACAATGGGCTGGGGAAGGGGGGGTTTTTAAGAAGCTGGTGTGTGGGGCCTTGTCTGGTCTTATGGCTGTGGCCTTGTGCAACCTTTGGTCTCCAAAGAGGGGCATTGTCCTCGTTATTTATTCCATGTCTCAAACAGCCCAGCCTTGTAGTCAAAGCCACAGTAACATACAAAAGAATGCCTGTATGTATGATTGCTTACAAGCCTGTTAAGAAATTAGCTAGATATCAAAAATATAATACACTAATTGCCACTGTAATTTACAAAGAGGCAATGCAAACTACTGCACATGTATAATTGAAAACAAAATGTGTGATTCAAATGAAAAATATTAATGTGTTAACAGCTCATTGTATAATTATATATTCATATTAATAAATAGTTACATAATGAATATTTCAATAATTAATAAATAGCTTTATGGTTAAAACCAGATCCACATACATAAACGCAGAAATATCTTGCCTTCAATGACAACATGGCAAAAAAAAAATTAAAATATTTAAAAGGTTTTTCAAATCATAAACCACATTATCACCAAAGCCTATTTAGCCTTCATCGTTATCTATGCTGTGCATTCATCTTCATCTAAGCATTACATGAAACAGAACAGAAAAACAACAGAAAAACAAAACAGAAAAGCTGTTAGAGACATAGTCTTGTCACGCACACAAAGCCAAACAAAGAAAGCCTGGGCATAATAGTCTTTAGCTAAAAAAAGGAGTAAATTGAATAAAATAACACATAAAAACAGACTACAACAGTGTCAGGCACAGAACATTTGCATCTTTAGCCAAGACCTAAAAGACTTTTAGTTAACTAGCTAGCAGTGAGTTTGTCTTGTGTTCTGTTCTGGGCTGCGTTTCTCAAAAGAACTACGAGCGATGTTAAGTAGTACTTAAGCCTAAGTAGTACTCAACTTCACACTTAGCAACATCGTAGAGTTTACGGACCGTTTCCCAAAACCTTTTTTGAACCATCGTGAGATCACTCGTCACTGTACATGTGGTCCGGAGTAATCGTAGAGCACTAAGATTGATCTAAACTGCCATGGCACAGTGGAGACATCCAGAGAATGTGAAGTGAAAATAGGCTATGTGCGCTTGAAGATGTCGTCATAACATGTTATTTTTGTAACTATCATGCAACTACCATATAACTACCATGACATCATGTAGCTGACACAGCAGACCAACGGAAATAAAGAAGTAGCCTAAATTACACAAGGGCCTGGAATCTAATCAATATGATTGCAGCCAGGAAAATACGTCAACTGTATTTGATGTTAAAATTGGGCATAATGAAACTGTGATCCGACGTGTGATTTGCATGGGCATTTCATGAAAGGGAGTGTTTCGAGGCAACTGAGAAAAAAATAACCCAGACGCAATTTAAAGTCCCCCCCCCCCCCCCCCCAAAAAAAAAAAACATGCAACAAAAACATCTGAAACATTGGCCTATACATAGGCTATTTAAATCAAATATATTTTTGTTTGTGTCCTCAGACTGGTCGGAGATCTTTTTTGATTATTTCTAAATTATTTTTTTTTAAATGGTATTTTCTTGCATTGAAGCCAACTTCACCGTGTGCCCAATGAAGTTCAAAAGAAGCTCCTCCATCACTTAATGGTGCCAACTTTCAGCTCTAAGAACCATCTTAAGAGCAAGGCACACGCGTTCACGCTACGATCATGTTCGGGAAACAGACCGTAGAATATGTAAGAACGCTCGTAAGATCAATCGTTTATGTTGCTCTTAAGCCTAAGATCCATCGTTATCGGGAAACGCAGCCCTGGTTGCTGAGGTCAGTCATCACTACACCTGTTTTATCCCTCATGCTTCTCTGCCCTGTCCTGCTCGAGTACACAGCCACCAACTTACTCACTGCTGTCTCTCAGCAGGCCTCAGCTGCACACTGTGAGGTGGGGGGAGGGGGTCAGCTCTATGAATGACAGGTGGCCTGATGGTGGCGGTTGTGGCTAGTAGCCCACGCAAGTGTTTCTCTGAGGGAGTTTGTTCTCTCTCTCTCTCTCTCTCTCTCTCTCTCTCTTTCTCTCTCTGTCACACACGCACACAAACATTCTCTCTCTTTCTCTCTTTCTCTTTGTCACACACACACACATACACACACGCACACACAAAGATTCTCTCTCTTTCTCTCTCTCTGTCTCTCTGTCACTCACACACACACACACACACACACACACACACACACACACACACACACACACACACACACACACACACACACACACACTCTCTCTCTCTCTCTGTTTCCCTCTCCATCTTTCTCCGAGCTGGAGTGGCATGAAGAGGGAGTCTAAATGTTATTGTTGGAAATCGAATAATGTGTCGAGAGTCAGCCTTCCCAAATGGTTGATCATGATAAGGCCTCTTTGGGTTTTTTTCATTGCTATTCTGCAGCTGCTGCCTCCGAGTATGTTTTGAGATGAAAGAAACTGTCACTAAGGACTACAGTGCCCAACTCTCATGGTGAAGAATCTGAAGAATCTGAATATATCAGAATGGAAAAAGAGAAAAAAAAACTGAATAGTGTTTTTGACAATTACCTGCAACAAGGTTGTGTTGAGTGTAGCTGATTGGAAGAATTGGTTTAGGTGTAAAAATGTGAAGAATGAAAGAGATGATGATGACCTTGATTAGGGCAGTACAAGGTGGAGAAGAAATCTCCAAGTATGGGAGGCAGAGCAGAGAAGAGGCTATGGGTAGAATGCCACAGTGGCATTCAGGGACCCGCTTAAACTCTCTCTCACATGTGTGTCCCTATTTCCTGTCTCTTCTATTTCAAACTTCTTCTTTCTCTCTCTTTCTCATCAGTCTCCCCCTCATTAAGAAACAGAGGCATAAAGTTGGTGTTTTGCATGACCCGCACTTAGAAGCAAAGCCGCGCAACAGATCTTTTCTTCTATTTTGTTTTTTTCCTTTTGAGTCCCTCCCTCCAACCGCACTCCTCCCCTTTTACCCCCCTTTTTAAAGAGCCGCTCTGCAGCGTGTGCATGTGTCCTGGCCATCCCCAGCTGTTTTTGTCATTGGCACAATTACTCAGCCATTCAGGCACTGCCACGATCCTGGGGACAAGCGGTGATGAGAAAGAGATTGACTTGGGGGGTCCGCTATGATAGACACGCTGTTTTTATTCCACTGCCTACTGTGTGGACAAGTGAGGTGTAAAATAAATATGCTACTTCGCTTATAAAAAAATCCCTTTTTTTATCCCTTTTTGTAGTATTCCATGCCCAAAGGACTAGAGGAACAATGCAATACAAACAGTGCACTGAATAGTAATCCAACAATACATGCACCCAGGAGGTGGAACAGTAATAGGCAATCTCTTGGCATCAATAGCTGTGTCCTACTAAGCTAAACATGAGTGGGAGGTTGGAGATGTTGCAGTACCCAAACGTTGAAGCATTTGCATGCTTTTAAAGGGCAGCCATGTGTATGTGCATTTGCAGTACATGTCCATATGTCTTTGATACTGTGAATATGTGTATATGTGGCTTTTCTGTTCACAGAAGGTCATTTGATATCTTGTGATTTCAGATGGAATTACGTCATCTTACTGATGATTTAACAGCATAGGGAAAAGCGTTTCCCTTTTCTCCACGAGGTAACCTTGTTCTCTTTCCTCCTCCATCTTTTCACTTAACTTCATCCCTTCTTCATTCTCTCTCTTCATTCCC
Organism: Coilia nasus; assembly: GCA_027475355.1. Taxonomy (NCBI): domain Eukaryota; kingdom Metazoa; phylum Chordata; class Actinopteri; order Clupeiformes; family Engraulidae; genus Coilia; species Coilia nasus. Next base: position 26,443,049 of record CM050203.1, on the reverse strand, counting down.
TCCAGCTCCCCTGACCAGGGAGTGTTCTGCTCCCTATGTGAATACATGCAGGTCCATAAAGACCCCCGCTCCTTATCTACCAGATGTGAGCAGCTGTGATAAGTTTGCCCAGCCTAGCTGCTGTACGGCGATAAACAGGGCAACATCGGCCTGCATGGGAACTTTAATCAAGCCTCCCAGGTTGTGTGGGGAATATGAGAATGAAACCTGAACAAGTGTACAAACACACACACACACATGCACACAAACACACACACGTGCAAGCGTGTGCACACCACACAGTAATACACTCATGGACACACATACACACATACATGCACACACACAATACACACACACACACACACACACACACACACACATGTGCACGCACCGCACAGTCATACTCTTATGGACACACATACACACATACATACACACATACACACAATACACACACACACATACACATGTGCGTGTGTGCATGCCCAATCATACACTCATGGAAACACATGCACGCGTACATACATGCATACACACATAGCCACGCACACACACAGCCACACACACGCACATAATGCAGTGTACCCCAGGTGCATATGGTACATAGAACCATATGAAACATGACATTTTCGAATATTTACAACTGCAGGGGGCAGGGAGGTGGCTGTGTCAAAATATTTTAGCTGGATTTACAAACTTGTTTGAGGTTGTTTGTTACATTAAGATTTCCCTGATTGTCTTTTCTCTGACACAATGCATATTCCATGTCTATCCACATGTCGTGTGTGTCAAGTGTGAAGTGTGCTTGTCTTCGTTTTGGCCTACATGTCTGTCAGAGTGACATGTCCCTCTGTTTTTTCACTGCCTGCTTATTCTCAACCTCTCAAGTCTGAATCATGCCTCGCTCTGCCTTCTTTAAATGTGTGTGTGTGTGCGTGCATGTATGTGTATGTGCGTGTACAGTAGCGGTTCTAGGGGGGGTCGGGCTGGGCCTTCGCCCAGGGCGCAATTTCGTGAAAGGGCGCCGTGCTATTGGCCCCACGAGCGCTTGAAAAATATATATATATCATCTAAAAAAGTTTTTAATATCTATCACATCACTGTGTAGGAAATTGGCAAATTGGCGCCCCCTTTGGCTGCCCGCGCCCCTGCTGAAAAGTTCCAGTGCACAGAAGCTGCGAGAGAAGGGCAAAGGGGAGAGGGCGCGGGGGACAGTTCACCTCTGCATCTCTCAAATGCAATGCACAAGTGGGCAATACTCTGCAATTAGTGAGCGAAGTCAGTCACACATAAGCTTTCTTCCCAATAACGCACATTTTATTCCTACCATTATATTTACAGGTTTATAATTCCTGCACATCTTTTAATTGTGTGAAAGGGCTAATAAAACAGGGCAATACAAAACGAGTAGGCGGTCACCAAGGTGAATAAGTCTTAACTCCTAGTCGGCAGTGACAGTGTTCGGGGATGGGAAATACAGTATGTTGACTGTCGAGTGACAAACAGGAGATGGACAGAAAAAGGTCAAAGCCATTAGAAGTGTAGAAACGAGCAAAAGATGAAGGTATGCAACTGTTCTCTCTGCATGATCACATTATCAATGCCATGAATGAAGGGCTAATGTTAATCATGGTATAACTCTTACGTTTGTTAGCCTTCTAGCTATGATGCTACGATTGTTATACTCAACAATAATTCGGTCTTAGCTCAACAAACACAAGATCTAATTTCACCATAAGATTTGGCTTTGCAACAAAACGGTTACAAGTAAAGTTATTATTGATTTCCATAATTTGGATTAACGTTGAGCCCTGTCATTAGCCAACAAAATGTTATGGTAGTTTCAACATTTGCAATTTGCTGCAACTCATAGTTTGCACAGTTTAACTATAGGGTAGATTAGCATAGTAAACCAGTCATACCTGAACGTGTAACAAGCATACTGTAGAATTCGAGGCAGTAACCAAGGAACCAAGTAGGCAGTAACCAAGGAGCGTCTAATGACGGACATTTGGCATGTAAGGGCATGCTATCATAATGAAATTGTAATTTATGGATGTTTTGTATAAGAGTTTTTGTAGCCTACACTGTTTTGATGTTAATTTCAAGTGCAATTCAAAAATAAGAATCACTATGTGCTCATAACAAAACGTGCAAAATTATGTTTTGTTTTTGGTCGGGGGGGGGGGGGGGGGGGGGGGGGGGGGGGGGGCGCTCGGAGGGGGTCTCGCCCGGGGAGTAATTCAATGTAGAACCGCCACTGTGCGTGTATGTGTATATATGTGTGTGTGTGTGTGTGTGTTTGTGTGTGCGTGTGTGTGTGTGTCTTCCGTCATTCCATCTTTTACTTATTTCTGTTTCTTTTCTTCTGTCTATTTCATTTCATACAGTGGGCATGGAAATGGTATATAATGCTGGACATAATATGGTTTATTTTTGTACCTTCTATATTAGCTCTATTAACTCATAGACTTATTAACTCATAGACACTTACTGTAGCTAGTAATTCATTATCATCACATTAGCAGTGTCACCTGTTGATCCTTTAGATGGCAAGGCTTAATTTCTCAGAGGCTTTTATGGCCATGCGTCCCACTCTATTTCTGCATTATTTCTCTCTGCTCACACAGTCAGACGTCACAGACCTCTTCATACATTTCATTATGATTTCACATGATCTGAGATGGGGGGAACTCATAGATCTCTGAAACTCTCTGCCTAACCTCATAAACAATTAGGTCAGAGGTCCTTCAATATCTCGGCATTAGTCATGTGGGTCAGAAGGCAGTGGCTTCTCCTGCCATAGGGAAATATTGAATAAGACAATAGCATAAAAAATCTCATAAAGTATATTATATCTACACTTAATGAAATAGGATATTGTACCACTCCAGGGTACTGTTTCAGAACAATATTGATTTGTTCCCATGAGGCATGCAATGGAGTGCTGTGATAAAGGGTCAGCTAGAACTTTTATTTCATTGTGTTTAGAATTCTCAGAAGTTTTGAAACATGGAGATTTCTCTAGGACTACAGTTTTTGCTAATCATTTTCACACTTTTCCTGATACAATGTGTACTTTTACACAACACTTAGCACTTTCACACCAACCATAGACAGTGGAAACCAAATAAAATAAAAACATGTATTGCTTTGAGAAGCGTCAACATAACATAATTACCTGAAAATATAAATATATATATATTGCAATAAATATTTATTATATATATATTATTATATCATTTGTGTGTAACACTGTCTTAATATAATGTGATATGTTTGTAGAAATGGTGTTTCATATGGTTCCACGTGCACCTGGTGAACACTGAATGTGTGTGTGTGTGTGTGTGTGTGTGTGTGAGTGTGTGCGTGCATGTAAAAAGGAAAGAACGTCTTGGAAGCAAACTGAATTTAGAGTCAAATAACAAAAGAAAAACTGTGTGTGGTTGCCCAGATGCAGTTGATCTCGCCTTACCCCACTCTCCCCAATTCCAGACGTCCTGCTCTAAGGCTGCTCTATATTATTTAACTTACCTCATGTGGGGATGTCCGACAAGTTCAGGCATTCATTATCTATCCCCTCACACCGACCCAAGCACTCAGACGTGAGAACTGCAAAAGTTCAGCCATTACAGGCGGGCGGAGTGTCTGGTGTCTTTCATTTCAGATGTGATAAAAGGAGAGTGCTCAGAGCACATTCTGGGAATTTTGTATTAATTGAATATGACCACGGCTCTGTTCCCCTTTTATAGAGCTCATGTTAAGAACACCCTGAGGAATGGGGTCAAATGAAGTCAGGAGGTGTGAGCTGAGGTTTGGCTTTTTCTTCTTTTTCCTCCACTTTGTCATCTCTGACCACGCATAGACAGAAACCATGTTTTCTCACAGGCATTTCTTCTCGAGTGGAATAGCAACTAGAGCGGTAGGTCTCACCATAGCTGTCAATCTATGGCCCACAGGATATTAAAAACCACAGAATGCCCTGTTGGCCTGCAGAGAGTCTATGTACTAGGTACTTTGAACATTCAGAGTATAACATATTATTTAGCAACATCCAGTCAGTAAATCTTCCTTGTCCGTTTCATGTTCACTGTGCCATACACTGTTATCTTACCTCACACAGTTTTTGATAATTATATGAAAGGTTATTACTGAATTGACTTATCGTACAGCTTTCAGGAGAGGGTGTTGGACATCATCGATTGGTATTTAAATGCCAGCTAAGTGTATGTCTCCTGAACCTCTAACTGTATTTTTGTCCTTGCTTCGTTTTTTTTTCAATCCCTCCTTTCTAGTTACCTTCCCTGTGCTCCCTGTGTCTCCATCCTCCCCTCCCTTACCCCTTTGTGAGTGTGAAGTGTCTTTGTTTGCCTTTGCTGTCTTCCCTGCCGTAACAGTGGCGTCTCCTGTTCTCTTCCCCTCACACTCCTCAGAAGGCGGTGACAGTTTGACTCACATCCGCTCCGAGAATTAAACGCCATTTGCATGCGGCACCGCTGGAGCGCGGTGTTTTCCGACTCCCGCGGCCCTTTCAGCAGCTTTAATGTACTTCCAGTGTGCTGCCACTTCTGCTCAACACGCTGCCATTCACTCTCTCGCTGCACCGCTCCCTGCCGGGGAGATGAAGACGAAGCCAAGCGCACACACATACACACACACCGGTGACACAACCTGACAGCACAACACCTAACACACTGATCATGACAAGAGGGATCCACATAGAGCAAGGTAGGGAAAGATGAGAGCAAGAGAGAGAGAGACAGAGAGAAAAGAGAGAGAGAGAGAGAGAGAGAGAGATGGAATATTGCTGGGGTAAGGAGGGTGAGACAGGGTGAAGACATACAGAGGAATGGAAAGTGTCGGAGAGGTGGAGTGAGAACACGAACACACCTAAAAGAGAAGATGTGTTACAGTAAGTCTATTTCTCTTTAGTTGAAGTCAGATTCTCTGATTCTCTTTCTCTTTGGGGTTCAGACTACAACAGCAGAAAACAGTTCAGGGATCTCAGCAGACAGCTACCCTAGCATAGTCATGTTGATCTGATGTGAGAGAAATGCACACAGGAGGCATTTCGACGTTCACGAACAACCACACAAAACCTTGTAAAAAACAAACACAGCTGTCTCCCAGATGGTCTCAGATATATAGAAATAGGCTTAGACAAAAACCATAATTTTGCTCACTAGTTATCATGCAGTAATTACTCAATTGGAGTGGGGTGTGATTGATAATTAAGGGGGCTTCAAAGACTTTGACCCACAACACAGCTGGACTTTGAGGTTTTTGAAAGTGCATTAGGTTGCACTGTGTAAACTTGTGATCTGACAAGCTTGCCTGTTTAGGAACATGTAGCTGAGTTGATGATAAACAGTATGTAAACAGTGAGAAAGACCTGATAGAGAGAAATCTCTAGACAGAGTACAATGCTGTAAATATTATGAATATTTCATTTAGAGAAGCCTTTATGTCCTCTTTGAACAAAAGACATACTCATCAAACAGTCATGCGTTGCCTCTTTGGGACTCATAATTATTATGTACAATGAGGAGGTCTTGGACATGTCACTTTGAAAGGGAATTGCAGATGGGCCGATTAACAAATGGAGGATTCGAACTTCAAACACAATTTCAAAAAACACTAAGCATTAATCCGTTGTGAAGAGCGGTCTTCTGCACAAGGCCTTTGGGAACACTGTAAATCAGCTGAAATCAGTTGATCAGAGACCCACAGTTACACAGAATTATTAAATATGACAAAGCAATAGAGCAGCAATTATCTCTCCTGCTGCAAACCTCTCGGATGTTAAATGGAGAGTTTCTGCTCAGAGGGGGTACTCATAGCTAATATTACTGTTGGGAAACATACTTTAAAAAGATGTTATACCACATAATAATAATAATAATAATAATAATAATAATAATAATAATAATACTTATTATTATTATTATTATTGTTGCATATTTTTATAATTATTATTATATTTTTATAATTATTATTATAAATATAATTATAATATATTATAATTATTATTATATCACAAATTGTGACAGGTTTGAATTAACTTTGTAAGAATGTCACTCTGCATGTTGTTACATGGATTTTTTTTTTTTTTTTTTTTTGTTATTTTTCAGTTCAATTTTTCAAATGGAGAGCCCTAATGTCAACAGAGACCAGTTCGTCAAAGAGGGTTAAGGCATAGCTACCTTGTAATGATCAGACATATAACTTATAGCTCTTTATAGTACTACAACTACTTATAATAATAATAATAATAATAATAATAATAATAATAATAATAATAATAATAATAATAATAATAGAGATAGGGAGATAGAGGACTTGCAAAGGGAGAGACAAGCAGGGAATGTCTTGCAGTATTACTGGGGCTGAGGGTAAACAATGCCAGAGCGTACTTGAAATACACAATTCACAAATTTTAAAAAGTTAGTCTTAACCTGTAAACGCAGTTTCCAAAAAATACTTGAATCACACAGTTTGTAAATCACTTGGTGTCATTTTTTCAAGCCACTTTAGCCAGTTTGAGGCTACCCATCGTCTGACCTCACCATGAGGACTGCATTATGTGCTCTGAGGAAATGGCCACGTGCTGGGGAGTCCTTGCTCTGGCATGTAGGCATTTTACTTGAAATATACAATTTACACATTTTTAAAAGTTAGTCTTAACCTGTTAAAGAGTATTCTAAAAAATACCCTGTGCAGTGTGGGGTGAGACGTGAAAGTTGCATGAGGTCAAAATGGCGAATCACACAATCTGTAAATCACTTGGTGTCATTTTGACCCAGGCAAGGCTGGTTATGTGCCCACAGAAAGCCACTTTAGCCAGTTTGAGGCTACCCATCATCTGACCTCACCCCGAGGACTGCATTATGTGCGCTGAGGAAATGGCCACGTCCTGGGGAGCGCATGTCAAGCTCTGCCCATTTCTGCCCGATTCCGCGCTGCAGGGACCCTCATGTGGCGAGCCCTCATTGTGGGCCCCCACAAGGCATGCTGGGAAAGAAAAGTGCAGCAAAACCCATTTCTGGATGTTTTTAATGGCACATTAGCAAAGAGCCAATATGGGAGGCTGACTACTAAGGAATGGCAGATGCTCTATTCATCCGCTCCAGGAGGCGTATTCATATCACAGGCCAATATGGCCGCTTTCTATGGCCACTTGCAGCTAAATATTGATTCTGTTGAATTTCCAAGAGCGGTCTGGCCATATTGATCCCCTCGCATCGTGATGGATGCCATAAAATCAGAGCTCTATTAGCGAGATTAGGATAGATCGGTTTTAATATTCTCCTCAATAAAAGGCTGCCTGATTTCCAAATGGTCATTGGGCTTCATTGTATGAAAAGTCAACTCACATTTGACAAGACATTTAACATGGGCTTTGTGGGAGGTCAGCCCCACACGTCCACCACCCCCACCACCACCACCCACCATTACTAACCACCAGCCACCCACAATGGGAAAAGGAAAAAAAGCGAATCAAAGTTGTGCTGTGATCCACCATGGCTATTGCCTAGAACTTTCTGAAGTTTTTTTTTCTCTTTTTCTTGATCCTGCCTCACCCACCCAGAATCTGGCAGCATCCTCCCTAAAGAGATGCGTCATACTAACATTGTAATGACTTATTTATTTGTTTGGTTGTTTTGTTCACTACTTCCTGATTGCAGCGTCTACCTCACTGACTCTTTTACCTTTCTGCCAGCACGCTGTGCTCATTTAGAACTGAATCCCTATTTGTTCTGACTGACAAACAGCCTGAGAGGGAAAGCGCTTTGTTGTTAATGGGTAACTGCAGCTCTGTAAGGACTGTGGATGGGGTGGGGGTGGGTGAGGGTGCTAACATCCTGATTATTACTGGAGAGACAGACAGAATGAAAGAAAGAAAGAAGCAGAGAGAGAAACAAAGAAAGAGAATGGAAGCGACAAAAAGTGAAATGTCCCACTGCATTCTCATTTTTTTTGGTCGTCAATCTGCTGAGCTATGTGTCGGAATCAATTTCTCTGTGGAACTGATGACAGCATTGCGAGATTGAACAGAATGAATGAGCTACAGCTGGCTGAGAAATTAGCTTTGTTCTGCAATTCCACACTCTCGTCTCCTACACTGCGCCGGGTTTCAGCGTGCAGCCATGCACGTCACTCTGGTAAATACCCTGGAGTAAACAACGCATTTGTAAGCCTATTTGTAGACACAGCGAAAGTTTCACAGAGGACACGGAGCAGCACGCGATTCATCACTTCGGTCTTGTCAGTTGGCCAGTCATGACTGCATTGAAAACAGATTGCACTCGCTTTGTCAAAAGACTTATTTCCAGGCTTTCTCCTAAACGCTCATTTAAAGGTCTCCCATCACCGAGACACATAGTGACAAGTGACATAAGATGTGTGGGGTGGTAATGCAGAGTCCTAAGGGGGTTGTTATGCCTTTGTCATTTTGTTCCCAGGGTTACTCCTCACTCCTAGTCTGGTGACACTTCTGGTCATCTGGTTTTGATCATGGTGTCTGAGCGTGGCGGCTGAGGTAAAACATTTTCCTCCTGCCAACAACCCATGGGGCTGAGTATAGCCACTACTACACCTACTACTACTGACAAGTGAACTTGACCCTTACCCCCACATGCAAACCTTTGAATGGGCCAGTCATTCCAAACCAAACAATAACAATGTGATTTTGCTATTGTAGTTTGAAATGGTAGCAATCATGAGCTTTAAAATGATACTCCCAGCCCAGGGAATGTTCTGTGAGCTTGTGTCTACATCACGAGGAGAGTGAGACTGGATATATTTCCCAGTTTCCTGTGAGACGTACTGTAAGCAAACAGATAACACCACAGCTGTAAGCGGCACGGTGTGAGACGGTAATCATGTGAGCAAACAGAAGCTGTGTGCATCGCCATCACTGACATAGTCTGGAGTGTGAACATAACCACTGCTCTTCATGCCGCCACATGCTGGTAGCATCTGTTTACAGTGTGAAGTATCGCAGTGTGTCATTAAACACAGCAAACATAGTGATGTGTACACAAGTTCTAATATTCAAAATAAGTTTTTCTTCACTTTCCTCACATTCACTCCATCTGTATACACACACACACACACACACACACACACACACACATACTGTACACACATGCGCGCACACACACACAGTGGGCCACAGTCCTCACAAAAGTGAATAAAATCAGCACAACATAAAGAACTGCGGGATCATGTCTCATACACACATACACACACACACACAAACACACACACACACACGTTTCCTAAGAAAGAAAATGGAAAATCTATAAAGACCAATAAATATATACTTTCTCATACTGAATGTGGTGTCTTTCAGTGGCGATAACCCCTGGATAACCTCAGGCCTGGATGAAGGAAAAAATAAAATATACTGGAGGTTGATGTCTTTGGTCATCCAGAATAAACTGGCTGATAAGCGCAACCAGGTCAGCAATTGATGGGCGCGTGGTCATTATAACAGCTGAAACTGAAGTGAGGGCCAATTAAACATGTCATCGTGGAAAGAATGGGCTGCGGTGCTAACTGAATTTGTATTGGATCAGACCCCACCATTGATTGGTAAAATACTGTTTGGAGAATGTAATTGCCTTTCTGATTGCAATCATTGATCTAACCTAGGGTGGCACATCAGCGTCACAGACGTAAACAGCCATGACAATGACCAAGGCCAGCCTTTCTCTGCCCTCTGAAAAATATCAGAAACACAATGCAATAAATAACTGTGTGCGTACGTGTGTGCATATGTGCATGTGTGTGTGTGTGCGTGCATATATGTGTGGGGGGATGAGTGTGCGTGCATCTGTGTGTGTGTGTGTGTGTGTGTGTGTGTGTGTGTGTGTGTGTGTGTGTGTGTGTGTGTGTGCAAGTGCATGTATTAAGGCATGTATAAGTATGTGTGTGTGTGTGTGTGTGTGTGTGTGTGTGTGTGTGTGTGTGTGTGTGTGTGTGTGAGAGTAATGAGAGCCAGAAAAGCCTGGGCAACTTTGCACCGACCCCTTTGATAGTGTCGCACAAAAGTAATCTCAGCCCCACTTTTCTCCGAGCACCTTTTACATTTTCGAAAAAGGCAAAGGGTGGCCTTTTCATGCAAGTTTTCTTCATTCCTCAAATGGATATCATTTGAAAAAGAAAATCATTAGCGAGAAAATGAAAAGTATAAGTCTCCCTCCTTTTTTTGACCTGCCCTACATTTGGGGACCGGAACAGAGGGCCCAGAGAAAAGGACACATGCATCACTGCCAGTCTGGAAAGGTATTAGCCACAGTGACTGTAATGTGAAACTAAAGTGGGAGCTATTTTTCTTTCCACCGGCTCCATAAAGAGAACGTAGCAAGCAGCCGCTCCGGAGAATAATGTAGCTATGGGTAGGAAGCGTTTTGGGTTTCGAAACCAGGACTGTTACTTCCACACTCTAGCAACAAAGGGGATTTTTAATTTTCATTTAATTTTTTTATTGTTATTTGGTCTGTACTGCTCCAATAAACACTCCAAGCGCTGAAAAAAAAAAAAAAAAATTATTCATTTGCTGTGAGTCAGTTGAAAGATTTTGGTGTACTGTGCTTCTATGAGCCATTTTTTATCTGGCTCAATGGAATGTCAAACGTTTTATATTTTTTATGTTTTATATTATGTGTGCACCTAGGAGGAACGACTGCCCAAAGTTCATCTACAGCAGTGTGAGACATAGCAGACTGTGGTATGACAGCCTTTAACATCAGCAGACCCAAACGACTCATTCTGAAAGGTAAAAAATGTGGCCAGAATAGAACTTGTCAAATCTCCTTGACGTAACAGTGATTTTGTGCAAATAACTTGAACATGTTTTTATAGCCCGTATACCTATGCTAACTTGTTGAAAAAGAGTGTAATATGGCCCATTTAAAATTTTCAGTTCAAGCTTATTTTTTAACCATGTGGGTAATCGTGTCCTAGAGGGGTGAAATGCTGTACTTGATGCGGGACAACAACTTCAGGATTTACCCTTTGTAATCCTCTCTCATTGGCTCCCAAAGAAACTGTGACAGAACACACCTAAGGGGGTAGTTCCCTGCCTATATATAGTGGTTTAATGGGAAGAGAAAGAGGATGAGTGAGCCAAGTGGATATGCATTACAGTGTATTAATACAACAACTACAAAGAATATTTCACTAGCATTTTGTGTAACATCACATCTTCAGCACATATAAACCCAACATGTTATATAAAACTTTTACCTGGCAAAGCATCTAAATCACACTTACTCAAAGGTATATTACATGACATAATTATGAACAGCTCATGTGTGTACTGTATAACCAAGTGTCATCCTGCAAAGTTCAGCCCCAAACTTGAACTCCTGACCTCATAACAACTACTGGAAGACACGCTACCAAGTGGGCCAAAAGCCAGTCTCTTAGTGAAGTCAGTAGCGTATCCCCTTGAGGTGTCAGGAAGGAGGATTACTACTGTTCTGATGCTGAGCTTTGCTAGCTGGCATCCATTATTTATGCAGTGCTTATACTGTAGTACAGTCTATTTTTTTTACCCAAAGTACTCTAGTACTAAAGGCCATCTAGCACTGTATTAATAAGTGACAATGTTTGTAACTTCCTCTAAATCAAACCTCTACTGAATTACCTACACCCCTATCTACTTGCCTACTTTTCATTTAGATCGTGTCTCCAGAGAATTCACATGCCAGAGGTTGCCATTAAGCAAAAAAAAAAAAATCTCAGAAGTCAAAGTTTACACCTCACCTATGGCTACATACTGCAGCATACATGACAATTTCCAGATAACGAAGGGGAATTACTTTCCCTTGAGCAGGCTGATCTGTCCCAATTCCCTGTAATTGTAAATCAGCTTGTCACTGCCTTATTGGATGAAATGCAGCCGGTCGCATTCATTTGAGGAGGAGGGATTGGAATGCTAATCCATCCGGTTTGAAACACAATTCCAAATCCTGGCACAAACCAGTGCACACACAGGCGTTGTGATGAAGCCCTCTGTAAGATGGTGTTTGTGTGGATGTGTGGTGGCATGCATACTATATCACTGATGCTTAGGTGGTCATACAGTAGGTTATCAAAAAGTAGGGGTGTGAGAAAAAAATGCTTAGTTCTGTGATATATTTTTAGCACAAGATATGCTGTCATTATTGGCAGCAAAAAAATGTCATGTTTTTATATATAATGTGATTCTTACGGAAGCCCTGAACCGCACAGAGGCAAAAAAAAATGGAGATATTATCTCGTTATTTCGAGATACTATCTCGTTATTTCGAGATACTATCTCGTTATTTCGAGATATTATCTCGTTATTTCGAGATACTATCTCGTTATTTCGAGATACTATCTCGTTATTACGAGATATTATCTCGTTATTTCGAGATACTATCTCGTTATTTCGATATACTATCTCGTTATTACGAGATATTATCTCGTTATTTCGAGATACTATCTCGTTATTTCGAGATAGTATCTCAATGAAGATTAACGTCTTGTACTACAGTGAGAGGCTCTTTCAACTCAGTTGAAGCATATAAATGGAGATTTACCTCAATAATAAAGGGACTGACACCACACAGTCCAATTGGACATATCGTATTTAACAGTAGCTTACTGTCTAGCTGGGGGTCATCCCTATGTTCCCCGGGTCCTATGTTCCCCGGTATCATAGGACCCTCTTTCCAAAAAAGGGTCCGATGTTCCTCGCTCAATCCAAATATACTGTGGCCACGCATAGGCGTTGCTTGTTGTTGTTGTTCTGTGGTTGGTTGGTTCAAACGCACTTCTGGTAAGATGCGCAAGCGATGCTTGTTCAATGGCTACTTTTAAGCGTTGCAATATGCACTAGTTTTCTTTTTGATGATTAGTCCATATCATTTCTTACAACTTGCCATGCTGTTTATTAAATAAACTGCAGAACATTGCAATCGCTGTTTATATAAAACGACAAAAGAAACTGCAGAACATTGCTATAAACTGCAAAACATTGCTATACTCTTATTATTTGTGCCTGTTTGCTTACTAAAACATAAACATAAATGGCTATACATGTTGCAACATTTCTGCCAGTTCAGCTCGCCTCTCTGCCGCAGCAGCAGGTACATCGGGGTTCAACGCGTTGTGCGCCGAAAGCGGTACAACAACGTTAGAAGACGGGAAACAAAAGCCAAGCAAAAGCCAACAAACTCAAAGGAAACATCAAAAATAATTCCCGCTAACAGGGAACATAGGACCCTCTTTCCAAAAAAGGGTCCTATGCTCTCCGCTCAATCCAAATATACTGTGGCCACGCATAGGCGTTGCTTGTTGTTGTTCTGTTTGTTTGCCACTGTTTCGTCACATGGCTAAATTTTATTCAGACAATGGGCCCTATTTTGCCGCGGCGCATTGTGTATTCGCGACATGCGCATGCTGTCATTGCTATTCTGTGCCAGCGCAACGTTCATTTTTTCAGGCAAAAAATCACATGGTCTAGATAGCAGATGACATTGCGCCGTGACGGCGGGTCAGCAATAAGAAGAGGTGTGATCTGGCGCAAAGCGCACCAGATGCTATTATGAGGAGGCATAAACCATTTGCGCCTTTGATCAATAAAAAGGTCCTTTTTTCGTCACTGGCGCATTGTTGAAAAGCTATTTTAGAGGCGCACAACGCTTTGAACCCCGATGTACCTGCATCTGCGCCAGAGAGGCGAGCTGAACTGGCAGAAACGTTGCAACATGTATAGCCTGCCTGTATAGCACAAGGGGGTGAGACCGTGTTGCATAGCCACGTATTTTTATGTTTTAGTAAGCAAACAGGCACAAATAATGAGAATATAACAATGCTGTGCAGTTTATAGCAATGTTCTGCAGTTTATTTACAATTTCTTTTGTCGTTTCAGATAAACAGCGATTGCAATGTTCTGCAGTTTATTTACCATTTCTTTTGTCTTTTTAAAAAACAGCGTGGCAAGTTGTAAGAAATAATATGGACAAATTATCAAAAAGAAAACTAGTGGACTAATGGTTTGATGGACCTATACCTTCCGTTTATTTTTGATGTTTCCTTTGAGTTTGTTGGCTTTTGCTTGGCTTTTGTTTCCCGTCTTCTAACGTTGTTGTACCGCTTTCGGCGCACAACGCGTTGAACCCCGATGTACCTGCTGCTGCGGCAGAGAGGCGAGCTGAACTGGCAGAAATGTTGCAACATGTATAGCCATTTATGTTTATGTTTTAGTAAGCAAACAGGCACAAATAATAAGAGTATAGCAATGTTTTGCAGTTTATAGCAATGTTCTGCAGTTTCTTTTGTCGTTTTAAATAAACAGCGATTGCAATGTTCTGCAGTTTATTTAATAAACAGCGTGGCAAGTTGTAAGAAATGATATGGACTAATCATCAAAAAGAAAACTAGTGCATATTGCAACGCTTAAAAGTAGCCACTGAACAAGCATCGCTTGCGCATCTTACCAGAAGTGCGTTTGAACCAACCAACCACAGAACAACAACAACAAGCAACGCCTATGCGTGGCCACAGTATGATTGAGCGAGGAACATCGGACCCTTTTTTGGAAAGAGGGTCCTATGATACCGGGGAACATAGGACCCGGGGAACATAGGGATGACCCCCAGCTAGACAGTAAGCTACTGTTAAATACAATATGTCCAATTGGACTGTGTGCGTCAGTCCCTTTATTATTGAGGTAAATCTCCATTTATATGCTTCAACTGAGTTGAAAGAGCCTCTCACTGTAATACAAGACGTTAATCTTCATTGAGATACTATCTCGAAATAACGAGATAGTATCTCGAAATAACGAGATAATATCTCGTAATAACGAGATAGTATCTCGAAATAACGAGATAATATCTCGAAATAACGAGATAGTATCTCAAAATAACGAGATAATATCTCCATTTTTTTTTACCTCTGTGCGGTTCAGGGCTTCCGTAGATTCTAAATTAAATTTGGTGCCATTTTTTATTTTATTCTGATAACATCACTGTTATACTTTACAATAAGCAGCAAGACTGGGAACTGGAGGGAAAACCAGAGTCCAGAACAATTATACCACACTAATATGGCAGCTGGGACCCCCAGTATATGAAACAGAACGTAATATTAACTCTGACTCTATTGTATTGTATGGAGTCAAGTCAATGCTGATAATAATACACATGCACCAACCATTTCTACCGCTACAAAACACTTTGACACATTTGTCACAGGCAAATGATTTTTTTACAGGTGCACAGAATATTTGTACAGAGGCCAAATTTCTTTGTACAAACACGGATTATTTTTCAGATTAGCATTGCAACTGATATAATTCCATAGTATTATGGCCCAAATATCATACGTTAACCTCTATGGCAGTTTTCACATCTACAGTCGTGACATTATACATGTGGGAGAATCTTTGAGGCATCCAAAGACAATAGAGTGTGCAGGGTGGACTGGCGGTGCCTAATACCCTTGGACACTCTCCTAGCATCAAGTACCACAATCCCCTAGTTCTACAAGAGCAGCTCCCCAAAAGGTCATTTCCTTCCTGACAAATTTGCTATTTGCTTGAGCTGTTGGAGTGGACCTACAGTTCAATCTGGTGACAAGAGGAAAGAAGCAGGAATGTTCCAATCAGAGTCCTGATTGCTTTAAAGAGGCAATTAGGAGTGAGTCTTATAGGAAGCAGAGCACCTGCAGGCCCTCCAGGGAGAGTGGAGGCTTTTCTGTTCCCCAGCTCTCAGTTTGATCCCAGCAGTGCCACACAATTGTCCTCAAAAGCACTTTGGCGTTTCCTTGTTTTTGTTGTTGATCCCCCCCCTCCTCATGTTGCTTTCCCTATTACTGTCCAATCACATGGCTCAAGCAAACAAGGCCTCCCACAGCTCTGGCTGGGCTCACCAGAAATCACCAACACCTCACCACACACACACACATACACATACACTCTCACAGAGAGAGAGGAAGAGAGAGGCAGACAGAGAAAGGGAGTTACTCAGAGGTACAGTAACTACATGAATGGAACTCAACAGAAGAAAAGAGTGAATAGGAAATCAGTGGATAAACTCCTAAAAAGAGTTTAGCCTACTAAAGTGTCTTTGTGGGTGAGAAAAAATCAGGTGAGAAAAAAAGTGGCCTATTCAAAGAGCGATTAGCTGGAGGCAGACTGGATCATCACTGGGCCCAATTATTTGCCTGAAACACCATTCAAGCCTGGCCCACTCCGCTGGCTTCATCAGCAGCAATGAAGCCACTCATTGAGTTCATGCTGGAGCTCTGAGAACCAGCAGCTGTTATGGCGCTCATTTAAAAGTATAATAGTCATGGATGGCAGCACTGCCAGTTTGAGCTGAAAACGCACTGAAGTTTCTGATGTACAGTGGTATTTGACTTTCCCCATTGCTGATGAGTCACTGAGGTATGACCAAGCAAATGGTAAAAAGTAAATATGTATAAATAGATACAAATTCTTCTCAAAGAAAAGAGAATAAGTTAAGAGAAAAGAGAATGTTAATTTTTAAGTTTAAACAGAGCACGCTCACAGCTTTCTGAGTTTATTCAACAGTGCAACCTCTTTGGGTATTCATTTTAAACTTCCAGACATGAACAACATTCTCAGATTCAGTTTAGCATTAAATATATTCTGAGACAAGCGCAAAGGGTTCAAACTAATTATCTAAAATCAGTGCATGTAAAAAAGGCCCCACTCGGAGCCCCTGCTGAAGCGGATGACAGTGCCAAGGCCGCTAGTGTGATCATTATAAAACATATTGATGTAGCGCAGAGGCAACGCAGTGTCTGTCAGTCCCTGTGGAGCATACGTGGTTGGAAATGTCTACAATAAAAAACCCTCTCCAAAGTGTACTGTGATGTATTCATTACACAGAGCAAAACAAAAAAAGAAGGCAAGGCAAGTTTATTTGTATAGCGCATTTCATACACAACGGCAATTCAATGTGCTTCACAAAAATAAAAGCAAAGGACAATATATAAAGAAGAAGACATTGTATAAAGAAGAAGACATTGTATACAACTTTGTAACTCTGAAACTGTTTCTTTCACAACCACCCCTGACTCATTTGTCTATGAAACAATATATACATTAGCATGGCAAACTGAAATGAAATGGTGACCTACAGCATGGATATTTAGACTCAAACATGTAGTAACACACCTTCGCCTCCTGACTTAGCCCAAGATCGGATTTTTTGTTATAAAAAAAAAAATCCTAACACCATTTCCTGAAATAAAAACATAAATGCTTACAGCTTTCATATGTGTTCTGCCATACCCTACTCTCCTAATACTAACACCTGACAGACAAAGCCCGTCTAACACAATCTAAACACATGGATTATGCACAAGGTGTGTTTCCCTGGTTCTCCCTGTTGGCCAGTACACACCTGCCTTTGTTTCCTTTTATCACACATACACACATGCATGCACGCACACACACATGCACGCACACACTTGTACCAGATTTGGCATACAATGCCAGTGGCCCTGCAGGGATTAGGTTGGCAGGGTACAAGCTACCTTGACCAAAGCAACAACAGTTAGGATAACTTGGCATGTGCTCTGGTGAGGCAATTTGAAAGCTTTTTTCCCTTTCTTTTCACCTGAAGTGTATGTGATTATGCGTCTGTTTTGTGTCCTCTCTGCGCATGAAATATTACACTGTTTATCAAAAAGTCCTGAATGTCAGGTTTACAACAAATATCTTTGGTACGCTGTATCATTTTTTATTCCGAGATATAAGCATTTAAAATGTGTGCTGTATTTTTGGCCAACCCTGCATGTTCCACACACATTAATAGCACATAGAGAAACAAACCTGGAGTGTTTATGCAAAACTTGAACTTCGCTGAACTACCTACCTGGAAACAAGGATTCAATTAACACAGTGAACCAACAAGGAAGTCACAAGTAAGAGCTAGCATGTGGGGCAGGGGTCATGCTAGAGACAGCAGAAACAAAAACACATGGCTATGGTAATAAAGAAGTCCAATGGCTCACCCAAAATCACAACACACAGCGGTGTTGTTATTATTATTTTAAGATGTGAACGCAGAGCCTTGTCAGCATGGTTAGTGTTGAACATTCTATGTGTGTTATTATCAGTTCCACTTAATATTTCATTCATGCACAGTTAACACACTGAGATAATAAATGAGAGAGGTGTACTGGAGACTGAGGCCAGAAGTAGAAAAGCGCTGCTGCAGCTGAGTATAAACAAAACATGAGGGGGTGTGGGCTGCTCCACCTTGTGCCCATGGTGGCATAAAGAATGGGGGTGGGGGAGTGAATCACTAGCCCTTACCTGCACCCTCACCCATGGCTGAAGTGCCCTTGAGCAAGACACCTAAGCCCCAAATTGCTCCAGGGACTGTCCCTGTACCTAACTGTAAGTCACTCTGGATAAGAGCATCGGCTAAATGTAATGTAATGTAATGTCCCCAGGGTGGCATTTGCTTACTGTTCTTGTAGCCCCAGGGTTAAACCCGCACCCTCACAAGAACTCCGGATTAGCAGTCGAGTGCATTAGCTACACGACTGAAAAGCTCAGGCTGCCACTCAACTGACTCTCAGGTCTCTTAACATTCTAATATCCGGCTAGACTAGCTCACATCCGCTACCTCCACACGCCTTTGTTATAATGATATATATTCTTAGGTGTATTCTTCCTGTGACACTGAATGGCTAAAACCAATAACTACATGTAGTGCCCCCCTCGCATTACTGGCTAACAGAGAGCTACCCTGAGTCCATTTTACTGTCACATCCTTTGAAAGCAATAATTAAATAAAACTTTTACCCTGTTACATACAGTACAGGACATACATACTGACACGAGTTTAGGTAAAAGCTGATGTGTAATTTCTCATAAATGTTATATTTGAACACTGTTTCTGATTCCAACACTGTGGTGTAAATCATTGTACCTCTGGTGTTTTTCTTTTTGTAAAAAAAAAAATAGTGAAGACAGACTGAAGTGAAGACAATCAGTTATGCGAGTGCATGCATACACAGAGTGCATGCATACACAGCTAATAGATTATCGCTTCCCTGTCAGTGGTGTAAATAAATAATGTGATACCTTCATATATCCAGGCACTGGAGTGTCGCTGGCGTAAATCCCGTGAAGTAGTGCCACAACATTACCGCAGCCGGAGGGTAGCAGGTGGGTGTAAATCTGTGCTCCATCCCCCACCCCACCCCCCTCAACCTCTACCCCCACCTCCACCCCTCCACGCGTGGCAACGGCACTTCACTTTTACTGCCAGCTTTTGTGTGTGTCAGGAGGTGCCTGGCAGAGGGCAGAAGCTGACAGAGGCATCCATCTCGTCGCCGGTGCAACAACCGGTTGCCACACCGGTTGCCACGCAGATGGTTTACAACCCCCTCATCACCATCATCAGCAGAGGGGCTCAGGTGTCGCTTGATCCAGCTGGTGTGGCGGTGGAGGTGGCTCTCCCACACACACAAACACACACACACACACACACACACACACACATGCACACGTGCACACACAAACACACACAAACACACACACACACACACACACACACACATACACACACACACACACAAACACACACACAAACACACACACACACACACACACACACGCATACACACACACACACACGTGCACACACACACACGTGTAAACCCAAACCATAATACCATCCCAGAGTGGTTGTTTTGGGGTCATAGATTATAGTAGAAATGAAAAAAATATTCTGTATTTCTGTGTCAAGAACTGACAGGTAGCCCACAGATGGTTCTGGCATTCATGTACCTGCTAAATCTATGCTTCATGAGGCTCATGTAACCAGGTTTAATTACTGCAAGGGATTGTGGGAAGTTACAGTACTTGAAGTTGTCACCACCTGTGATAGTTTTAGCAGCGGTGACTCAGATACATAACGAGCTGGTATTACTCACCTCAGCTACTTCAAGACAGGTGCTACCACCAACTTAGCTTGGCAAGAGAATGCATGAATATAAATTTCTTTCTTTCTTTCTTTCTTTCTTTCTTTCTTTCTTTCTTTCTTTCTTTCTTTCTTTCTTTCTTTCTTTCTTTCTTTCTTTCTTTCTTTCTTTCTTTCTTTCTTTCCACATCTATCCACTTTTCAGACTGCTCAGATACGCATGCTTAACACACATCTCTATGTGTCTTTGCACACTATATCTACACACTACACACTTTATCATTACAGTGTATCTTGCACACTACATTGCACTACTAGGTACACTTTACGCCCCCCTTCTTGTGTATTTGTGTTGTATAGTATGTCCTGTTGTATATTATGCCCCACTTGTACATTGTCCTACTCCTACATTTTCCCCTTTGTACGTTATATGTATATGTATGTATATTACTGTCTATATTAGGTGCCTATATGTATATTGTTGTCTCTATTGTACAGTATGAGTGTACATATTTCTATTTGCCAGTTGTACTGTATTTACTGAATGTTGTTGGAATGTATTGTATATTGTATCATATGTATACTACTACATGTCTCTGTGTTGCATGTGTAGAGCGCTAACATCTGCCAGAGTGAATTTGCTTGTATACATGAGTGTATTCGGCCAATAAAGCTGATTCTGATTTCTCTACTTGCCATTGAGAGTGTTGACTGCTACAATGAGTCATATACCAGTCCTATCAGAGGTGCATGCCTCAGTATTGCACTTTTTCTTTGCAATCATGAAAAAGCCTTAGTGAAGATGGAGTAGGACTCTGCATCGGAGCCTCAGTCTGATTTGCTAAGTGACCCATTTCAATGTCTGCACTTTCTCATGAAACTCATCTCATCAGACAGGCACCTGACCAGTGTGCGCCAAGCCCACTCGCTCCAGCGCCCAGCGGTTAGCCATCCAGGAGAGCAGCCACTTAGCCCGGCAGGCAGCTGGTCTAGTCTGGCCGGAGTGCAGCACTGCACACACTCGCCTTAATGTCCCCAACACACTCCCTGTGGCTGTGTGTGTCTGTCGCTGTGTGTGTGTGTATGGATGTGTGTGTGCAGGGTGGCGGTGGGTGGGTGGTGTATGGGTGTATGTGTGTGTTCCTGGAGGGGCGTTGTGTGTCTAAAACAATCCCCAACCCACCCAACTCACCCTGTCGCCACCCCCCTCTCTTTCCCTCAGGAAAGGCCAGCAGGATGCACTCACAGTGAGTGAAGATCTACACTCTGAGAAACAAAAGGTTAAAAAGAAAGAAAAGGGACACGTGACACAGAAAAAGGAGAGAGAGGGATGGACAGAGAGAGAGAGAGAGAGAGAGAGAGAGAGAGAGAGAGAGAGAGAGTGAGAGAGAGAGAGAGAGAGAGAGAGAGAGAGAGAGATAGGGCACAGAGTGGCTGAAGTGAAAGAAATATGACAGGACAAATATCTGGTGCACCATATCATCTGTCTGTGTGTGTTTGTGTGTGAGAGAGGGACAGGCAGACAGAGAAAGAACCAGCTAACTGTTGTTACTGCTTCTGTTTACAGATATGTCAGTGTGGCAGAATGGATGGCCGTATTGTCTGCAGAGTGAAAGAGAAAGACAGAGAGAGAGAGAGTGAAAGAGAAAGACAGAGAGAGAGAAAGAGAGAGAGAGATAGAAGGAGAGGGAGAGGGCACACGTTTGATGGCTGGTCTGCAACCATACCACTGTAGCGGCTTTTGCTGTCATCCCCATTAGCCAATCACTCCATCATCAGCATCGCTCGCTCCAACTTACAAATCTACTGCTGGCTCTCTCTGCATATGAGTGTGTGTGTGTGTGTGTGTGTGTGTGTGTGTGTGTGTGTGTGTGTGTGTGTGTGTGTGTGTGTGTGTGTGTGTGTGTGTGTGTGTGTGCGTGCGTGTGTGTGTGTGTGTGTGTGTGTGTGTGTGTGTGTGTGTGTGTGTGTGTGTGTGTGTGTGTGTGTGTGTGTGTGTGTGTGTGTGTGAATGGGGGGGTGAATAAATCACTACAATTTTCATTCTTTCACTCAAAGATCTATAAGCTCTCATAATTGTGCCACATGCAAACACAAACAACACAAAGTGCAGCTATGTGTCTCTGTTTTCTGTCTGTATTTAGAAGATGTTTTCTTTTTAAGTTCAGGAGTGAAAATTGCACAAACACACACCCCCACACACACACACACACAATTAGCACATTAGAAAGTTCACTATATCAGTCTCTCTGCTTGTAATATTTTTTCTGTGTCCTACTGCTTTATGTGAGTGTTAGCAGGTTCATAATTGATATGATAAACATTGTAACTTTGGGCCTGCTTTGCCAATGATCAGTTAGCAAATAAAAAAATGTGTTTCATAAAGACTTGCTGGAAGGCAAGAATGTGATTGTTATTATGAAAGACACTTCTAAACACTGCCTCCTGTACACACTTAAGCTCCTCAACTGGCAGAAAAAAAACAGGAGGATAGACTCACTCACAGCTAGCAAACTGTCTGTTTTACAGACCAGCCAGGAAACTACTGAATCATCAGACACAGCTGTCTGGGTCAAGCTATAAGCAAAAACGTTTTATATATGTCTTTATTGATAATTTAGTCAGTGACCATTCAATAACATTTTCACTTAGGCTAGCCTTAGGGTTGTGGTTAGTTGGTTGTGCTAGTTATTTGCTGTAAGCAGAGGCGTGATTACCTGCAGTGCTTCCATATTGTTTCATAGTGTCTCAAGGGTGGAAACTGGTGGACAAGGGGTTACTCAACAAAGTTTTCCCCTACAGCCACCCAACCTTGACTTTAGCTTCATTTCTAGAGTATGTACGCATGCCTCTTTCCTTTTCCAATTTTTCTCTCTTCTTTCTTTGTGTTGGCCTTCCTCTCACCCTCTCCCTGTCTTTTCCCTCCACCTAACTTCTGCTCTTTCACAGAACATTTACGTTATCTTGAGTTTTTATCAGGGCCAGTTTTCTCGAAAGCTGTTGTGGGCTTGTCGGCCTCTCTCGAAGGTCTCGTTTGTGTCCAGCGGTCCATCAGTTAAATTAGAATAAATTACTCAGGAAACGTCTGTGCCTGTTTCTGATTTTGGTGTTGAAATAAATAGAAGGCGAAAATAGCCTCCAGCATTCCAAGGCGAAAGAACGAGGTCAGGTAAAGCAAATTAATATTTGCTTTCAGTCCCAATGTCTTTCTCTCTTTCTTCTTTTCCCAAACATTTCAAGCTTTCCTTTCCTCATGGGGTTAAAAGGCAAATCTAATGAATAAGTGGAAATTATAAATGAATTGTGGCACTTTGAACCAAGGTCAAATTGAGCTGAAACTATTTTACTGTGGTTGGGGGGAAAAAAATGAGTAAGAGGTCCTTGTTTTCATTGTGTGTCATGACTGCAGTCTGGGCTTCATGAGATCTGGCAGCTGTGCTCTCTTATGGCATGATGCAATGCCCAGGAGCGAATGAGAGGATACATTCTGAAAAGCAAACACAAAGAAGAATGTCCCTCTTTTTTTACAGTTAAAAAAACTTTTCACTCTATCTCTTTTGTTAAACACTACATGAGAATGAATGGTGTGTTTGGAAGTGTTTTCTTTTTTTCCTTTGTCGCGATGGTGTTGTTGATTAGAGTGTGATAGTCCTCTGTGGGATTTCTTTGCTGCTGTTTTTTTAAGATGGTTCAGATAATACCTTTGTTCAGCCTTAACAGAAAGCACACAGAAATCTGACAGGATAAAAAAAATGCTCTTTTCTTTTTCTGCCTCTTTGAAAACAAATTAATCATGGGTGTAGCACCATCCTGTATTACTATGTGAATGTTTTTTTCCTTGTAATTGAAAATTGAAAGCTTGTAATGAGCCCTTTCGCTGTATTCGTATGTCTGTATGTGCATTACCTTTCTTTGCCTAAGCTATGTGTGTATAATAATGCGGATGCATTAGCAGCAAGCAAGGCTGAGAGCTGAAATGGTTGACTGATTATATGTAATTTTAAGAAAAGTGCACACTTGTTCACATCCACAAATGCATCTGATTTTCCTCAGCGTAGTAAGCATCTCTAAAGTGCACACAGTACACCTTTGATTAGAGTGGCAAAGAAGTGGCAGCTTTTTTATTATTTACTTGACACAACACTTGATCTAAATAAACCACGATAATTAAAAACTTGCAGCCTTAATGACTTAATGGGAGCTGGATGGTCTGACAGCTTGAGTAAATTATGTGATATTAGCAATGGAATGCCCCGGCACCACACAGCCTAATGCAATCTTGAAAACCCAGGACAAAAAACTAAAGCTATGATGAATTACGCCTCTAAAGTTGTGCAAACATCTCAATATTCAAATCATGTGCAGTGTGGGTGACACACTATTTGCTACTGACTGGTACTGACTTCGGTACTGCAAATACTGCTGGCATTTTATATCAGGGACAAACAAAGTCCTTTAGCAGAAAATTTGTTGCTGAATACAATATGACTTCATGTGGCTGCGTATGGGAAGTGGTGCTTTACTGGTGGGTGCAACAGACAAGCTAATAACTGGAATGGCATGGGTATGTGTGTTCTCGTGTGTCCCAGAAGAGAGAGAGAGAGAGAAAGAGAGAGAGAAAGAGAGAGAGAGAGAGAGAGAGAGAGAGAGAGAGAGAGAGAGAACAGAGAGGAGTGTATACCTGTTCTCCATATGTGGAGTGAAGCTGGAGCCACAGCAGATGTCTGAATCATGTCATTAAGATCTGAATAAGTTGAATCATTATTGAAGGATAAGAGGTTATTTTGGGGGGGGAAACCCAGAACTTAACATCCTGTATGCATGCGTGCATGCCTTTGGGTGTGTGTGTGTGTGTGTGTGTGTGTGTGTGTGTGTGTGTGTGTGTGTGTGTGTGTGTGTGTGTGTGTGTGTGTGTGTGTGTGTGTGTGAGTGTGTGTGTGTAGGTGTGTTTGAGTGTGTGTGGGTGTGGGTGTGTGTAGGCAGAGTAAGGGAGAGCTTGGTGCGGGAGGGAAGGAGGGATTGTGGTTTTGGTGCTGCTAATTATTTTTGACAAGACCCTCAATCACATCATTGTTATGTATGAATGTATGTATGTATGTAAAGTTTGTATGTGTGTATGTACTGTATGCGTATCATGGAGCCCTACCTGAGAGCAAGATTGCTACTGGTTTACAAGATTACTTCCAGACCTACATTACAGAATTGGCCTGTATTAGTGGATCTGTGGGACAAAAAATGGCTGACTGTTATCGTTCATAAATACTTAATATTATTTATAATAATCATAATTATGGTCAATTTTACAGAGCGTATGAGTAAACATGACAAGGTTAACATGTATGCCCATTATATAGTTATGAGTTGTAGAGCAATATAAACGTTAAGCCTATATCTGCTAATAAAGGTACTGAATAAAACATGTGGTTTTAGAAACAACTCTCTTGTTCTCTCTCTCTCTCTCTCTCTCTCTCTCTCTCTCTCTCTCTCTCTCTCTCTCTCTCTCTCTCTCTCTCTCTCTCTCTCTCTCTTTCTCTATTTGTGTGTGTGTGTGGTGTGTGCACCTGTGTGCTTGCATGTGTGTGCACATGTGCACGTACTATTATTCCTACATTATCTCTCTTCTCTCTGCCATATTCTGGTTCCATGAGAGCGGTTTGGCATGACCCATAGTTGGGGTCAGTATTAGAGTGCAGAGTCAATGCGCAAGTCTTGTGAGCCATCAGGCAGAAGCAGTCGACAGTCTGATCCACGTACACACAGCCTGGTGGAGCTGAGAGAGAAATCATCAGCTGGAGAGACAGAGAAGGGGAGGTGGGGGGGAGAGGAGTCTTCTGTTCCCATTGTACTGAGGGATCATGGAGGCTTAAGGTGGAGGAATAGGCGTAGGTTGGTGGTGGTGGCGGTGGTAGGGTGGAGAAGGTGCTGATGCTTTGAGCTCTAATGCTAAGCTTGAAGGCTTTATTGAGTCTGTGACCCCTGACCCCAAATGTGAACCTGCTAATGCAGGGAACAGACGGAGATTAATCAATGCAATCATAAATGCTCTGTGTGTGTGTGTGTGTGTGTGTGTGTGTGCGTCTGTGTATGTGCGTGTGTGTGTTTTTGAGTTAGAGAGAGAGAGAGAGAGAGAGAGTGTGTGTGTGTGTTTGAGTAAGAAAGAGAGAGAGAGAGAGAGAGTGCGTGTGTGTGTGTGTGTGTGTGTGTGTGTGTGTGTGTGTGTGTGTGTGTGTGTGTGTGTGTAACATCGAAAGTAAATTGTGGTATATATTTTTTGCCCAATATGCTGAGGGAAATAACTATGAGTTTGTGTTGGGGGGGTCAGTTTGAGTCTGCCACCCCACATTACAGTGCTTCCAAATTCTTCTTTAAATGAGCAAAACAATGCAAGTGAAACTTCAGAATTCCGTTTGATTGCCGAAGTAGTTCCAACAAACACTGACGTATTTCATAGAGCAGCTGAATCGCTACACAGCTCCATGAAACATTTAAACATTTAACACCGTGTCGGTCCCAGACCTACAGCCAGCCTGTCAAATAAAAAAGGCAGAGGTCAGTGCACTGTGACCTGGGCGGGATGAGCATGTTAAGCACCCTGCTCTTTGCTTAGAGGATTATATAACGCACATGTTTAGCATAAATCAGCATGAGGGCTGCTGGGGCTCTGCCCTTACAGTAGATGGCTGTGTGTGGAGTCTGATGACGAGCCTGCAGCTCTGCCTGAGGTGACGCTGTTCTCACCATGGCAGCAGCAGGGGTGGGCCTAGAAAATGCCTTTTGATTCAGCATTGATGCCGCATGCTCACTGGCCAGATACGGATGAAAGAGAAAGAGAGAGAGAGAGAGAGAAAGAGAGAGAGAGAGAGAGCAAGAGAGCTAATACACACCTACTCACTTACACAACCAACCAGCAACACATATTAACTCAAATTCTGTGGGTACAAACACATATACTGTATACATACACATGCACACACACACAAACCACTTCTCTCCTAACGTATACACTGTTTTGATCCCTTGAGGGAAATTGGTCTCTGCATTTATCCCAGTCTGTAAATTACACAGTGAACACACAGTGAGGTGAAGCACACTCTAACCCGGAGCAGTGGGTGTCTGCCCACAGCAGCACCCAGGGAGCAGTGTGGGGCTACTGTAGGTGCCTTGCTCAATGGCACTTCAGCCATGCTCCACTGGTCAAGGATCGAACCAGGAATCCTTCAGTTTCACGCCCGTAGCCATAACCAGTAGGCCACAGCTGCTCTTTGTCTGTGATAAAGCGGAAATCTTGACATCAACCGCGTTTTCCTCTCCACTGCTCCGTGCCCTCACTACACCTCACACCCCTCGCTTGACCCTACAGCCCCACCACCCCCACACCTCCAACACACATCCACCCAACACCTACACCCCACTCCCCACTCCCACCACCAGTTAGCTCCGAAGCTGCCTAGTCTCGCTTAGTAATCCTCCCCGTTCAGGGGTCTTGGTGGACAAAGGAGGCTTTAATTGAAAAGGAAAATAATCAGAACGCTCCCTGAATGGCAGTCAAAAGCACACTCAATTAAGCCCGGCAGAAAACACAGCACTTGGGCGCACCACACCAGTCCACTTCAGCATGCAAGACATTATACACCTCTGATCACTAAAATCAGTGTCGGACATGCATAATGAGCTGCAAATGCTAAGCCTGGATGAGAAGTACTGTACAATAGATTGGATTTTTGGGAAAAAAGAAAGAAAGAAAAAATGAAAGAATGAATTAGAAGTTGAGAAAACTATTGGGACGGCAGAAAGAATGAAAGACGTGGCCATGTTGTTGATTAGGAGGAGATATGACATGCAGTGAGGGGGTGAAGGGGTTGCAGAGGAGTCAGAGAGATTCTTGTAGTGAGGCCGGTGGGGATAGAGACAAAGAGAGAGAGAGAGAGAGAGAAATAGATACATAGATACATAGATAGATAGATAGAGAGAGAGAGAGAGAGAGAGAGAGAGAGAGAGAGAGAGAGAGAGAGAGAGAGAGAGAGAGAGAGAGATGTTGAGTTGAGGGAAAATACATTACTGAATGCCACAGAGAAAGGGATATTACAATATTTAGAGATTACATTAGAGAGATTAGAGGCTAATGTTTGGCCCTCCAAGTGACATCTGAACAAAGGCAAACAGACCTGCGTTATCTATGGCTGTGCATGATTCACAATCTCTCCACTTCAGTGGGTTACAGCTTTGCTGCTAGTCATTCACAGTGAGTGAAATCTATAACAACCATGACAAGTAGAAAAAAACATAGTCTGACTGGAGGGATCAGTTTTGTTTTATCTAACCTCAGCATCCAAAGGCTAAGCCAACCTGCATGATATGCATGCAGACTGTCGCTGTCTGCAAGGCTGACAATATCAAGAGGCATTAATAAATAGTGTTCTTTTTACAGCATGCCCTGCTGTGTAGATAGATAGATAGATAGATAGATAGATAGATAGATAGATAGATAGATAGATAGATAGATAGATAGATAGATAGATAGATAGATAGATAGATAGATAGATAGATAGATAGATAGATAGATAGATAGATAGATAGATAGATAGAAGGGTCCCCAACCTGTGTGTGTGTGTGTGTGTGTGTTTTAAGACAGAGAGAGAGAGAGAGAGAGAGAGAGAGAGAGAGAGAGAGAGAGAGAGAGAAAGTGAAAGAGAGAGAGTGAAAGACAGAGAGTTAGCGAGTGAGAGAGTCCTAATAAAGTAAAATATGGGCAGATGAATATGAGTGTGACCTCTAGACAGAATAACCTCACAGCAATCTGTTCAGAACGCAACAAATCCTGCTGCACCACACACTCTTCAAACCCATCTCACAGCTCTTCACCCGTCCGTCTGGCATCTTTCTTCCTGTCTTCCATTCTCTGACTCTGTCTCTTTCTCT
The DNA here is from genome assembly GCA_027475355.1 of Coilia nasus. Classification (NCBI taxonomy): domain Eukaryota; kingdom Metazoa; phylum Chordata; class Actinopteri; order Clupeiformes; family Engraulidae; genus Coilia; species Coilia nasus. The sequence goes on along the minus strand of CM050203.1, from coordinate 26,414,199 downwards.
GTCTTTCTCTCTTTCTCTTTCTCTTTCCTTATCTCTCTCTGCCTATTTCTTTCATTCCTTGCCCTTTCCCAATTCCTTGCAGGCCTCCAGCCTCTTTCTCACACTCAATTTCATGGGCATGATGACTTCAGGACTTACAGATAGTGAGGCAACACAAATTATTACATTACACTTAGCTGACGCTCTTATCCAGAGCGACTTACAGATATTTACAGGGTTTCAGTTACAGTCCCTGGAGCAGTGTGGGGGTTAGATGCCTTGTTCAAGGGCATCTCAACCATGGGTAGGACAGGATTCGACCTTCCGATTGCAAGACCAACTCCCTAACCAGTAGGCCACAGCTGCCCCGCTGTAAGATGTCGTCGAGGCTTGCTTACCAACTGAAGCACACATGCCTTCTCAACATAAGATGGAATGTGTATGCAAAGGACTGCACACACACACACCTACACACACACGCATGCATCCACACACAAACACGCATGCACTCACATACATATACACACACATGCACATACGCACATATGCTCAGACATGAAACGTATACACCAGGGAGACAGAGTCTCTGCTAAAAAGAGGGCCGGTTAATTAGAATGACAGAGAAATGCTTTTGTGACTGAAGAAGACACAGAGAGGTAGACAGAGGGTTGAGGAGAAAGGGAAAAAAAACGGTTGCGTGAGACAAAGGACGAGGGGGAAACGGTGTGACTGATTGATCTGCAGATACTGAGGGAGTTAGTTTTCCAAGCCCATTAGATGTGATTTAGATGCGGTGAGTGCCGAGCGTCAGAGAAGAAAGACATCTTTTTCTTTTTTTTCTCCCACTGTCAGTGCTCAGGAAAAGACACAGGCAAGCTAGTGGCAAGTGTGCGAGACAGTCAATGAAACTGGAAGAGGAAGTGGAAAAGAGTTTCCCCTTTACTTACTGGAAGTGAGATAATTCTGGCTAATGTAAGAGTACAGCTCTGGTTGGGATACCCATCTGTTCCCAGAAACGTCAGTTTGCTGTGCATTTAGCTGGAGAAAAAGATAAAAAAAGTGGAGGGGAGAAAAGAGAGTGATCAAAGAGACAATTACATCAGTCTAAACAGAGAAACTTGTGATCAGTGCTGTCCTTGCACAAGAGGAAGAACAATAAAGCTGAACAGCCCTTATTTTCTTGGATGCACAAAGGATTCTCTCACTATGTGCTATGACTGATCTTTTGGTAAAGACTATCAACGTATCATAAATAATCATAAATCATATTAATCATAAATAAGGCACTACAATGGAATGGGAAACAGGCTGATCTTAATGTAATATTTATTCAATATAATATACTAATATTTTTTTTATTTTTCCTGAAGAACAACCATCAGAATTTCAGCCTTTCTAACAGTTTCACCTCTTTTGACAATTCATTAGTAAGGGAGTATTATGGATGTCACCTTTATGAGTATTATTTAGAGTAGTTTTTCTCTCTCTGTATATCTATCTCTGTCTGTGTCTGTGTCTCTGTCTCTCTCTCTCTCTCTCTCTCTCTCTCTCTCTCTCTTTGTGCTCTGTGTGTGTGTGTGGGTGACAGAAGGGGCTTGTATTTTATAAAAGCATTGTGCTTCAAATCAAGGATAACAAACTGATTTGGACTGAAAACGCAAAATAAGTACAAAAAACGGTGACAGCGGCATGGGTGTGGACGCGAGCGAGAAAGGGTATTGCAGCAATGCTGACCTGCTTTCCTTTGTTGTTCCCCTCTGTTTTGTTTTCCTTCTTTTTTCTGCAGACTTTTGTCATGAAATGGAAAAGGCCGCTAATAGAAAGCAGAATCCAATTTACATTTGAGCAACTGAGACAGAAAATAGGGGTCACATTGAGGTCACGTCTCCTAAAGTGAGAGCATCCACAACATGCCAACTGTCACTGCATGTCTATCAGACACACGCATACAGGCACACACAAGCATGTGCACACCAAACACACACAAGTATGTCTGTGCACATACACTGAATCATATTATCTACCTATCTAACGGAACAAAACTGAAAAGATTCTCTGTTCAGTGGCTTGGTACCTTTGCTGAAGGCAGTGAATCGCTGACAACCAATGTCAACATTAATGTTACCACACCCAAAGGTGTACTGCTGAACTTTTTATTTCTATTCCACATTTAGAAATGGCACCTCTAAACATGCCATCCTTGCTAGTTGCTTTGTAGCAAGCATGGCATTTTTCAGCAAACATACAGTATATATGCGGCATTTGAAAGATTCCATTTCAATGGCAATTGCTATAGAACAGTTACTAAATACATTTTGTCAGTTAAGCTGCCAAAGTAAAAAACAAATATTGAACAAGTCTAGCAAAGATCCATTACCTAATCTTGCAATCCTGACAGTGCAGGGGCATGTGATTGCATGTGATGGGGAAGTGGATTTGTCATCACAGGGACTCATTATTGTGCCTCACAGGGCCTGGACTGTGAGAAAACATGGCTGTCGGTGCTCCCATGCTCCTTGGCAATCGCATGCAATTATCACCGCCCACAAAGTGCCAAACGTCCTTCACACCACTCTCATGCCCACTTCCCATTAGATCCAGCAATTAAAGGCATCGCCCAATCAACAACATATGACTCGCAAGCATGGCAGCTGAAGAAAAATAGAACAGAACAGTAAACATTGTTGTGGACCTTTGCTGTGGAGTATCCCAATGTTAAGAGGCCCCTTTGCTGTTGTGAGGAAGCAGTGGAGTGGTCTTTAGCACTCTCTCTCTCTCTCTCTCTCTTTCTCTCTCTTTCCCTTTCTCTCCCTTTCTCACACATTCACTATCTCTCGCTCACTATCTCTCTCTCCTGCTTTCTTGATTTCTCGCTTCCTCTCTCTTTCTCTCTGTCTCTCTGTCTCTCTCTTTTTTGCTCACTATCTCTCTCTCATTTTCTCTCTCTCTCTCGCCCACTATCTCTCTCTCTCTCTCTACCCCCTTATCACTCTCTCTTACTCTCTCTCTCTCTCACTTGCTCTTACTTTCAGATCTCTGTCTAACTCACTCTGTCATTGTCAGTACAGTATGTGTGTTTGTGTGCATGGCTTTTCTGTCCTACAGCACAACACACTGTGTTCCAGTAATAATAATATGCTAAGTCAGGCACACCCTGTAACACATCCTGTCCATCTCCAAGGCCATTGGAGCTGTTCGTTTCGGAGGTGGGAGGGGAAGGGCGGGTACATCACTGACAAAGCAGTCGTCTCTGTTTAGAGTGATGCGCTCTGGGGATGAATTAGGCTTTGGGCAGGACTGTCTGTGCGTGCATTGTTTTATGCCAAGTCAGAAAAAGACTGCAAACTCATTTCGTTTGAGGGCATTCACAGCTTCGCCCTCCCCATGGAATCCCATTCTGTTTTCTCTTCATTAACAGCTGATCATTTATCTGCAGCGGAGAGATTTCGTTTCCCTCTGCGGTTCAGTTCAGCCACCCCTCCATTCTCAATCTCCCGCTATCACATCTGCCGGACTGGGGGAGGCAGTGGGGGTGGTAGTGGGGGTGGGGTCAGGAGTGGCTGTGATGACTCAATACCCATTAGTGAGATTGCAAATGAATGACTTAAAAAGAGAGGAAATGAAAAAGAAAGAGAGATAGAAAGAGTGTGTTGAAGAGAGAGAAAGTGTGGTCACACTTAAAAAAAAAAAACACACTTTTCTCCATGGATGCTGTGCTTGCCTAAAGACTCCTTACACTTGGCACCATGACAGATTGAAGGTGAATTGGGTGTCAAAGCGAGGTCTGTGTGTGTGTGTGTGTGTGTGTGTTTGTGTGTCAGTATAGATGTGTGTGTGTGTGTGTGTATCTTGAATAGCTGTGTGTTTGTTTGCGTGTGTGTGTGGTTCAGTGTAGGTGTGTGTGTGTTTGTGTATGTCAGTATAGGTGGGTGTGTGTGTGTGTGTGTGTGTGTGTGTGTGTGTGTGTGTGTGTGTGTGTCAGTGTAGGTGTGTGTAGGTGTGTGTGTGTGTCAGTATAGGTGTGTGTGTGTGTGTGTGTGTGTCAGTGTAGGTGTGTGTAGGTGTGTGTGTGTGTTGGCAGGGGGTATTAAGAGCAATCTGACTTTAACTCCTGTTAAATTACTGAACCAGGGGAGAAGGCGCACTGCACCAGGGGGAGCCAGGCCTCACGCTAAGAGGACAAATAATCTCTTAATGCTGGGTGGCAGCATGAAACCAAT
>CM050203.1:26400000-26407500 GCA_027475355.1 Coilia nasus | reverse complement strand
GAGAGAGAGAGAGAGAGAGAGACATATGCATGTGTACTCATAAACTCATAAGTAAGTATGCACAGATAACCTAATGGTCTGTCTGTTCATTTCTGGAGTTACATAGAGAAAATGTAAGGACTCTTCACACTGTGGTACATCAGCCCTGGTGTTTGCCCTCTATGAGATTGTGTAATCTGATATGTATCTATTTATTTGCTTTGGTCCAGTTCACTCGCCTGTTGAGGTCACTCATGTGCAACCATGATGTATGGCGATCTGCTGTAGTGGTCCAATAAGCCAGTGTAGTCCGAGTGACCTGACCAGTGATGTAGTGGAGGATAAACGCAAGTAAACTGAGTTTACCCACCTCTCAAATAAAAAAAAAAGAGTTTATCCACCTCCCAACAGAGTTTATCCACCTCTGAATATAGTTTATTCACCGGGTAGAATTTATTTATTTATTATTTATTATATTTATTTATTTATTGCAAACAACTAACAGCAACTAACCTAGCATCACTATTTTTAGGGAATAAATTGGTTTGATACTACTGAGCAGGGTGTTGTGAGCTTCTGTTGAAATTACATGTCCTTACTTACTTTTTTCCCTTACACTCCTCTCCCCCCTCTCTTTCTCTCTTTCTCTCTCTCTCTCTCTCTCACACACACACACACACACACACACACACACACACACACACACACACAGACAAACACACAGCTTTTTTAACTCCCCCTCTCTCTTCATCTCTTTGTCTCTCTGCAGCCACGTTTGGCTGAGTAATACTTAACAGACACTGAAGGAGAAGTGTGCCACTTTACAAATGGCCCTCTTTGTCCGATACACAATTAACCTACATTACAGGATGGAGCCCACCCCCCAGCACTGCCCAAAGTTTGGACACTCTAAATGATGGCTAAAAATGGCTTTGGTGTATGTGGGAATCAATGGCCAATCTTTTTTCAGCATTGATTCCATTAAGAGCCTTTTTGGAGATTGATTACCCTGAAAGGCTCTCTCAGCTGCTCGGATTACAGTCCCACAATTCCCTCTCCTCTTTTCCGCCATTCCAGAATAAGACTTTTTTTTTTTTTTTCTTTTTTTTGTTTGTACTTGAAATTTCACATAAATGTATTATTGCCAGAGCTTCAGTTTCCACATTTTCTGTGGTCCCTGTGGCATTCGTTCATAAGATAATCTGCATCCATGATTTACATACTCGCACATGCTGAGTGAATTTTACAAATGCACCAAGTGCAGCTCACAGATTAAATTTAGGAGTTCTCTTTTGAAAGTATTCTCTGTGAGCCAAAATGGCACTAAAATTGGTTTAGCTTGGGTGTCAGTTTCCACCTACTTACCTAAGGATCTCACATCTAATGCAATGGAGCCAGCTCAGTGTGTCTAACAGAAAAAAACAAAATATGCAACCAAAGTAGAGGTGAGAAGTCAACCACTTTGCATTAAAAACAGCCCTTTTAAGGTTACAGCTCATGATATTACCATCTCAGTCTTGGTCTGTTCACTGCAGCACACATGCTACATGCGTGGACTGTGATTAATGAAGATAAGAGATTACACAAGGTCGTTCGAGGTTTTATCTACTATATGCTTTACCGAATTACATGTTGGCACTGGAGTGCGGGCGGATCAAAAGAGGCAAAGCCAAGGCCAGGCCAAGCCAGACTGGGCTGGATATCCGTGTGTGTTTTTATTTCCCTGAGTAATTTAATTCCCCCGACTCTAATCCCCAGATAGGGACTATATAGACGCTGATGCCCATGTAGCACTCTCCCCACAGGCCCCTTGTCTGCCCGCCTGAGCCAGATTTGCGGGGGAAAAAACAAGCGACCACAACACTGGTTGAGAATGCGCTTTAACGTGAAATCAAAGTCAACGTGCATAGTAGCCGAATAACATGTGGCTTATGACAGTCTCTAATTAGGAAAGGTTAGGGCTTGGTTGCCATTGTGCTGCATAATACTTGCAAACAAAAAAACAGTAATTATGAGAATTTCCATAGATTCACTTTAGTAACTCAGGCAACAGCAGTCATTTGGACAAGCGTGAGTCAATGATGCCTGAGCTGGTTTGTATTTCCCCTTGCCGTTGTGACTGAAAAATACAATTTCCTGTGTCCAATACAACTCTGAAATGTAAAGAATTTGCATGTTGTCTGTCAAGTGCTCCAGATATACAGTAGGAACTAATATAGTCCGAAAATACTAAATGGTGTCTGTGTTTCAGGTTGTCTGACTGCGCTTTCCACTCTGCCATCCCTCCGCCATTCCCCCTCCAACCTTCCCATGATTCATGCCGGTGGTGCTTTTATTCTGCTGATTGCACAGCCGCCCCGGGTGAGGACGTTCTCTAACCCCGGCAGACAAAGGCAGAGCGGCTCTTCTCCTCTGGCCCCCACGCACTCATCTCTCCTCTAGAAATTGCATTTTCCTCCATGTTATTGTTATTTTAATAATGTTGTGGATAATTCAGCCATCAATAGGGGCTTGTGTGCTCTGTGCGTTGGCATCAGCGTCTGACCTTTTCCTGTGGCTCTTACTGTGCCAGTGCTGGGAGGCTCGTTGCCCAACAGATAAGAGATCTTTTTTTCGTCTCTTACTCTCTCTTTTTCTCCCTCCTTCGCCAGCACGATTCTCCTCTTTTCAAAGGATGTCCAAAAACCCTTTACAAGCAGGCACTAAGCTTCCTTCTCTCCATTCTTTACCCTTTCTCAATGTGCACACACACATTTGCACAGTGTCTTTCTGTCAGTGCTATCTCTCCTGGGCCTGCCTTGGCTTCTTTGCCAAGGATCTGTGGAGAGGTGGCAGACGTTGTCTCAATGGTAGCAGTGGGGAAGCCTGTACACACAAACACACCCAGTCCCACACCTACTGTACCAGCTCAAACACACTCTTACACACACACACACACACACACACACACACACACACACACACACACACACACACACACACACACACACACAAAAACACAGACACACACACAAACAACGATGTGGACTTCTTCATTCTAAATCCTGCCTGGCCTCCCAAAGGGGCCTGAGCCCAATCTATTTGCCCCACTGGAGTGCCGTGTCACTGGGCACCGAATCCTCCACAGCTCCTTACCCATTCCTGGCCCCGAGGCAGGCCCAGGTCCTCCTGCTTCATTAGCGCGTAGCGGGCCTGAGTTCGCGCAGCAGCAGATTTAAGGGAGGTCCAGCTCAGATTACCATACAGGCTCTGGTGCTGCGCTATAAAATATACATGCAACACAACACCGCTGGCTCCTGCACAATGAGCCAGCTGGCTAATGCACTGTGATCTGATGCAATGGCAATGGCGCGCTGCAGACTCTTGCGATGTTGCAGAGGTTTCATCATGCCCGCCACAGACAGTGGGCCCCTAATCCTGGTTTGCCAGGGTGTCTGTCAGGGTGTCACACCAGCAGACACCAATAAGGAATAGTTCCAGGTCAGATTGAGGGGAGGTAAATGGGGTAAAGCACACACACACACAAACACACACACACACACACACACACACACTCACACACACACACACGTATTCATAAGCAAGCCCCTGCATGTACACACAAAGCATCCAAAGACAGAGAAACAGGAAACACTGTAATAAGGTAACTGTGATCTGCTTGGTTATGCTGTGATTGTAAGTAGGTGGGGGCATTTAATTTGATCTTGTGGGGGTTTAGAGGATGTTGTAAATTAGCCAATAATTTATCCTGCTAAGAGAAGGCAAGAGAGAGTGTCAGAGAGAATGAGACAGATAGAGAAAGAGGGAAAAAGAGAGAGAGAGGGAGGGGAGAAGAGAGGGAGTAGGGGGAGGATAAAGGTTGTATAAAGCCTTTTCTTATTAGTTATCGAGGAGATGCTCAAGTAACCTGCAGCGTTGTGTAAATGAACGCCACACATCACTCTTAGGGTCCTGCGATCGGACACTAAAAGCAGCAGGAGCCTCGAGCTCCGTAAATCAGGACGCGAGGGTCGATAGGCACAGTGGCCGCATCCCAATTCAGACCTGACTATGCACACTTGCCCCTGGCACATGACTCTTTCCATGCCACGCTGCTCCATATGTGAGGGCTGGGCGGTAGTAGCCGGTGATGCCCAGGGCCCTAAGGAGTGCATGTGGCCCGTGTGCTTATTGTGTCGGAGCCTGGCTCAGTCAAAGGTGTTTAAAAGTGGAAAGCAGGTGGAGCGCAGGTGTGGTCGGACGCAGGTGTGACGCGCGGGGCCCCCGGACAACTCGCCACAGATGGCCAAGGTCACTTTGGACGCTGTCCAGTAACAAGTCAGCACTACATGACGGTTAGGTTTTTCCAGCACAGTCTCTCTCAATCACACTCACACACACTCACACACACTCTCTCTCTCTCTCTCTCTCTCTCTCTCTCTCATATATGTACACATATACATTCACATACATACAAACATGTTCTCTCTCTCTCTCATACACATGTGCATTCACACACACACACACACACACACACACACACACACACACACACACACACACACACACACACAGCCTTCTTCTCATGTGTGATGCTCTGTGCCTCTGTAAATATGAATGAATCTCTCTCCTCTTTCATTGCTGTCATCTGTCTCTCTGTCTTTCCCTCAGTCTTTTCAGCTCTGAAGTGCAGTGGCACAGGGCAGTTGCAGCATCAGTGTCTGATGTGATCTTTAATGGCGAGTTCACACAGAAGTGAGGGAGCCATTCCTTTTGAATAGCCTTTTAGACATCTCTCTCTCTCTGTCTCTCTGTCCCTGTCTCTCTCTCTCTGTCTCTCTGTCCCTGTCTCTCTCTCTCTCTCTGTCTCTCTTTTCTCTCTCTCTCTCTTTCTCTCTCTCTCGCTCTCTCTCTCTCACACACACACACAAACACTTTTCTAAATCCCCCTCTCTCTTCGTCTCTTCATATCTCTGTGTCTCTATCAAATTCAAATTCAAATTTAAATTCAAAGGAGTTTTATTGGCATGACTCAGAAGAGTAGTGTTGCCAAAGCTGACATATGACAGTACAGAGTGAATATCTGTTTAGGAAAAACAAAAAAGAAGGGAAGAAATCAATCAAATCAAATCCAATCAAATATCTCTCTTTACCTCTCTGTCTCTCTCTTTCTCTGTTTCACTGTCTCTTTTCCTTCAGACTTTCTTTCGTATCTAATTGCCCTCCCACAAACACACATAGTCACAAACAGATGCACTCATGAACTCAAATGACTCAAAGCAACGCTTTAATAAAAAAAAACAGACATACCAGTACGTGACAAATGAAGTGAGAAGCGCTTTAAAGTATGCTAACATAAACTTAAAATAGCTGACTTGGTACAGGGACTGCTATGCTGTCACTGCCATGTCTAATTGTGGGTGATTTGATGTTTGCAGTTTAGTTGTTTTGAGACAGAGTGACTGTTGTTTTAATCACTGCACCAAAGAAGTTAGAGAACTTGGTTTGTCAATCTTTTTATCGACCTAGCCAGGAATATCTATGACAGGTTTCGTCAGAATCTGATCAGAATGTGGTATATATTTCATTCCTTGCTCTCTTTGGCTCTTTCTTGCTCTCTCTCTCTAATCGCTGTTCCATCTCTCTCTGTCTCTGTCTCTCTCTCTCCCTCTGTTTCTTTCTGTCTCTCTTATTGCCGCTCCATCTCTCTCTGTCATTTGCTCTCTCTCTTTCTGTATTTCTCTTTCTCTCACTCTCTCTTTCATGCCTCTTTCTTCATTCCTTCTCTCACCCTCTCTCCTTCTCTCCCTTTCTCCCTCTCCATTACAGTGCTGAGATGTATGTCCTCCAGGCATCTGATGTGACGGGTGTCACCCACACAAGTGTGCCTCTCTGGCACCCAAATCCTCCTGCCCATTTGTGGAGGCTGCACGGAGGGGATTGAATGTCACCATCTGTCTGGGGCCAAGCTCAGTACTCAGTAGCCACCTGAGGCCTCCTCACACTCACACACACACTTACAGACACACACACACACACCTACAGACACAGAGAGAGAGAGAGAGAGAGAGAGAGAGAGAGAGAGAGAGAGAACGAGAGAACGAGAGATGGAAAAAGGAAGAGGAACAGAGAGACAGAGAGACAGAGAGAGAGAGAGAGACATAGAGAGTAGAGAGAGAGAAAGAGAGAGAGAGAGAGAGAGAAAGCAACTTCTACTCTGTACCTCAAGGCTGACATTCCCAAATGGCCCTGATGAGACTTTATGAGATCAGATCGGTTCTCCAGGACATATGGCATGTGTGTGTGTGTGTGTGTGTGTTAGTGTGTGTGTGTGTGTGTGTGTGTGTGTGTGTGGGCCTGAATAGTGTTGCGTGCTATCTATGCTGTCATCTCCTGTCTGTTACACTGATATCTCTGCACCCATCATAGGGCTTTACTGTCTTCCTTTCAGTGAGTGGGAAGTGCAGGAGATTCTGACAGATCTGCTGTCATAGCAGTCTCAGAGCATCTACAGAAATCAAGTGCAAGATTTTATGACAACAAACACCAACATGGAAAAAAACTATAATAAAAATGCACAAGAACAATTTTGTTTCAGAAAATATTAATCATGTCAAATGTGCTTGTTACATTGTAATTACACAATTTACTACAATGTAATTAAGCAATGTGATGGACCACTGAAATTTTGTGTACTGTATACAGTTTTGAAATGTCTGGGTAAATATGTGCAACTTATTCTGTAACTTATTCCAAATACCTTTATTTTTGTATGTGTTTCAATGTTATTTGTATGTGAATTTGTAACTGAAAATTCTGTGTACCTGTAGTAAGGAATTTGAACTACGGGTGACACCATAGTTTGCACAACAGGAAGAGATTCTAAAAGGTAGCCAGCATTTGAGCAATTAGACATGGCCTTGTTTGAGCCTGTGCGGCATCGACATTGGTCAAGAGTTTTAAACTTTAACCTACAACTTACAGTAAGATAATGTTTGACGCCTGTTTCATGACAGAAGAATCAGTTATCATACGTTTTTGCATTCATTGGTGAGTGCAGCGCAGTATGTTTGTTTATTCATTTATGATTTGTAACTCATATCAATGCATATCTATCTATACACTATGCAAGAAACATCTGTCTGTGTGTCACTCTGTGTGTGTGTGTCTTTGTTCCACACACAACTCTTGAACCATTCGCTCCACTGAGCTCAAATTTGGTAGGTGTCTTCCTAATGGCACGAGTGAGGGCAGTGCAAGGTTTCATGTTGTTGAGACACAAAAGCCAAACATGTTGGTAAAACAGCTTCAATTAAGACACAAAAGCCAAACATGTCGGTAAAACAGGCTTCAACTGCTTTTTGCCTGTGCGTAGCCACGCCCCCTCTTACACAACACAACTGCATCAGCGGCCTCTGTACTAGTATGGGCTCTGTGTTAGTATGGGCTCTGTACTAGTATGGGCTCTGTACTGGTATGGGCTCTGTACTGGTATGGGCTCTGTACTGGTATGGGCTCTGTGCTAGTATGGGCTCTGTGCTA
>CM050203.1:26392500-26395000 GCA_027475355.1 Coilia nasus | reverse complement strand
CCTATTCATCAACCTAACTTCCTGCCAATCTACTGTATCTATTTAATTACCATCCTACCTGCCCACGTTTAGTGCCTAAACACCTGCCTGCCAGCCTTCCCTATGAGTACTATCACACAAGCCTAGTGATTACTTGTGACATATAGGCCCCCAAAGAATGCTGATAAAACCTGGTATTCACACCTTATATAACAGCTCTATCAAATGATGGTCCTCAATCAGTACCTCACCCAACATTCATCCACGTGCTCTGCCACTCAATATGAGATTTTTGTTTCCTTTCTAGAGCTGACTATAGCTGACAATGCCTTTGAAATGGTTAACTCAAAAATTTAAACTGAAATTTCTCTGAAGTCAGCTAAAACCAAGCCCTGAGATAATAAGACAAAATTCCCCACATTCACATAGACCTATGGTATTCTTTCATCTGAAACTGAAAAATAAAGGTTTGATCTGAATGTACAAGAAAGCAGTTCTGCTAGGCTTTTAGGCTGCATAAGAATACAGACGTGATCCAATGTGGTCATTATGAATGGTTGTGTGCTCAGGGAACTGCAGGGAGCTGAGGTAATCAAAGGCCCCTTTTTCACACAGAACTATAGCATTCATTGCAGTGCATTTACAGCAGAAAACTGTAGCTTCCACACCTGGTTAAAAAAAGTGTAAGAAGGAGTTCCTGTTCCTAGAATTGCTAAATTGCTGGTGCTGTTGCTGTGCTTACATTTGTTAGCTTTTCCTCATGGGCTTTCTTCTTAATGAAGTGGATTAATATGGAATGATGAGTGGGTATAAGATTTTAACACACACTCTCTGGCTAATTTAACCACTTATGTTCATAGCATGAACTAGTATGCCTATACAGATAAGCATCTGCTGAGACTGTGGCAAAATCCTGGCTGTATCACATCTCTTTGTGAGCGTGAGGTGTAACCATAATTAAAGTTCCCTGGACATATAAGGTCTCATCATTTGAACTTGATTGATCACTGGCTGTAGGTGATCGCATCGCATGCTGGCATATGGAGAGTGGATCCAGAGTTTTCTGAGCCAGTAGGCTAAACAGGAAAAGAGCTGACGTATGCACAAACACACGGGGTGGGGGGAGAGCAAGAGAGAGAGAGAGAGAGAGAGAGAGAGACAGAGAGAGAGAGATGCTCGCACACACAAACACACACACACACACACACACACACACACACACACACACACACACACACACACACACACACAGCCTTTATGTAATCCTATTCCTTTGTCAGTCTCCCCCTATGTAGCCCTCTCCTCTGTCTTGCCTTCTGTAGAGCCCAAAGAGAGCAGAGGAAAGTTAAGGGATGAAGTCGGGCCTTGCACCTCTCTTTTTTTCCTCCACTCTCCTGTTCTCACTTTCATTTCCCTTCCTGCCTTTCTTCCTGTCTTTGGTTCTTCTGGACAAGAACTTCAATGAGTTTTTTGCCCCCGTCAAAGGATAAGATGTAAAAAGCACCACTGCTTTTCTTTCCTGTCCTCTTTGGAAAGCCACATGCTAACTCACAGCAGTCACACAGAGCTCAGATGCTGCAATATTATGTACATGTCAGCTTACTGAAAAATGTGTGCATGAAACAAACACATTACTCAATAGCAACTCAGCAGGTTGAGAAAATAGCTCGAAATTTGCTAAATTAGAAACACAATTATTTGTCAACAACCTTTCTCACCAGTTTGTCTTGCAAACGCTGCTGTCTAAAGTCAACCCACAGCGCACAGACAATTATGAGCTGTGAAAATAGAGATTAAATAAATTGTGGAGCAAGCAGGTGGCCAAATTGACATAATTAATCCCTGATCTAATTTGTAATAATGAAAGTCTAATTATTCCATGGCAATTCAGACACTATTATCATTATTCATAAATCCTATAAACACTGATATTACTTTCCGGATATAAAAAATCAGGCCACCTAAGTCCTTGTGTTTATTTGAAATACAGTGAAAAGTACATAATATAAGATGTAATGTTATATTTTTTTTACTCTTACAATATCATCATAACAAACCATATTTGAGAAAAAAAAGTTGTTAAAGTAATTTAGTAGTGTTATGACTGGAAAAGAAAGTAGCCCTGTGATAAAAGCTATGAAAAATGGTCTGAGTCTGAAATGTTTTATTCCTGTGCTGTATAATGGGTGAAACACTGCTTCCTATTCAAGAAAAAAAAAAACATATGACAACATTTGAGAAACTGTTCCTATTGAGCTTGCTTCTCACAAGAGCTCACACAATAGCATGAGTAATCAGCTGAGCTGTTTATGTTTTGTTCAAACTCATAATTAGCTCGCTATCATTCTGATGTGCAAGTCTTTAGGCAGAAGAGTCCAGATGGTGAGCTCAGAAGAGGGGCCGAGTGTACACCAACTCTGCTGAGCCCTTTTCCTTTCTCCTCAATGCCTTGCACTAGACAGAGGGGAAGAGACAGCTGAGAGAGAGAGAGAGAGAGAGAGAGAGAGAGAGAGAGAGAGAT
>CM050203.1:26380000-26387500 GCA_027475355.1 Coilia nasus | reverse complement strand
CATGGTGCCAGAGTGTGTCTGTCTGTGTGAGTCTGTGTGCATGTGAGAGAGTTAGAGGAGGGAGGATGGGAGGGAGAGAGAATGAGAGAGAGACAGGCAGAGAGAGAGAGAGAGAGAGAGAGAGAGAGAGAGAGAGAGAGAGAGAGTATGTGTGTGTGTGTTTATCTATGTGCCTGGACAGAAGAAATTGATGTGTGTTGGTAACTTTGTTAGTTTTGTAAGTTTTAAAATCAGGCCACAGTTGGTGAGTGAGTGTGTATGGGTGTGGGTGTGCATATATATTTGTAGGAGAGGTGTGTGTGTTTGTGTGTGTGTGTGTGTGTGTTTGTGTGTGTGTGTGTGTGTGTGTATGTGTGTGTCTGTGCCTGTGTGTGTTTATGTGTCATGAGGCCACACTTACTGTGAAAGCTGACTGATTGGTCAGCCACTAAGGCTGTTGGTGACTTGTCAGCACTGATTACCCATAGCTCTCTTCTGCAGCAAGGGTGCAACCGTGTCAAACCACAGCCCTCCCCTAATTGCCTCTTCAAAGCAATCAGTGGCGTGATTGCAATACCTCCAACTAGAGAAAACACACAGGAGAGGGCCTGTGTGTCACGACCTGTGGGTTAGATGTATATTTGAACAAATGTACTCGTCCACATCACCATGGGGCTCAGCACACATGTGGTCAGATTACAGGCATCAATAAAAACCCAACAAAGCATCTTATTTTGTATGCAGATGATAGCTTGTTCACCCCGCTGTGAAACGCTGCACATCAAATTCCTCCACATACATAGTACATCTCTACTCTAAAAAAAAAAAAATGATGCTACTGGACACCGCAATTACCTTCGAGATCAATAAAGTTTCTCTCCTCTACTATAGTAAACATGCACTTCAGTGTATACGGCATACCATGTTAAAAACATTATTCACCAAATCATGTGATTCTGCGGTAACGTGGTATCGTAGACATGGTATCCTGAATGAATATTTATGTTGCCTTATGTCCTAGCAGTGTGTCATACGTATGTGAAGCATCTGATGTAGAACATACATCTGATGTGGGCTGTAGATATGGGTCAGATGCCTGCTTTGACATGTCAATGGCAGTGGTGGAGCCAGGACGCTCTTTAATTAGCAGCACTCGTTTCACTCGTCAGGCTAATTAGCATGTAGCATGACCCTTTCATGTGTTAATGTGTAAACATATGCATGCTCATGTGAGATGTGGAACATGAATGTATACACACAGAGATTATCACTAGTAAGTTCTATGGGATGACTACCACCCAACATAACGTTGAATATAATGTAAGTGATATGGATAATGGATAATGTCGATAATAATGAAACATGCATTTCCTTGCCTAAAAGATGACTGTCTTAGCTATTTTTTGTGTCAGAATCATCAAAGTTACAGGTACACTACAAGCTAGCCTGCTGGGTAGTCCTTAGCTGAGTCCATTTGGAGCTGCTTTGCTACCTTCATAGCAGGATATACAGATGTAGATAGCTTTGGATTGAGTTCCTTTTACCTGAGTGAGATTTAAAAAGTTTTACATGAGGTGGGTTTAAAAGTGCCAGACAAATGCTTTAAAGAGAAACTGTTCCCCAAGTAACATTGCAACTGTTTCTCACCTTATTTAAAAAAAAAAAAAAAACGTAGTGAGGGAGCGGGTAATTTGATGTAGCACTGATCCTACAAAGTCGTGCATAATCCACGCGGGTTTCCATCTCCCTGCCAAATCCCCGCGGCGCAGTAACGCCTCACAGGACACTTGGATGGGGATCACTGCCTCATCATCAGGACACCACGTCACCGCCAGAAAAAAAATGTAAAAACTCCACAAAGTGCTGATTAAACATGATATAAACTACCTGGGGCACTGCTACACGTCTTTGGCCCTATGAAAGAATATTACATTGTGCCTCGCTATAACTGATTATTATGAGGGCCCCTTGTCAGTGCAGGATATTTGGAATTGTCCAGCCTCATGGCACCCCTGTCAACTCCAGAAGTCGACATGTTTAACTCTCCTTGTCAGAAGCTAATCCGTACTGGCACCGCCTGTCCACACGGAATCAGGAAAAGGACCAATTTGACTGCCCGATCTGTACCAGACATATGGCACTGAAAAGCTTAATTTCTAAGCAAGACAGCTGCCAATTTTGTTTTTCGGCGTCTTCCACTGACACAAGTACAAAGAGGGAGGCGAGTACTGTAAGGGGGGAGGGAAGGAAGTAGGACAGTAGGTCTGAGTTTGGGCTGGGTCAATGCTGAGGAAGAAATGGGTAGCGTTTGCCACCGCTGTCACTCAAGACAGAAGCTGGCTTACAGGCCACCACATTTCCCTTCATTATTCTGAGGCCTCCATTGACATTTTGTCCAAAACTCCCCTCAGAGACGGGGAAAGCTGGAAATGTCTAGTTTAATTCCTCATCCCAGATGTGAGTTGGACTTTTTTAGATTGCCTCAGGTTCTTCTCTTAAAAATAAGTTAATGACTTTAAATGCGTGCGGCAAAGACTACTCTTTGACAGTGACAGACTCAAAGAAAACAAATGGATAACAGTCAGCTTGGAGGCATCGTGCGGATGGGAGGAAGTGTGTGCAACCCAGGAAGGCGCTGGCTCTCTCAGGGTCCAATTAGGCTACATCATCCAGTCCTTCACAGACTAATGCAGAACAATTGGGACAATATGACATTTCCAATGTCACCCATGGAGTTGACTGACATTGCGTCAGGATGCATGCTAGGGTATTTCTTTGTCAAATCATAACAAAGACTATCCCACATTGGCATGTGTATTAAGGGCAATGCTATTAACATGCACAGAAGAAACTAGCTCTCTGAAGGAAAGCTTGTCTGATTAAATATCTCTTTGTTAAATCAAGACTAAAAGTAAAAATGTTTTGTAAACAGTGAAGTGAAGTATTCTAATGAAATGTCAGTGGCACATCTTGGCCACTCAAAACTCTTTGTACCAATATGTATTAAACTTGAATTTAATGTAAAATTAGTAAATTTACCAGTTTGTATGATTATTTCTATTGTTGTATACTCATCATTTAATGAGTCATTGTGTTGTTTCTGTTTCAGGGTCTGACAGGCCAGTAGGGTAGTCATTAGGTATGGGCAACATGTACAGCCATTCACATCCACTAGCTATCCACTGATCCAGCCCTTTTTCTAGCAGTGCACACGTTTGGCGGCTGTCATAGACTTGATTGTGATGTAAATGGTAAGCATCTTGTTATGGCATGGTCATCATACACCACTTGGATTAAAATATCCAGTACTAACTCTTTAATAATGCAATGCCCTTAGATACTCTGCTGACAATTCTGCACTATGGATTTGTGAGCTACACAAAAATTCCCTGTAGCCAATTGTGTGTGTGTGTGTGTGTGTGTGTGTGTGTGTGTGTGTGTGTGTGTGTGTGTGTGTGTGTGTGTGTGTGTGTGTGTGTGTGTGTGTGTGTGTGTGTGCCCACTAAGGTATAAAAAAGACTCTGTAGTAAATGTATACTATTGGGTTTTAAGATGTCAGGATTCCAACAAGTGGAGAAATGCAGCTGTGGTCTAGTGGTTAGGGAGTTGGTCTTGGGATCGGAGAGTCGCAGGTTCGAATCCCGCCCTATCGATGGCTGAAATGCCCTTGAGCAAGGCATCTAACACCACATTGCTCCAGGGACTGTAACTGAAACCCTGTAAATGACTCTGGATAAGAGCGTCAGCTAAGTGTAATGTAATGTAAATGCAACTGTGTGAGAAAAAAACTGACATAGCAGTTAGTGTCAACCTAAACTTGTTTCATGGGTGGTTCAAATGTAATTGCAGATTGCTTTAGTATGAGGTTTAAAATTATTATCGCAACAGACTTAAACTGGGTTCCTTGCAACAAGATTAATAGACCAGCTTTAATTTACAGTAGTCCAGCACAAGTATTAAACCATGTTGTTACAGCACAGCCTCAGTACCACTGCCTGATTTAAACCAACTGGCTGCATGCCTGCCTACCTCTCCACAGCCCAGCAGCACAGCAGCGCCGAGCTCTCCTGCTGAATTCTGGGATGCCGCCCAGGATTCTGTCTGATAGGCAGACAATGGCACCTGACCTGACCCTGAAGCTCTCCCACCTGGTGAGACCAAGGCAGCTTGCCCACCATAGAGGGTCTCGTCCGATCGATCAGGTCAGTGTGATTATGGCCTGGAGGCAGGGAAAAAGGTCACGCGTGCAGGAAAAACTCAAAAAGCTTTGGTCATGTTGAGTTCTGTGACCCAGTACTTATGCTGTAGTAGGTTCATGTCTGTTGGGTAGTCACCTAAAAGCTGACTCCTGAACTTCATGAACTATTGGCAAAGGAAGAATTTTGTTCTCTTGTATAGAGCAATGCCTTCCTTTGTGTGTGTATGTGTGTGTGTCAAATTCTTAATATTTATGGCATTGTCTCCTTCAGATGATGGTCTGGCCTGCATTGATCAGCAAAGTGCCTGTAGCCCAGGCTGGCACCTGAGGCAATGCTAGTGGGCATACTGTAGACAGAGCCCAGCCCGGACACAGGCAAACATCAATAATCCTGCAAGAGAGACCACATTATCTGTAGCAGTAAAGTGTGTGTGTGTGTGTGTGTGTGTGTGTGTGTGTGTGTGTGTGTGTGTGTGTGTGTGTGTGTGTGTGTGTGTGTGTGTGTGTGTGTGCGCGTGCATGTATGTGTGTGTGTGTATGTGTGTGTGTGCATGTGTGTGTGTGCATGTGTGTATGAGTGTGCACTTGTGTGTGTGTGTGTGTGTATGTGTGTGTGTGTGTGTGCATGTGTGTATGTGTGTGCATATGTGTGTGTGTGTGTGTGTGTGTGTGTGTGTGTGTGTGTGTGTGTGTGTGTGTGTGTGTGTGTGTGTGTGTGTGTGTGTCTGCCTGTGTGTTTGTGCAGGGGAGAAAAATTGGTACTAGTCAGTACACAAAAGACTTGTAAGGAAGCCACAGTTTTCAGTCCAACTTTTTTCTTTTGTGTGTGTCTGTGTGTGTGCCTGAGTTTAACCAGGATTTAATGAAAGAAAGGCTACAATCAGAATTCATGAACTTAGCAAACAATGTCAAGGTGCTACTCTTTTGTTCCAATATTTGAGGCAATTACTTCAGGAAGTTTGGGTGGTGGGTTTTAGCAGTCGTACGCTTTTTTTCCCTTAAACAGGCAAAGTTCACCCAAGTGCTGCACCCAAAGTCTCGCTGAGCTTTTTAAATGACTCTAATCCATAAGTACATGAATGCACGTTTCTCTTTTTTATTTAAGTAATCTAGAGACATATTCTTTGGGCAGGATTATGTTTTCATTCTCTGTCTAATCTAGGTCTTCGCTTGTGCAAACGGAGCCTGGGATGCTGGTGGAGTCGCAGACGAGGAAAACGTGAGCAGCTAAGCGGAGGGCAGAAAAAAAGAGAGATCTTGTTAATGAAAAACGCAACAGATGGCAGTTTCTCTAAACCTCCTCCCCACGGAGGAGTATTCAGCAGAATGGGACAGAGCGGATTAAGGTCGTCTTTCTGCCTGATTTTCATTTTTTAAATTTGTGCAGTTTCAGGGGGAAATATATATATATAAATAATCAAATAAGGGCAAAATAAGCATTAGCCTGTTGCCTGAACAATCCCAGAGAAGTCCAAATGTCATGGAGGCTCGCAAACGGCCAAATGAGCAAATGTTAGACCAGGAAACAAGACAACAAGGAAAGCTGAATTACAGCAGATGTCCACTGAACAAGCACACACACACACAAACACACACACACACACACACACACACACACATACACAAACACACACACACTCCCCACACATACTCATTCACACATGCATACTTAAATTATTTTCTATTCTAATTCTAATGTAATGGAACCATTACAAACAAGGGGAGGATGGTAACTAGAGAATGCACTCTGTTTACGTAGGAGTACATTTCTTAAATAGCAGGGACAAAATTATAGTTTTATTAATTTCAATTTGGCTGGTGTTTACATACTTTGTGGAGGTATGTAAATTCACCATGTCAGAAACTCAGAAAAATAATGTATTCAAATGATAGTTCTTTTATTATTTTTTATATTTTTTATATTTATATTTTTTGAAGTAATGCCATATTAACTAAAAATAATAAAACTACATTTTGTTATCGCAATAAAGACTCTTGCAATCAGCAGCCTCTGAGACAGTCAGGAAGCCCATCTCTACGGACAAATCCCAGACGCTTCTCATGACAGAGAGTTTCTCAACGGCATCCTGAGGAAGAACAATGTCCTCTGTGCCGTCATCACAGCTCCTCTTCTGAGGTGGCTCATCGCTGTTACTGTCATAGGTGACCCCTCTCTTCCTCTGGAGCTCCTTAAAGCACACCGCCCCCTCCACCTTTGGGGTGTGATCAGCTCTGAGCTTGAGCCCCCTGTAGCAGGAGGCCATGTAGCGGTGGTACTCCATCATCTGCATAAACTGCTCTCTGGTGTAGTGGGTGGTGGAGCTCTTGGACTGAGGTGGGTTGATTCTCTGACCAGTGGCTCCTTCCTGGGCCATAGAGGCTGAGACAGACATCTGCACTGGCTTCAGCGTCTTGCTTTGATGACCAGGAAGGACCTCAGCAGGGAGAGTGAAGTTCCCCACAAATTTAAGGGGTCCAACATCCCTTAGCAAAGCAGCTGTGTTGCTTGATTCAGGGATGAAGTTCATCACATTTTTGAGGGGCGCCACACTTTCAGGAGATGAGGACATGGGGTGTGAGTATGTTGTGCCCATGTAGATCAAGTCATTGTTTCCTTGCTGCTGTAGGGACTCCACACCTTCGGCAGATGACATGGGGGATGAGTATGTTGTGCCCATGTAGATCAAATCTTCTGTGTCCTTCTCATCAAAAGCAGAAGCAGACTGCAGCTCCTGAACCTGTGCTGGTGTCCGCACACTCACAGCTGAGAAGAGACAGACATACATGTTAGTTATTCAAGTTTTGCATTTCTCTAATTTTCAATGCTTCATATGAAACAAATACAGCTTTGGAAAAAATTAAGAGACCACTGCAAATATTCCTAAAATCAGCATCTCTACATGTAGGACAGCCATTCCTTTCCAGTGTCAGTTGAATTTGGAATTTGGGAGAAATGTTGTAATTAGTTTACAGAATAAAACAAACATTTTTTACTCACTTTACTCACACATATACCTACAGATAGTTAAATCAGAGAAACTGATAGTGACAGTGGTGTCTTATTTTTTCCAGATCTGTATAAGGGCTATCTGAGGACGTCCTTACTCATAGATGGGTGGGTACTGTATGCTTCACCATCCCACTGCTGCTGCTACCAGGCAGGCTGGGTTTGGGAAATCCCTTCATGGTGGATGGAACCCCATGGTTGGCTACACACCCAGAATCGGGGGTCTTAGCTGAATTCAGCAGTGTAATGAGCTGGTCCTGGGTGATGTTTGGAGGGTGGGTGAAGTTCCCCACAAATGTCAGGATCTCCTCCCTCC
>CM050203.1:26367500-26375000 GCA_027475355.1 Coilia nasus | reverse complement strand
CTCTCTCTCTCTCTCTTTCTCTCTCACACGTTCTCCCTTTTATTCTATGTCCTGTCTTTCCTTTGGTGCGTCTCCCAGCTTGTGTGGCCAGATGTGCCTTGGGCCCCGTGGCTGTAAGCTAAGAGAGGACCATATGGATCCTGGGCGAGGCGTAATTGG
Source organism: Coilia nasus (assembly GCA_027475355.1). Lineage (NCBI taxonomy): Eukaryota > Metazoa > Chordata > Actinopteri > Clupeiformes > Engraulidae > Coilia > Coilia nasus. The sequence continues at coordinate 26,374,841 of CM050203.1, read as the reverse complement.
CCCTGGCCTGTCAGACTTGCCAGAACTCCTCTGGTTACTGTGCCTCAGACTTGCTGGTAATTCTGCTCAGCCAACATGTGGTTGGAGAGAGAGAGAGAGACAGGGATGGGGGGGGGGGTGAGAAAGAGCGAGAGAGAAAGAAAGAAAGAAAGAAAGAAAGAAAGAAAGAGAGAAAGAAAGAAAGAAAGAAAGAAAGAAAGAAAGAAAGAAAGAAAGAAAGAAAGAAAGAAAGAAAGAAAGAAAGAAAGAGGAGAGTTAATGTGTGTCCAGATCCCAAAATGTAGGGAATAAAAATTTACAATTTCACATCTGTTGGCGATACAGCTAGCAGACGTTACACTGTTACACACAACCGGCAACACGATATGAAATACATACAGCAACACACAAAACATACAGCAGGAGATTTTGCCACCATCAGCTGAAAATAGTTTCAGAAACACTTTTATTTCAGTCAAACTTTTGTTTGTTTGTTTGTTTGTTTTTGTTGTCAGTGTGATTCAATGTGAGGTTCATGGAATAACCATCCTAGCCTGTCATTGGAAGAAATCCACAGTACACAAGGCTGTGCGATGGTGTTCCTCTCTGGCGCTAAGTGTTCATTGGGTTTGGAGAGCTTGCCTAGAGTGGGAGGGCAGATGGACCGGCAGCCATTTGAGTCCTGGGCAAAAGCACTCGCCCCCTGGGCCTCTGTAATTGACCAATTGACTTAATGATCAATAAACGAGCTGTTTTAGCTAATTGGAGCGAGATCGTTTGACCTTGCAATGGCTTCTTCTTAGCCTTGCAAGCTCGTTTCTCCATGGTGGTCCAAGACATTCACCAGGGGAGACAGTGTGCAGGTCTACCAACCCTGCTAGTCTAGTCCTTGAGAGAACCTCTATGTACACTTGCACAGAGACACTCACACAAACACACACACGTAACCATGTGTGGCATGCTTACACACACACAAGCATGCACACACACACTCACACATCCTTAGCAATTTGTGATCATAAAAAGACAAAATACATAAGAATATAGATAAAAATTCAATGGTCGATCGATCTATCTATCTATCTATCTATCTATCTATCTATCTATCTATCTATCTATCTATCTATCTATCTATCTATCTATCTATCTGTCTGTCTGTCTGTCTGTCTGTCTGTCTGTCTGTCTGTCTGTCTGTCTGTCTGTCTTCCACACAAGTCCTTTGCACCTATAGCCACTGCAGTCCTCTGCAGAGTGTTGTAAAGTAAAATAGTGAAGTATACTGTATTCTGCTCAAGGGGAAATTCATCTTGGGTTTCACAGTCACTGCATCAGACTTACACAGCTCATACAGAAATAAAAACCAACAGTAACACATACAGCACCACAACACCACAGTAACACCAACACACAACTCAGTCACAACTGTGCACTGCATAACAAATTATAAGCAAAATAGCCTGCTGTCTATAGCCTGCTGTCTATTGCTATAACATCTTTATAACACCTTTATACCACCTAAAGGATTTTTTTCATTTATGTAAAATATAAATGCACCTAATTATTCATCTAAAGTGCCTACCCAAGGGTACCAAGATAAATTCCTGATGCAAGATGTGTGTAGCACTGATTTTTCATAGAAACACTGCATGTCACTGTGTGTCTGTGAAAAGGCCTTTCTGTTGCTCTTTGTCAGTCTCTCATCAGGCAGTACAGTGCTTCGCTAGTCCTCCCTCACTGGCGCTCTCTGGCCCTGCCTCACTACGCTAGGTGTCGATGTATTCCTTTCAACAAGTGGTGTTAGAACTACTTCTGGTTGACGGCTGCTAAAAAGAAAATAAACAAACTATCTGGCGGCATACAAACAAAGATGGCGTTTGAGGAGGTTGACAGAGCAGCATTTGCATACATGTTGTGCATTCTCCTTTGTTTGGAAGTCCGTATGAATGAACAAACAGCATTTTTGGTTTCCTTGATACGACACGAACTGTGCCGTCAGCATTTGATATTACAAGCAGTGCATTCCAGTGCATGCGCAGTACACGAATCTGATCCGATGCCGTGCACAAGGCGGCACCAAGCAGATTAACATCGGCTTAAACCAGGGGTTGCAATCGGTTTCGCGAAACCAATCCCTATACGATCTTTAACCTGTGCACATGAAATTCGATACGATCCCAATCCCTTTCCAATCAGTTTCAACTCGTCCATGTGCACGCAGTGACTGGTGCTCTCTGGCCCTGCCTCACTGGTGCTCCCTGGCCCTGCCTCACTGGTGCTCTCTGGCCCTCCCTCACTGGTGCTCCCTGGCCCTCCCTCACTGGTGCTCCCTGGCCCTGCCTCACTGGTGCTCTCTGGCCCTGCCTCACTGGTGCTCCCTGGCCCTGCCTCACTGGTGCTCTCTGGCCCTGCCTTACTGGTGCTCTCTGGCCCTGCCTCACTGGTGCTCTCTGGCCCTGCCTCACTGGTGCTCCCTGGCCCTCCCTCACTGGTGCTCCCTGGCCCTGCCTCACTGGTGCTCTCTGGCCCTCCCTCACTGGTGCTCTCTGGCCCTGCCTCACTGGTGCTCCCTGGCCCTGCCTCACTGGTGCTCCCTGGCCCTGCCTCACTGGTGCTCTCTGGCCCTGCCTCACTGGTGCTCCCTGGCCCTGCCTCACTGGTGCTCTCTGGCCCTGCCTCACTGGTGCTCCCTGGCCCTGCCTCACTGGTGCTCCCTGGCCCTGCCTCACTGGTGCTCCCTGGCCCTGCCTCACTGGTGCTCTCTGGCCCTGCCTCACTGGTGCTCTCTGGCCCTGCCTCACTGGTGCTCTCTGGCCCTGCCTCACTGGTGCTCTCTGGCCCTGCCTCACTGGGTGCCTCCTCTGCTGGGGCTGCAGCACACCCACTGGCCTCCTCAGAAACTGTGTGATTATTTACCAACATGGGCGGTGGTGGCGTGGGGCGGTTGTTGCATTGGACTGCACTGGTGGCTGCGGGGGGTTGGTTCAATCAGCGGTGATCTCCTGAGGCGTTAAAAGCATCTTCAGCCGTGACTTTCTCTTTTTGACTTCACTCGGGATATTTAACACACTAGTAAGTGACAGCATGAGCGATGATAAAAAAGCGAGGGAGAGGGAGAGGGAGTAGAAAGGACAAGAAAAGTGAAAATGAAGGAGAAAGAAAGGAGAGGGTCATCAAGAGTGCTTTGTTTCTAAAGAGATGAGCACAGGGAGTCTGAGCTGGACATTCCCAACAGAGCTGGACCTCACAGGGGGAAAGGGCTAGTTTCTGTGTGTGTGTGTGTGTGTGTGTGTGTGTGTGTGTGTGTGTGTGTGTGTGTGTGTGTGTGTGTGTGTGTGTGTGTGTGTGCGCGTGTGTGTGCGTGTGTGTGTGTGTGTGTGTGTGTGTGTGTGTGTGTGTGTGTGTGTGTGTGCGTGTGTGCGTGTGTGTGCCCATGTGCATGGGTCTTAGTTTGCGGTGGCAGCTGCTCTTCATTACGTGATGTCTTCTGTAACCATGCCCTTTATATAAAAAACACTCCGACATGAGAGTTACTGTCATAAAAGCAAAGCATTAATGATTAGGCCCAGGATCAGAGCATTTTTATTAATGTCTTGACTGCTGTCTACAAAGAAATAGCAGATTATCAACACTCTACTTGTAAATTTCCCTTGCAAATGGATTTGCTCAGCCATGTGGCATGTTGCATACAGCTTTCCAGAGCCTCCTTTCAATTTATGCCTCCTGTCTTGTTATGAGTGCTGATACTGACTGCTCATTAGATGTTGAGAAGAGGGAACCACCACTTCCTGGATGTCTGTAGAGCTGTCTGAGAGGCATACGTTGAGCTGATTTGTTGTGCTTTCAGAGAGAGACAGAAAGCACTTTTGGCATACTGTTGAGATAGAGAGCGAGAGAGAGAGAGAGAGAGAGAGAGAGAGAGAGAGAGAGAGAGAGAGAGAGAGAGAGAGAGAGAGACAGAGAGAGAGAGAGACAGAGAGACAGAGAGAGAGACAGAAATCACTTTTGGCATACTGTTGAGATGGGGAGAGGGGGAGATTTGTTGGCAGAATGTTCAGCTTAAAAGACTCTGTCTTTGACCAGGTGCTCTGGTTGGGTGAGTCAGGTAGATATGGGCAAAGGATAACATCTCACCGCCTGTATGGACACTGGCAGGGCTGCTCTATCCACGGCACCACTCCTTTGAAGAGGATTTTCTTTTTCCTTTGCTCACACATGCATTTAAGGGCTAAAGTGAGTCTGATATGGGTATTATATAGCAAGGATTTTTGCCCCTCCATCCCCACATATATATTTTTTTTGTTTTTAAGGGAAAACTCAGATATTCATACCTTTCTGGCCTTGCTCCAGTACATGACAAACATGAGTGTTCAAACCATTTCCCAAAGTCAGTTAAAAAGAAATGATTACGTGTGTTGGGGCAGAAAGTGGAACAACTTTCTGTTGTCATTGATCTACACGATCAGTACACTTTTCCTAACTACTGAACAAATGAAAATTCTAAACTAATTTAATAACCGTTTTAATATATGCTCTAAAATTGGCACTGTTCTTTCTAAATTTAAAGCTAAAATCAAATCACTTTTTTTAATCATCAGAATTTTGGCAGTTGGCGGGAGGCTAATGGCGTCTCTACTCTCTCCCTCTCACTGGATTAGTTCCCTTTGGAACAAGAAACAAGGACATTCTCCTCCTTCTTTGTCCAAATCCTTTTAGCGTAAGTGGGCCTCTGTCCTTTCTGCTATTGAGCTGTACATGGAGCATATGGGGGGAGCAAGGCAGAGAAGGAGTCTCTTTCCTTTTTTTCCCTTTTCACGGTGGCTCTCCAAATAACCTGTCATCTTTCTTTTTCACAACACCATCTGTTTTTCATTTCTTTTTCACCTGGGCAGACAAGATTACAACAGAGGTTGGTCAAACAGGGAGCGTGTGATCGAGCGGGAGAACAAAGTGTGTGTGGATGTTGTCGGGGGGTTGTCGAGGAATGAAAATGTGATTTAATATGACCTCTGTCTTTGCTGTCCTTACTAATCCGCCGTCTCATGTAGTGTTCGCAGGTCACCTGACTGAGTAAATAAATCTGATTGGTGGCTGAGATAACTGAAGCTGACAGCTTTCTTTTAGTAAGATAGCCCAGCAGGGACCGTGAGGTTGGTGGTTGGGAATTTCAGTGTCTGATCACATCGTATCTGTACACTTCCATTATCTCATATGATGCGAGGAGAAAGACGGGGAAGAGCCGAGAACATTTTGCCTTTTTCCTATTAGTATGCAGTGTATGGATCCCAGCTGGGACTCGTATTATGACATGTGTCTGTGACCTACATGCATATGAGCAGAATTGTAAAGGTTACTGTGCCACAAAAGCAGATTCAAGAAAACACACACACACACACACACACACACTAACATACACAAACACAAAAAGATAGCGAGAGGAGGGAGAGAAGGAGAGAGAGACAGAGAGAGAGAGAGAAAGAGAGAGAGAGAGCGAAAGAGAGAGACCCATACAAATACACACATTGATTTTTGTCCCCAGACCCCCCTTGGCAACAGTGTGACGTGCCATCTGAGTTAAGCAGTTCAACAGCAAGGTCACGTCACACTCTCCCCTCTCCCTCCTTTACAATATATGACAATAATTCATGAAACACTGCCTTCTGCTATGGCTGGAGGTTCTCAGTGTAAACAGACTACTGGACTTAGGAGCACACTGCTTCTACTCTTCGACCCTACTTCTCTTCTCTCCTTTCTTTTCTTTTCTTTTCTTTTCTCTTCTCTTCTCTCCATTCTGCTTCTCCTTTTTTCTCCTGTTTTCCTCTTACCCTCTCTCACCGCTCCTATTCTAACCTTTCTTCTCTTCTCTTCTCTTCTCTTCTCTTCTCTTCTCTTCTCTTCTCTTCTCTTCTCTTCTCTTCACTACTCCACTTTGCACTAACCCACAGCTTCATCTCTCTTTCTGTTCCTGAGAAGCCAAGCCCCCAGTGCTGCAGGCAGTGAGTGTTTTTGCTGGTGGCGCTAGATATGAAGGACCCTTGAACCCTGTGGCCTGGCGTACTGAGGCCAGAGGCCTAGAGGCAGGTGAGAAAGAGAGAGACAGAGAGGCAGAGAGAGGCAAGTCTAGAGGCAGAAGAATGAGAAAGAGAGAGAGTGAGAGAGAGAGAGAGAGAGAGAGAGAGAGAGAGAGAGAGAGAGAGAGAGAGAGACTGAGACAGAGACAGAGAAAGAGAGGCAGAGACAGAGAGGTAGAGAGAGCAAAATAAGAGGCAGGTCTAGAGACATCAGCAAGAGAGAGAGACAGACAATGACAGAGAGATGAAGAGAGACAGAGAGAGCAAAATGAGATAAAAAATGGAGGAAACTGATGCCAGTCTATATTCTGTTCACTTTGCCAACTCTTACATCCCTACAGCCAATGGCTGTGCTGCATCTTCATGACCTTAAGTACACCAGCACCACTGATGTATCACTTCCTTTCTTTATCGTTTTCTAACTTACAGTCTCACTGTATGTGTCAGTATTTTATTTTATCTCATCGCCATCCAGTAGTTCACCTCCCAAGTCTTTGAAGAACTTTTTTTCATTTTCTTTTATCACTCCTCCTCAACTCTGTCATCTTTTTACACACTCTCTGTTTCTCTCCATATCTTTTCTGGCATGAAGTCATTCATCACACACTCATCTCTCAGTTCCTTCCTAAGCCTTTCCTCTTGTCTTCTCACAGTTGCTTCCTTGACCCATATGGCAACTTCTACCTGATTAATTACTCCAGCAAGCCTCAGGCATCACCTTCTGCCTCACACACATTTGAAATTCCTTTGGGTGGAGAAGTCAACATCTGCCTTTCAGTGCACCATACACAACAACCGTCTGACCAGGCCACTGACTATCTCTGTCTTTTTCTCTCTCTGTCTATCTGTCTATTGCCTCTGTCTCTGTCTCTGTCTCTCTCTCTCTGTCTCTCTCTCTCTCTCTCTCTTTCACACACACACACACGCACACACACACACACACACACACACACACACACACACACACCCACACACACACACACACACACACACACACACTGTATCTGTGTCTTTGCAGTTCTCTACTCATTATTTAATCCACTTTCAAGTAAAGTTTGTGTGACCTTGTCTTGAGTTTTGCTTGTCGAAATGCTGAAATGTCTGGGATCTTGGGACACAGAGTGAGCACATTGTCAAATCCCATTTAATTATTTTCATATTATTTTAGAGCTACAGGGCATACAGGCTCTGCATAAACTCACACTCACACACACACACACACACACACACACACACACACACACACACTAGAAAATATGCTGGTAACAAAAATGAAGTAACTTGCATTCCTCCA
>CM050203.1:26357500-26360000 GCA_027475355.1 Coilia nasus | reverse complement strand
ACGCACAAATGTTCTTTATGCATTGCAACTGTCAGCGAGCACCTGTCAAGCTATCCCTGAGTGTGTGTGTGTGTGTGTGTGTGTGTGTGTGTGTGTGTGTGTGTGTGTGTGTGTGTGTGTGTGTGTGTGTGTGTGTGTGTGTGCCTCAGTTCATAAAACAAAATCCTTTTGTCATACAACTGATCTGTCTCCCACCCTGACAATCATTCTCGGCTGTGTGCTACCCACCAGCACAGAACCCTTCCTCAAAACTCCAGCTCCTGATTTCTGATTATTTCTGGGCCTTTTTTTCAGAGCCCTCTGGCTGACCTGATTTGCTAATGTCTACCTCAAAACGTCCTGAGAGAGTAGTGTCTGACCTCGGGCTCATTCTGCGCTCATTTCTGTACCTTGTTTTTTTCTCTCTCTCTTTTTCTTTTTTTTTTTTTTTTTTTTTGTTCTGAAGGTCCTCGGGCTCTCTTACGGCAGAGCGTTTGAGTTGGAAGGAAAAGGGGTGACCATTAGTGTCTGGCTGGCAAGCTGCTGGCAGTAACAGTAGGGCCGATGGGCAGATGACGGGGTGTCTTGATGGCAGTGCTGGTGGTGGTGGTGGTGGTGGTGAGGTCGTCGGTGAGGTAACGCCCTAGTAATCATTGCAGGAGCGCCGAGCGTGGACACTAATGAGATGAGACGAGACGCCGTGGTGAGAGAGAAATCAGCAATTACAGACACATGTGTACCCACATAGACATCGTCATACATGCATATGCTCTTGAGATGACACTGGCGTCACAAATACTCCAGTGCACATGATGAATACTCTTTCCCTTGCCCCTTTGACACACACACCAACATACACACACACACACACACACACATACACATACATGCACACACACTCACACATGCACACACACACACACACACGCACACACACAACAAATACCAACATGCTGTACACACACTCGACTCACACACACATAACAAATAGCAGGCTAGTGCATCCATTGCATCTCTAAAGGGCAATGCAAATGTTCCCTATTATGATGACAAAACGTCTTTGCTTTCTGACAAGACCCAGTTTCATCACAGAGAGGCCAAGCTTTCGCCCTTTTTGCCCTCTGACAGTTCTTCTTCAGGCTCATGAATTTCGACACAGGAGTAAGATTCTGCAATAGTTTGTCAGCAACCGGGTCTTCAGAGACCCACACATCTGCATCTTGCTTGCTCGCTCTCTCTTTGCACTGCCAGAGACATTTTCGCAATGGAGAAATCCAGCCAGGCATCATTATGCTATTTTCCCATCCTGGAAATGAGGCCTGTAGAGGCTGAGTTTCATGTCAATGCTCTCTGTCATTTTCAGGCTAAGCCTGATGCACCACTGACATGCCATCAGTCCCTTCAGAGACCACATATAAAAAGAAAGTTTTTACTTTCTACTTGGACTACTTTAAATGAAATAAGGCTTTGTGTGTGTGTGTGTGTGTGTGTGTGTGTGTGTGTGTGTGTGTGTGTGTGTGTGTGTGTGTGTGTGTGTGTGTGTGTGTGTGTGCGCGTGTGTGTGTGCGTATTACGATAAATGTAGTCTTGGTTTAAACAGTCTTAGTCAGAAAGGTCAGAAAGGCAGACATTCCTGTGGAGAGTTCTGGTAATGACGACTCATGAGGATACGTCTGTGTATTATAGGAGGCTCAGAGCTGAGGGGACAGTCCTGGGATGTCCGGGCAGCAGGCCTCTTATTTCTCACTTAGGTGAAGATATTAAGTCAATACACTGACCAGAAGTGGCACTCTTACACGTGCCCTGTGTGCTATGGCACAAACCTTAGGGAGCCTAAACCTAAAGAGACCTGGAGAAAGAATTGATTTTTCAGAAGAATTTCAAAGCAGTTCATTATATTTTGAAAATGATTTTCTGCAACATCAGGATGTTTGAAGATGCTGTGTGTGTGTATGTGTGTGTGTGTGTGTGGGGGTGTGTTGGTAGGGTCCAAGCACTCATTAGATTGTAAGTTCTTCTGAATTTAGACTCTGATTTATAGGTTTTGCAGTATTGCCACAATGTCTTACTAAAATGTCTGGGGTTAGTTTCAATTCCCAAAGGTTTTCCCCACAAATATTTTTGTATGTTGACACCTCAACAACCTAGACACTCTGACAATGTACTGTTTTTTTTTCGAGAGCTTTTGCTTCCTTGTAAACACAACAATATTCAATGCAGTTTTCTACCACGACTGTCTACTCTTGAGGTCACAGCACCCTATAAGGGATTGAAGTCACTGGTCTTATTTTAACTTTATAAAAACCACCCTGACAACACAGCCATCAGCATACCAAGACATTGAAATGCAGGGAACTAAAATTACCATGCACATCTTGTCTCATGACTTTCAGACAACTTATGTGTACCCACAAAGTATTTCTAATCTCTCTCACGCGTGCTCTCTGTCCCTTGCTCACCCTGTCTGTCTGTCTGTTTGTCTGCTTGTCTGTCTCTGCCACAAAGTACTTACACAGTTTGG
>CM050203.1:26342500-26352500 GCA_027475355.1 Coilia nasus | reverse complement strand
AGATTTGCTTACCCATGCACACAAGTGCACAGGAGCTCTATAGAACAGAACCACTCTGACAAAATATAATTGCATTGTCATAATGCGTGATGGAAATAAATTGTCACTTGACTGGAGCAGTCCTGACTGGAATAGATTTTTATAATACATACTCAGCAGGAAAACTGACTTTTTTTAAGCAGGTTGATACAGCAAAACCAAAGACTTTTTTTCTGGAACAAGTGTTTGAGCTTGTCAGTCATTTTTTGTCTTGCATTTACAAATCTGCTGTTTGATACCAAACCCTCAAGCTAACTCCCTGCTGATATATTTGTGCACAGACGTCAATAGCCATGTGATTCCTATAGCTAACATTCTAGCATGGCTACTCAAACCTTACGCCATATCAGCCGAAGCTAGTGGTCGTGATTACATGTCAGTCATATCATGAGCATCAAAACCTCCGGTACCCCACTGCCTGTGGAAGTTAGTTTGGTTGCCAGAAAAGGGCAGCAGCTCCCAGTTTATCAGCAGGCAATCCATGTGATAGTAATGACCGCAGCCAGGCACAGTCAATCCACAGCTTACTGACTGTCACAAATGAGAGTGATTCAGAGTTAATATTTGTAGATATTTCAGGAAGTAACAACTAAGTAAGCAAGCCTTTCACATTTCTTGCAGGGACTTTTTTGGTTAGGGTTGTACATTGTGAATGTGACAGCTAAAAAAAAAAAGTGCCCGTTCTCTGTTCCAGTTGTCTATATATCTAATTTTGCTTTAGATATTCTGCCTCCTTCACCCAGCATTAGGAAAGAGAGGGTGATGATTTGGGATGGCTGCACACAGTAAGCTATAAAATGTCTGAAAAGGTACTAAAAATACGTATTACTATGCTAAGCAGTAGGAGGATTGATGCAAACCCATGTTCTTGGCTTTTTAAAAGCCAGGAGAGGAAGGCAGGAACAGATGACAAACTTCTCCAAGCCAATCACCCCGAAACATGAAGACGGAAGAATACAGCAGCCGCTGGAACAAGCAGGTCTGGGTTCCCTTCCACAGAACATAAAGCAGAAAAAAGCACAGGCAGAGTTCTCCACAAAGTTCAGACTTTTTCATGAGGGCAAAACTTTGAAAAATCTTCTTCCTTTTCTCCACCTCCTCCCTCCTGCAGTTGTTTTTGTCTTCCCTGCTACATTCTTCTGGACTCGTTCCTTTCCCTCCACTACTCCTATCTCGCCTCTCACAATGTCTGTCAGCTCTGCTCTGAATTCGAAGAAAGGCCAAGGCATGAGAGGCCAACTGAATTTATGGGCACGTTTTTTTTTTCCTTTCCTTCTTCTTCTCTCCCCCTTTTCTTTCTTTCCCTCACACAGATGAATTGACTGTTCCAGAAACTTCCCACCCAGCACCTCAGGTCTCTCCTGAATTGCAATTTCATTTGTGTTTCACCTCCTCCTTTCAACCGCCCTCTTCCTCTCCATTTTCTTCCCTTTTTCTCGCCACAGTGCTTTCTTGTCCCTCTCTCTTCATTTCTTTTACTCCCCCCACTCCCATCCCCCCATCCCCACCCCCATCCCTTCACAAGATGGCTGCACTCCACTCCGCCGTAAGCATCTGACCTTGTGAAGAATGACTGGGTCAAAAAACTTGGTCAAAATTGTGGGTGAGGGGGATGGGGGGTGGTGATAGTATAGACGAGAGGTGTGTGTGTGTGTGTGTGTGTGTGTGTGTGTGTGTGTGTGTGTGTGTGTGTGTGTGTGTGTGTGTGTGTGTGTGTGTGGAAAGTTTGCTATTAGACAGAGCTCTTGGTGAGGTAATGAAAATAAATGGTCTTATGCGGCCTTGCATGGGCACTTGGCCTTGTGACCCAGTCCTTCCTTCTCACTTTGTCCTTGCTCTGAGGTGACACAGGCACGTCTTCAGCTCCCAGCACGTTTTTCCATTAGCTTCCCCTTTATTGAGGCCATTTCCCTTGCAGGCATTTTTTATGATGTGACCCATATGCATATACTTTCCATGTTAAAGAGCCCTGAACTTGCACAATGGCCTTCTGGCCTATAATATGCTTGTGACTGTGTGTGTGTGTGTGTGTGTGTTTGTCATACCATAACTTTAATTCTCCCCTGCTTGTTATTCTGGTTCATTCATTTGCACTGCGGAAGGAAATGTATTTCATCCTTGTGTGGACTAATTGATGTGCTCTCTCCCACATGGCAACGTATGTAACTATGCCTAGATGCAGCTGAGTAAAAATAGTGACAAACGATTGTCTGTGGAGGCTTTGTGGCTTTTTTGTGCCATTGCTCAATTTGTCTTTCTGTTGTTCTTCCCTCTCTTCCTCTTTCTTTCTGCCTTTCTCTCTTTAGCTCCACCCTTCCCCTGAAGATGCATCTGTGGTAGTCCTGTGTCGCCTGTGGTTTCCCATACATTGGCTCTGCTCTTTCTCTGTTACAGGGAATTCAGAGGTCATGGAGTCCTGTGTTGAAAATACACACACACACACACACACACACACACACACACACACACACACACACACACACACACACACACACACACACAGAAAAACAAACACAAACAAACACACACACACACACACATACCATCAGTTTGGCATGGAGGGGTCGTACGCATGTGTTGCCACTAGTTTTCTGTTTCCTTGTTTACACCAACAACTGAAAACATTTTTTTCTCCCAAATCATATCTTTGTCAAGCTCCCTTTCACCCCATCCTTGCCCCTTACTCTCTGTCTTTCTCTCTCTCTCTTTCACCCTTTCTGTGTTTTTGTCCCTTTCTCTCACACTGCCCGTTTCGCTGTCTGTCTGTCTCTCTCTCTCCCTGTTTCTCTCCCCTTTCTCTCTCACTGCCTGTTTTTCTCTCTCTGTGTAAATTTTTGAATGTCTGCATGTCTGTGAGTGTCTGTGTGTGTGTGTGCGTATATCAGCTCCTGGGATCTGCTAAATGTGTGTCAGAGACAGAATGTCCAGGGGAGCGCTACATTTCACACAGACACAGCCGTTAAAGATGTGCCACATTTCCATATCCCCATCCGCATTTTGATTCTTATTTTTAAACACCTCATTCTCTCTGTAGTTGTAAAAGTGTGTGTGTGTGTGTGTGTGTGTGTGTGTGTGTGTGTGTGTGTGTGTGTGTGTGCATGCACGCACTTGTGCATGCATACACACATTAAACAGGATTCCTAGTGTGAAGCCCTAGACCTTGTCAAGCCTGTGAAACACAGTGAAGAAGATGTGCAGCCAACAGTAGTAAACTCACACTTACACACAGACACACACACACACATACACACACATACACACACAAACAGACATGCGTGCACACACTCACACATACACATACACACACTCACACACACACACACACACACACACACACACACATACACACACAAACAGACATGCGTGCACACACTCACACATACACATACACACACTCACACACACACACAAACAGACATGCGTGCACACACTCACACATACACATACACCCACATACACACACACACACTCTCTCACACACACACACACACACACACACACACACACACACACACACACACACACACACACACACACACATACTGTACACACACACACACACACAGATGCTCAAATGGAAACGTGTCAAAGTGAGAGTGAGCAGATAAAGAGAGCAAGGTAAAGACAGTGAGAGAAACAGAGGGCTCTATTTTCACGATCATATGCGCATTGTCTAAAGTCTGTCGCGCAAGTTGCTTTGGGGGCGTTCCCGAGACAATATGCTATTTTGACAACGGGAAAAGTGAACATTGCGCCTGGCGCATGGTTCAAAAGGTCCTAAGTTGGTCCTAAGTTACCTAATTAATCATAGGTGTGTTCGGGGCGTAACATGCAATAAACCAATCAGAGTTTATACTCTCATTCCCTTTAAAAGCCAGCCGCGCTTTGTCCATGGCTTGTTGCTATTACGATGGCGTGTTTTCCATCAGGAGCGTTTTTCTTTGAAGACCGATCTGCTCGTGCATGAGCAGTTAATCTTCCGGGATGGATATTTAAGTCTGTTTTTTACACTTACTGTTTCCATTTGGTTATGAACAATGTGTGTATGTTTATTAAAAAACTGATTGCTCAATAAATGTGCATTATTGCAAAATACGTATCAGTGTTTATGTCGTTGCACTTAGTAAATAATCAGATTCGTAGTCGTATGCAATTGGACATCTTTTTGGAGCTTGAAGACGTTTTAAGCCCTGTTGTTGGCATGATATATGTTAATAACCATGCCTTTAGTGGATAGCTATCGTCCCCCAACAGCGACTCATCAAGAGGGGGATCCCTCTCGTTATATCCCAAAGCGTTGTGCGCCCATAAAATAGCTTTTCAGCAATGCGCAACTGACGACAGACCAGGGTTTTGTTGGTCACTGGCGGATTTAATTTTTGCGTCCTTATAATAGCATCTGGCACGCTTTGCGCCAGACCACACCTCTTCTTTTCGCTGACATGCCCGTGATGGCGCAGTGTCATCTGCTATCTAGACAAGACGAGAGAGAGAGAGAGAAAGAGAGAAAGAGAGACAGAGAAACTGTAAGAGTGAAGAGAACAGAATGGAGACATGGCAAGAGAAGTTATCAGGAAGAAGAGAGCCGGGGTAAAAAAGAGTGGAGCAGACAGAGGGCCGTGTCATCCAATATATCTGACAGAGGAGCGGGAAAAAAGATGGCAGCAGGAAGAAGGAGGGTGAGGAGAGGGAGGTACATGTCATCCGCGAATAACTACAGCATGCCAAGCTCTGCCCTCATAATGATGAGTGACTGGCCTGAACATAGGCTAGCCCCAAACAAAAGACAGAGAGACCAGAGAATGAGAGAGAGAGAGAGAAAGAGAGAGCAAGATAGGGAGGAGGTACGGAGAGGGAGAGAGAGAGAAAGAGAGAACATAAAAGACAAAGAGAGAGCGAGATAGTAGAGACAGTGGGAGGAGTAAGATAGGGAGGAGGTACGGAGAGAGAGAAAGAGAGAGAGGCAGAGGGAGAGAGAGGGGTGAGACAGTGGGAGAGGGAGATAGGGAGGAGGTAGAGAGAGCAAGAGAGAGAGAGGGATAGGGAGTGAGACAGTGGGAGGGGGACATAGGGAGGAAGTACAGAGAGAGAGGGGGGGGTAGAGAGAGAGAAGCAGAGGGAGAGATAGGGAGACAGTGGGAGGGGGAAGATAGGGACGCAGTAGGGAGAAGGAGAGAGGGTGGGAGAGGGAGGGAAAGGGTGGGAGAGAAGTGGGGAGAGAGGGTGGGAGAGAAGTGGGTTGGCTAAGGGCCCACAGTAGGAAAAGAGATGGCGAGAGAGAGACAAAAGGAGAAGGAGGGGTGGGAGTGATGCTGAGATGAAGAGCTGGAGATGAGCCAGTCTTGTGGCGATTGTACCCTGACGTGGACTGAGAGTCTGAGTGTGTGGAGAGACTGTGAAAAAGTGAGTAAGCGAGAGAACAAGAGGGAGAGAGAGAGAGCAAAAGAAAGAGAGAGAGAGACAAGAAGAGAATGTATGAGATGGAAACACTGAAGGACTGAACATAGGAGGGAGAGAGGGAGTGGGAAAGAGAGAGAGAGAGGGCAGGATAGAGAATAGAACTACAATAGAAAGTGAGAAAAAGAGGTGGAGTAAGTAAAGGAGAGAACCAGAAAAGGGGGGAGAAAGAGAGAGAGGAGAAAACACATCAAGTGGCCTTTCTTTGCCTGTGAATGCTTTTCCCTGGGCTGTCTGGTGCTAATCTTGCCGAGCAGGCCTGCAGTGGGTCATTCTGTGTTTCCTCTGGCTGTTTCAAATGCCACTCTGGGTCTGTGTGGTCCAGACTCTGGGAATTAATAACCAGCAGAGAGAAAGAGGCTGGCAGGGCTACAGCCCACCACACCACGTCCACTCACATGCAAGCAAATCAGCATTGTCCACAGCAAACAGACACAGGGCACGAGAAGAGAAAGAATATGATGTGAATACTGCAAATGTCTTGTATCAAAGCATATCCAAACAATATATAGATGGATTACATTACACTTAGCTGATGCTTTTATTCAGAGCGACTTATAGTTATTTTAGGTACAGGGTACAGTCCCTTGAGCAATGTGGGGGTAGATGCCTTGCTCAAGAGCACTTCAGCCATGGATGAGGACGCAGGGGAGCAGTAGTTAGTCTCCCAGCCACATTCTTCCTACTGATACAGGATTCGAACCTGTGACCCTTCGATCCCATGATAGATAGGTAGATAGATATTGATGACTTTGGGTCATGATGTAAATATCACAGTTCATCACAATCCCAAGTTGGACTTCTGTGGACAAAAGTTAAATCGTTTTATATTTGCAATTTCATTTATTATTGTGCTGCCAAGAGATAGTCAGTCAGTTTGATCAATTTCTGATCGGATGGGAGGCTTTCCTATTCGACGCAGAGTTACTTTAATTCTAAAAGCCCTTTTGTGATCTCCCTAATGTTTACTCTCCTCCCCCGTCATGAATCTCATGTGAGTAAGTTGGATCTTAACGTTCCTCTCAAGTCATCAGTCTTCATCACGTGTATGTGTGTATATCAGTGTTCGTCAATACTTGGTTACAGGGCCAACGAGACTAGCTGACCCTGCAGCATCGCTGCCTCAATACCCTCAATCAAATCCACTCCCATTTGTGTCATACTGCTTAATTAGTATGGATGCTAATCAGTTTACACCAGCGCTTTACACTTAGTGTCCATGATTTATCTGTCAGTCAGGGAGGGAGAGAATACCCAACAAAAGGGTGCCAGTAACATTTACTGTTTGCTGTCTCTTCCATATCTGACATGGTGGGCATTACAGGAAATAGACATTTCCATTCTGGGCCTTCAAAAACAGATTATATACACTGCAAGGGAGAGGCAATATATTTCTTCAAAGTTTCAGTGAATGTGGGATTTGTGTGTGTGTGTGTGTGTGTGTGTGTGTGTGTGTGTGTGTGTGTGTGTGTGTGTGTGTGTGTGAGTGTGTGAGTGTGTGTGGGCGGGGGGGGGGGGGGGGGGGGGGGGGTTGTTTGGGTGGGTTGGTGGGGGGTTGTTTTGTCTGTGTGTTTGTGTGTGTGTGTGTGTGTGTGTGTGTGTGTGCATTTGTGTGTGTGTGTGTGTGTGTGTGTGTGTGTCTGTGTGTGTGTGTCTGTGTGTGTCTGTGTGTGTGTATTTTCCCCCCTTTTGGAACAAAATCAAAGCAGTCTGTTCTTATTCAGTGACCCCTTTCACACTTGGGGGAGATGCTGTCATACCATGTTGACACCCTTTCACTCTTCCTCTCTCTCTGGCTGACACCCCTTCCTCCCTCCCTCTGCCCCCCTAATGGACCAATATGTCACGGGCTGTGGAGCTGTACATTGTGTGGTGCAGATATCCCAGAGAGCTTGGCAGCGTAGGGGGAAGGGGTTAGCAGAGGGGAGTCTCTCTAGCATAAAAAGAGGGCATTTTAGCCTGGCAGAAGAGAAGACGACCATCGCTGCCCAAGGCCCCCAACCCCCCCAGTCTCCGGTGAGTGCTGGCATCAAAGGTGGCTCCCCTGAGGCGCGCACAGAGTAATGATCACATGACTAATGATCACATGACGCGCCATGCGGGGAATGGGGCGCGGGGGTTGGATTGGGGGCGAAGCGATAACCTCACTCACACTACCCCTCTCTTTCTCTGTTTTTTCTCTCGTTCTCTCGTTCTCTATCTCTATCGCTCTCTTTCTCTCTCTCTCCCAGGTATCTAGGTCAAAGTAAATGTATTCCGCTTCAGCACCTCCTCCTACCTGAGATGCCAGTTGCGTTCAACACAGCGCTCCAATCTACACGGTAGCAGTGACGGGACCGCGCCATTTGACCTCAATGCACCGCGACCTCTTTATTCTTCTGTGAAGAATGCACAACTGATGAGGAGCATTGCAATCATACTATTTCATCCTTTTGTACAGACAAACCCATGTTTTTTGCTCTTCTTTCAGATTTTTGTGGTGTTATTTAAAAAAACATCAAAAACTGGCTCTTAATGTATCACAGTAGGACGCGTTAAGTGAAGTTGCTATAGTGAATACATTGCCTCGTTACCCATAATTGCAATCATTTGGCTAATCTCTACAAAGAGGTGTTTGTGGCTCACTCAGAAAAAAAGAACTTAGAAGAGGAACTTAACTTTTTTTGATTAGGCTCCAACGCTGTTAAATAACAAGACGCGAGGCTCAGTGCACAGTCTGCTAATGTGAGCACATTTCCATTCATCATCCATAAACAGTCTCTTTATTTATTTAAACCGTGCTCGTATTGCCTCCGGCCATGCATTTAATGTGCAATAAATATAGTCCATTTTTATGTAGAAATACAGTTACTACAGCCCTCGCCCTCTGTTGTGTTTAGAAAATACTTAATCACATTTATTAGCAATGCGCTTCTAATAACACCCCTGAACATACAAGCTAACCTTAATTACTTTTTAATTTGACTCGCAAACTAAAAAGTCTGCACAGTTGGAATGTATGCCAAGGAAAAATAAAACAGGGACATGTGTCTGTGTATGTAAGTGTGTGTGTGTGTGTGTGCTTGTTTGTGTGTTCAGCCAGCTTTGGGCCAGATCCGAGCTGTATTCTGTATCTGACATATGCATCAGCTGCGTTTTCCTCACCACACCAGTTGCCATGACAGTGTATATTGAGAAAATGACATTGGCATGAGTTAAGCAGCAGTGTGTGTGTGCATGTGCCTGTGTGTGTGTGTGTTTGTGTGTGTGTGCATGTGCATGTGTGTGTGCATGTGTGTGTTTGTGTGTGTTTGTGTGTGTGTGTTGGTGGATAGGGGGGGGGGGGTGTGGGTTACACCCCGTCTAAGCATCACCATCATAGTAACCGAATAGACAAGGGAGTGTTAATCATGATCATGAGTGTTAAACAGATGGCATCAGGAGCACCTGACAGTTCCCATCTTTGTCACATTAAGGACAGTTTAAAGTCTCACTGACATGTGTGCTGGCTTTGGTGGTGGCAGCCATCAAGTTATTGTAGGATATCATAGCTGATGTCTCTAAAAAGGCGCAAAATGTTTGATCGTCACCAATAAGCTGGCATACAGCGGTGTAACTGAACCACAGCTGAAAACAGAACTAATGCTTGGAGCTCTCTTTATGCGACATCATAAACAGGAAGGACTTTGTGGCGTATGAGCTCCTGCCCGCTCTGAAGTGTTAACCAAAGAGGTGGTAAAACGCTCCTCCAGTAAACAGGCTCTGTGTGTGACAGAGAGAGAGAGAGAGAAAGGGAGAGAGAATGAGAGAGATAGGGGGAGAGAGAGAGGGAGAGGAAAAGAGAGGGAGAGAGGGAGAGAGAGAGTGAGAAAGAGAGTGAGAGGGGGAGAGAGAGAGATAGGGAGGGAGGGAGAGAAAGGGAGGCAGCCGAGGCAGTGAGAGTGAAACTGTAAGACAGGGCTGAACATCGCTGCAGCTAAACGATGTCCCAGAAATCCGTACCGCTTCCTTGAAGTGCAAATGTCTCTCTGCTCGGAGCTTCCCCTTGTCTAATCGGGCTAAACATGCATTTCTCTCTCTCTGTCTCTCTCTTTCTCTCTTTCTCTCTGTGTGTGTGTGTGTGTGTGTGTGTGTGTGTGTGTGTGTGTGTGTGTGTGTGTCTGTGTGTGTGTGTGTGTGTGTGTGTGTGTGTGTGTGTGTGTGTGTGTGTGTGCCTCTGTGTGTCAAGGAAAGAGCTTTGAGTATATGTTTATACCCAATCTTGTCCAAGTATGTCTTACTGTACTGTGTGTGTGTGTGTGTGTGTGTGTGTGTGTGTGTGTGTGTGTGTGTGTGTGTGTGTGTGTGTGTGTGTGTGTGTGTGTGTGTGTGTTTACATCCCTAGTATGTATCAAAGCTGCATTTGTAGCTGTGTCTTGTGCTTGTCAGGCAGCCCTAATGAGGGCGTGAGGTTTTCATTGCCGCAGGTTACCTCCAGGTGTATGGTGTTTGTGTGTGTGTGTGAGGGATGCTGAGCCAGAGCACC
>CM050203.1:26330000-26337500 GCA_027475355.1 Coilia nasus | reverse complement strand
CCACTAACTAACATGTAAGACATCTAAGACGACCCTAACTTCCTCAATTACACTCCATGTCTATGCTCTTTATTTATTGCACAGTTCTCTCTTATACTCACAACACATATAGATACTTATGGCCACAGTGACTGCATAAACTCGCTCACACGAGCACCCCCAACACACAACCACACACACACACCAACACACACACACACACTTACCCAAACACAAACTTCTTCCTGTGTCAGCCCCAGCCAGCCACCTCCCTGTGCTTTCTGGCTCCTGCCTCAGCGCCAACCCATGCCACTAATTGGCCGTGCTCCAGCGTGACAGCAACGGCGGTCCCTTTTTCCCTTCATTAGCGCCTGCTCAACAAACACGCCGGCCCTCCTGCTGTAGCTGAACACGCCACCACGGCTGACAGATACACCAATCAGCTGCACCGCCTCCCAACACCACCTCCACCCCACCTACCCCTACCCCCTACACACACACGCACACATACCACCCACCACACACACACACACCTCACCAACCTTCCATAGCCCACAGATACCAACAGAAAGTCATGTGCTTCTTATTTCCTGATGGGAAGTGCCTTCGCCAATGTGTCCATGGAGAGGGGCATCGCCGTGTTAACAATGCCAGTCTTTATGATCGCGGCCCATTAGAGCTGATTTGCACTGGTGTGGCTGCCAGTGATGTCGCCGATGTGATGCCAATTAGTCTTATCTGCTTTTCATCCACGCTGCTGCTGCTGCCGCAGACGCCGAGCGCCTTCCCCACTTCTGTTAGCATGTGTGTGTCCTTATCGGAGCTGTCTCTCAATACAACTATTCATTAACGCACGTACACACACACACGCACGCATGCATGGACGCACACACACACACAGACAAAGACACAGACACACACACTCACGCATGCACGCACACATGCATGGACGCATATACACACACAGACAAAGACACAGACACAAACACACACACACACAAGCAAACACACACATCCACGGTGATACTTTATGTACCCTAGATAACTGATTTACTGCGCGTTTCCAGGTGAATCTTTCTATCCATTGAGTGTGAGGCAGAGGTACACAATAACACTGCAAATCAGATACTGCACAAACGGCACGACTGGTGGATCATCTCTCCTCGTCCTGCCTCCGCTAAAGATCAGAAACCCAGCTTTCAGAAACTTTAACTCCTACAGTGTATTAGTTTCATACATTCACTAAACCAGCTGATTCTAATTAACTGGTTTTGAGTCAATCATTACAACTATGTAGCCATGGAGATGATTGCAGGACTTTAAAGCAACACTAAGTACTTTTTTCAACCTTAAAATAATGTTTCCAAAATCATTTCAGTGGTTTATCAACTTGTAACTGGGTGGAAGGCACTTCTGAATTCGCCTTGCATAGGATCAGGGTCAACCATGGGGTTGACACATTGCCAAGAGTGGAAAATATTCAAGAATGACTGATAGCTAGTCTGAAGGATTAAGCAATATCACAAATGATTTGTCAGCCCCCTCACTGTGTATTTAGCCACACAGGGGACTTATTCCGCAAACAGTATTTGGTGAGTAAGCCACGCACACACTTTGAGCATATTTGTGTGGTAATTCTTCCGACATTTCAAGGAAGATCTGAGTCTCAGCATTGCTTGTGTAAGTACTGTATGCAGTAAACAAACAACAGGTCCGCCTTTATCCCTAACACTCTGGAGAGCTGTGAGTTGTCTCTCCCTCTCTCTTTTTTCTTTCTTTTCTCATATGCACCCCTCTCTCTCTCTTCTTCACACAGACACACTCTGACAATCTCTCTCTCCTTTCTTCTGTTTCTCTTTTCTTTCTTTCTGACATGCACCTACCCTCTCTCTCTCTCTCTCTCTCTCTCTGTCTCTCTCTCTTCTTCACACAAACACACTCTGTCACTCTCTCTCTTTCTCTCTCCTTTCTTTTCTCTCTCTCCCTTTCTCTTGGCCGTTCTGTCCGTAGGGAGTGTGTGGGATAGCAGTAATGGAGTATTAAAGGATTGCTTAAAGGATTGCAGTGTCTGCCTCGCGCACTCTCCGGGTCGCGCTGAAGTTAATTACCTGGGATTGAGCGGTTAGTTTGCCCCTCTCCCAGGAGACGCCAAGGACAGCAAAATAAAGCCCTGTGTCATGAACTGCTCACAGATCCAGGTCAGCTCAGAGAGCAAACTAACTCTCCACTTCTTCTTCTTCTTCTCATCTTCCTCTTTTCCCTCCTCCTGCTCTTCTTCCTCTTCTCCTCCCTGTTGCCTGCAACTGTGTTTAGCAACATGAATATGTCTCCTCCATTTTCTTTTCTTTTTTTTGGCTCTTCTGTGTCCTCTCTTTCCTTCCGGTCTCTTTCTTTCCTTTAAAATCCCTCGCTCTCTCTCTCTCTCTCTCTCACCTTCTGTCCCTACTTTCTCTCTCACTCTGCTTGTGGTTCTCTCTCTAATTTTTTTAAAGCTCTCGCTCTGTTAATTAGGTCTCATAGCAAGAGGGCAGGATTGGGTCATTCACCTAATTAGAGTCTCCTCGATCCAGTGAGGCAGCAAACA
Source organism: Coilia nasus (assembly GCA_027475355.1). Lineage (NCBI taxonomy): Eukaryota > Metazoa > Chordata > Actinopteri > Clupeiformes > Engraulidae > Coilia > Coilia nasus. The sequence goes on along the minus strand of CM050203.1, from coordinate 26,334,937 downwards.
GTGTCTCTGTATCTGTCTCACAGACACACACACACAGACACACACACGTATGCAAGCAGTGTGTATATGTGTGTGTGCGTGTGTGTGTATGTGTTTGTGTGTGTGTGCGTGTGTATGTGTGTGTGTGTGTGTTTGTGTCTGTGTGTTTTAACCTGCAACAATATTAAAGGGGGGATTAAAAATGGGATTTCAAAGACTGTGACAAACACCTGGAAGGATTTTCCTTTGCTTCTAACCGAGGGAGGAGGCACGGTTTCCCCACCACTCCATGGCCTGCACTGTGTGTGTGTGTGTGTGTGTGTGTGTGTGTGTGTGTGTGTGTGTGTGTGTGTGTGTGTGTGGATGTAGGGTGTGCTGTGGAGGTTGTTAGAGTGAGGGAACACTTACAGCATACTTCTATCATACAGCTCCTACTTCAATATAAAGAAAGCACTGAGGTGTTGACAGGGCACATAATGAAGCCCTGATGTCCTCTGGTAAGTAGGGTGTGAAGAGGGGAGATTTGATGGGAAGGAAAGGAACAACAGGCAAAGAAGAATCATAAAAATGAAAAGATCAAACCCCCTTCAGGAAGGCTACTTATCTTTGTGTGTATGTGCGTGTGTGCACATGGGTATGTTTGCTTAAATGTGTGTGTGCGTGTGTGTGTGTGTGTGTGTGTGTGTGTGTGTGTGTGTGTGTGTGTGTGTGTGTGTGTGTGTGTGTGTGTGTGTGTGTGTGTGTGTGTGTGTGTGTGTGTGTGTGTGTGCGCGTGCGTGCGTAAAAGAGAGTGAAAGCTTGCTCTGGTGTCACATCACAGCATGTTCCTAATAGGAACATGGCTTAAGCTGCCCTTACATCTCTGCTCTCACTTGAGGTTGTCACTGCCTAATCCCTCAGCAAAGCACAGTGCAGCGGGATTAACTCCAGAAAAAATCCGCTCAGATTCGCAAAAATTATCATGAGGAGCGCTTGTGCTAATGAGAGCCAAATTATGCACTGAGGCAGAAGGCCATCTTCCAGTTCTCCTCCTCTCCTCTCCTTCCTTACTCTCTCTTCCTCTTCTTAACTCTGCTCATCTCTCTCTCTCTCTCTCTCTCTTTTTTTTTGTCTCTCATGTTATATTAGTCCTTTTGCCTCCGCCTAGCATGCTAAAACAGTGGGGGAGAGATTAGCATGTCACGGCGTTGACGCAGCATATGGGAAGCTGGGCAGTGTTCACTCTTTTGTGTAATCAGGTGTGGTAGCGAGGGCAAAAGAGGGAGTATTCCGCTATGGACATGGCTTTGCAGAGATAAGGATCGGATGTTCGCATCTGTATATTTGTGCTATAGTTTTGCGGTGCTTTTTCTGACATGCAGACAGCAGGTAGGAGAGACTGGGGACAATTGCAAAACTTTTTTAATTTGGCTCTGTTACTCTGAGTTTAGATTAGACAAATATAAGTTTTAAACAATAAACTTACATCTGTCTGTTAATTGTCAAAAACATTCAAAGATGATTACACAAAGTTACACATTCTTCACAATTTGCATGTGAATGTAAGGAGTTTGATGTTGCAACTGACTCCGGCCCCGGATCATTGACTTCTTCTATCAAACCTTTTTTACAGCCATCCCCCTTTCTGTCAGCCATAATAAATGTGCTAGCTAAACAAGCTGACCTTGATACATGCTACCCATATTAGCTAAAAGTTAACATATTACTTGTTTAAACCATATAAGTTTGAGCTGAATCACAAAAGCAGTGACAACAGTATAACAAAAACAAAGATAAAACAAAATACTTTCATAACTTAAAAACAACTTTTTTCAAATAATTCCTGGAGCCACTCTCAAACCTGCTTCATTTTTCTCTGCAAGGGGGCGCTTCCAACTGAGCAGTTGCAGCGTGAGTGTCATTACTCTAGCTTGTTTCTGATTGGAGAAAAGTGACATGTTGCAACCATCCCGTGCTGCAACTCCCCGGTCTCCCTTACACTTCATGTGTGCACACAAAACCCTGTGACTTTGTTTTTACTGTAATACCGTCTTGACAACAACTCTAAGCTAAGGTGCTAAAGCTTCATGGTAGAATGTTTTAGCATGTTTTATGAAGCAGCTAAAACCATATAGTTTACCCTCCCCAGTTTTACATCGCTAGACAACCTTGTTCAGCTTGATTGTCATCACTTAGTGCTCAATTAGCTTTATTTCCCCTCTACTAAAGTCATTTTTAAGCAGCGTGTTGATCATCTCGTTTTGCTCTGGGGTACCAGTTTTGAAGCTTTACTTTGCCCTGAGGCCTTGCCTACACTAGCATTCGTTCTACTGATTTCTTAGCCTTTACCTGTACAATTAGGTTAGCACATGCATGGTCAATGCATGCATTTCAGTGCACCACCCACACACTCACACACAAGTAAGATGGAAAAAGAAAGAAAAGAAGAATCGTTTGGCCTCATGGCACACATGTTAGAGACACAGACATGGAGGGGAGAATCAGAAAGGACAGAGAAGGACAGAGAGGGCACTGGAGTGAGGGAATGTAAGACAGATTAGAGGAACAGAGAGGGAAGGTGGGTGATGTGTCTAAGAGAAGAGGGGAAGAAAGGAGAGGACAGGAACACGAGAGGAAGAGAGGAAGAGAGGGCTTCTAAAGCATCCCATTGCTTTTATCTATATGCTGTATCTTAATCCTGAGCTCATGGAGAGATGTGTGCATATAAACACACACACATTCACTCACACTTTCTCTCTCTCTCACACACACACACACACACATACACTCTCACACACACTGTGTACTGAACCTGGCCTTTGGCAGTAAGTGAGGTACAGGAAGAAGGATCCTTTTATCGGCAGACCTCGCTTTCTCTGAGGTGAGTGTGCACACAGACTCACACACACACACACACACACATATATATATATGTTGCCTATCCGGTCCCCTGCCACTGTGCTTTGATGTTCTAGAGTCCATATAACAAAACCACAAACTTGGTGCGAGTAAGAAAGAGTGAGATATGAACTGAAAGAGTAAGAGAGGTTCTGGTTTGTGGGTGTTTGTGTGTGTGTGTGTGTGTTTGTGTGTGTGTCTGTGTGTGTGCGTGTCTGTGTGTGTGTGTGTCTGTGTGTGTGCGTGCGTGTGTGTGTGTGTTTGTGTGTGTGTCTGTGTGTGTGCGTGTGTGTGTGTGTGTGTGTGTGTGTGTTTGTGTGTGTGTCTGTGTGTGCGTGTGTGTGTGTGTGTGTGTGTGTGTGTGTGTGTGTGTGTCTGTGTGTGTGTGTGTGTCTGTGTGTGTGCGTGCGTGTGTGTGTGTGTTTGTGTGTGTGTCTGTGTGTGTGCGTGTGTGTGTGTGTGTGTTTGTGTGTGTGTCTGTGTGTGTGCGTGTGTGTGTGTGTGTGTGTGTGTGTGTGTGTGTGTGTGTGTGTGTGTGTGTGTGTGTCTGTGTGTGTGTCTGTGTGTGTCTGTGTGTGTGCGTGCGTGTGTGTGTGTGTTTGTGTGTGTGTCTGTGTGTGTGCGTGTGTGTGTGTGTGTGTGTCTGTGGTGGATTGTGGATGTACTACTGCAAAACCTGCGACCCCCTTTAGAAAAAGAAAAAGTTTTAGATGACATCACACGCTGGAGAAACACTGAGCACAAAGACACAGAAGAAAGACCCACCGAGGGAAACGGCCCAGAGCATGAAGCATCAACTCCTCCCTCCCCTCCACTCCACTCCACTAACCTCCTCTCTCTCCTCCTCCCTCTCCTCCACTCCACTCCACTAACCTCCTCTCCTTTCCTCTTCTCTCCCCTCCTCCCCTCCACTCCACTAACCTCGTCTCCTTCCCTCTCCTCTTCCTCTCCTCCCCTCCACTCCACTAACCTCCTCTCCTCCTCCCTCTCCTCCACTCCACTCCACTAACCTCCCCTTCTTTCCTCTTCTCTCTCCTCCACTCCACTAACCTCCTCTCCTCTCCTCACCTTTCCTCTTCTCTCCTCCACTCCACTAACCTCCTCTCCTCTCCTCTCCTCTCCTTTCCTCTTCCCTCCCCTCCTTTTCTTTCCTTTTCTCTCCTTCTCTTTCCTCTTGGGTCACGAGGGAACAGCAAACATCACCACTGCCATGCTCCCATGGTAAAGCTGATTTATGGCACTTTTCAAAACTCCACCACTTTCACTCTCTATCTCTATCTCTATCTCCTTCTCTCTCCTCTCTGCCTCTCTCTCTCTGTCTATCTCTCTCTTCCTCTCTTCTCGCTATCTCTTTAATATATCTCTATCTCTGTCATTTCTCTTTCTCTCTCTCTCCTTCTCTCTCTCTTTGTCGCAACTGTTGCTCATGGGTCAGAAGGTGTCCTTTTGTTCCAAAAACACATCCAGACAATTTCCTGAGGTCTGTGCACCGGTGATGGCCACTGACGAGCCTGCAATACAAAGCCATGGCAACAGTTTTCACTGAGCACCATTATTTTTAGCTAAACTCTGCTGTAGTAACTTGCTCTATGTATAATTCGGAGGAAAATACAGTTGTAGTTTATGTGGATAGGCATAAGTGGAGCTTGGTTTTGTTTTTGGGGTGGCGATTGTGTGTGTGTGTGTGTTGGTTGTGTGTGTGTGTGTGTATATGTATGCCAAGCTAATGCCTTACCTAAAGTGCAAGAGAAGCACTTACCACAGGACAACCATAAGCTAATCATATTAGACCAAGTGGTAGATGTGGCAGAATCACTGTGCAGTGCTCATTAGCTACATTCCAGCGAGGTGGAACCAGTAATACTCTTAGTAAATGTGGAGATAGCAATCTTAGTGGTTTTCTCACTGACGAAAAACGTAACAGCTAACTTTCTTATCCTTTGTGATGTGTAAACATTCTTGGCCATTTGTGTCAGTTCTTCAAAAAGCTTTTAATGTTAAAACTTCTATTTCTGTGTAATCATAGTCATGTTATTCTTCTGTATTAATGTGCCAATATGATCTGTAGTTGTGATATAGTA
>CM050203.1:26302500-26325000 GCA_027475355.1 Coilia nasus | reverse complement strand
TTGCTGGAGTCACCGTCAGTACAAACAGTGCTCACAAACACACACCTGCGCACCACACACCTCCAAACAAATGAAGTCAATCACATTTATATGCACATACTGTAGTAATAATGTTCACGTGCAGATACATGCAGAAACATGCATGCCATCTCATGTTCACACACACACACACACACACACAAACACACCGATTCTTTGCTGCATCATAGATCCCACTCTCTCCCTTTCTCCTTCTCTCTCTCTCTCTCTCTCTCACACACACACAAACACACAGACACACACACACACACACACAACACACCACAGTTTATACCACAGCGCGATCGGTTGCCTGCTCGCCCAGCCGAACAGTGTCAGGATTAACCCCTTGACAGCAAATCAGCCACAATGCTCATCCCCCCACCCCCGACCCCCCACCCCTTCATTACAGGTCAGGCCTCTCGCTGGTCGGATCGTTGTACTCTCCCACCCTATCGATCCCTCCTGCCGGGGAAAAACGCTGAGCCAGTTCACGCCCCCCTGACTTTTAGGATCCCAGAGCCTCTTCTCCCTGGCTAATGGCGTTTCATTTCAATTAGCTTCCCTGTTCCCTGCTCACCTTAAATAGCAACAAATCGCCCCCCTGTCCTTAAAGGGATCAATTATGAGGACACTAAAGCATTGGCCTGTTTCGCCCTCGGTTTTATATATTTATTTATTTGCTCACTTCAGTGGAGAAAAATTGACAGCACCCTTGTCTGAGGACGCACGACGACAAGGAGATTTGGGAATGAACGGGCCACATGACGGTAATTTAAAAGAAATTTGAGGTGATTTATGCCAGCTCCGGCCAATAAAGTCCAATAAAATTTCCCGTCACATGGCAGCTTTTATAGAGGCCCGCCAGTGTTTGTCGCGCCGCAAAGAAATTGCCAACATGTGCTGTTGAAAAATTAAAGCCAGTTTAAGTCACTGCTCTTTGTTCATCCGCCAGTATGGCTGCCATGTTGCTTGCCCTTTTTATGCAGGGTTTCCCAACACAGATAGCTCTTGCATTGCTCCCACTGCCTTTCACCGGTTTTGGCCAAACCTGGCAAACGACTGAGCAAAGACCTTGGCAAACAAGTGTGATATTCTTGTGTAAGAGAGTCAGCATAGACCACAACATAAACTGCTCTCTGGAAACGACCCAAAAGTTGCACAAGTCCTCTTAAATCTTACTGCATGACCAATTTTCTCTCTCTCTCTCCCTCTCTCTCTCTCAATACGCCTGTTCTGTAAAGCATGACTGAACTGCTTAGTCAGCTTTGGATACAGACAGTGTGACAATTAGCGAACATGGAGATCTTTACCACCATCTGGGATAAGATGATGATGTTCATACATTCTTGGGGATTGAAAAATATAGATATTTTACGACATTGACTGTGCTAACCTACAAAGCCAAAAGGCAGTAACTACAAAACTGAACAAAACTGAGTTTAGACTGTAATTTGACTTTATACCACCTCCTTTGTCTTGTGGCTAAACCTTTTGCTTCTTCCTAATAAGAAAGTACATGAAAGCCACTACCACCACTATTATACATAGAACATGTTTGATTGGGCAGTATCACAACTTTGGAGGCATTTTTCTCAGTTCTAATGTTTGGGTAGTTACTCTTTGCCAGTGTGGATGTGTGAGGCTGTGACTTGAGGGTGCTTGTTTTGGGAGGGGAGATGCGTTTGTGCTTGGTTGAATCAGTGAGGCAGGCTGGCTAGAGCCCCCAGTGTGGAGGTAAAGCCTACAGGAGTCACTCGGGCCTTCCGGCTCGCTAATCAGATCTGCTGGCTGGCAGCCTGCACTAAAGGCCTGGGGTTTTGGCCAAAACCTCTGATGTTTTTCAACAGCAACATTTATTATCCGGACATCCCAAACACCCAGGACACTTGCGACACACAAATGCACATACACGCACACAAGTGTACACTCACGCATGCACACACATACATACAAATACTTCTTTTTCAGAGAAGAAGCTCCTCCAGCCCTACTATAATATGAACACACAGATTCATATACATGTGAAACTGCAGTGCATTTTTACACCACTAGCTGTGCTTCTGTGGAAGTTATGTGTACTGTATGCCATGATATATGTGAAAAGCCAGGGCAACCCTGCAATTTCCCTTGGGGATCAATAAAGTCATCTATCAGTCTGTGATCTTCCCCTATCTCCCTTCTTCACTTGCTCACTCAGACATATTAGCTACAGGTACCTAGTAGTCAACACACAACATAACCCTCAGCTCCCCAACAAGGAACACTTCTTCTCAATAAATTGATGTTACATATTAACCAGCATGTGCTTAGTCTAAAGCTAATTGTAAGATAGCACAGATAAACAAAGACATAAGCAAACCACTGCTTTCCCAGCAGCTTCTAATAACAAATTTTGATTAATTAATTAAAATTAAAAAACACAATAAAAATCCTTAAATATGACGTTTTCATGCACAGTGATTGTTTATTCGTCAGATTTGACACTTGTGGCATTTTACAGCAACGAAAATATGTTTACTAATAAGGTCAGTTGTCATTTGCTTCATTTCTGTCCGTCTCTCCTGCTAGGACTGTACCGATCTGAAATGTGCTGCTTTTGGGATGATACCACGGTTAACCTGCGAAAAACGATACCGTACTGTACAGCATGTCCCCGCGCCCACAACACCGCCCAGGACCTCTGAACCTCCTGTCCCACTTCGTTTACGTGCGCACCGAGGCGCTGGCTGCAACTCTCTCTTCTCTCCCGGGGACTGTCAAGCAGCCAATCAGAGGCGAGTCCCCTCCTGACACCCAGCGCGAGGACTGATGCAGCGAGAGAGAGACGCAGCTCACACACGGACCCTAACGACCGCGGGACTGCAGCAGTTCTGGACTGATACACCCCTGCTCCTGCTTGACCTCACACTGAGAAACCGCTCCAAGGGATTTGCTTTTGAACCGAGGAATACTACGGGGTAAGTGAGGTGCTACTTTTCTATTGATGAACAGATTTGTGTGTGTGTGTGTTCTAAATATGTTGATGGTAACGTTGTGAATTGTAATGTCTTGCTATCAAGCTGTCTGTTCGACACTTAGCGTACTGTAGTGCGAAGGTTACCAAGAAAGTCCTTACTAATGTACATGTATCGATTGCGTTGTTTTTATAAAGTTAAAAGAAGAGGCAAGGGTTCCGGCGAGCGCTATTTGTTCTATACAGTCTAGATCGGCAAGTATAGCTTGAGTTGACCAAAGTTTACTGATTTAAGTGTTTGCTTGACATTCGCGAGGCAAAGTCATTTTCGCCAAGTCTCTGGTCCCCTGTTATGGATGCGAGATATTAAGCTGCAGAACGCGCTGACACTTAATCATCCGACACATCATGCTTCCGAATGAGGCGATATTCAGCTGGCGGCAAGATAGGAAGCAGGGATACCGCATTAAGGTGTTCGTGTGGTTGTCCAGGTGCATTACGCTGCAAGAAGGTATTGACTTTAAACCAAGGAGGATGCGCAGAGAATTCGCTAGACTTGTGTGGCTTCTAATTTTCTGCTTATTTTACTTTTGGCATGGAGGTTGTTGTTGGCTTCGGAATAAAAAGACACTCCTATTTCACGTCTTTAGCGGTCTTCGGACAAACCTCTATTTCGTGTCGTTAGCGGTGTTCGGACAACAACATTCATAGATTTTATCAGTGAGGCATAACGTAAGGCCCCGTGGATGCCTATCGAAAAGCAAAGGAACTTGTCGCTGGAGTTAGGGACCGGGAGTTTCCCTTTGGGTGCGCCTGGACAAGGCCAGTCGAAAGCACAACTTCGGACTTCAACATCGATGTAGCAGAAGTAGTCGTCAGAAAGATCAATTATTGATGTGCGCTATTGATGCTGCGCTTTAGACAGCTCGGCCAATATTAGAAAACGGGCAGATGATGTTGCCTTCTAATCCACGCACCCCTGCCATTCATCATTTAGCCTAAATTAATTGCTTGCATGTCAATTTTAACGGTTTGTCGTTAGTTTGATTAAGGTCCAGGCACGGCCCTGTTTATGGAATTGGATACATTATGTATGGTAAAGCTGTATACCCTTGAAAGTAGTATGAACCTAAACATACTCTAGTGACGTTAAAAAACGTTGTCTCTTGTGTCCATTTGAAAGGCGCATCGGTGCTTATGGGACTGTCCCCAGTTGTGTGTATGTTGCCAGTGCGCACTGTAGGCACAGACGCGCACCGTTTAGTTTGCCGAACAGATGACAGTACCTAGAAAGATTGAAATGTCGCCCCCGGCATTTGCGACATCTGTGGGGTGAGTGCGGTGCGTTCAGGGGTGGGGAGGGGGGTTACCCATCTGATCATGCTCTCCGTATACGTTCCAGATTGAAGTGCTGATGAAAGCGAGAGGGAGTAGCGCTGAATCTGTGTGTGATCAAAGACCTACGGAGAACACGGCAGGTGCTGAATATGTAAAGGTGCTGAAATCAAAATGACTCCTGCGTGGTGTGTGCGCGCGTGTGTGTGCGCTCACGCGTCCGTGCTTAAAGAGTCACATGTAGATATCAAAAACATAATTATTCGATTAATCCAAAGCCACGCTCGCAAAAGGAATTGAAAAAAGGGTTAGATCTGCTCAAAGGTAAGGCGGGTTTTCAAGAGACATCTGCTTGCCGCCCCAGCCCCGAGTGGAGATTGAAGTTGCGTCTCACCATATGATAACTCCAGCACTTTCTCTAATTAGATCCCTTAGAGGCAGAGTACAAACAATCAACAAGACGCATTCCTTTGTGTGTGTGGAAATGTGCCCCTGTGGTCGGGAAATGTCTGGTATGGCTTTAGTGGAAGCTGGAGTGTAGCCAGTTGTGTTTTTGCGGTGGCAGACTGCGTACACTGATGTGATTAAAGGCTCCAGATGCTCGATCTTATATTTCTGGTCCTCCTTTCCTGGATTCGTCATATTACCAGCGTCTCCAAGCAGTTGGACTGTAAGGCCGTGTCATCCGGAGCGCCCGCGTCTGGCTCTCTCTCCCTTCCCAACTCCCGTGGGACCTCCACACAGACACACACACACAACACACACAGGCACGTTCAGGTGCACACAGACAGACACAAACAAACAAATACACACAGAGAGTAGTGTATTTACTAATGATGAGAAGCTCTTGGTTGTCCTAAAAATATGTTACCTATCCTGTCAATAAAATGCTTGGAGTAGAATTGAGTTGAGACAGAGACACACACACAGAAGTAAAGCTGGCATTTCTACCAAACTGTCAGGGCATTTGCACATTTATCATCCAGTGTATTTTTGGATGGATTCAATTAGCAGAACCCATAAACATAGGTGGACATGTATGAATGCAGTTGTGTAGATTTTTTTTCAGATTTTTTTGTTACTCCTTACGTAAAACCAGCAGAGAAACCTCTATACATCCTATAATCACCTTTTATTCTCTGTTTCCTTCTCTCTTTCTCATTCACCCTGTGCATTTTGACAAGAGGTGCGTGGTGGTGATGCTGTCTCACTTTTCATATCAAAAAGAAAATAGAATGACTATAATGCCAGACATATGAAAGACTTACAGTGAAACCATGAGTTGATGTGGTGTGGGGCTGGTGTGGTGTTGGTGGGTTGGGTTGAGAGAGGCTTAAATACAAGATGCTGTGATGAGTCAACGCCTTGGGCTTGTTCTGAGTGGAGACTGCTGCCAGGGGCAACAGCACACGGGTGAGACACAAGCTGATTTAGAGGCCCTCAGATCCCGCGCCGTGTCGTGCGGTTCCAATTAAGGGCCGCGATTATTCCGTCGCTAACGCGTGTTTGCCCGTCGAATGCGGCCTTGTATGAGGAGGTAGACACCTGATTTAACAATGGGCAATTATCTCTGTGGTGTGTGTGCAGGAGGATGTAATGACGTGGAAAACAGCACTGACAAATCAATTATCACCCCTCCCGTCCCCCCTCACCCCCACACTCCTCTGCCTGCCTGAGCGCAGGAGAGGAGCCTCAGTGCCATTATCATAACGCTCTCATTTTGGGAAATGAGGGTCTGAGGGAGAACACAGCAATGGGCTGATTGCTCTGTGTGTATGTGTGTGTGTGTGTGTGTGTGTGTGTGTGTGTGTGTGTGTGTGTGAGAGAGAGAGAGAGAGAGAGACAGAGAGAGAGAGAGAGAGAGAGAGAGTCAAAAAGGGCGAAGAAATCTATGGGAGTGTGTGCTTGTGCTCTGTGGAAAAGTGAGACAGTATGTGTGTGTGCTTGTTTTTGAGAGACAGAGAGAGAGGGGAGGGAGAGGGAAAGAAAGAAAGAGAGAGAGAAAGAACGAAAGAAAGAGAGGGAGACAGAGATAGAGAGAAAGAGAGAGAGAGAGAAATGGGAGTGTGTATGGCTGAAAGTGTGTGTGTCTGCATGTGTGTGGGCAATCATGTGAAGTGTGGGGTCTGGATGTATGTTTGCCTGTCTGTGTGCATGTGTGTGTGTGTGTGTGTGTGTCTGTGTCTGTGTGCATGTGTGTGAGTGCACAGTGCGTGTGGAGGGTGTTCAGGTGTCTGCACATGGAAGGCAACACTGTTTCTGTATTGGAGATCATGGCCAGGGCTTGTGTTAAATCAGCAGATTCATGTCTCTCCATTTCGGGATAAGTGGCTGCCAAAGATAAATAATGCACTGTGCCAACACTCTTTTTTCCTCTCCTCCTTCTCTCCCTCCATTCTCTCCTTTTCCTCCCTCCCTCTCTCCCTCTCTCCCTCTCTCCATCTCTCCCTCTCTCTCTCCCACCCCTCCTGTTTTTAGCGCGTGGCTCAGCTCCATGGCGTTAGCGCTTCTGAAATAGCTTGTAGGAGCACAGCAGGAGAGGGGTGACGCTGCTCTGGAGAGAGTTTAGCTGCAGAGCAGGAGGCTGTAGCTAGCTGAGGGGGCATTCAGATCAGGCACTTCTGCTCAAAAACCACACATATGCCCGGAAAGCGTAGCAAAGCACACTAAAACCCGCACATGCAAGCACACACACACACACAAACAAACAGAAAACAAACAAACAGGCACACACACATATCCGCTCTCATACCCTAACACACACGTGCATAGCTTACATATACACACACACACACACAGTTGTTAGCATATGTATACAGTCACATTCATACAAACACTTCTAAACTGTAACCCTTCCGTTTCACACTTGCACACACACGCCACATACACAACAACAAGCTCCCACTCACCACTACTCTCTCACCGCACATACACACACATGCACACACACACCACATACACAACAACAAGCTCCCACTCACCACTACTCTCTCTCACCGCACATACACACACACGCGCCACATACACAACAAAAAGCTCCCACTCACCACTACTCTCTCACCGCACATTCACACACATGCACACACACACCACATACACAACAACAAGCTCCCACTCACCACACATGCACACACACACCACATACACAACAACAAGCTCCCACTCACCACTACTCTCTCACCGCACATTCACACACATGCACACACACACCACATACACAACAACAAGCTCCCACTCACCACTACTCTTTCTCACCACACATGCACACACACACCACATACACAACAACAAGCTCCCACTCCCCACTACTCTCTCACCGCACATCCATACACATACACACACTGGCAAACCTCATGGGCAGCTTTATTAGCTACGATGCCAGTGGGCCTTTCTCTCCTCTCTCTCTCTGTCCCTCTATCGCTCTGCTCTCTCTCTATCCCTCTCTCTCTCTGTCCCTCTATCGCTCTGCTCTCTCTCTATCCCTCTCTCTCTCTGCCCCTCTCTCTCTGTCCCTCTCTCTTTCCCTCTGTCCATCTCTCTTGGCAAGTGGCGGGTGCTTCCTTACTGGGCAGAGCGTCTGGTGCAGACTGGCAGAGAAGCCGGGAGCCATCGTGACATGACTCACCCGCATGCCGCACGCTGTACGCTGTATACTGCATTCACCGTCCGCTACTCGCTGGCACAGGAGTGGAGGATTAGTGGCGTATGAGAGCTTCCACAAGAGAAGAGCCTGCTGGCTAACGCGTACACACAGCAGGAGACAAATGGGGAGCAGGGGAAGAGGGTGTGTGTGGGGGGGGGGGGGGGGGGGGGGGGGGGGGGGGCACCTACCGATGACTGTAAACACTGGAGGCATAAATAGTAAAGGTGATGCCAGGCCTTGGAAGGAATGGAAAGAAAGGGAGAAGAGAGAGAGAGAGAGAGAGAGAGACAGAGGTGATGTTTGGGCCTGAAAGGAATAGAGAGAGAGACAGAGAAAGACAGAGACATAGACAGACACAGGGAGGGCAAGAAAATGTGTCTCACCCACGTCAGAGTGGAAGCAAGGTAGATAAAACGAATAAATCGATGGGAAAACAGACCCCAGGACAAGTGAACTTGATCTGATCTTTTTTTGTGTGTGTGTGAGAGAGAGAAAGAGAGAGAGAGAGAAGGAGAGAGAGAGAAAGAGAGAGACAGAGACACACACACACACACACACAAAGGAGGTGGGGGACACTGGTCTGCGGGACACACAGATGGGCTAAGAAAGGGGATTGTGCGCTGACGTTTAGTGGCTTGAGGGAAACACAGGTGGTGGCTGAGATGTTTTGATGAATGATGATGATACGTTATTGCCCCGTGCATGTATTGTGTGTGTGTGTGTGTGTGTGTGTGTGTGTGTGTGTGTGTGTGTGTGTGTGTGTGTGTGTGTGTGTGTGTGTGTGTGTGTGTGTGTGTTGGTGACAGCCTCTGTGCCACCCGGAGACGACAGCTCTATCGCCTGCTGCTGTGACACTGATGCCAGATGACGGCCCCCCTCTTGCTGAAACATTGTGTGTGTGTGTGTGTGTTCTTTGAATTCCAAGCAACCAAATGTTTGCGTGTGTGTGTGGGCATGAGCAATCTTATATGCACTGTTAGCAAACTTGGCAATACCTCACCCTTGCTTCATGAGCCAGAAATCACTTATGACAGACAAGACAGACAGACAGACAGACAGACAGACAGACAGACAGACAGACAGACAGACAGACAGGCTGACAGGCAGGTAGACAGACAGACAGAAAGACAGAAAGACAGGGTCCTGACAGTCAGACAGATGGCTAGATGGCAGGTCACCCAGATACAATAGGCACACCACATTTCAGGTAGAGTCATATAGAACTGAGAGGGTATATTTGTTCTCTTTTATACTCACTGGGTCCAGTGCTATATCCCAGAAAATGGCAGCAGCAATTTTACTTACCAAGATCCATTTTGCAGGGCTTACTCTAAAAAAATGTTCTTTTTTGTATGTGTGGGTTTCTGTGTGTGAAAGAGCATGCATGTGTGTGTGTGTTTATTAATGAACTACGGGGTGGGGATTCAGCCCTAGAAAAGGACCCCCAGCAGCTAAATACAGTGCACTCAAGCTCAGCAACCTCCCTTCATTTCTGACTGTCACACTGTCTCTCACTCTCACGTCTGTTGTTTTCTTCACTCTTCTGCCAGGTTTTATTCTCCCTCACCTCTCTCTCTCTCTCTCTCTCTCTCTCTCTCTCTCTCTCTCTCTCTCTCTCTCTCTCTCTCTCTCTCTCTCTCTCTCCCTCCTGCCTCTTCTTGCTCTTTTTTTCTGCCTGACAGCAAAATCTGGCAGTTAGTTATTGTTGCCGATGCTTGTGCCACTGCCGCATCATTATTGACCTCAGTGGGGCATTTCCATTTTACCTCTGAGCTTTCACAACACAGAGACCATATGCGTCCACCTAAGTGAGTGCGAACACACACACACACACACACACACACACACACATACACACACACACACACACACACACACACACACACACACACGATACAGTATGTGTAAATGCTTGTCAGCATGAGTTTGATGGTGTAAAGCAAAGCCCCACTTCTTACCTAGGAAATGTTTTTAGTGTTTTCATTGCTTTTCATGTGAAATGCTTCAAAAAGGGTGTTCTTACACCTCTGCAGAAGACCACACAACAGAACCATTTTGTCCTGTTTCAAAGATTTAAAGACTTTCTGCAAATTAGCAAACAATAACATGCTGGAACTACCTGTTTTTATTTATAATACAAAATACAAACACACCTTAGCTATCATGCCGCATCATACCGCCTTACCTGTACTCTATTGCTGTTACCAGTCAATGCAGTGCAGGTTATTTCTATATTTTATTCTGCATTTACTAACTTTTTATATGTTTAAAAACCAAGGCTTTCCATATAAGTAGCAAAAAAATCATTTCAGTCATGTGAATGACAGACCAGAACGACAGATAAAGTCTCAGCGAATGAGTGAACGTCAGACACTGGAGGCTTGTGGAGATTGTGTGCAGGAGGAAGGCAGGAAAAGGCAGAGGAGAGCTCAGACCATGTCAACAGGAGAGAGTGAAAGAGTGAAAACAGCCAGGGAGGTGTGTGTGTGTGTGTGTGTGTTGGGGGGGGGGGGGGGTTGCAGATAGAGAGAGGAAAAGCGACAGGTAGTTCAAGAATAGGGAGGTGAAACGGGGTGATGATGGTGGGACTGTGTGTGTGTGTGTGTGTGTGTGTGTGAGTGTGTGTCAGAGAGACATAGATTTGTACACCGCAGAGATTTGTACATCACCCACTGCTCGTTATACCGGTGACAGACAGTGCCATGGGAGCAAAATGGAACAACAATAGGCAAAGGTCTGTGTGTGTGTGTGTGTAGGTGTGTGTGTGTGTGTGTGTGTGTGTGTGTGTGTGTGTGTGTGTGTGTGTGTGTGTGTGTGTGTGTGTGTGTGTGTGTGTGTGTGTGTGTGCGCGTGTCTTACAAGAAAAGGTCAGTTCTCTCAGATCTCACCCAACACTACTTCATGTCCGATAACCACATGCTGACCTCACACACACACACACACACACACACACACACACACACACACACACACACACATGACGGCCCTCTGACAGGTGCATTTGTGCAGGGCCCCAATTACTTGGCTGTCTATCAGAAACACTAGAAGAGCGTGGGGAGAGAGGGAATACGCGCAGGAGTAGGAGAGAGGGGAAGAGAGGGAGAGAGAGACAGAGAGAAAGAGAAAGAGAGGATGTGGGGGAAGAGGCAGGGGAGAGGAAGAGAAACAGACGGAGAGAAAGAGAGAAAGAGAGAGGTAGGGAGAAAAAGGAGGCAATGTCCAGTGTGTGGGGCTTCAAGAGTGAGAGAGAGGCAGACAGAGAAGCAGGGGATGTGTGGGAGAGACAGAAGAGATGGAGTAAGAGAGAGAGAGGGAGAGAGAGAGAGAAGGAGAGAGAGAAAAAAGGAGGGAAAGTCCAGTGTGTAGTGCTTCAGCTGACTGCCTAACAGCCCACTGCTGACCTGTGAGGAAGGCAGCAGAGCCCATTAGGACAGAGCAGCGATGACCAGAGAGAGAGAGGAGGAGGAGGAATTGGTTATGTCAGCCAGGCCCACAAGGCCAGCATAAAGCTTCCAACACCCAGAAAAGCAAGTAAATGCCCATCAGAAAGCCCACAGCGCCGGATGAATGTGTGACACGGGCATCAGGCAGGTGGAGATCCTGGCTTGAGAAAGTAAGAATGCAGCCACATTTTTCATCCAGCGATGTCTTCAGCCAGCTGATCATAATGAACACACATACAGTAACATTACACAGGTGGATCAGCTAATTAGTGAAATTAACTGCACACAGGCAGAGTGAATACATGGCATCTCCATCTCTGGCTTTGTGTGTGTGCTACTTTTAACAGTGTTGTGGTCATTGAACTGAATCATCCCTGAGCAACTTTTGCAACTGCCAAATTTGTGTCTTTGGGTAGTTATGTTGAATTGTGGACACAAATAAAGAAGTACAACGTGTGTGTGTGTGTGTGTGTGTGTGTGTGTGTGTGTGTGTGTGTGTGTGTGTGTGTGTGTCCAACAGCATCCTCAGTGCCAGTGGCAGCATCTTTATTTTCCTCTTTTCTATCATCCTTCTGGGCGCCCCAGAGCTCTGAAACAGCCTCCTTCCTGCTGCTGTAGAGGAGAGGGCCCATAATGATGCTTATGGCCCCTCAGAGCAGTCACAGAGTACTCCTTCTTCTTCTTCTTCTTCTTCTTCTTCTTCTTCTTCTTCTTCTTCTTCTTCTTCTTCTTCTTCTTCTTCTTCTTCTTCTTCTTCTTCTTCTTCTTCTGCCATCATTTTTTCATTTTCAACAGTAACTTTGACGTTATCAATCCTGTGAAACTTCCTATGCTCCTAGCCTTGTGGCAGTTATGGCAGGGATATAGGGTTCATGTTTCATGGTATGCTTTGCACTCAGTGCTACTGCTTTCAAAAGCAGGGGAGGGTCAGAGTATTTTGTAGCTCGGAAACCGTTTCCCCAGAAAATAGTAAATTCGTGTAGCGAGCTCACCTCTTCGAGGTGTAAAAAAAATCAAAACTTCTGTATCCGGTGATGTAAACATTGCAGTTGGTTTCATTCTCTGGATGCAGGTCTTATGTGAAATTTTCATGAAATTTTCATGATGTTCCAATATATCAACAACCACTTGTTGCCACTAGCAACTACTTTGGTATGGTTAGATTTCCTCACATAGCCTGAAGTTCTATTTATCTCATTTAACCAAAGTGAGCTCAATCCAAATTCAAAAGCCACTGCATACATGTGTGAAATTAACATTTTTAATGCTGTCAAAAAGGAACAGGGTAACTGTCATCATATATTTTTTTTAATTATTCCTCCTTAATTCTCTCATATTATGCACTACCATCAATATTGTGTTACATGCTGATTGTGTGTGTGTGTGTGTGTGTGTGTGTGTGTGTGTGTGTGTGTGTGTGTGTGTGTGTGTGTGTGTGTGCATGTGTGCGTGTGTGTCACACCAACAAAAAAAGTAAGAGTGTCAAAGAGTGATAGAGAATCTGCAGATTCAGAAAAAAGAGGGAACACTATATTTAGAGGCAAAGAACTCTTGTGTGTGTTTGTTGGTGTCAGTGGGACTTGACATGTTCCACAACTCGCCACAAATGACAACAGGGGAAAAAAGACTCATTCTGTTCTGCACTCTGACACCCTCATATTTGATAAACCCACTGCCATCAATTTCCTGTTTCTGACAATACTGCTGAGCTGGGGGGCCACTTCTCTCCAGCATCTGTACTGTAATTCCCTCTGCGTTTAACAAACACGAATGATTTCATCTGTTGGAGCTGGGCTGTCAGGTTTGTAAGACACAGACCTCATGAAAGAGTGAAAGAGGAGGAAAGTTAGGCTCTCGGAAAAGGGGGTGGATGGGAAATGTGGTCTGCATTCAACCAACTCATAAATAATGGACGGGGAGCAGCACGCCGTCAAGTCCCTGTCAGCCCAGCTACAGATGAGGGTCGGAACAACCTCTCTCTCTCTCTCTGAACACACACACACACACACACACACACACACACACACACACACACACACACACACACACACACACACACAGATAGATAGAGAGAGAGGAGAGAGAGAGAGAGAGAGAGAGAATTAGCATGTAGCATAATATTAACTGTATGGTAGTGCATAATATGAGAGAATTAAAGAGGAAGAATTCAGTGAAATAGGATAAAAGGTGTGTGTGTGTGTATGTGTGTGATTGAGAGGGGAGAGAGAGAGAGAGAGAGAGAGAGAGAGAGAGAGAGAGAGAGAGAGAGAGAATGGGAGAGCTCTGGTCTATCTCATTCTCTCTCTCACACACACACAGTATTAAAGCTTTGTTTAACTCCTGTTGTTTGACATCTAGCAGGCTCAGAGTTGTTGATCCTATCTGTGGAATCTTTGAGTGAATAACGCCACTAATATGTAAACACGTACACATAGGCTCTTTCTCCATACACACTACATCTCTCTCTCTCTCTCTCTGTCTCTGTCTCTCTCTCTCTCTCTCTCTCAAATATACAGACAGACCCACAGACACAAAGCAGTTTCTGCTGTTTAAGGAAATGGGGTGGCAGCAGGAACAGCAGAGCCTCTCTACAAACACTACTGTGAACCCCATGTGTCTGGACTCTCGCACTGTGGCATCTTGGCATGTGTGTAAAAGCGAATGGTTGTGTGTGTGTGTGTGTGTGTGTGTGTGTGTGTGTGTGTGTGTGTGTGTGTGTGTGTGTGTGTGTGTGTGTAATGGGGGCAGTGAAGGGAGAAGCTCTGGGAGGGTTTTCATGAAAGATGCTTTGGAAATCTGGTCCTGTCAATCTTGACATGCTGACAAAAGTTCTCTTTGTGTGTGTGTGTGTGTGTGTGTGTGTGTGTGTGTGTGTGTGTGTGTGTGTGTGTGTGTGTGTTTTTAGTGTATGAAATTCACAAAAAGCTCCAGTGTGTGATGTCACAGCAGACCTCAGCCCATGGTGACAATGACCTAGACTCCACACGAACAAAAATCTCTTAGGGTCATTAATCACGTCAACCCGTTTCAGCAAGATTAACGAGGAGCACTGGCAAAAAGCAAACTTATATCTGACCTGATTAAATATGTGTCAAATATTGATTTATCTTTTATTCACATCCCCAGAGTTTGACTTAGTTTGCCTGGTGAAGATGAAACACTCACAAAAATACGTCTCACAGTTTTTTTTTTTGGATTCCCAAGGATCGAACCACTGCGAGACCTACCCTATTCATGTGTGGTCACCACCACCAGCTTGGCACCCTCTAAAAACAATTCAGTCTAAGAACTCCCACTTCCCCAACCAATTAGATTTCATCTCTGTGTTCCCACTAGCAGTGAACCTTTTACCTCATTAAAGTTGGGGGAAGCCAAAGTACAGTACAGTATTTAGCAGACATTTTTTGTTATACTTCTCAAAAATTGCTTTTACATTCCCATAGCAGTGGATGCAGTAGATCATCTTTAAAAAAGGACATGATCTGTGTCTTCCACAGGGGTTTATGAATCATGACCAGTCGTCTCTTTGAGACCCAGTAAAGCAATACAGAGGCCTACTTGTCTACATACAGTACCTTCCTAGCCTGGTAAACCAGCCCCTCGTACTTCATTTCATTTTGTACAGAGGGTCTGGAACAGACACCGTCAGAAACGATTTGTTGGAGGTGTGGACTCTGATGAAGTTTAAAAAAAGTGCCTCTGCCTTTACCTAATCGCTAACGCCAGGTCGTCGCGTATGCAATTAACCTACTTACGCACTACAATTCAAATGTAGCACACAAGGTCAACGTCACGGCTAACGAACACACCCTCTGTTCGCTGATTGGATGGGTTTTGCTGGGGCCGACTAAATGACCCTCAAGAGATTCCAGTCCAGACCCTCTGTACAAAATGAAATTAAGTACGAGGGGCGGGTTTACCAGGCTAGTACCTTCCTGCTTTGTGATTCTTATTTCATATTCTTGCTTATATTAAAGTGTAAATAAGGTTGCTATGAGACATTTTGTGCTACATGTACTACAACAAAAACCTGCGCAGAAGGTATTCAAATGATAAAGCACAATTTTGAGGAAAAAATGAGGAAAAACCTGGAAGCAATCTATGACTTAAAGGTGCATGGATCTTTCGCATCATAGACAGAGACATTTTGTTCTTTTTGGGCACTTTACATTGATGGCTGAAGGGTGTGGAAGATGGACAGACCACAAGGGTCAATGATTTGGTCGAATGCCCGGAACGTCATTACATAATCCTGCCAAGCTCCCACCAAAATGACCACAGAGGCTCATTATTCAGGCGGCTAAGTCAACACCCTAACTGGGTATCTGTCAGTGTAAAAGGTACAGGGGTCCACTATTTTATTTTAGGGGATTAGGGGAAATTCACCAGTTTTTTTTTTACTTCTGAGTATTTTTCCATGATTGCATATCCTTACTCATAAACCAATAAGAATCCATCTGTAGTTGTCCTCTTTCTATCCTCACCAACCTACGGCAGCCCACCTGCAGTATCTATAGCACTTCTCCCAACACTCCTCCTCTTACCTCATTAGTTGAGTACAGCATCCGCTTGTGTGGTCTCTCTCCCCCCCAAGTCCCCATAATGGCGTAGTATGGAAGCTGCAGTGGCACACTGAGGTTGCACTAGCTCTCCAGGCTAGCGGGGCTAATCAGCTTGATATGAATTAAACATGGTGCTGATTATGAGCATTATGCAGCCCCCCTGCAGGCCACGGTTTCCCCGTCGAGTGGAGACGGCGAGGGGCGAGTGAAGGCCGGGTGACACGTGTCGCTCCAGGCCGTGTCAGTGGTCCACTTCTCATTAGCGTTCCTGGACAATCTTGGGGGGGAAGAAAGAGTGGAGCCAGGCAGACTGGGTAATGACTAAATCAACTGAACTCTCTTTGTCCCTCTATCCCTCCGGTCCTCCTCTCCAACTCTCTTTCTTTTTTTTTTCTTTCTGTCTCTGTCTTTCTTTTATTATGTTAGCCAGTAGAAAAAGTTCGATGGTGCATGATGGAGCTCAGTAACAGAGGACTGATTACTGTAAAGGCAGGTAGAGGAAGATGCAGAGAGAGAGGTGAGGGTACATACACTTGGAGTGAGATGGAGGGAGTTACATGGAGAAAAAGGGGATTTACTCTGAATTATTTTATTGTAGGGTGGGACAGTTGAGAAGATTGTTCATGTTTTTTTGTACAGATGTTGGAATAAAGCCTTTTTTTTATTGATTGAAGGCAGCCATGTTAAAGGTTAGGTTGGGTTAGGCCTCCAAGGAATGGCTTTCTGGACAAGGCCAAAGCAAAACCCCTCCCTAGCGCAGCCTCTGGGGAAACGACAAACTAGTCTCGTCTGGTGAGTACACTACGAGGTTGCACACACACACACACACACACACACACACACACACACACACACACACACACCCCAGAAAGGCGCGCACCTGTAAAGTTCACAGTGAAAATGGCTGACGGAGAAAACTGGTGTCAAACTCTCCCGTTCCTCTAAATCGATCTCAATAAGACTCAATGACTGTTCTCACCTTCACTGTAAAGCAGGGTATTACTGTTTCCACTGCATCAGCTCCTGATCCCCAGCTTCCAGCGACACAGAGGAGGGAAAGGAGGAAAAAGATCAAGAGGGAGAGACTGAGCATGGTACAGAGAGAGAGAGGGGGGGGGGGGGGGGGCGGCGGAGAGAGGGAGAGAGAGAGAGAGGGAGGGAGAAAAGAGCACAAGAGGGAGGGAGGAAGAGAAAGACAAAGAGATTGGGATGGAGAGAGCGAGAGAGGAAGTAAAAAAGAGAGAGAGGGGGAGTGAAGGGTGGGGATATGAAATGCATCTGCTGACCTCAAATCTAACCCTGTGCAGGCTGTTGTGGGTAATGAAAGAAGAGGGCCCCGCGCTTCCCGACAGGCCCGGCCCTCCTGGAACAATACTGCCGGCTGGAGAAACATTGCCGCAGATGACATTGGGGTAGATTTCTCTCCTCGTCCACTTCTAGGTAGAGGCAGCACAGCATCCCTCTAATACCGTATCGATTGCTTATCTGTAATGAGGGATGAGTCTGAAGGGTGTGTGTGTGTGTGTGTGTGTGTGTGTGTGTGTGTGTGTGTGTGTGTGTGTGTGTTTGTTTGGATGTGTGCATTTATACTGGGGAGATTGCAAGTGCTGTGAGTGAGAAGATGTAGCAAAGACAAGTTGAGGCCAAGACAAAATGCAGTCATGTGATCAACCTCGGGGAGGATGTTAGTCACCATATTAAGATGAGGTCTTCAATCATCTGGATGAGGAAGAGGAATGGTATTTTCTTTTTACTTAACCACAAATGGAGGTGTGATGGTGCAGCTGTTGCATCCCTGTTAAATAAAAACTCTGTCCAGGTTTGATTGCCAAATGTTGCTTATCCCTATCCATTGGAACATAGCATTATTATTAAAGTATTATTAAGTATTATTTTTACCTATTAAAAACTTAATATCTGTACATTCTCACGCCAGGAAAGTGAGCAAAGCGAAGTTCTGTGTTCTGCTCATTTCAACTGCAGCCAGGCAACAGTGATGTAGACAACCAAATTTGGTGAAATAAGATGAAATGAAAAACAAATGAAAAATGAGATCCTTAAACTGATGCAAATAAAGAGCAAATTTCACAGGCTGCCGCCAATTAAATTACTTCTTATTGTCCTTGATAGTTTGAAAAGGGCTGTACAATAGCATCACTGGCTCGAATCATTTGCTAAACATAACAGCTTTTAGGGCTTTATGTGTTGTTCAACATTTTGTTCCATATTTTAGACATTTATTTTCGGCTTACTTCACGGATTTGTAGTTCTAAAACAAGGAATAGAGGCTGAGTTGAGTTGAGAGCTAGCTGGCTACCCAGATAACTAGCTTGGTAGTTTAGTTGGTTAAACACTATGGCGCACCATCTCTAAACGAAGCCAGCATTTAGTTTCCCTGGCATTTGAATGTACTTTTTTTGTTCATGTGCTCCAGTTTTTCTCTGGCGTTCAGTCATTTAAAAAAATGACCCATCATACTTTGCTAATTTCAATGTCCTATTTTGTGAGCACTGACTGGCTACATACTTTTGTGCTTCTATTGATAGGGTAGTAAAGAGAGACCATAAGCAAGTGAGAGAAACAGGCAAGCTGGGTTGGGGAAATGAGCACAGGATGGATTTGAACCTGTGTCCTTAAAGGGGAAATTCGGTGTAAAATGAACTTTAGGTATGTTAAAACATGAGAACAGGTTGGTATGTTTGCTGAGGAGCAAAACTATGCTAGCCTGTTGCATTCCAAGCTTTATTATTTTTATCAAATATTAAAGGCTCACCATTTTACACAGAATTTCTCCTCTAACCATGGCCTCAACCAGGCACCTGCCCATGTAGGTTATGGGTTTTGTATCCAGCTGTGCCATAGCACCCCCTTTGAGCACGTGTGTTTACTTTGTCACTGAACTTTACTTTTATGTGGACAGTCCCACTCACACTCGAAGTATAATGCCACTCTGGGAAAACTGTAGGAAACATAACCAATATGACTTTGGCAAGAACATATGGCAGCAGACTGCACAATGATGGTTAAAAAATTTGCTAACGGCAACCATATTTTCAAACTGCTGTGAAATATCCTGTGCCCAGCGAGTTCAGCACTAGAGTCGTGCAGTGATGGTGCATTTTATGAGCTTGATGCTAATTATATTGTTTGTGGAATTAACACCAATGCAGTTAGAGGAGAGATTTGTCCTAGTGTGTTCTAGGCCCTCAAGCCATTTTTTGTATATCAAAGCAATCATGCGCACACACACACACCCACACACACACACACATTTAAACAACAAAGCTGAGAGCAGGCAAAGTCACCTTCCTCTAATGAACACACACACACACACACACACACACACACACACACACCTACCCCCCACACACTTACCTGCTGAGCAGTAAATTATCTTAAATAGCTGTTGATCATGGTGAATGCTGATATGCTCCCCTGCCACTTGGAGTCCAAACCCACCCCCTGGCTTTCCCCTTAAGGTCCTGCCGACATATGCTGGGCCTTGCTGCTCAACAATGACCTTTGACCTTCACTGTTGTCAAATCCGGCACCCTGAGAATCATGGGTAATTAAATATGCTGCAAAGGGCACAGTGGTCAGGGGCAGATATGGGATGTGATTAAAATGGTGTGTGCCAGTGTGTGTGTGTGTGTGTGTGTGTGTGTGTGTGTGTGTGTAAGACAGAGATAGAGGGAGGGAAAGACAAAAGTGAAATGGGAGTTCTTGTGCAGCATCCAGATGAGAAAAGAGAAGTGAACAAGTATATGTAAATGCATTTAACTGCCATGTGTGTATGTTTGTGTGTGTGTGTGTGTGTGTGCATGAAAGTGCTGGTCGTATTCAGCACACACCTCTATCCCCAGAGCAGGCTTTGTGAGGCTCTGAACCACATCCCCACATCCCCTCATAACACACACACACACATACACACACACACACACACACACACACACACACACACACACACACACAAACACACTTCTCGTTGAATGATGAGGCGATCCCAGCCTCCCTCAGGCCCCCTTCTCCAGCACAGAGGCTGCTAACCAGGAGACAGCGAATCAGCTCTGCTGAGCCCCACTCACTTCTCCTCCTCTGTGTGCTACATCTGCGGTGGGGGCAGAGTGGAGGGTGCTGGTAGGAGGTGGTGGTGGTGGGGGGGTTAGGTAAACAACATCTGAGGACAAACACAAGAAGCCATAAAGCAAAACAAACAAGGCACGCAGAGAGGGAGCTATTCTGCAGCGGAATTCTCTCCTTCCGACTCCTTCTGTTCCAGTGGGAGGTGGGAAGAGGGAAAGGTGCAGACAAGACTGTGTGTGTGGGGGGGGGGGGGGGGGGCATATGACCTTTAAATGAGTAACGGTCAGCTGGATAAAGATTATGTACATTTAGGCTTATACACACAGTCTATTACTTAAGTCCAGGTCCAGTGCTAATGCTAATTTTGCTCAATTATTAATACATATTACTTTGTAGGTCACTTTGAACAGACGCAGTTCGCCCACAGATGAAATGCTTGAATAGCCTACAGCAAACACCCAGGGTTCTCCTGATGTAGTGATGTGTTTTTTTTTTCTGTGATACATGCTGGCTGTGTGTCTGGGACGTTCATGTAGTCCAGGGCGAGCAGGAAGGATGCAGTGGGGGAATTCTGCTGGTCCACTGTGGGAAGAGAAAGGTAGCCAGCCTAGCGCCGTCAAGTGCTGCCGCTCAATTTCATTTACCTCCAGCAACTAGTCAGGGAGCACGAACATAAGTTTCTATTCCGCCCGCATCTGAATGCATACGGGCCAATCAGTGAACAGAGGGGAAATGATGACATCAAACTCAAGCTTTCAAGCTTGAGTTTCCGGTTGTAGTTCAGCAGCACTGAACGAAGCTAGCGACATGGATGTAGACCAAGCTCTGTGTTGGCAACGCTTCCCGAAATTGAGGATTTAAAGCCAGAACAAGAAGAATGCTGGAAGAATTTTATTGAGGGGAAAGATGTTATTGGCCTACTTTCTATGGGATTTTGTAAAAACTTAACTTACCAAGCAGTACCGATGGGTTGAAGCAGAAATTATCTGCCCAACGTGAAGCGAACAAATGCCAGTGCTGATGTTTCAGACGCTTAGGCCTCATTCACACCAAACACTCTGCGTATAAAGCGCATGTCCGTTTTCTGTCCGTATTCGTTAAGAGTGCATGATAACAAATGAGACTATTCACACCGCACGCATGATCTGAGTGTGTTTTGTCACTATACAAACATATTGCACACGGTTACGTGCTGTATACGGTCAAGTTGGTCTGAATCAGGCCTTAGACGAAGTGAAAGCATTTGATGCATCAGGCTAAGAGAAAGGGCCTGATGGAAGGCAAACTATATGCATGTGCTGCCCTTCCATCCGGTCCCCAACCTCCACCATCATCCACCCCCACCCCCACCCCTCCGCCAGCGTCTCTCATTACGCGCGATGGCGGTGCGTGATTTGGTAGCCAAATGCCTGGCCGGGGCACAGGCAGACACAGGAGACACAGGAGGGGGAGGATATCAAACACACGTGTGTGTGTGTGTGTGTTTTTTGTTTGTGGTTTTTATGATTGCGTGTATTGGCCCATTAATAATGCAGGGCCCCAGAGCTTTGTTTACTTTCTACTTTCTCCTCTCTCTCTCTTTCCTGCTCTCTCCATCTCTCTCTTTCTCCCTCTTTCCCTAGAAAGGGCCTTTTTTTCTTTCAGGGGAGGTGAATCCATTTTCAGGGTCCATGCCACAGTTCCACACATGTTGGAATCGTAATGCCTTTGTTTTAGTGTCATGAATAATTCAACATAAATGGATTGTGTGTTTGTGTGTCTGCGTCTGTGTTTGCCTGTGCGTGTGTGGTCTGTAGGAATACCGCTGGTACCGTAACCGTGTTCATCAGCGCAGGAATGTACCTCTTGAGACCCTGAGACCCTGTGACACTTACAGCTACAGGCCTGGTGGATGAACACCCTGCTAAAAAAGGCAAGGGAAAGAGAAACAGAGAGAGGGAGAGAGAGAGAGAGAGAGAGAGAGAGAGAGAGAGAGAGAAAGAGAGAGGTAGAAAAAGAGAAAGAGAGGTCTTGAAGCTGCCTTCCTACCTGTGCCAGCTGTGATCTGGCTCCCTCGTCGTGGCCCATGAGTCATGGGACTATAAGAGGCCCTGCAATCAAACCAGCACCTCATTTAACACAGAACACCAGCTAGGCTTTTGAGTATGTTCATTTGTATGGATG
The DNA here is from genome assembly GCA_027475355.1 of Coilia nasus. Classification (NCBI taxonomy): domain Eukaryota; kingdom Metazoa; phylum Chordata; class Actinopteri; order Clupeiformes; family Engraulidae; genus Coilia; species Coilia nasus. The sequence goes on along the minus strand of CM050203.1, from coordinate 26,302,797 downwards.
AAGGAAAGGGAATGCGCTCCTGCAAGTGTGTACGAGTGCATATATGTGTGTGTGTGTGTGTGTTTGTGTGTGTCAGAGTGTGCACCTATGTATACATTTTCCTTCATGCATGTAAATGTATTTGTGCCTTTAAACACAAGTAGCTATTGCCAAATGTATATTGGCATGTGTTTCTGTGCATGTTTGTGTGTGTGAGTGTGTCTGTGTGCCTCTGTGTGTTTGCTGTTTACCCTTGACTGAATATTAGAAAAAAGGTGTTGTGACTGCCTCAGTACGCTCCAATGAATGCATTTGCAT
>CM050203.1:26277500-26297500 GCA_027475355.1 Coilia nasus | reverse complement strand
CTCTCTCCTCCTCACTCGCCCGAGACCTGACATTCTCTTCTCTCACTTTTAATTGCCCCCCCAGGGCCGTTGCTGGCCTTCAGTGTTCGCTAGCGAGCTCAGCCTTGACGCAATAGGGTGCTGCAATACACACATATGCAAGCACACACACACACACACACACACACACACACACGTAGAGCAAGAGAGAGAGGGAATGGGAAAGAGAGAGAGAGATCTACTACTAGTTGGAGCCAAAGAACAAAGGAAGAACGAGAGAGAGAGAGTCAGGAAAAAGAGGAGAGCATTTCATAGTATCGTGAAATATCATTGGAGTATTTAAAAGGACATCATCATTCATTAGGTTGCTATGGCTGAACTATATTGATGGGTGTTTTTTTTTTTGTTTCTCTTTCTCCTTCTCTTTCTCTTGGTGTGACTCTACTTCTCTGACTCTGACCCTTGCTCAATCCCTGACAGCCCCCTCCACCCCCCCTCTCTGTGCAATCAGTCTGGCTCTAATAGCTTATTTATCCCCCTTTCAGTAGCAGCAATAACTGCATTTAATGGATAATTGTTATGTTTTTGAAATGTTGTTTTAATGCTTTTGTTGTGCCAGAGAATTACCCACAGTTCCGTGCCACCATCCGATGCATTAATCTTGCTTAGCGAGCCACCAGCACTAAAACGGCTGCTATCACGGTAGCGCGCGCACACACACACACACACACACAGAAAGAGAGAGAGAGAGAGGTAGGCCATCTGAAACAGATTCATTTCAGGCCTGTTTTTCCCCCCAAATGGCAGCAATTAAACAGCACACAAATAGAGAGACGGGTACAAGTGTGAGACCAGAGGAGACGTGAGCTGGCGGTTGGGGACTAAGAGAAAAGGAGATAAAAGGAGATGGAGAAAGAAGAAGCTCTGAGTGCTGGCGTGAAAGATCGAAGGGAAGGATGACAGAGGTGAGGGAGGGATGTGTACAAAGAAAGTCTGAGAGTGAGCGAGCCAGTAAGTGCCTAAGAGAGACAGAGCCAGAGAGAGAGAGAGGGAGAGAGAGACAGATAGATCATATTGCAGTGGGTCCTGTTATATGTTGTAAGCACACTCACAACTGTTAGAGTATAATTAAGGTGTCATGTTCTATTATAGCATGACACACATTGAAGACGGGTCTTTCTTTCTGTCTTTCTTTCTTTCTTTCTTCCTAGCTTGCTGTCTTTCTTTCCTTTTTTTTCTTCTCCACTGACCTGTCCGGGCTTCTGACATTTGATGGACTGAAAAACAGCTTCAAATATGGTCCAGTGGGTCTGGCATGGCTGAGTGGGCAGGAAGTGACATCAGGTCAAAGAGCAGCATGTAAAATGGCCGCCAGGTTCATGACCAACATGGTCAAGAGGGCAGCGGTCCCTCAGGGTTTGGAAGCGTTTTCAGAGAAAAGGAGAGAGACTTCAGAATGTCCACTAAGGGTAAAAAAGTTCATGAGAAATGTAATGTATGAAAAATATTAGCAAATCAGAATTGAGAGTAAGGGGTCATTGAGAGAGAGGGATGAAAAGGAGGCAGGTGTGTGTGGAGGAGGGCAGTGGCCTCTTAAAAAAAGCTGTATGTATGTGTGTGTGTGAGAGAGAGAGAGAGAGAGAGAGAGAGAGAGAGAGAGAGAGAAAGAAGAAAGAAAGAGAGAGATGAAAAGAGAGGGAGAGAGGGACAGATAAAGGGAGAGATAGAGCTCCAGAGGCCTGGTGGCATTTGCAGCCATGCTGATTCCTGAAGCAGATCAATACTGCAGCTGGCCAGCCTGCACTACCAATTAAAGAAAATTCATAAAGCTCAGCAGGCATGTGTAGGTGTATGTGCATTTATACACTTACAAATCACACTTACATGCACATGTGCATGCTTCTGTGTGTGTGTGTGGGGGGGGGGGCATGTAATGTTTTGAAAAACCAACTGGAGGAAGCTTAAACCCTTTCACACACACACACACACACTCACACACACACCCACACACACACACACACTCCTCTGCGGCACTTTATTAAGAGGCATGGAAGGACCTCACACACTCACCTTCCCCGTCAGCATGGCGGCCATGACCCATAATCCCACTCTTTTCCTGCTGACGACGGCAGCAGACACACACACACACACACATGCACACACACAGACACGAGCACACGCATGCAAGCCCAAAGTGACTCTGTGAGCATAAAAGGCCCATAATGCAGATCGTCAGAGAGCTGGCAGCACAGCTGAAATAGAGGGTGGGGAAGAGGGAGAGGGAGAGCATAACGGAGAGAGAGAGAGAGATGGAGACAGCAAGGAGAGGAATGGGGGGGTGGGGGTGGGGGGGGCTTGTAAGGGATAGAGTTTAAGGATTAAACAGGGAGAAAGGAGGGAGATGGGATGGAGGAGTGTGTGGGGTTAGGGATCTATGTGTTTGTGTATGTGTGTGTCTAAGTGCGTGTATGTTTGTCTGTGTGTGTGTGTGTGTTTGTGTGTGTGTTTACGTGTGTGGATGTTTGTCTGTGTGTGTGTGCATGTGTGTGTGTGTGCAGAAAACTTGGCGGGATCAAAGACAGGTGAGCTTATTGATGGGACCAACGCCAGCATCCCTGACTGCTGACGCTGCTGGGACAAGACATTGTCTCTCTCTCTGTTGCTCTCTCTCTCTCTCTCGGTATTCCTTACCCTTCCGGTCTGTGGCTCTCACTGGGTTTGGCTCGGCCCGTTTTGTCTGGTTGTGGTCAGGTGCCACCACATGCAAACATAAAGCAGGCAATCTCTATGCAAATTCAACCTGAAACCCCAACCCCCCCAACACACAGAGATCAGGGCCCTGGCTTTTCAGAAGTCTTCAAAGCTGAACTGGTGGAGCAAGCAAGTGCACAAACACATCTAAAAAGACACACACACACACACACACACAAACACACACACATACACACCCCCTCGCACACATAAAAGCGTAGACACAAACACCGATACGAACTTTACACGTACCCACATGCTGGCAGACACACGGTCTCTCACAGATACGCACATAGCAGTACGTATGTATAGACATACTGTACGTTCACACGGATGTATATCCACACAGTAACACACATTTATATAGTAGATGGGTACACATGCACACACACCCAGTCACATACAAATACATCCATACTGTCTCTCACTTACTTATTCACACACACTCACTACACACACACTTGAACCTGAACCTGAGCAGGCGCAGGAATCCTGGCTGACAGAAGGAGAACGCCTCCCCACCCAAAACTAGGGCTGTCTGGCCCTCGGTGCTCTCCGCAAGCAGACAGCCAGAACGCGCTCCAGCAAGGGTGGAGGAATGGAGTGGTGCACGAGCAGTGTGTGTGTGTGTGTGTGTGTGTGTGTGTGAATGAGAGCGTGGAGGGGGGAGTGGAATCCCCTGGAGTGGTCGCCGCTAGCGACGCCGTGCCGATTTCAGCCCCCAAGGTGGAATACGGTTGGCCTGGATATGGCGGAGAGTTCCAGAATAACGAGCAGCACTGGAGGAATAATAACATTACACGGCCCTCTTTTCTTCCACTTAAAGCACTCCCGTCTCTTTTTTGTCATTTTATTTTTCTTTCTCCTTCTCTCTTTCTCTTTTCTCTCCTCCTCCTCTCTGTACTGCTGTAGTTTGGGTTGGGCTATTTAGGGGCCTTTGTGTGGTCCCTAGCCCTTCCCATTTTCTCTCAAGGATGACGCAAAAAGCTCTAGCCACTTCCATACAGCTGTGTGTTGGTCATATAACCACAATGGCAATGTAAGGCTTTGAAGCATATATCCTGTATGGCACACACACCGAGCCACCCACATCCACACACACAAACACACATACACACCTGCAAGGTTGTTCTGCCCACAAACAGCACGTGACAACCAACCACTACCAAGGACCTGTCAGTGTGAGGCTTGCTTGCCACACACACACCAGCAATTAGAAAGCAAGAGAGTGTGAGTGAGAGAGTGAACGTATGTGTGTGTGTGTGTGTGTGTTAACCGGGGGGTGGGGTGTGGAGAGATGAAAGTAGCAGGGCCGCAAGTGAGAGCCGAGATCTGTGAGACTGCTGCTGTTCAGAGCGCGCGCGCAAGAGAGAGAGAGAGAGAGAGAGAGAGAGAGAGAGAGAGAGAGAGAGAGAGAGAGAGAGAGAAAGAGACAAAAATCGTTCCAACTAGAGTAACACAGTTGTGAGTGGTACATGGAAAAAGTGAGCTCATTCGCACATTCCTTTCTCTCACTCTTTCTCACTCCCTCACGTTCTTCCTTCTACCTGTTTCTCCCCTCCTCACACACCTCTATAAGTGTGTTTTTTCTTCCTCCCCTGCAGGAACACCGGGGAGCAGGCGGGAGCTGATGGACTAAATACCAGCCGACAGCAGACAGCCATGAGGCTGCAGCCGGTCCCTTGAGTAGACGGCACGCGCCACAACGGATAACTAGAGAGAGAGAAGTGAGGAAAAAAAGCGAGGGAAAAGAAGAAGAGGAGAAGAAAGCAAGAGCCAAGGAGAGTGCAACTCAAAGTTGGTGGTGTTTCCTTTTTTTTAAAATTGTTTGGAGTTTTTAGCCACCGGTCTATCGGTCGGTTGGTTGGACAGCAGCCACCCATCAGAAGCAGCCATGTGGACTGGACTGCTGCTGCTGCTGCCGCTGTGGGCCCAGCAGTGTGGGCTGGCCCTGGCCACCCTCAGGACTATTGGGGGGCTGCACAGGGCTGCTGCCGTCGGAGGGGTGGAGGTGGCTGTGGCAGGGGCGGGGCCAGGGGCAGGGACGGCTACGGCTACAGGGCCCGGCAGCATGGAGCTGCTGCTGCGTCGCTCCAAGCGTGGCTGGGCCTGGAACCAGTTCTACTTGATGGAGGAGTACATGGGAGATGGGCCTCAGTATGTAGGCAAGGTAAGGCATCCACGTGTGTGTGTGCGTGCGTGCGTGTCTGTGGAGGAGGGATTCAGAGAACAAATGATGCTCTGGGGGGATGTTTACCTACTGATGAAACTTCTGTGCGTTTGTGTTTGTATGTCTGTTAGCCTTGAACATGTTTGTGTTTCCATGTACCTGTGTGGCTTATGTTTACCACAGGTGTGTTTGTTTAATATATACTGCATCCGACTTTCTCTTTCTCTCTCTCTCTCTCTCTGTCTCTCTGAATCTCATCAGTGTGTGAACATGTCTGTCTAGTAGGGGACACCTGGGTGTCCCAGGTCAGTCCCCATCGCTGTCTCGCTACACTTCTGTCAACACACCTGTCTATTAGTGTCACTGTCCCACCACCCCCTTTTCACCCCCCACTATTCACTCCTGACCCAAGCACCCCTCCTGTCTGTCTCACAGCTGCCTGCGAACCCATCCACCTCTTTGTGTATTAAGGCTAGATTTATGCTTGCTGCTTGCTCTACAGCTAATCTCCTGGAAGTGTCTATATGGCCCGCAACCTCCGTATGTGTACAAAATTTGCTACAGGCCCAAAACGCCTGCTACAGGCCCAAAACACGCTGCATTTCCACACAGCTGGCCATCGGGACAGCCGTCTTCTCCAATGTCAGTGATCACTTCACCGGCCAGCCTTATGGCAATGTGCCTGGCTGGCTAGCATAAGTCATCCAGCTTGCTAGCCTATATCTAACGACAGCCTTGTACAGAATTGTTTCAGAATTGTCTAAACGGTCTTCATGAGTCAATTCCAATGGCTTGGTCACCAAGCACACACTCCAGGCTGTCTTAGCTTTGTCTCATCTGTCTGTCTGTGACCTGTCTCTCTGTCTTATCAGTATGTACGTCTTTTCTGTCTATCGAACTGTCTCTCTGTCTTACCTGGCCTGTCTGTCTGTTTGTTGGCTCACCATGTTTGTCGATGCAGGCGAGGGAAAGATTGCTTTATCCATTCAATCAGTTAAAGCGTGGCTTAAGCTAGTCATCTCCTGCTTTTAATAGGAAATTGATCTGCTGAAGGGCAGTGTGTACAGTTTGCCCTCTTCCCTGCTCTCTCTCTCTTTCTTTCCCTTCTTTCTGCCTCTCTCTTTTTCATTCTCACTACCTCTGGAGCCCTCTTTTTCAATTTAGTCTATTGCAAAGGCTTTACTTTAATTGGGCAGAAAGCATGTGATAGCAGATCTTTGGGAGGAAGACTAAGAAAACAAATGATTATGACAACAAAAATAAAGATTGTCAATAAATAACAACAAAATAAAATGAAAAGACAAAACAGGAAGAAGATGGCCCTGAAACAGCATACTGTTCTCTTTATCTTTGTCTCTCTGTCTCTCCCACTCTCTCTCTCCTCACCCTCTCTTTATTTCTCTCTCTCTCCTCGCCCTCCATTCCATGACTGTCTGCAAAGCCACTCAGATGAAATCAGCGCTAGATTGGTTTTGCCGTTTGATCCTCTGTGCTGATACGCGCAGCCATAGAGTAGAGTAGAGTACTGTTTGTCAGGCAAGATCAGACAGCAGCCTTCGCTCTCGGGGCTCAGACGGGCCAAAGACGTGACCCGCGACCAGCTGTCCCTCGAGCGAGCTGACTGCCTGACCTCGGACCATCCCTGTGCATCTCTGATGGCATCGCTGGGCGAACGTCTTCTCCGCGAGGTACAGACTCCAGATCAGCAGTGAGTGGCCCACAAGATTGACGTGACTTGGAAACAGAACAGGACAAGAAGTTTTAGCATGATGGAAATCCCTTGTAGCTACTTCACTCAGTCTCTCTCTGCCTTTCTTACCCCCTCCCCCTCCCCCCTCTCTCTCCCTTTCCCTCCCTTTTCTCTCTGTTAACTCGCTCTTTCTTCCTGTCTCTCTGCTGCTGTTTGTCAGACTGAAGGGATACAGCTGCTTGAGATGTCTTTCTGCCCACAGGGAACATGTTAGCAGGCTGGCTCGCATCCATGCCACTCATGCGAGGGCATCGGGGGGCAGAGGGAGAAGGGGGTGGAGGGGAGAAGGAAGAGGGGGAGGGGGAAGGGGAGGGCAATGAGGTGAGGGGCCCAAAGCACTGATTAGGGACCCTGTGTGGGGTTGAGTCAGACGCTTAGGGCAAACACTACACCCCCTCCATCCCCTCCCCCACCTCTACACACACACACACACACACACACACAAACTGCTGCAGAAGTGCATTCACCAGTACAGACTGACTGACAGACAGACAGACGTTCACTGCTGCTTGTGTGCTCTGATGCTGCAGTTGATGAGATTGCGAGAAACTGTCTCCAAGGTCGACAGGAGGATTGAAAGAAAAGAAAGGATCTGTCTCTCAGTTTTTTTCCACTTTTACTGTTTTTGCATACAGGAAAAACTGAAAGAAAGGGCCAGTGAGGAAGAGAGGGAGAGAACAGGAGATCAGAGAGAGAGAAAGAGAGGAGAGATACTTTACATTCTGATGTTGCAGCATGAAGAGACGCTCGTGACCCCACCCCAAACCACACACACACACACACTACCTCACCACATCTCCCACCCCACCACACTCTGTGACCACAGAGGACTGACTTTCAGTGTCCGCATAAAATTGGATTACAACAGCGGGCAAACAAGCAGAGAATGAAATGAGGGACAGAGAATGAGGGAAGAGAGAGAGGGAGAGAAGGAGGAAAAAAGAGGACAAAAGAGATAAAGAAATTAAGACCAAACTCGTTGTTGTTTCTTTTGTATAAAAAGGGGGCATAACAGAGGACACGGGGAGAGCACGATAAAACCAGACTGATTTCATCTTCAGTGGTGCAGTCCCAATGGTTTTGTTTGCTATGCTTTGAAAAGGGGTGGGGAATATGACGTGGGAAACAGAGATAAGCAGACAAAGTAGAACAACATCAGAAAAACAATAACAGCCCCCCTCCTCAAGTTTAAGTGCACTTTTTTCCTCCGTGTTCATGTTTAGTTTTCCGGTACGGAGTTTTGATTTGTTCCTGTGTCGTTGCCACTACGTTTGCAACTCTAAAATTGCCGGTGGCAATGCTGTTTGTGTAACACTCCTGCCTCTAAATCCCATATCAAATTTAAATGAATGAGTTGGGAAGAGGGATGAGAAGAAGGAAGAGGAGGAGGAGGAGGAGGAGGATGGCGAGAGGGGATGATGGAGAGTTGGATGGAGAGTTGATGAGGAAAAATGGAGAGGTGTGACTGAAAGCAGGGGAGGGTGTGTTGAGAGGAGGAGAGAGGGTCTTGCAGAGGAGAGGACAAGGAGAGAGAGCGACAGAGAGAGAGAGAAGTAAAGGAGAGCGACGAGGTAGAAGGGAGGTGAGAAGGAGAGGTAAGGAGAGGAGAAGCAGAAGACGGGCACCATAGAGCCTGTGGGATTATCTTCGAGCTGTTCCCAGGCGCTTCATGCACAGCTTTGAACAGGAGAGCCATGACCTTGCAAGGCTTCAGCAAAAGCGCGCAGACACACACACACACACACACACACACACACACACACACACACAAAGACAAACTGCCAAGGTTTAGCCACTGTACCCTTCGTACTGTAAAAGAGATCATCTCTTTCTCTCTCTGTCTCTCATTATGTTTTCAGCAATAGGCAATACTAGATTATAATGAGAGGGCTTTGTACATGCTCTTTGTGGAGGGATCACATTCTGTGCTGAAAGGGGTTAGTGCATGGAGGTGGCCACAAGTGTTTGGGTTAGATTTGAGAGTGTGTTGGTGACCTTTATATTTTTATAGCTAATTTTAAATAGAGCATGTGACATACCTGAATCCATTAGTTTTCAGAGAAGAAATATTATTTCTGTGAAGTAAGGCAGAACAGCAGATCATTTGTTATTCACTGCAGATTGGTGAATGATATTGTGGGTACTGTTTGGGGGCTGGAGTTGTTTGGAAGGATTTGGTCTGGAAGGATGGGGAAGTACTTTGTCATGTATGGTACATACAAGCCATGTTCAAGCTTAGGATGCCGTATTTGTGGACATTTCATCTGATGTCTTACAACATGAATGTTTTAATAGCACAGTGACGCACAGGTGTAAATCCTTGCTCAACAAGTGTTCAACATCTCTCTTTTTTGTCTCTGCCTCTATCTGTCTATCTTTTTCTCTCGTTCCCTTCCCCCATCTCTGTCTACTTCATCTGTATTTCACTGTCTGGTCCACAGCCACCATTACAGGCTTGGAGATGACAACTGCCGATTTCAGTGTTTGTTAATTGCTTGATGTACGATAACCGATTGCAGTGCCTGGACATAATCAGATTTGTGTACAAAATGCTAAAGGAAGCAATGCAGCCGAAAACAAGTGGTGCTCATTTGTGTGTGTGAGAGAGAGAGATAATGAGAGAAGGGGAATGAAAGAAGGATTGAGTGGGCAAGATAGTGAGAGAGGGGTAGAGAAAGGAAGAGATAGAGACAGAGACAGAGAGAGAGAGAGAAAGGAAGAGATAGAGACAAAGAGAGAGAGAGAGAAAGAGAGAGAGAGAGCTGCGGGCGGCTATAATTTGCCCCCCAAAAAGTGGAGACGGTTCTCCCACTGAGAAACACAACTCCGTGCATTAGCTGCACCGTGGAAGCCACAGCACCGGGGGGGGGGGGGGGGGGGAGATAAGGAGCGGGCGAGCAGGCTGGAGCAGCCAGGAACAAAAGCACTTTTGTGGGAGGGAGCGAAGGCAATAATAAGAGTAATTGCATGTCCGGCGGCAACCGTCACTGAGAGTGGTGTCTGATAGCCCACTGCAGAGAGGGAAGTGGGCAGCGTGAGTTAGGATCGCTTTCCCATGCCCATGATAACATCAGCACATGGTTTTTAGATATTCTGGGCTTTGAGGAGGGGCATCTAACAATTACACATGGATTATGTATGTGTATTTGTGCAAGATAACAAGCTATGGTTCGTATGTGTGTTCAGTAAAGTGTGATTTACTGTTTTTCTCTGGGGCTAGGTTGTGTAACAGATACACATACACACATCATTACTTCCATACTAGGCATACATACAAAATAAACCTACTATGACAAACACGGCATCTTGCCACACACACATTGGCTCCAGGATTCCTTCCTTGCACACTGACACACCATCTCTCCCTCTCTCTGTCTCACTCTCTCAAACACACACACACACACACACAAACACACACACACACACACACACACACACACACACACACACACACACACACACACACACACACACACACACACCCAATTATTGGCATGGCTCCTGCTAGGTCTCAAGGTGTGGGCTTGTCACCATGGGAGACAGGCCGCTGTGTGTGTTTTATTTCATTACGGCTCCACCGGGCAGACCTGGGCATCCCCATCACATCGCATCAAGAATTTACAGTCTACTCTGAGACTCTGAGGAGAGAAGGGAGTGAGAGAGAGAGGGGGAGAGAAAGAGAGGGAGAGAGGGGGGGGGGGGGTAGAGAGAGCATGTGTGTGTGTGTGTGTGTTGTTTCCGGCGTTGGCCACATGGAGGATTTTGAGGGTTTGTAAAAGAATAAAAACACAAAATAAGAACAGAGTGTGAGCCCACGGCACTGACTGACCGGTTTGTGTGTGTGTGTGTGTGTGTGTGTGTGTGTGTGTATGTATGTGTGCCCCCTGCACGTGTGTGTGTGAGGGTATGTGTGTGTGTGTGTGTGTGTATGTATGTATGTGTGCCCCCTGCACGTGTGTGTGTGAGGCTATGTGTGTGTTTGCATGGGCTGGCAGGGGATCTGGCCTCTAGCCCTGTTCCAGCCCTCAGCTGCTGCTCACATGTGACAACATGGCCAGGTACCTCCTGCCCAACGCCATGCCGACCAGGCCTGTCTCCTGCAGCGACAAGGTGCACACACTGATTGCCAATGAGGCAGTTGGCCTCAGCTGGGTAGGAATATCAGTTACTGTGTGTGTGTGTGTGTGTGTGTGTGTGTGTGTGTGTGTGTGTGCCTGCCTGCCTGCCAGTGTGCATGTGCGTGTGTTTTCAAGTACATGTCATGGGTTTTTGGGCAGGGTGAGTGTATGCATAACTATTTGGCCCTTCTCACCGGCCTTTATTTGTTCTATGTGGACATGAGGTGTGTATAAAATGTAGACTCACAACAATTTTCGGTGCTCGAATCACTACGTCCTAATATTCCAGCATGCCTTGGAAAATAATGAAATTAATGTATGAATTAATTGTCTGTAAGCCCCCTGTTATTTACAACCACTCTTTCCAAAGTACTTTCTAATTCAAGATTATCACATTTTTCATCATTACGTTTTATATTTATGACTTTCTGTTTTGCCTCAAGCTCAGTCAACCAAGTTTTATTCAAATGAGCAAAAATAAATGTGCCGCTAGTTAATTAAAAGATAAGATGTTTGAATTTATCTAAAAGACAAAAGACAAAAAAAATCTCAAGTCAGCCCCACCCTAACACACTCCCTCCCTCCCTCTCCACCGCCCTCTAAAAGTCAACGGCTTTTGACCTTCAGGTCTCTTCCAGCAATTAGCAATTAGCTTTTAGTAATCAAGGGTGATTAAAAAGGCAGAATGGGAGAAATCAGAAGCAAATCCTGTTTTAATGAGCAGACTGACATTGCTATCTGCTCAGAGATGGGAAATGGCAGTTGAATGAGGGCTAAATGCTGTTTATCTGCTCGTTCTAGCAAAAAGAAAAAAAAAGAAAACCAGAGGTCCTCTTCAGCCACCTAATCAATCCATCTTGTTTCTGCACACTCCTCCCGGTAATGCAATAGAATCTGATAGCTGCCCTGCATAGCCCCTTAATGTCCATGTGACGAGCCAAGTCTAGACGTCTGGATTGCCACTGAGTTTAACCGCTGCGACGCACGGTCAGAATTATCTGTTACAACGGCCAGCAAACAGCATGGATACGGAGATCAGCCTGCAGTAAAGTTTTTTTTTTCCTAAACGGGATGTGAGCCCGAGTCATCTGGTTTGAAATCGCTACTCACGGTTCTCTTTGTGCCCCGACAGCATATGATACCCCCCTTATGTCTGTTTCACATTCTAAGACTTGTTATGTCGAATTTGTCATGAGCGACACATTTCCTACATTGTAAAAGGTTGGACACAACATCGAACGGGAGTGCATCTCACAATTGATCTACTTAACAACAGCCCGACAAAAAAGATTAACATGTCAGAATGTTGTCAGGAGTCGTATGAAGTGTGCATTGTTTATATTGGTAGTCCTGTCACCAGCAGTCAATTAAAACCATACAATAACTAATCATTGTCTTGTAATGTGGCCAGGCTCCTGACCAAGACGTGTAGAGAATTTATGATGACATCGAATTATAAAATTATAGTGTGACGTCGTCAATCAGTAATTATATAATTATAGTGTGACATCGTCAATCGGTAAACGACAATTGTGAAAGACAAAATAATCATATAATCTGACCCTGCCATGAGAGGCACAACCACAGTCTCAGCCACTGTGGTCCAAATAGTTCACATGCTACACTCTCTGATAGGGATGGGAATCGAAAACAGGTTCCCTTTGAGAACCGGTTCCCTGTGTTTCAATTCCTTGGAATCGTTTGCCAGGTTTGGGATGTTGAAACCCCTTTCTGGCTCAACTGTTGCTGTCTGAAAGCCATCCATGCACTGCTATCACCTGGATTTGCTGGTAGGTGGTCCATCGTTTTCCTTTGAGGGATGTGATGGAGAGTTGATGTGTCCTTCCCAACCACACCCCACACTCCACACCTACCCTCTCCCAGGAGCAGACAACACTCCTGGGCTTGGAGGATGGTGAGGCGTCCGTCACACCATCACCCACAGATGACAGCAAAGATTGGGGTGTGGGAAGACTTTTTTTCTCAACCCCCTCTTCAGCGACGGCTTAATTGTATTTCCGATAGAAATCGATCGGCGGGGCGGTTGCGGAAGCCCACGGGAGTGGGATTGATTTTGCAAGGAGTTTTTTTTCATGTCCATAAATCCAGATGCTCGCAGGTGTGGAATTCCGCTCGTCTGACGAGGTCACATGCGCATGCTTACACTCAGCCACAGCTCGCTCGATGAGGAAAGAGAAAAATATACTCAAGACACACACAGACATGCGCACTCAACCCAGGATGAGGATCAATATCACACAGACATACAGACACACACATACATGCTCTCACAGATAGATAGATAGATAGATAGATAGATAGATAGATAGATAGATAGATAGATAGATAGATAGATAGATAGATAGATAGATAGATAGATAGATAGATAGATAGATAGATAGATAGATAGATAGATAGATAGATAGAGAGAGAGTCATAGACTGATATGGAGAGAGAGACACACATAGACAGACAGAGACAGAGAGAGATACAGATTTATGGATGCAGCACAGAAAGACATTCAAGAGACACCTGCACACAGAGGCACAAATAAACTAGGCAAATAAAACAGCTTATGGTATCTCCCAAATAGTGATAGATGGCTCTACAGAGTGAGTGGGTTTTGTTTGTGTGTGTGTTGTATGTGTGTGTCTGCACATTGCACATGTGTGTGTCTGCACATTGCACATGTGTGTGTGTGTGTGTGTGTGTGTGTGTGTGAAGGGTGTAGAATTCGCATGGATGGAGGTGACGCAACCCCAGCAGTCCAGCAGTCATTGATTTGTTCCTACCAGTAATTTGAGCCCCTCAAAAAAAAACAATCTGTCAACGTCTCATCACCTAGCGGCGTAGAAATGGTTAAATTAAGTTCTCGACTCTGCCCTGCTTTCACGTGAGACTCGGTTTGGTGCTGGCAGCAGCAAAACTAGAAGCAGAACTTGTCCAAAGCAAGTGGCGAGTGAAATGGCGAGTGGCGAGCGATGGCAGCTAAAAAGAAGAAGGCAGACATAAGGAGCTACTTTTCAAAGAAACCTGTAAGTCACAAAGTCAGGATCACTACTGAAATGAGTCCCATAACAACATTAATGACAACTAAGCTTTGGCACTCATGCCTACTACAGGCTAAAATCGTCCGTAGGAGCTACAGTATTAACATGCACAACAAAAATACCAACTTTCAGTTTTCTTATGGATATTACTAGCCTACAGTGGCTGTTAAATTGACATGTTTAACGTTAGAACTTTGGTGACACAATACATTTTTATTCTAATGGTTTTGTGAAGGTTATGCAGTGTGCCAACTTTTATTGTTGATGATGTATAAGACCTGTTTCATTTGCACCATGGTTGAATTTGTGGTGATTTGGGGGGAGGGGGGGGTTGCGGTGTTAATAGGTCCCCACCAATGTCAGGAGCAAATCTGTGCCCCTGGTGTGTGTGTGTGTCTTCTCTTTCTAAAAGAGGATGAAGGTGTCATTTGTGTGTTTCTTGTGTTTTAAGGTGAGGGACACTTGTGCTGCTGTGGACTCAGATAAAATAATGTGTGAGAGGCATGCGTGTGAGAGACATGCATGTCTGTAAGTGTGTGCGTTTGTGTGAGTGTGCGAGTGTGTGTGGGTGTCATCGTCTGTGTGTGAGTGTGCTTGTGTCCTCTCTCTTCTGTCTAAGGGTTCAGAGGTGTTGATTGAGAGATGGAATAGGCGTGTTTGCCTGCGCACTACACAATGCAGAGGACCCTCTGCTGTTCATTGAAATGCTGAGATGGAGTGAGTCAAAAGCTGAAGAGCAGGGAACACGTGTGTGTGTGTGTGTATGTGTGTGTGTGTGTGTGTGTTTGTCTAAAGTGCATCAAACTATTGTAGAAGGACAGCTAGTGATATACATATCTGTGTTGCTGATTAACTTAGCAGAATAGCAGGATTTTGAGTGTGTGTATGTGTGGTTGTTTGTGTGTGTAAGTGAGTTTCTGTGTGTATGTGTGTGAGTGTGTTTTTAATTAGGTGTACTTAACGGTGACTGCCATTGCACAAACTGGCCTGGTTTGCTCTAGAGCAAAGAACAACAACCAGATGGCAGGGTGGACATGTTTGTTTGTCCTCTTTCCTGGGCTTTTGCTTGTTCTTCAAGATCAAACCATATAAAAAAGAAACCATAAATATTAAATAACATGATATATAACTATATATAATATATAACTCAAACCAAAATAAAACACACACACATGAAGCAACAAAGCAAAGCAGAAGAGGCAGTTCACTCTCAGTCAGAGTATTTTTTTGGAGCCTGGTGAGAGTGCAGACAAATGTGACGTTGATTAAAGATGTTTACAGGCGAGAGGTGGCCATTTCTCTCCTGACTCTCCTCACAACAAGAGGCATTAGCTGCGCCATCCGGCACCTGAACCGCAATGAATTTATCATGAGGGAAGGGACGATGCAGAGAGGGAGAGGGCAGGGAGCGAGGGAAGAGGGATGAGGAAGCGGGCAGGCCAGTACAGGAGTGAGGACAGAGAAAATGAGCGGCGTCTAGGCCAGGCGACAGGACGCAGGCCAGGCCCAGTTGAGATAGATCGGCTGTCTTGCATGCACTTACTCACTCACGTAAGAACTGACCTGTTTGCCATCAAGGACTTTTCAGGCTTTGTCTCGACTCTAACATTCAGGCTCATGACGCCATAAATGCAGATGAGGCGTTTGGATGAAATTAACACTTCATCTGCATGTATGATATTAACGAAACAGCACAATGCACAATCGACGTCATGAACTTGACCTCAAACTCTGCAGGTCGCAGTGTAGTTATTGGCATCTGCAGACACATGCTCTACATTATGCAGTCTCATGCAACATGCACACACGATGCCCGCCAGCATTACACACGCTGCATTAGTAAACAGGAGCTTAATGCCTTTTCCCGTTAATGGATTTATCGTCATTAATCAACGAAACGGCGGTACGCATAACATGATTGCGCGCAACAAACACGTCTCGGCTACATCACACAAACCCTCCATTACAATCTGTTTTGAGTGATGAACGCCATGATGTATGCTCTCTCTCCGATCGCTGCTTAGCGATAATGCGGCGCATTAAGCAGCGCTACATGCCGTGGCCATTAGGGGAGGCTTTTAAAAACCGGCGTGTGGCGCAGGTAAGAGGGCCCATATCTCACCGTTGACTCTGTTTGGGTCGCTCAGGGAAAAGCGCGCATTAATCTGCCCTCCGTCTCTCTCTTTCTCCCTCCTGGTGGAGCTCTGGGAAAAAGGGGGGCATAATAGAGTCCGGGGGCCGAGGGAGGCTCGCGCTGTTAAGTGATGACAGTGGAGTATATGATATTGATCACGCCCTTATTAACCTCACGGGGCACGGGCGGGGAAGGTAATTGAAATAAAAAGTATTGATTTCAGAAGCTGTAATAAAATGCATTATCATCATGATGATTGAATGATGCTGTAGATTATGTACCAGAGAGCCCAAATGGAGCCACATTTGCCATTCTGCTCCCTTCCACTCCGCTTGCCTCCATTTTTCCTCCCCTGTCTGTCTACACGTGTGGCTTCTACTCCTCACCAACTCTTACCTCTCGTGTGACTTTTCTTATTTCCTTACTTCTTTTTCACTTGTGTGCATCGGATCTCCATTTTTTGTTTAATCTATGCCTTCCTCTTTCTTTCTCTTTCTTTCTTTCTTTCTTTTTTTCTATGACTTTATATCTACAGACCACCCAAGCGATCAGGTTATGTTCACTCAAATGGTCTCTACTAATGTCTTTACTAATTATGCACCACTTGTTTTTTTCTTTTCCACTATCTCTCCCTCGCTCCCCCCCCCCCCTCTCTCTCTGTCTCTGTCTGTTCTGTAGCTTCACTCTGACCAGGACCCAGGAGATGGGACCATTCGCTACCAGCTGACAGGCGATGGCGCAGGCGACACCTTCACCATCGACCCACGTTCGGGCGACATCCACGCCAACAAGCGCCTGGACCGCGAGGAGCGCTCCGTCTACACGCTCAGAGCCCGCGCCGTCAGTAACAGGACGGGCCGCCCGCTCGAGGACTGGACCAACTTCACCATCAAGATCCACGACATCAACGACAACGCGCCCACCTTCACCAAGTCCGTTTACATGGCGTCCGTGCCTGAGATGTCTGACGTGGGTGAGGGATGCATAGAGCTGCTTCAAAACTTTATAACACCAAACACACCACTGAGCTCATTCAGGGCTATAAAACACAGAATAAAACCACAATACTATGTGGATTACTGTAGGGGCACTATGCTGCCTACTATTCAGTAATACTAATCACTAAGGATATAAGGACATCAGACGTAAATCACTCATTTTTGAATGCCATATGCTTATGGCATTGATTATATGTAAAGTTATATTCTGTGTAGTGCAGTGTTTGTGGATTCACATATTATTTTATCAAAGGAATGCATTGATAAAGTGATTACGGGTCTCACATGGGAGTCTTTGATGAGAGGCTTTGTGCTTCACCCTGCTGTGATACATAATGGTGCATAATAACTGATAATAGCTCCCAGTTTCTCTGATTTAGATTGAGTGGCATTTGCCTTAGGCAGAAAAAATCACATTACCAGCAACAACAGTGGGTGGGCTTGTCAATAGACACGTGTGAGGGTCCTCAACAGGCTCCCTTATCAGGCTGAAAGGGGTCCAATCAGAAATCAGAACCCTGCTAGGTACATGGCACCACTGATGGCCTTCTGCCCTTAAACACAGAAAAAAAGGCAAGCAATCAGTGACAACAGTCGAAAAAAAGATGTCATTCTGCAAATCACTCCCTACTAGAGCTCACGCATTCACGGTCTATTAGTTAACAGCATGCGTATGTGTGACTCAAGCTTTGCCGATGGCCGGGGCACAGTTCTTCGCTAAATCCCGGTAAATGCGGCTAAATCTGGCCTGCACAGCTGGGTCAGGAGATGGCAGTGGCTGACCCAAGGGTGGAGAGGAGGGGGTGGTGATGGGGTCGAGTGGGCAGAGGGAGGGAGTGCTTTGGGTGGGTGGGTGGATGGATGGATGGGTCTCTCTCTGTAGTCTGTGGCGAGGGCCAACACTATCACTGCCACTCCATGTGAGCCTCCGCCACAGATACGAGGATTACAGAGGGGGTTGATGTACCAGGCAGACCTCTAAGGGGATCAATGGGGCTCTGTCAATCATCATAATTAAAAAGTGTGTGTGTGTCTGTGTGTGTGTGAGTGTGTGTGTGTGCACATGTGGGCCTGTGTAGGGATTGACTGATGGAATGAATGGCATTAGCTACCATTTACTGTATTAACCAAATGGTTAAGTCAGAAAGAGCCATGTACCGGGTCTCGATTGTCTGAGAGTGTATCAGGATTTTATTCATTTGATTAAGCTTTTAATAAAACATTTAATTACTTCACATTACAGCTCTGCTGTGGTGTAAGGCCTGTGTCGGAGGCCTGTGTGTCTGTTAATGTGTGCAGGGTTCAGCAAACAAGCCTCTTTGTGATTTTATAGTGATGCATTTGTTACTGCGTGAATGTTAGTACAGCGTTCACACTGAGAGGAGAGAGAGGCATTGAGAGAGCGAGAAAGAGAGAGAGAGAGAGAAGCCGAGACAGTGAGACAGCAAATGGGGCGTGTGGCTTGCTCTGTCAGTGTAAGACTCTTTGTCTGAATTAATTGTCTAGGAAGTCGTTCACAGCAGCCTGGAAGTGTGTGTTTTCTTGCGTGTGTGTGTTTGCTTGCTTGTGTGTGTGTGTGTGCATGTGTATGGTGTGTGTGTGTGTGTGTGTGGGAAAGCGAGAGAGTATAAATATGATGTGATGTGTTTATTGTCAGCAGAGTCTGCGTCTCTAACACATCTCGTAAAGACCCTTGGTGCTCTCTGTCTCGTCTCTCGCCTCTTTTGCTGAGAGAACGATCATTCAGCTGTTTGCTGCAAAGGATGAGGCTGTAGGACTAATGGAGTTGTCTTAAAACTGTAAGGTGCGCAGGTTTTAAAATGCAGCAGAGGGATAGAGAAAGAGAGAGAGAGAGAGAGAGAGAGAGAGAGAGAGAGAGAGAGAGAGATTTGGGAAGAGAAACAGAATTCGGTGTAGGAAGAAGCCAACTGTGGACTTGTGAGTGAACATTACTGCGGAGTTAAAAAGGGTTCATTAAGCTCAGTTTAACTTTGTGCATTATGTCTCACTAACAGACCAACTTACCATGAAATACAAAGACATACAAAACACAATTGTTCCCACAAACAATTGTAGCACGATTTGTATGTCATTAAATATTTGGTAAAAGAGAAGCAACAAACAAACATACACACACACACCCACACACACACACACACACACCCACACACACACACACTGTCTCAGTCATGTACACGAACTAAGGCACACAGGCAAAACTCATTTGCACATGAATGCACCGCTATGCAGTGTGTTTATTTTGCTTATTTCATTATAATATTGATTTATTTATTTATTTATTTTATACCTGCAGCGCGTCCTTTTGTTATTTCCACATGGCATTAAGGGGGCTGCATGGCAGTAATGGAGTTTACCCAGCTAATACGCCTCTTGGGCACGGCTCTGTGGAGAGAGGCAGAACGCGACCTTTAACCCCAGCCATCTCCACAGCAACCCCAGGCGCTCCATGCTGCATGAATCATGCAGGCCCCCGCTCTTTCTCTCTCCCACTCGCTCGCTCGCTCTTTACCGTCCCTCAGAAGGACACACACACAGACACAGACACACAGACACATACACGTGCAGATGATGCACACACTCACGTGCACACACACAGACACACACACACACACACACACACGAGAGAGACAAACGAAGGGTCACTTTGCCGGGCTAATAGAATTTTTCCAGTCGGTTTGAGGCGAAGGCAAGCAAGCAGGCACGCAAGCACAATGACACTCACTCTCTCTCTCTCTCTCTCTCTCTCTCTCTCTCTCTCACACACACACAAGCTTCCCTTCTTTCAATAATGATGGTAAAGGTACTAAATAGACAGCAGAAGAAAAAGTAAAGAACAAAAACTCAAAATTGTGTGTGTGTGTGTGTGTAAAAGACAGATAGAAAGAGACACAGAGAAAGAGAGAGAGAGAGAGAGAGAGAAGTAGAGGATGCACTGCAATTACTCTGGGGCCTTGAGGAAAAGGGACATAATGGAGACAACAGCAGGCAACGAATGGATGGAGAGAAAAGAGAAAAAAACAAATCTGACT
>CM050203.1:26175000-26270000 GCA_027475355.1 Coilia nasus | reverse complement strand
GAAAGAGAACATATCTCACCTGTCCTAGTTCATCTCCACTGGCTACCAGATAAATATTGAATTGATTTTAAAATCTTACTATTTGTTTTTAAAGTTCTGCACGTTTTTTTAACTTTTAACTCCCTCCTGTCCCCCAAGGTCACTCAAGTCATTATCTCAGCAACTCCTCACAACCCCGCTCATATGCCTCAAAACCTAAGATGATCAGGCCTTTTCTGTTTATGCACCAAAGCTTTGGGATAGTCATACACCTCACATAAAATCCTGCCCAACCATTGCCAGTTTTAAATCTAACTTGAAAACCTATCTTTTCAGCCTTGGTTTGAGTTCAGTCTGACACAGTCATCCTGTTTTCCTTTCTTATTCTATTTTATCTAAATCATTTTTTTATCTGTTTTACTTATTGTTTTGTCCTCTATTTATTTATTTTGTGTATTTATTGATAATTCCTATCCCTGAGTCCTAATTGTGTTTTAACTGGTGTATTATTCTTTGCCTTTCTCATGCTGTAGCCCATGTCCAGCCTTGTTTTAAAAACCTTTGACCTTTGTCTGTAAAGCACTTTGGATCAACTTCTGTTGTTTTTAAATGTGCTATATAAATAAACTGACTTGACTTGACTTAACTTCTGTGTGTGAGTGTGCGTATGTGTGTGCGTGTGTGTGTGCATGGGTGTGTATGTGTGTGTTTTAAATATCACAAAACCGTGTCACAGGGCATTCCTTTATACTAGAGACCACCGCAAAATTAATGAAAAAACGATGCAATGACACCTTTAAACATTCTTAGCACACCACATCTACTATCTAACATCTATCATGGTCTCACATAATGGTGGAAGTAGTTGTTCTTGCTCGGGTGTTCATGTCTGTGTGTATGGCTGTGTTTCAGGGGTGTACCAGTTCAGCATACCTGAATCAGCGCAGTCGGGGTCGGTCATCGGCGTGCTGCAGGTGCGAGACAACGATGTCGGGAGAAACGCTGAGATGGACTACAAGATCACCAGTGAGGAGGGCCGCGACGTCTTCAGGATCGCCACCGACAAGGACACCCAGGATGGAGTTCTCTCTCTCAACCGGGTGAGTATGTAACCACCTATGGCCAACAGCCCACAACCCGCACACAACATCTGTTTGCAAGTCTCTTTTATATTCACTAAAACTTCTGTGAGAAGAGAAAATACAAGTAGCAGTGAACTCTGTCAATGTCACTTAATGAGGAGAGAGTGAGTGAGAGAGAGACAGACAGACAGAGAGCGAGAGTTAACTGATATACTTAGCCCACAGCCCACAACTTGCACAGATATCTACTTGTGAGTGTAATGGTAGGCAGCTAATGCAATAAATACAATATAAATGTGTAACTTTATAACGAATATAATAGAAATAGTGATACGTAACTGCAATATATAAGTTAGGTAAACTTCCCTCATGACAGTTGATGGACACACCCTAGCTAGCAGTTAAGATAGATTTTTGCTCACCTGTTAAGCGCATTTCTATTGAACTGTGCAGTCAACACAATGTAAGTTAGAAATACAATAGCATGGCTCTATATTGCCATTTACTTATCTTTAGACGTTTCATTGTACCTTTGATTCTTCTTATATTCCTTTGAAATGTGCAGGGAAACATATTTTTTAGCTGTATGCATGACAATACATGCATTGAAATTGAAAAACTGCCTCCTGTCATAGCTACTTATTTGCACATTTTCCTGACCCACTATATTTAGAATATTCCCTTTGTATTTGTCTACTTATTTTCCCAGTATATTTTACACTCCTCTGTTGCATACTTGTGATGCTGTGAGCTTCTTTATGCTTGTCAGGTTCCAAACTTTGCAACTCAGTACAACGCCAAGTGGCTCACTTGCAGCCAAGAAACCAAGCCAGGCATGAGGCTTTGACACCACTGCCACCCCCCTGATGATTTCCACCCTTTATGCGGTTTCCTTTAGCTGTGTATGAGGAGCAGCCACTGAGCTCATTACCGTGCGACAGGTTTTATTCTGTACTGAGGCGGACACTTTTTTTTCCCAGAGTGAAATCAGCGTGTTAAAACAACACTGTCATGGTGTCCCAGAGCCACCATTATTTCCCACAATAGCCTTCGTTTTAATGAGCTAACTCAACATCTACCTCAACTGAAAGTACATGGGCAGTGCTACAAAGGTAAAAAAAAAATCTATATGAGAGAGAAGTATTAACTAACATCCTCTACATTGCGAACCTATGGTTGACAAAAAAAAGTTTCAATAACATTGTCAACATTCAACATCAGCTGTTTCCTATCATTTTGCAACACTGTAATTCAATATTCATGCTAATAAAGCAACTCTGAATTTGAATTTGAATTTAGATTTGACCCAAATGCAGAAGTAGCCTTCTCAACATCATCTTGAGTAATAATATATCGTAAGCAACTCTATCGTCTGGGTGGTGCGCGTGAGTAAGTCTATTGTTGGCCGAGTGGTGAGAGACATTTTGATGTGAAATCAGTCTAAAATAAACGTTATAAGTTCAATCAGACTGGGAGCTGAATTTTTCCATTTGCACGGTGATAACTTCTTTTTCACCGGGTAAAGCCTCATTTTAAGTGGAACAGCAACAGAAATAGGCACTATGCCAGTAATACACTTGCTTCCGCTAGGATATGGTTCTCTGGATATCTTTTTTCTGGAACTTGCTTGTGCTGAAGTCATAAGTGCAACTACACAGACTATACAAATGTGGAGAGAGAAGTTTTTTATATTTTCCCATGTGGGTGAGGGGTATTTTTTGTGTTTTTTCTTACATTCCGCATGTATGTTGCATTTCCATGTTAAAACACAACAAAAACCGAACAGTAAAAAAGAGGAACTGGTTCTCTGCTCTTCCAGCAAGTGGACTACGAGAGCAAGCGCATGTACACGCTGCGGGTCCAGGTGGAGAACCGCTACTTGGACCCGCGGTTCCGCTCGCTCGGCCCGTTCCACGACACGGCGCTGGTGAAGGTGGCGGTGACGGACGAGAACGAGCCGCCGGTGTTCCAGAGGTCCTCCTACCAGATGGAGGTGCAGGAGAGCGCTCCCGTGGGCACCATCATCGGCTCGGTCAGCGCCATGGACCCTGACCACATCCGCAGCCCCGTCAAGTGAGGAAGCAAGCACAAACATAAACACACACACACACAATTACACACACACACATGCATACATACATACTCGTACACACATACACACACACACACACATGCATACATACATACATACTCGTGCACACACACACACAATTACACACACACACATGCATACATACATACTTGTGCACAAACACACACACTATTACACACACACATATGCATACATACATACTCGTGCACCCACACAGAAATGCACAGACATGGAAGAAAGTACAACCATAAACACACAATTACACAATTACACACACACACAATTACACTCACACGCACACACTCACACAGCACACACAAACACATCCTTGACATTTTTAACTATAGACATTTTGGTAGGTGCACCCAGAGGTGTACTCAAATCATGTCTTTAATGTCGCACACAATTCAAGAACACCTATGATAGAGGAAGGTGGACAGGTAGACTTAAGTAAACGTATAACCATACATACAGGCATTGTATTTTAAAGTGAGTTTCTGAATGGACACAATGAATGAAAATGTCTGTATGGTTGAGAAATACGTATCACTAATAGTAAAAAATGACTAAAGCTTGTCGAGTGGTCACAGTTGGTAAGGTAAAGCTGTTGCCCTAATATTAGTGTGTGTGTGTGTGTGTGTGTGTGTGTGTGTGTGTGTGTGTGTGTGTGTGTGTGTGTGTGTACTGAATGCACTTTTTGCTATAAATGAAGTGAAGTGGGGGAGAGGACAGAAAAAAACACAGTGGGCCACTTCAAAGAAACACCTGCTTGCTCTCCTGGGCTCTCTAGCTCACAAGGGCTGGCTGACCAAAGCCATTGCTTTCAACTAGACAGAAAACAACAAGAGATTTAACTCCAGAAAAGAACAGAGCACATTAAATACATAAACACTAGCAAACTTTTCTCCCTCTGTGCCTGTGTCTTTGTGCTTGTGGAGAGGCATTGGATGGGGATCTGGACTTCGTCTCTCTCTCTCTCTCTAACCCCCTCTGCCATTCCCCTTCGCGGGCGTCTGGATTCCCACCAAAGCCCCCAAGCTCAGCAGGCAAACATGGCTGCCGCCACTGCCTCCACCACAGGAGCTCCTGTGCTCCCCAGGCCAGCAGGAAGTGGGTGTAAATGGGAGGGAAAAAAACACAGATGTGACTGTGGCATGGGTGGGGCTACAGCGGGGACTGGGTTGGGTATATGGGGTGGGGGGGTCCTGCTGAGAACAGCTCCTGGGGACTGGCATTAAAGCACCATTATCTCCCGGCGCTAATCAGAGGAGGAGTCTGCCGCCCACTGAATTATGGCGGATATTAGAAAAGCAATTAGCCATTGAACAAACGCCACCAAGCAAATGAGAGGAGATGTACAGCTGGGGAAGGAGAGGGGGAGCAGAGATAGAGCCAGATACAGAAAATGAGGGAGGCAAAAATAGAAGGAAACACAGTCAGGGAGAGAAAGGAGAGAGAGAGGGGGGACAGAGAGATGGAGAGAAAGAGGGAGGAAGGGGGATTCGGCGATCAGATAAAATCCCATAGGTCGACAGTTAAGGTGTGGAGGTGGAGAAGCACTAGAGGGGTTGGGGAGTGTAGTGGGGGACAGAGTCTCACAAAGAGCTGCACACTTACACACACACACACACACACACACACACACACACACACACACACACACACACACACACACACACACCTCCCACAGGGAGGGCAACATCCTCCTCCCATCTCCTGTGCTGCTTGTCCACCCCATTAATCAAACTGATGTATGGTGTTCATCAGAGAGCATGCAAGAGAGAAACAGAACACAAGTGTGTAAACTGTGAGTGCACCTACACACACACACACACAGGTATCTGCGCATGTGTATTCCCTCACCCACCGATCAGTGTCAGCGATTAACACCCTTGGGTCCCGCTATTATCTTATTAGAGAGCGAGCGAGCGCGGCAGAAGTGTGTCAGGCGAGCCGGCATGAGACACTCCCGCCGTCTCCGGCTGCCGCCACTGCCATCACCACTGCCACTGACGCCAGACGCTCTCTCCGCAGCTCTAAATAGGTCAGGCGCCACAGATCGCCGTGGCAACGCTGGCCACAGAAGACAAAAACCCTGGCTAATGACAAACTTCATCAAGCACAGAGAGAGCAGGGCGTACTTACCTGTGCCCCCGGCCTCCTTGGGTTCGCCTAAGACACCCAGGGCTAATAATGACTAATGCCGCCATTACACGGAAGCGCAGTTAACAACGGACATTAGATGTTCTGCCGGCGGGATCATTTCATTTGTTTATTTATTTATTTTTTGCCTCGTGCACTTAGGAGCAATACAATTATTTTCACATGGTTTCACAAATAGGCTTTAATAGCCAGGAATGGAACCATGTTTTTCTATAGATATATATACAGAAAAAAACATTACTCCATCAGACTGCCATTGCAATGAGGCAGTGGGTCCCAGAAGGGCTTGCTGTCGATGTTGTTGTTGTGCAGGGCCAGCCGTAGCCTACTGGTTAGGGCTACGGGCTTTAAACCGAAAGGTTGTCGATTCTATGCCTGATCAATGGAGCTTACTGTAGCTGAAGTGCTATTGAGCAACCCCACGCAGCTCTCTGGGTGCTGCTGCAGGCTGGCAGCCCACTGCTACCTGTTAGTGTGTGCTTCACCTCACTGTGTGTTCACTGTGTGCTGTGTAATTTTATTAATAAATGGATTTGGGATAAATGCAGAAACCAATTTCCCTCAAGGGATCACAAAAGTATATCAGTTAAGTAAGTTAATACAGGCAAACTCACAACACCTGCACCTGTCTTGTTGATCTGTTATCCTTTTTTGGGCAGGTACTCTGTCGATAGGCACACTGACATGGACCATGTCTTCAATGTGTATCCGGGCAATGGCTCCGTCTACCTCCAGAAGCCACTCGACCGAGAAGAAGCTTCCTGGCACAACATCTCCATCAGGGCTGAGGAGTTCAGTAAGTGGCCTCATACAATGCCTGGAGCCTCTAAGAACACTCTGCTAAATACTGGCACTAGTTTTCAAAATGCCTGTCTTTCATCAGGCAGGCTAAAGCTCTATGAATGATCCATAAGAGGTTGATAGTCAATTAACTACATTAACTACAGTTTTGATGTGCACAACTTCTGGTGTACCACTACCTCTGGTGTCTTGGCACATTTCGTACATAGCCAAGCTGAAGAATTATTCAAAACATCACAGGTGCTTGCATCTGACATAAGTATGTGAAGCATTTATATATTTGCATACATTGTGCTGAATACTGGTAATCGTCTTTGTCCTTGAAGATATGAATGTTTTCCATCCCTAGAAATCATAGTTCCTAATAGCTATGGTTGCATGTCTACTTCTGTCATTTCCCAGACAATCCGAACCAGATAAGCCGTGTGCCTGTCAACATCAAAGTCCTGGATGTCAATGACAACCCCCCAACCTTCGCAACCTTGTACGAGACCTTTGTCTGTGAAAATGCCAAAGCTGGACAGGTGAAAGTGCCCCCCTACCTCGACCCCCCCCCCCCCCCCTTGTTATTCTGTACTTCTCCACCTCTTATCTAACCCTCTCATTCTGCATTAACTTCTGCTAACGACCCCTGCTAGCTCTCCCCATTTCTCCCCCTTTCCCCTGAGCAATGTATCCTTTATTTTCCCCTCATCTGATTGCACTCTCCATCTTTCTCACTTCATCACCCTCGTCCCTGCCAGCATAGACACTATTGGTGTGCCTTTGAGTGTGACCTTCCTCTGGAGAATGAAATCTGATAAACTTGACTAGGGGCGGTTGTGGATGCCAAGAAAAGGAGGAGAGGGGGGGAAAATAGAGAGAGAAAATATATTCTACTGTAACTCGGGCTTTCCAGTGGGGGTTTTCTGCAGCCTCGTGTTGTCTGCGTCTCAGTACATTAATAAACCATTGGAGTCCATTATCTCGCAAATTCATGGAAATGTAGAACTAAACGCAATGTGCCGTGAAAGGTGTGGTCCTCATTCTCCTCAGAAACCCACCCTCAGAATGCTCATTACCTCATTGCTGATTCAGAAACTAAAGAATGTGGAGTGAAATGTGACCAAATTGTACTTTGACAGAGAAATACTTGAGGGCTGTCCCTGATGTTCTGTGTGTGTGTGTGTGTGTGTGTGTGTGTGTGTGTGTGTGTGTCTGTTTTTGACACCTCAGAGGATTCAGATGATCAGCGCCACTGATCCAGACGAGCCAATCGGGGGCCAGCGTTTTTCGTTCCGTCTGGCGCCCGAAGCCACAGTCAAAGCCAACTTCACAGTCCGTGACAATAACGGTGTGTTCCCATGACAACAGGCACCATCTGGGGCATAATGAGAACATTCATAATGCATTAATTAGGAGTTATAGCTTTTTCAAACAAGATTTATAACCTTTCTACAGCCCTGACAGCAGAATGTGTCATAAATCATTACAGATCCAGATCCAGAGTTTCAGAGTTTAACTCCGTTTCATTAGTAACACATGCATACGATTTTTTCATTCAGTTCTCCAGTACAGGCCATTAATAATATGTCATCATGTAACTACAGCTGCAAAGAGTTAGATATGAGATCTAGTTGAATAGGCAGTAGTTGAGCAATAACGTTGAAATAAAACTCTTGGATTGTCATGAACGGACAGCACGAGTTTAAAACTCTGTGATGAATGTCGAACAGACAACACGGCCATGGTCCTGACGCTGCGCAGTGGCTACAGCCGCATCCAGCACAGCCGCTACCTGGTTCCCGTGGTGATCTCCGACGGAGGGAGCCCTGTGCAGAGCAGCACCAACACGCTGACGGTGCGCGTGTGCTCGTGCGACCGCGACGGCAACATGAAGCTGTGCAACGCCGAGGCCCTCGTCCTCGCGGCCGGCCTCAGCACAGGCGCGCTGGTGGCCATACTGCTCTGCGTCTGCATTCTCCTGAGTGAGTACAGCACCACTTACACAATCAACGACCAAATCACACGTCGGGCTTGTTGGAAATGGCTGGCTGGCTGAGGGGCTGGCTTAAAGCAATGCATTCTTGACTTGAAATAGTGATGTTTTTGGACAATCTCCTCCGAATGTCACCGTACCCACCCCATGTGTTACAGTGATGTTCAGAGGAGACTGGCGAAAAAGGTGACTTTTAAAGTCCAGAATGCATTGCTTAAAGGCAGCAACTCAGCCAGCCAGTCATTTCAAACAAGCCCAGTATTTCAGGGTATGGAACACCACTTAGAGTGACAGTAGGCCTATACAACAAACACCATACAGCAATCATTGATGCCAGGCTGCTCTGCTCAGTATTTTTCACCCAGTACTCAATTTTTTATATACTCTACAACTATACATTTCGATCAACACAAGGATACAAGGACATTTATTTGTCACATACATAGACATACTGAGTAGTAGGACATGCAGTGAAACTGTTGATGTTGATGTACAATGTTCATAGGAATGCCATAAAAACTGTAATGTGTATATATAATAATAACAATATTCTGCATTACAATATTGACTGTAATATTCTCAGATGATGTGTAGTGGTTTACCTGACTGTACAGGTCAACATTAAATCAAGCATACTTGATGCAGATAAATACAGATATTATTGCTGTAGCATAGAACTTACAATTTCTCAAGTATCTTTTTGTATTCAGAGAAAACCAGCATCTGTACAACTTTTCTCCATTATCATAATGGCTCAATACTTAGCTGTTAATTCGGAATCTTTGTGTGTCTTTATGTGTGAATGTGACTTTTTCTCTTGCGCTGATCACATCTTAATGTCTCCCCTGTCCCTGTTACCTTGATGTCTCTCACCACAGTAATCATGGGTCAGTTTCTTTCTTGGCCATAATCATTCTGCTGTCGCCGCCTCCTTTTCTACTCTCCTCTCTTCTCATCTCCTCGTCGCTGCTCAGCTTTGCTAGCCTGGCTATCGCGACTTGTCAATGCTCTGCGAGCATTGGTCTGGCCAAGCTGTGTTGTAAACCCATTTCTCAGAAGGCGGGCTTAACCCGCCTCTTTCAAATGCCTCTGTTTGCTACTGGACGAAGCTTCAATCAATCACACCCCTCTGCCCTCTGACGTATACCCCAGCGGAAGAAACTGCTTGATCCAAACAAAAAGTAGTAGTAGCCTGTAGTCATATAGAAATGGCGTTAAATTATTTTTGTCGGACTTGTGAGGTGAACATGAGAGTGGCTGGTGTTGGCCATTTAAAATTGATAAATTCGAAAAACGAATCAGTGCGATCAAAGGCGACATGACCACAACAACAGCGTCCGCGCAAAGCATGGACTTGGCTACCAGCGGGGCTAACTGATAAATTAAACTTTTACCGAAGCCGGTCGGTAGCATTGCAAAAACGCCCTTTCCCGCAACAAATGCTTCAAGGGCTGCCCTTTGCTCTATTTTCAGATAGAACTTCCCTTTGAATTCGTCCTAAACAGCAGCTACAGATGCACTGAAATCTTATGGTTGCTCCACGTTCGCCATGTAGACAGTGACTGAGATAGATTTCCGGTCGCCAAACTACCGCGTCATTGCCTTTTGAAATGCTCGATTTTCATTGGCCCCCTATCTGAGGACTGAGCAGAAATGGTTTAGATAGGCAGCTTGGCCAGACTGACTTGCTCGCGAAATGTAAATGCAGCGTCGCAGGCAGTATGGGCACACCCAGGCTACAGCTTTGCTGCATCCCCTTCATATTTCAATGTCACATTTTGGTATTGTCTCAAGAGTCCTTCAGAATCATGTTGTTATCCCTGTTCTTTTCAAAATATAAAAAAAAGTCCTGCTGCTGCTGCTGCATCTCTGTCTCCCTCTCTCGCTCGTTCACTTGCTCTCTCTCTCTCTGGCTGGCTGGCTCTTTGTACATCTTTGTTTTTTCGCTCTTTTTACTTTCCCCTCAAAGTCATGTTGTTCACTGTCTCCATAGTGACCATGTTGTCGCCTTTCTCCCCCTCTCTCTCTCCCTCCCTCTATCTCCATCCTACCCACCCCGCTCTCCCCACCCCCCTCTCTTGCTGTCCTTTTCCTTTCTTTCTTTCTTTCTTTCGGTTCTGTCTTCTCTCTACACAGTGCTGGTGGTGCTTTTTGCTGCCCTGCGACACCAGCGCAAGAAGGAGCCGCTGATCATGTCCAAGGAGGACGTGCGCGACAACGTGGTGAGCTACAACGACGAGGGCGGCGGAGAGGAGGACACGCAGGCCTTCGACATCGGTACGCTGCGCAACCCTGAGGCGCTGGACGACAGCAAGCTGCGCCGCGACATCATGCCTGACGCGCTGTACCCGCCCCTGCCGCGCCGGCCACCCCCGTCCTCGCTCGCCGGCGAGCCAGCAGCAGGAGGAGCAGGAGGAGGCGCGGGGGTGCTGTGCGACAACGGCGACATGCGGGACTTCATCGCCCAGCGGCTGGCGGAGAACGACACGGACCCCATGGCGCCGCCGTACGACTCGCTGGCCACCTACGCCTACGAGGGCAGCGGCTCGGTGGCGCACAGCCTCAGCTCGGTGGAGTCAGCCGCCAGCGACGGCGACCACGACTACAACTACCTGAGCGACTGGGGGCCGCGCTTCAAGAAGCTGGCAAACATGTATGGCACCGAGGACAGCGACAAGGACTCGTAACGCTCCACCTGCTCAGGGGCTTGGAGGAAACACGCCCCAAATAAAAAGTATTGATTTCAGAAGCTGTAATAAAATGCATTATCATCACGATGATTGAATGATGCTGTAGATTATGTACCAGAGAGCCCAAATGGAGCCACATTTGCCATTCTGCTCCCTTCCACTCCGCTCGCCTGCATTTTTCCTCCCGTCTGTCTACACGTGTGGCCTCTACTCCTCACCAACTCTTACCTCTTGTGTGCCTTTTCTCTTTTCTTTACTTCTTTTTCATGTGTGTGCATCAGATCTCCATTTTTTGTTTAATGTATGCCTTTCTCTTTCTTTCTTTTTTCTATATTGACTTTATATCTACAGACCACCAAAGTAATCAGGTTATGTTCACTCAAATGGTCTCTTTTTTCTATTTTCCCACTATCTCTCCCTCTCTCCCTCGCTCCCTCCCTCTCTGACAACAGCGCCCGGGGAGCAGTGTTTGGGGACGGTACCATGCTCAGGGTACCTCAGTGGCGCTACTGGTGACCTGGGATTCGAACCTGCGATCACAGGTTCGATACCTTAACCGCTAGACCACCACTGCCCATCTACCACTGCAATATCTGCACAACATCTCCCTGAAATGAGTTTTTGGAGGGTGGGATGTCTGGTATTAGGAACTTGTAAGTAAACCAAAATACTTAAAAACTAAAATGCTTGTTGGAACACTGTAAGAATAGCACATTACATGTGACATCTGATAGTTATACATACATACATATATACTGTAAACTCCCAAATGTACAGGATGACGCGCACATTTTTAAGCACCAGTACCATCAGTCCGCCTGCTAATGGCAGATAATATGCTAGGTACTCTTAAAGTCAAGGCAACGCAATAGTGTTAACGTAAGTCAATAACTGTTTTCAGTCAGCTATAGTCCTTCTGCTTTTGAACGTGTTGCTGCTGGTTGTAAGAGCCCTGCTGTGGTAAGTTCTGGTAAGTTAGCTAGTGGCTAACGTTAGCTGTAACTTTTATGTAAAGTGAAGGTTATGAATATAATGGTCAGTAAATAAACTTTGTTTTTATTGAGTTTGTCAACTTTTCATTAAACTTTTACAAACTTCTTTTCTTTTAATTATAGGCTGAAGTGGACAAGGTGCAGTGAGCACCCCCCAAAATTCAAGGTAACTAAAATGTTAATTTAGGCTGTAACCTATGGGCAAGATCACATTTTAGACACTTGTCGTTTTAGTGACGAAACTGATGGAACGCTGAAAAACAAAATGGCGCTGCCTGTAAAGAGAAATGGCGTGTCTCAAACGCATGATAGAAAAGTTAGTGCAGATGACCTTTGCTCTTCTTTGCCAGGAGATAATTCAAGAAAACCCACTTGTGAAAGACTTATTGGTATCTGTGTTTCTCTTTTCTACAACTCTTTACACAATTTATTTGGCCAAATTTTGATTATGTATCAAATTCAAATGGAACAGCAAATGCCGTTTAAGCCCTTATCTCACATAATCCACACCCTAAATCTCTCACAAAGCCCTGGCCTTAATTTACCTAGACCTGGAGAAGGCTAATCATTTGATTGACCTTTTGACTTACTCTCTCATGAAATAATACACACTCACTGTAAAAATGACTTAATGACTTATGACCTTTTATGAGATGCTGTACATTATATTATCACAATACAGCACCCACTATCTAATACCTATTTGGGTAACACCTATTTCATAACCACCTGTATATTAAAATGTAAAATACCTTACTACTTTTATGATAGGTTGTAGAATAGACAGCTGTAAAATACTGGGGTGCATTTCTCAAACGCAAAGTTGCTAACTTTTTAGCCACTACCATTGTTGGTACTTCCGAAGTCCGCACCAAAGGCTATCTTGCATTTCTCAAAGCCTACTATGGTAGTACTTTACTTCGGTAGTGAGAAACTTTGGAAGTACCAACTATAGTAGTGAGAACTTGTGAAGTTGTGTAGTTCTCACTACAGCTCTCGAGGTGAAGTAAGAGCCTTACTACAAAGGTTGACCCCACCCACAGCAAAACTTGCAGTAGATCTTTGACTGTAAAGTGCCAACATCTCGTAATCCTGCAGTACAAACACTGAAATTCAATCAATTTGTAAAGGTGACTATAATGCAGCTGTTAAAACTTAAATGGGCAGTTCATGATATGTGATTTTTCTTGTTAGAACATATGACTTATGACTTAATACTGCTGTTCAAACCATTAAATGTCTACGATCACCTGTACAAACCGTTTGAGTTTTGCTGAGTTTGGACCGCAGGATGAGATATTTGCATTAGAAATAGCACCATTACTTATCTAAAAATGTTGTCATGAATGGTGATTGTAATATGGAACGTAGGCTAAATGTTACCAGGTGTGCAAAGGATTTGAACTTGTGACTAAATGGAACAACAATGCCTGGGGCGCACGACTTGCCACTGAGCTACCTGCAAATGGTAAATTAGTGTCGTGGCGAAGTTCATCAATGGTATTGACAGATGACATCAAAATGCTGTTAAAAGTTATGGATTTAAAAATAAAGTTTCCTCCACTACATGCATCAGCTTTGCCATATGGACACGTTTTAACACTTTAGTTGGTTTTACCAGGTGTTTACCATACCTTAATCATTATTATCACCATCGTATAATTTCAACAAAGCTAGATGTCATGGCATGTCAACAAAAAAGATATGTATCACTACTGTAAACATCCAACATAAAAATATCTTATATGATTTTCTGTTTATTGTTAAACGTTTCACTTAAATTTGTGTTCTGTGTTGTTTAGTCCACTGAGGTTGCAGAGAGGGACATCACCACCACAGTCATGGGGATCTACACAATTCGAACAGATGGACATGAGGAGCCAGAAGACGTGGGAGTTGTGATTGAGGCCGTTAGAGTCCTCAACAATATTGGCAGCGTCATCATGGGGTTCATCATGCTTTTTGGGGTCATTTATGCCCTTGATCTAGCCTATCCTGAAAACTTCAAGTACAACTTCGAGTTTATCCAGAAGATCTTTATGAACTTGAATGGACACAAACTGAATGTAAAGATACAGCAACTGAAAACCAAGTTGTTTTCATAAGGGGCAAACACTGTGTCCATACAGTTAGTGAGTCAGAGTGGATGTTTTTTTATTGTTGTTACACTTTGATTAACCCCTCTTGCATAGTGCCAAGTACCAGGTTGCATTAAAAGAGCCACTATACCCCATGCCAATCATCATACTCCTGTTGTCACCAAATGCCAACTGTGGTGATCCTCTGAAGACCCCAGGAGTGGCTTTTTTTTAATAGGTTTATCATTGAAGTGTGTTATGGACTTGACTGGACTCTGGACTGGAAATTGTTTTTTTTTCAGGTTCTTGGTAGTTATATCAAGTGTGCTTCAGGTTCTTGGTACTTCTGTGTACAAGATGCAAGTTTTTAGGCACTGCATATTGCAGTTAATGGTACAAAAGATACACATTGTTTTAAATAAACACTCATTAACCAGATTTTGTGTCATGTGTGCCTGAAATGGGGGTCAAATAGAAATAAATAAATTCTTTCAGTAATGAAATAATTTTATTTTACAACACTAATTCCGGGACGTTGTGTTACATGTAAATAAAAAATAATGCTATAATTCTCAAATTATACAAGCAATATATGTGTTTGAGAATAGTCCAATGACAACATATCAGTAATTGAAACTGGATTTTTTTGTTGTTGTATGGGATATTTATAATCATTTCAAATTTTAGGCCAGCAACGTGTCTCACAAAAGTTGGGACGGTGTCAATAAAAGGCAGGAAAAGTTGAGTACGGCTAAAGAAAAAACAACAGAGGACACTTCACAGTTAATTATGTAAACTGACAAGATGAATTTGTATAAAAAGGGTTTTATTACTTGTCCTTGACATGATTTTAGCAGCCCAACTGGTAGGTGTCTTACCATATTTTACTTTTTATTATGCTTAAAATGATCTGGACAGCACGCCAGCCATTTTAGCATCTGGTTGACACACTGTTGGAATTTTGTGTAGAATGCAGTTTGACCTCATTATCTGGTAATATTTAAGGTCTACCCTCCAAATATGATGTCTGAGCGCAATCTTGTGCTGTTCAAAATTTACATCATTCAGCATTAATTTTAACTCTCCAGATGAATAAGCACACCATAACCAAAGCACTACTGCCTCCCCATCACGCTGCCTTCTGAACTTACAACTAAAACAAGAAGGATGATTTGTCTGCTCTGTAGCTTGAAAGATGCAACACTCCATTATTTCAACATGAATGACACATTTTGAACTTTTGTAATTTGTGATGGACCCAGAAGACATGGAAAACTGTCCTGTTACAAATGTTGAAAATTTGTCATTCATTTTGATAATAATAAGTGCACTACACTTAAAAAATATAAAACAGAAATGTTTACGTTTGAGTACATTGTAATTTAAAAAAAAGCTTCACCTAAAAATATTAAGTTAGTTATCTCAAAAGTTAAAGCTGCGATTCTGATTTCTGAAGAATTCTAAGAAAACGAAATAAGCAGGGAATGTAAACTAATAATTAGATTATTATTATTACCCAAATTCCTTCACCACCCACTCCACCTTACAGCTCTCCTTGGAACTGTTTGAATAAATCCATCAGACGTTTTGGCTGATTCCAGGAAGCTAGAACGGTGTCAAAACTGAGGCCCATGAGTAGAGTAGTTTTGTTTGCGATATAAAACAATAGGTTTTAGTAATATTTTTAAAATCTTCAACGACGTAAATGAAATTAAGGTCTGCTGTTCAATGACATGGTGAATGGTGGCAATAACTAGGGATTGCAACTGAAACTTGTAATGATATGACTGCATTTGGCATTTTAAAAACAGACAATAAAGTACATTCAAATTGTCAAAATATGTTCTGTAAGGATGTTTAATGGTTTGTTTTGAAAGAAACATAAAGTAAGAAATATTCTTTTCATGCATGAATTGCTTTAAACTACACTAGTTACTCACAGTTTTCTACAGGAACTTAAGGCAGCATATTAAAGAGCAGTTTTTCTGCTCTACTCAAAACGATACATTGTATGATATATATGGAGACGGAGCCAGAGTACTAACGGTTCCCACGATCCCCCCTCAAGCCCCCCACCCTCTCCAACTTACAGCTCTCCTTGGAACCGTTTGAATAAATCCATGAAACGTACAGCTTATTTCCGGAAGCTACAACAGTGTCAGAACTGAGGACCATGGGTAGAGTGTTTGGAAATAAAACGACAGGTTTTAGTAACATCTCGTTAAAATCTCCAACGACCTAAATGAAACAAGGTCTGCTGCTCAGTGACATGGTGGTAATAACTAGGGATAACAACTGAAACTTGTAATGTTATAACAGCATTTGGTATTTTAAAAACATACACTTAAGTGAGACACATCCCAGTGACTGTCACAAGACGTTTTGTATTGATGTCTAATGGTTGGGTTTGGAAAAAAAAGACATTTGCATTAGTAGGCTATTGTTTTGAACTACACTAGTTACTGAAAATTTCCAATAGGGATTTAGGGCAGCATATTAAGGAGCAATTTCTCTGCTCTACTACTCAAAACGATACATTGTATGGCATCACCATAGAAACCGAGCCAGACCTCCCCCCTCCCCCTTCAAGAAGTTCGTTGGAAACTGAAGCATTTGGAAGGTAATGACAAGAGACATTTTGTCATTTAAAATATTTATTAGGAATCACGGCATCAATTTCAAAGCAACATTGAGTAGGTATTAGCGAGGTTTCTAAGTTATCCTGCTATTTTGCTTGCAAGCATGCAATATAAGCACAACATGCTTTCTGTTGAACTTAATAATGTTATCTGTGCATATTTTCTTTTTTAGAGATAAATACACGATGTTTTGTGGTGGAGGGTGCTGAACGGGGAAATGTAAGTCATTACATACTTATTTGTATTGTCTTTGAATGTCAACATTTGTTTTTTACACGGCACGTGGCAAAGTAGCTAGGTAGCATGATTTCAAAGCTAGTCAGACAGTAAAAGACCATTTCATATGGTCTGAATTGTAGCAGTATTTTTTATAACTAATGTATACTTCTCGTTTATGAGGGTGTATCCATATGACTGACCGAACGTAGACTCATAAACTGCTGTTGGTTTTGTAGACATAGAATACAGAGACGCCTTGACTGTGTTGGCCTGTAGACACCAGACGCTGGTCTGTCCGCCATGTTACTGGGGGCATATCCGCCATGTTACTGGGGGCATATCCGCCTTATAAACCAATAAATGTGGAAACTTGGAAACTTGATTTATGAATGACAAACTACGCTTAAGTTTTTGCCTAACAAGCGGGAAGACACTGCAACTACAGTTAAGGCAATGTAAACTAACTGTCCTTGATGTGCCAATTTGTTTCATTGTTTTTCAGAGATTTCTCACAACCCAGAGCTTTATTGTATTTTTTTTTAATATTATGTGTATATATTAGAAGTAATTAGTGGTCTGATTTACTTAAAGTGCAACATGCAGATTAGACACCCCTATGAATCATAATGTATGTAAATAGTATAATATATAGATTTCTAAAAAGAAACTGCCATTCAACATTACAATAAACACTTTTTTTAACAAAAGTATGAAAAAATAACTACTGTGTCCAAAAGGGGGGTGACCGTAAGTTACTAACAAGAAGGAGTCAGAGCAAAATCAAGTTCACCTCTATAATTTACAACATGGAGGACAACAGCATCAGTGCTATTTATGATGGGCCTCAGCCTTGTCATTATGAGCCACAGCGGAGAGATAGGCCGGGGTAACAGAGAGGGGCAAAGAGGCAAGAATGATGGCCAGAAGAGGGAGGTAGAGCTATGGTGCCAATAGTTTGTGGCGAGTTGGCCAAAATACTTTGTAAGTGCAGTAGTAGCATGGTGGCTTATGCTATCGGTTCACATCAAGCGCATGTTTACCTTCATCATAATAAGAACTAACAATTTTGTGTGTGTGGTTTTGGTTTCACAGCTTCATGCTGAGTTCCAACGCATCACAAATGTCAACCTACGAAACCAATTCTACACTGTGATCGACTAACACACACCTGAACTGGTTGCCTTGTATAGGCAGAAGGTGGCACGGACGGCAAAGACATCAGAAGCACTTTGTGACATTTTTAAGATTTATGGTCTCCAGGTGAGTTAAAGATGATTTTGAGCTCAATTCCCACTGGACAGTGAAGCTTCAGGGTGTCATTTTCTAGCACTTGGCCACATACCAGGAAATTTGATTAACACCTCCATCCTCAAACATTTTTTTGCTTGTTCTTCCAGCAGGTGCACGATGTCCACATAAAATGTATTGTAACCCTTCATGCCCTCCCAGTATACTTGCGTGAGGAGGACCCACAGTTTTTCAAGACTTGGAATGTAAGTATTCAGTATATTCACAGTACCGTTAGTATTAGCAGCCACTTGCATATATCCAGTTACATGTACATTAAAGCCCTTATCTCACATAATCCGACACCCTTAATCTCTCACAAAGCCCTGGCCTAACTTTACCTAGATCTGGAGAAGGCTAATCAATTGATTGACCTTTTGACTTAACAGATACTCACTGTCTGTAAAAATGACTTAATCATAATAGGTCATAATGACTTATGACCTTTTATGAGATGCTGTACATTACATTATCACAATGCAGCACCCACTATCTAATACCTATTTGGGTAACACCTAACAGTCTGTATATTAAAATCTAGGTACCTGCTTACTACTTTTATCATGGGTTGTTGACCAGCTCCGCAGGTTATGCTTGTGATTTTAAGACTTGGTTTATTCATTTATTCCATATATTTATATTTATAACCTATTAAAATGTAAAATCATGTCACATCACAGCTTGTAGCGCTTTTAAACTTTTAACGCTGTTGAACTTTTGTTGAACTATGTGCCCATTTTACTGTGTGCGAAGGAATCTTACATGATCGATTTTTTCTTCTGGTGACTTTTTTTTTACCTGTTGAGTAATCACCTCTAATATACACTCACTAGCCTTTCCATTAGATACACATGTGCAATCTAATTGCAACAGACCTGATATAAATTCGGTAACACTTTCTATGAACTCGCTGTTCATAAGACGCTATAAACACATTCATAAAGCATTATAATGCATTCATAAGGCTTTATAATCATTGACATTAGTTGACATAATTATGTATACATACTCATAACTACACTCATAAGGCATTACAATCCTTTGTTATAGGCATTTACAACTGAAAGTGACACAGTGTATTACAAAGCTTGTCCTCATGAGACCGGCAGTGTTGAGGTCAGTATTATAGCAGAATCCATGAATATTCCAATTGCTGCTTATGTGTACCTGTATCAGAACTCCATGTCTTACGCTACGTTTCCACAGGGCGAAATGGCAAGCGAATTTCGCCTGGCGAAATTTCGCCTGGGGGCGAATTTCGAGCAGGTTATCTAGCGGGACCATTGACTGTATACAGTCAATGAGCGGGACAGCTATGGTCTTATCCGATGTCAGTGATCACGTCGTCGGCCAGTCTACCATGGCAGCCTGGCTGGCCAACAGAAGC
Organism: Coilia nasus; assembly: GCA_027475355.1. NCBI lineage: Eukaryota > Metazoa > Chordata > Actinopteri > Clupeiformes > Engraulidae > Coilia > Coilia nasus. The sequence continues at coordinate 26,250,613 of CM050203.1, read as the reverse complement.
TGCCCAGCAAGATAGCCTAGCTAGCAGCTACATATAACAGCAGTCTTGCACAGAACTGCTGCAGAATTGCGAACTGCGTGGTCTACATGGACTTATTACTATTGGTGGTTTGCCTAGATAATATTTAAGTGTTGTAATATCGTTCTACAAATGCAAGACGTGTACTAGTACAAACTTGTGACCGTATATGTTAGCCAGCTTGCTAGTAGTTAGCTAGTCGTAAGCTAACTCTGCTAACTTAAAACTTCGAGTGATTATGGCAATCTAGAGCAGCCTGGTTGTCTTAATTCAGTTCGTGGGACATTTAAACAACAATTCGTGATGGCACTATCACTTTTGGTGGGGTCGGCCCATTGGTCCGACATCCCATTGGTCCGACATCCCATAAGTCCGACAATAAGCCGTAAAGGACCGTAACAAGAGTCCCATTGGTCCGACATCTCATAAGTCCGACAATAAGCCATAGAGAACCGTAATCCCATAACGTCGTTTTGTTTTATCTGGTAGTATTTTTATGTAGGCCATGGCACATTATTACTTAATTATTATTAATGAAGAAGTGTTGCACACCAAGAGTCCGTGATATGATGTGTATTTCTGTGAAAATATAACTTTCTTTCCTCTTCACGGACATCGTAGGCTCAGCAGCGCGTCTTTTTGCAGCTGCCTCGTTTAACGAGCATCTTGGTTAAATGAGAGCGCACTTTGCAAAAGTGCTCACAAGGTATATCACGTGCGTACAACTGAATTACAGCAAGTACACGACAATAGTAAGTCGAGTACATGATTTAGTTAAGTGGACGCGCGTTTTGGTTAAATGACAGTGCGAGTTGCAAAGCGGGCGCACGCTTTCTTGACAAACCCCCCCAAAATATTATGTGTGCATTGGCAGCAGAGCCTAGTGCAAAATTAATTCATTAAAGTAGGCTAATACATTGCTTTTGTAAGTAATGTGAGGCGTTACGGTGGGGGTGTTGGGATGGGAGATTTGCAGAGCTCAGAAGCACAGACGTCTACATTTGTGGCAAGTTCAAGAGCTGTTCAAGGCTGTTCCAACAGTTTGTAGCAATTCATGGCAAATACCTGGACAGGGTGGTGTCCCTTGTGGTGTGCCTAATGATGACCGGATACAGGTCTTGGCGCATGTGAAAGGCGAGAAGATCACTGGGCAATGGGCACGATAGGTCCTTGCTACGAGCCATTGAGACATAAATGCCAGACACTGAAAAGTATGGGTGTTTCTTCCATCTCTATCAGAGCCGGGACAAAAAGTGCAGCACCTAGCTCCGTACCGACGACATTTGGGCTATTAAGTTTATCCAACAAGTGATGATAACACCTGCCGTGGGGTTCGGTGCGCCAGAATTTAAGTGCTAAAAAAATGAAAGGGTCACAACTTGACTCATAAGGCCTCTTATCACCGGCCACAGGGGTTGTTTTTGTTATTTGTGTTTCCATGTTAGAAAAATACCAATGAAAATAGAAAAAGACTGCTTGCATTTTCTGTTTTTTTGTTATCAAATGACAACAAAACAATGCTTAGTTTGTTTCGTTTTCCGTTGTCTGATTTGAACATGAAAATGGACTGGCCAGAAGATCCGCGCATTGGGCTTTGCTCTGGCCATGGTGCTGAATGGATTGATATGCCCTCCTAAGGAAGTAGGCCTATCATGCCAAAAATTCGAACACTGTTTATTTCACGAACCGATGGTATATTTAAAAAACGAACTGGAGAGACGGGTCAACATTTCTTTAACTTTGAACTGAACTGAACTGAAAGAAATTAAACAGTGACTTTACACACACAAAAAAACTTTACACAAACTGATGCACGCAATGCAAAACCGCTTCCCAGTACTGGTTCAGGGTGCGGACTCCGTAGTTGTAATCATTCTTGAGACGTCTTATTCTCCTCTCCAGGCGTCTCCATTTCCTCTTTTGGGGTGGGCGAGGCTCTCCCCTCTCTGCAGCAGCTGTGGTGACTTCCACCACACGCTGCTCATCCTTCAGTCGTCTGAGAAAAACCCACAGCGACGGGTTCATAGAGAGGACAAATTAACAGTAGGCCTGTTATGTATAATAATTATCGTACATCTGGCAATATAGGGCCTGCAGCAGCCCCTAGTGCCGACCTGGCTTATAGAATAGAATAGAATAGAATAGAATAGAATAGAATAGAATAGAATAGAGTGCTTGCAACAATGTTGCAGAAGACTAGACCAGTTGTGGAATGTTATAGTAACTTAAGGTATTGTCCTACGGGACTGCCTGTTGCTAAATTGAAGTTTGTATTATTTATTAATCTAGATAAACATTAATATCCACTTGGCTACACAAATAAGTCCCAGTCATTTCAATTCAGCTCTGTTTATTTGCCAGCCTCATGTCCAAAAATCACACAAGACAGACATATAGTCTATAAGTAGGCTACATAGACATATGAAGTTAGAAAATGATACATGCACAACCAACACATTGACATTGTAGACGGATATTTTCTCCTTTAAGCACTACTGTTTCAGGCCTATCCTAGTTCACGCACATAAAGCCTGTTTTAAGCTTTCAAAGACAAACCAAGCTCCGTTTGATTATTTTTTTTAGACAAGAAAACAGAATGTAAACAACACGTGCTGCGTGCGCTTTGTTCTTGTACCGCTTGCAGTCGGCATTTCCCCACTTTGTCAAGACTCCACGAAGAGATGTAAGCAAGTTGCGTTACAGTTTTAATTGTAATCCACCGGTCTCTTGCATTCTTCTATATCTTGTAATATGTCAATTGAATTTATCTGATTCCAAAAATTTTAAAAATCGAACTGATGAAAATGCAATTTCAGCGTTGTTTAAGAATGAAAAGAAAGGACAATCGTCATGAGTCATGACTTACGTCGAATAGGTATTACAGGATAACCTGTAAGGAGTCTCTTCTGGCAAAGTGCATTACATACACCAGCAGACAAAATGTTACATTAAAATAGCTTATAGAATAAACACTATCGCGACACGTCTGTATGTCAGTATCTTTGAGTGTGTGAGTTTAGTCGACCAAATAAAACAATGCTTTCTCGTGACTGGTGGGAATTAAATGAAACATTTAAGGTTTCACTCTAATCAAAGGATGTATCCACACAATTGTAGATGATTTAGTAATTATGCAGCGCAGCAATTAGTTACCTGGTACTACCTATGACCTATGATTACCCTCCACTCAGCTTATTTCGTTCGTTCACTCTAAGTAAAGTGAATAAATGAGCCTGCATCTAGGCTAGCGTAACTTTACTGCTAAGGGTTAGTCTGTACCAAAGTGTTGTCGGACTAATGGGATGTCGGACAAATGGGTCTCTTTTTTAGGACTGATTTTTAGGACTGATACATCCTCAGCGGTCAATGTCGGACCAATGAGATGTCGGACTAATGGGATGTCGGACCAATGACATGGAACCCTTTTGGTCACCCAGAGAGTTTAAATCATATAAACACTTTCACGTTTCACTTTCACGAGCGTCCGCCATGTTGGTCTGAGTTTTTTGTAACTCCCGCCTCTTCAGCCAGCGTCATGCTCTAAACACACCACACGCTGATATAATTGGTTATCACATCATTCTCATTTAAATAAAGTTCAGGTTTCGCCAACTGTATTTCGCCTCCCTCGGCGAATTCACCCTGCCTTCGCCCTGTCAGGCGAAATTTCGCCTCCATTCAAAGTCAATGAGAGCGAGGCAAAATTCGCTGTAATGGAAACGCACCGTTAGTTATATTTTCTGCAATGGTTATTTTACTGCTCATAAGCACTAATTAAGAGATACAAGTGCCCATTGCATAGGCTAGGTAAAGTGAGATTAACTCATAATTACTCATAAAACTTAATAGAAATAAAAATAACCATTGCAGAAAATATGACTAAGACATTGAAAGGACACATAAGCAGCATTTGGTATATTCATGGATTCTCCTATGAAGCCTTATAATACAGACCTCAACACTGCTGGTCTCATGGTTTCATCGCTTGGTACACTGTGTCACCTTCAGTTGTAAATGCCTATAACAAAGGATTATAGTGCCTTATGAGTGTAGTTATGAGTATTTATACATAATTATGTCAACTTATGTCAATAATTATAAAGCCTTATGAATGCGTTATAATGCTTTATGAGTGTGTTTATAGCATCTTATGAACAGCAAGTTCATAGAAAGTGTTCTACAGCTATACAGTTTTTGTTGACATTGTCAGAAAGCTGAAAATTTCTACTTTATTATTGAGGTCATAATGGGTGAAATTTATGTCAGAGAGTGTTGAGGGAGGGAGAGTCGCCAACGGACATTTGCTTCTGTGTTCCGTTTTCGCAAGGGGGAGGGGGGAAAATCCCCCTTTATGCAGTGCAGAGCAGATTCAAGATTTGTTTCATTGTAATGAATGGGACACGTGTGGAGTTTAAGTAATGAATTGGTCATTACGTCTTTCTGGGGTTGTTAAGGTTTTTTGGAACCATGTGGCACAATCCGCAACTATTTGTAATAATTTCAAGCCTAATAGTGTAAGTTGTTACTGTTTGGATTTTGAGAAAATTTGCTTTATTTCAGGTCAGGCAGCAACCACTTACTATTTGGTTGTTAGCACGCTAACGCTAGCGAACTATGTTTTAAATGTTTTAAATTGAAAGCTGTCACTAACACCCACCTAGATACTGTTACTGATATTAGCTTAAGCAGACAAAGTAATATAACGTTATAGGGTTACAGCAATGTATTAAACTCAAGGTGAGTCCAATCACTGTTAGCGTTTAGCACATTGGTGTTGTCAATAGTTACTACCATTCACTTGAATGAGCTAGTTCGTTAGTTTGCTAGCTCGCTTTACAGACACACGAAATTATTTTCATCTGAAATAGGACTTTGTTGGCATCATAGATGATCCTAGACAATAATACACAGAATTATATTTTTATTATTTTACAGCTTATTAAAATAAAAGGTTTATGTTATGATGTCACACGACACGCCCATTTATGCAGTCTGGACGTGTTCAACTTTTGGTGCCATAGTAATGTATTCTGCTTATCTTTGTAGAATCTAAGATCTTTGTTTATGTATTGAGGTGCAGTAGGCTTTATGCACAGCTCCACTACTTCCTGAACTTAAGGCAGCTCCTGTGTACCCTGTCTTACATTATTGGACAAACTGATTAATCCAGGTGTGTCTGACCTTACAACAAGTTAAACTTACAGTTGCACTCTTTATGTATCTTTCAGATGGAGGAATCAGATGCACCAGTCGTCATTGATATTCCTGTTGCCCTTGTCACAGCCGTTACAGAGGACTCTGCAGATCCAGTTCATTTCAGTCCTGCTAGCATTTCTATTGCTGTGGAAGAAAATGTTCTGATGAGCGATATCCCCAGCTTGGCTGATGCATTTGCACAGTTGTTTGGGTTGATGTATGCATCGCATTTGGACTATCCCATTTTTTTAGGGTTTCCAGTGTGCTAACTTTAAAGCATGTTATTGAAGATTTGATGTATTAATTTTTTGATACATTTATGTTTTATATAGATTTTTCAAATTTAATTTGCACTAAATTTACTTGTATATAGATGTATTTAATTTGCACTACATTTATTTTTTATATAGATGTATATTTATTTAATGTGCACTTCGGTGGTCATGGCTGTAATGAAAATGAGATGCTAGTTGTAAGTACCTGTAAGGCTCAAATAAAGAAAAAAACTTAATGCACAGCAGAGGTTTTTTGTAGTTTTGTATAGTTTTACCTTAACTGAATTTCATTACCTTGTAGGTTATACACAACTATATTTTTCAAGTTAATAGAGTTCTGTTTAAGTACCATTGAATCAAAATAATGAGGTATGGAGAAACTAAAAATGTGCATATGTTGATCAATGTTTGTAAGCACATTGCACTTAAAAAAATGTTGAGTACATTGTAAATTTTAAAAAAGCTTCACTTAATATTTTAATAAGTTAGTTACCTCAAAAGTTATTATGTAATCAGTTTCAGTAAAGGTTTTGAGTACTATGAACTTATCTTTAGAGTGCATGACATCAGGGACAAAATTAATTAAATGATGCTATGTTTTCAGTACTCTGGGGAAATATGTGACTATATCTGTAAGACATGGGGACTATATTCCGCAGAAGAACAGGTGAAGCACAGGCAAAAGGCAAAGCACCGCTGAAAGGCACAAAGACACCACGCAAAGACACCAGTGTCTTGGATCAAATCAAATTAATCAAAGTCATCATCTTCGTCTGTCATATCTCCTTCAATATTGGTCGACATTTTTGCCCAGTATATGAGAAAACAAATTTCTAACCACTGTAACAGTCTCACTGCCTACCACACTGCCTACCAGTAACAACTCCACGTTCGTGTGCTGACGGAAGTCGGGGGATGGAGGTTTCCAGGTGCTGTGTGGTGTCTTCGAGCTTTTCAGCGGGGCTTTGCCTGTGCTTCCGTGGAATATAGTCCCCCATCTAAATGCCACGTGGTCAACTGCTTTGTGTTAATTTGCATTGGCATTTGTACTCGATCTGAATTCACAGGTCATGAAAAGTAATTACAAAAAAATTTCAGTGAATTGATTCATGTTTGCCACAGTATCCTAGTTGGCAACACTAGATTACAGTGCCTATGCTAAGTTAAGGTCAGCGCTGCCAGATTCAGACAATGGCTGGGTCTGCTAGAAAACGCTTCTGCCCACTTATCCAACTCTAGGGACTGCGGGGAGAGACTCAATTTCGTCTGGGGGTGGTGTGCTCCTTTATATCATTTGCAAAGAAAATGGCTGTATCCAGTCTACATGAATATGCAAGAGCCTTTGTCACAATTTGTTCTATACAGTCTCTTCTTAATCAGATCAAAGAAGGTGCTGGTTAAGGAAACCAGCTGTTCACACCTCCTATCTCACACACCCATATTGGCAGAGTTGCACGCAGGACAAAGCTGTGATTCTGAATTCTGAAGAATTCTAAGAAAAGGAAATAATCAAGGAATGTAAACTAATAATAAAGAGATTATTATTATTACCCAAATTCCTTTCCCACCCTCTTCACCTTACATCTCTTCTTGGAACTTGAATAAATCCACGAGACGTTTTGGGTGATTCCAGGAAGCTAGAACGGTGTCAAAACTGAGGCCCTTGGGTAGAGTAGTTTGTTTTGGGATATATAACAATAGGTTTTAGTAACATCTCTAAAATCCCAAACGACTTAAATGAAATAAAGATCTGCTGCTCAATTACATGGTGAATGGTGGCAATAACTAGGGTTTGCAACTGAAACTTTAAAAACAGAAAATAAACTACACTTAAATTGTCAGAATATGTTCTGTAAGGATGTTTAATGGTTTGTTTTGAAAGAAACAAAAGTAAGAAATATTCTTTGCTTTAAACCACACTAGTTACTAACAGTTTTATATAGGGATTTAAGGCAGCATATTAAAGAGCAGTTCTTCTGCTCTACTACTCAAAACGATACATTGTATTATATCTCCATGGAGACGGAGCCAGAGTACTAACGGTTCCCACGATCCCGAGACCATCTCAAGCCCCCCACCCTCCCCACCTTACAGCTCTCCTTGGAACCGTTTGAATGAATCCATGAGACGTTTTGGCTAATTCCCAGAAGCTAGAACGTTATAAGAACTGAGGCCCATGTGTAGAGTAGTTTTGTTTGGGAAATAAAACAATAGGTTTTTTAGTAACATCTCTTTAAAATCTTCAACGACCTAAATGGAAAGGTCTGCTGCTCAGTGACATGGTGGTAATAACTATGGATAACAACTGAAACGTGTAATGTTGTAACAGCATTTGGTATTTTAAAAACATACACACTTATCCCAAGTGGATTCTGACTGTCACAAATGCGTTTTGTATTGATGTTTAATGGTTGGATTTGAAAAAAATATATAAGACGATACATTTGCATTGTTTTAAACCACACTAGTTATTGACAATTCCCATTGGGATTTAGGGCAGCATATTAAGGAGCAATTTCTCTGCTCTACTACTCAAAACGATACATTGTATGGCATCACCATAGAAACCGAGCCAGATCCCCCCCTTCAAGAAGTTCGTTGGAAGTTGGAGTCAGTCGCTCAGATGAAGTGTTGGACCTCAGGCGCAATAAAGAGGCGTGCCAAACTGAAGCATTTGGAAGGTAATGGCAAGAGAACATTTTGTCATTTAAAGTATTTATTAGGAATCACTGCATCAATTTTATGGCAACAGCGAGGTATCAGCGAGGTTTCTAGGCTCCTGCTATTTTGCTTGCATGCACTAGTCCATGTTAGCACAACATGCTTTCTGCTGAAGTTAATGAAAGTATCTCCATATTTTCTTTTTTAGAGACAAATACACGGTTCTGTGGTGGAGGGTGTTGAAGGGGAAATGTAAGTCATATACTTTTTTGTATTGTCTTTCAATGTCAGCATTTGTTATTCTTACACAGCACGTGGCAAAGTAGCTAGGTAGCTCTACTACTCAAACCGATACATTGTATGGCATCACCATAGAAACCGAGCCAGACCTCCCTCCAGACCTTCAAGAAGTTCAGTAAAGTGTTGGACCTCTGGCGCAATGAAGAGGCGTGCCAAACTGTAGCATTTGCAAAATAATGGCAAGAAAACATTTTGTAATTTAAAGTCTTTATTAGGAATCACTGCATCAATTTTAAGGCAACATTGAGTATGGGTATAGGTATGAGCGCAGTTTCTAAGTTATCCTGCTATTTAGCTTGCAAGCATGCAGTAAATCCATGTTAGCACAACATGCTTTCTGCTGAACTCAATGAAGTTGTCTGTGCATATTTTCTTTTTTAGAGATAAATACACAATGTTCTGTGGAGGATGGTGTTGAACGGGGAAATGTAAGTCATACATGAGATCTTGTAGAAATGAAAAAAAAAATTGAATAATAATAATTTTTTTTTTTAAAAAAAGTTCATTTTTAATTTAATTTTATTATTATTATTATTTATTTTTTTTCATTTCTATGAGATCTCATAATTGTTGTAGATAAATAGTGCTGGCACTTATATTGTTGTTTGAATTGATACCCTGTTGAATATCCTGGATTTCACATACTGATTGTACACGTAAGACAAACACATTCAATTAGAAATACAAATCATTGTGTAGCGAAGGGTAGGAGAAGTCACCCCACCCGGCTTCGAACCCGGGGTACCAAACAGGGGCTCTGACCGCAACGCCAAAGAGCCAGGCTCGTTGGGGTGGCAGTCAGAGCACACCCACAACTCTAGTGATGGGCACTCCATCACACTGCCTTCCACTTCAGGAGGCGCAGCCATGCGCTTCACACACTCAGGTGTCCCTCACCCATCTCCCACCATACTTCTCCCATCCAGGGTGCCCCACACATACTGGTGCTTCACCTATCACTGGGTCCTTCACACCGGGGTCAACCTAACCCTGGGGTCCCTCATATAGCTCACACAGTGGGTGGACCTCCAATGACCTCACGGCAAGCCATCCCACTTTTGACACCATTTGTAGCGGCTTCGAACCCGGGTCTCCGGGGTACCAATCAGGGGCTCTGACCGCAACGCCAAAGAGCCAGTACCACAGTTAGCTATTGCCCTCTAATCCTTTACTCTTTAACCCCTACTCTTTACCTTTTACTAGTTCAGAACCCAAATATAGAATCCTTATTTATTCCTCTCATTAATCCTCTTAATAATTGTACATACTACTGCCTATGAACAAATGACTTCCTTTCTCTTTTGAATGAAATAATTAAATTGTGTAAATAAATATTTATTGTACTTTAAAGAAACATTTCTTCATCAGTGAGTGTTGTGTGTTGTTGGGGCTAATATTAGGATCGTGGTCTAGCCAAAACCTAAGCCAGTCTCCTCAGAACCCAGAGTTTACAGTTAGACTGTTTTCCCGCACAAGAACAGGTGTCTCCCTCGTCGTGTAGGTTACATGTAGTTCAGATTCAGTGGCTTGTGCTCAAATTCATAACACAAAATAGTTCAACGGAGCATATGGCTGTGATTTTTGCTACCATAAAGGTGGTCCATACTCATAAGTCCTGAACCTACCCTCAGATTTGAATCTGAACATTTTCAAGATCTTCCTTTTGTTCTATGCTTTACCTGTGCTTTCTGGTATTCTTTCGAAGAAGTATTTAAACCATCTTTTCCTCTTTGTTTTTGGTATTTATACTCTGCTTAAGGAAAATATTCAAATAGTTGATGCTGTTAATGCAGAAAAGGCATTGAAAAAATGTGTTATGGAGTTTGAGAAGTTGTACGGACGAGAAAACATGACTTACAATGTGCACTTGATGACACACATTTCAGCAACAAGTATCAGAAATTGGGAACCCCTGTGGGCCACATCCACATTTTCATTTGAGGGTTTTAATGGCACTCTACTGAAATTCTTTAATGGAACCACATATGTCCAAGATCAGATTGTCAAGAGATTCCTCAAATGGAGAGACCTTTCAAACAAAGCAAACAAGCACATGACCAATGCCAAAGACACAGTGAAACAACTATTCTATGATATGCAAAACAACAAGCAAGAGACAGCTAAATCATCACAGCTATCAGAGAATGTTAGTGTATTTGGTAATGCTAATCCACTGAGTGTTCCAGTATGTCACATGCTTGCCATTGCGGAACCTGGTGTCAGGGTACAGCAGTGCCTGTATTAGTCGTTTTCTTGTTGACAGTGTTCTCTATCACTCAGAAACTTATACAAGGTTTCAGAAAAGAAACAACTCAGTTGTACAGTCAGCTAATGGCACATTATGCAAGATCCTGAGAATAGTGGCATTTTACACTGCAGGTTGTGATATACAGCAGAGTTGTGTTTTGGTCAAAGAGCTTTGCAAGTCTGGAAGTCACATGTATAAAGATGCAGACCTTAAGATTCTACGTTTGCAAATGAAGTGAAGGAGTCCAACACTATTTTTGCAGTGCATCCACAGTCTTTGAAAAGGAAATGTGTCATGAATAGTGTCAACCAGAAGATATATGTAATTGCCCTGCCAAATAATATTGAAAGAGACTTAATATAATCACAACTGCACTGATAAAATGCAACGCAGTAGAGGAATTATTTGTCTATATTGAGTTATCAGTACCATTTTTGATATCATCAGTTTCATAACTGAATATATGTAAGTGTCTTTTTGCTTTTCATCCTTCTGAATTATTTTGAAATTATACCATTATAACTGGATGTACTGTAGTATGTTGAGAATAAATACACTCAAGTAGTGACAGAAATGTGTTGTTTTTGTATGGAAAGCATATAGGAAAATATTCAAAGAATGCCTTGATTTTGTGTCATTAGGTACAGTAGTATACTAAAGAAGTGCTGAACAAAAATGTTACTTTAAGGAAATACACTAAAATGATTGAAATCATAAAAGCATGCCTAAAAAGGTACTCTATGCACATACAACACATATTTGTTGCAAGACACTGAAAAGTAATACTTTTAGTATATGAAAAAGTGACATTTAATACAACTTTAAATAAGTGTTGAATAAATAGGTTTCAATAAATATGCTAAAATGTAGCGAAAAGCATGCTTACTTTCTGACATATTTTTGAAATATAGAACAAAATATATTTTAATTACACTATACTGACGGTGTACTTTTTAATTCCATACTTGTATATTCCATAAGTGTATGTACTTAAGAAATACAAATGTATTGCAAACATACTATTTGGATACTATTTAACACCTTTTTAGTACATTTAAGAGCATTTCTTTTCGACCTGGGCTACCTTTACCTATATTCATTAAATGAGTGAATGGTGGTGATTTCACAATAGGAGCATTATTTGATGGGTCAAGTGAGCTGTCCGAATGTGCTACCTTTGGTGGGAGCCTTATTTGATAGAAATATAAGCCTGTAGAAATCAGCTACCTTTACCTATATTCATATAAATGAGTGAATGGTTGTGATTCTACAGTGGGAGCACTATTTGATAAAATATAAGCCTGTCGTAATGAGCTACCTTTACCTATATTCATATAAATGAATGAATGGTGGTGATTCCACAGTAGGAGCATTATTTGATGGGTCAAGTGAGCTGTCAGAATGTGCTACCTTTAGTGGGAGCCTTATTTGATAAAAGATAGCCTACACGCCTGTCAAAATTAGCTACCTATACCTACATTCATATAAATAAGTGAATGGTTGTGATTCTACAGTGGGAGCACTATTTGGGTCAAGTGGGCTGTGAGAATGTGCTACCTCTGAGCTACCTCAGTCGAAACCTTATTTTATAGTGTGATACGACTGTCGAAATGAACTGCCTACGCATATATAAATGAGTTGAAATTTCACATAACTAAGGTATAAAGTATGATCGCCGTATGCAAACAGCATACAAATCTCTAATCCAAAGACATATCTTGTAAAACAGCTTTGAATCTTTGAAACAACATAAGGTAGCTTATTTCGACAGGGTAGCGTAAATCGACAGAAGGCATGTTGATTTATGCTACTGGTAGTAGGGATGTGCGATATATCGAATATACTTGTGAGATACATAAAATTATTATATCGTCTGTATCCAGTATTTTATGGTCATCTGTTTTTTTCAAGCGGCAGCCGAGACTCGTCTTGCTTTCGTGTTTAAAACGTTCTGGTGGCTTTCTCCTTCTCCCTCAGGAAGTAACGTGAGTGAGGGGTTAAAAAAAACACACACTCTCGTCAAACACTCACCAACCAATCCCGCGCGACAACTACGTGCGGACGGGGACGGGAGGGAACTTTATTTTGTAATTTCTTTCGGTTTGCAGGCAGCGCGAACACTAGCTGTCGTACAGTATACCCGACCTAATGCAATAGAACATGGAAGCGGACGAGCAGGTTGTTCCTAAATGAGGCGATAAGTTATCAGTAATCTGGAAGTTTTATGGATATCGAGAATGTGGAGCAGGTCACCCCAGTATGCAAAGTGTGCAAAAAAACTGTCCCAATGAAAGGCAGCAGCACCACAAACATGTTTCACCACCCCAAAACCCACCCGGCAGAGTATGCAGAGTCCGTCAAACTCCCAACAGCATGCACACCTGCTAAAACCCCTCCACCAGTACAGTTGAAAATTGTGCAGAGAAATATGTTTTTCAGATCTCTCTCTCTCTCTGTCTGTCTCTCACACACACACACGCAAGGCTAAATGTGTGCCGTTGTAGTTAATGCCACACACGTTAAAGAAAACTACTTAAAAAAAAAATTCCCATATTGCACAGCTCTAACTGGTAACTCATTTCGACGAAGCAGCCCATTTCGACAGTACACCGGCTTCCACTAAACTTCACTCTAAATCACGAGTGGGCAGGTCTAATAAACCCGCCCAAAGTTGTTGTTCACCAATCAGTAGCAGATACTGTATACAATTTTTTTTTCAGACGAGAAAGCTCGTACTCTAATGAACGGGTCCATAACGGATCCGGCCCGCCAGCTGTTTTGATTTTGAGTCCACTGTGGGTCCGTGGAGGATGTATGTGTCAGTTCGCGGGTCCAAAATGGACCTGCCACGGAGGTAAGGTTTGAATAGCGGATGCGGATTGAATATAGTGCGGAGCCATCGCGGATCCGCGATTCGCCTTCTTAACGGATCCGTCACGGCGTGAAAGTGGACGCCGATACGGACCCGTTTCACGCATCCATTCCGGAAGCTGTGCTACCTCCGCGCCGGATCCGCCATGGGGTCCTTTTGCTGTGTGGGTCTGTACACATCACAGAGACTGCTTCAAAGGCATTCAGATATATGACATTCCCCCATCAAACTTACCCATATGGAAAAGAGATAGATACATTTTACTAAATTTAAATATGCCTTATAAGAATCTCATATGCAGCTTACATCAGATGTAAAATCCTTAGTAAATGCATATAATATGAAACTTACATGAATTTCTAACTTATAAGGACTGTAGGTAACACTAAATATTCATATAATATCTTTAGAAAATAAATGTCAGTTTGCCAAGCATTAATTCACACTGAAATGTTATAGGAAACACATCAACAAATAAGATATTATAAAACATCATAATATTACAGTAGTTACATGACATGAGCTACATGAGCTAAGATGACCAAGAACAGGTTTGGTGTAGGCCTGCAGTTTTTCTTTATAGCCTATACTTTTAAAACAATTTGGTAAAGATCACATTCCCTCGACCAATGAAGAATTAGGGTGGAAGTAGGTGAAGAGTTCCCATTAATATCCAATAATTTGATTAAAAAGTGTCTGGTTAACGAAGGGTTAAACTTGTTTGACAGTGTATAATTTTGTGCCTGTATGCAAAAGGCCACTTGTGATGTACCAGCAAGAGCAAAGGACAATTTAAGCATTTACAAAGCAAACTAACCTACAAAAAAGGACAACTGATGTTAAGAAGCTAGTTGACTTTGATCTATCTTGTTCTTTCTTCAACATTTCACGAGTAACATGGATGAATGTTGTGAAAAATATTTTAATTCTCAAACAATATATTACAACAATATTCATCATAGCAGGATGTAAACATGTCCCTGCTTGGAACTATGACATTTTTTTTACCAAATATACATGCTGATATCACAGGGGATGTATGAAGAATGAATTAATATTTTGTTCACCTGTATTAGTTCATTACAGTTGAAAATACTGATGACAACTATTGCTAATAATTGACAGTTTAACAAACGAAACAATACTCACTTCCTTGGAAACCCTAAAGGAATAAATGATATTCGTACTGACTTAATTTATTTACAATAGTACCTGCCAAGTAGACGACATACAATTGAGCTGGACTGTGGACAATGGATATGCATGCATGGTCTGACTATCTGTGCAGCATTTATGGCTTTATGAAAGCCAGTTGGAAAGTGTACCATTGACATGTAGTTCAGTGGAGTTCTGATAAGACTACCTCTGGCTAACTTCTGCACTGTGCAATTACCAAAGTTCCCAATGGCATATAAATGCTCATCACCTGTGTCAATGAAGTGGGAAATTTTAAAAATAGTCCCATCCTTCAGTACCACAACAGAGTTGTTTCTTTGCTTTGCTTTCTTGTAGGTAGAACCATGAACAACTTGACCATCCACAACAATTCTCTTGTAGCACTTAACCACAGTATTTGTGGGAACCTCAGTCAGTGTGTGAAGGGCAGCTTGATCACATAAAGAGACTAATGTCACATTTGGAGGACCAAGCGCAGTCACCTCTGAGAACTGTGCACATTTCTTTACATGTCTTTTGGTTCTCATTTCAGCGCAGAAATCTTTCACTTTTGTGGGTGCATTTGCAAGAAACTGTTTTTCCAAGCGTGGAAAAGCACGTGACAACATCACTCGTTTACATATCTGTTGTGGTACAGCCTGACTGCTTTTGACTTGTTTCAGGAGAAATCCGTTGAAGTCTTCAAACATAAAAGCTGAGTGGGTCCATAAAGGACCAAAATTCACAACACTTTGGCTTAAATGCAGAAGTGAATGAACATTGAATGTCATGTTCTCTTCTCCGTACAGTGACTGCACACCTCCAACAAAATATACCAATGCGTCATGAGCATGATGTATCTGGTCTGTATTTAATTCAGACCCCAATAAAGTACTTATACCCTCTATCAATAGTGCCCAATGAGAATGATACTTCTGCGTAAGAATCCCTTTCAGAACTGGCAAGCTATAGTACAATAGCCAGTGCTGCCATTCATGGGCTTTCCAGAATTTGCGTTGGGTGAGTGATCTTGGAACTCTAGCAACAGTTCCTGGAGGTTTTATTGCTAAAAGATCTCTGTCCATGATTGCAATTTGTGAGCCAATGTACCATGGTTCAGAGTAATTCTTAGAATCCATCCACACAGATGCCATCTGTCTACACACACCAAGCAACACACAGTGCATGTAGTCAGGGACCATCCCACTGATCAGATCAAACTTAGGTAAGTTCACAAGAGCAGATGGACCCTTTATGCCCAATATAGTTCTCCCTTCTCTTTCAGCAATCTGTCCAATTTCAACTGTAGTTTCATGCTTTCTGTCACTCTGCACCTCGTGCAAACATGTATAAGCTCTTAAGTTTCCTTTTCCTTTCCTAACTTGCACACCAGGGTGAAGGCAAGTTCCACAGCCATATTCCCCATTGAACTGTTTAAAATTCTGAAGTAATGGTCTTGCAACCGCATCACATACACAGCACAATGGATGCACCTTCATATGCCTCACTGACTGATCAACAGGATGCTTCCAGTTAAACCCATTTTGAGACAGACTGGTACATTCTTTCACAAATGGCTTAAAGAAACAGGTCATTTCTGGTTTTTGGGACCCAAACCACAATGCACACAAGAGTATATGCTTATTTCTGCTCTCAGGGGGTATTTCATTGACACAACACAATATCGGCCAAATATTGAATTTTGATGATTTAAAGACTGGTACGCCATCACAATTAAATGTAAGCGACAGGAAATCATCTTCAGTTCCAGATTTCAGGATTTGATAGACAGTACCATCACATATGTCATTTATGGCATGCCTACTGCAGTCAACAGCACCTAAGCAGACATCATGCATGCCCTGATTTTCAAGAATATCTTTCAGCTGATCCTTCAATGGCAAATATATGAAGTAATGCCCATCCTGAAAACTGCTTTTTACTGTTATGGTTGAGGAACATGAAACACACGTAAGTGTTTCCTCTAGTGACTTTGCCATGCCTAGATAGGTTGTGCATACTCTGCAGTAATGATGGCATTCTAATTCATCTACACCAGTAAATGACTTGTCCAAAAAGTACTTGCTTGCAGGAACTGCATTTATTTCAGCTGAGAATAACTTTAGAAGTTTGAGCAGGTCCGCCATCAATACACCTGTAGTGTTGTGCTTCAATGCAAAAGACAGAATGGAGATACAACTTTGTCCTTCTGTCAATCCATGTAAGAAGACCTCCCGATTCTCCTGCAATCAGAGAAAAAGTAATTAAAAGTTCTTAGAGTCTGTTTGGTTTTACTGTTAAACAGTATATACATGTACTTAATACATGGGCTACAAGAAGGCAGAAATATGGTGGGAAGAATGAAGAGGTTGGAAAGAAACCAATTTATTTTGTGCAATGTAATCTGTTATTTGTTAATTGTATCAATTTGATGCCACCAGTATATATTTGCAATCTAATTGTGCAAGTTGCATTTTTTTCTCACCTGTGCTGGACTGAAGGACTCTTCATTCTCTTCTTCAATTTGGCTGGTACCGTCATTTCTTCCCTAAAGATAGAACACAAAAATCAGATAGGTAGAGGGCTCTGGCTGCCATTATAGCGTACTATTTGCATATGCCTTACCTGCACAAGAGTACATGGCTCTGTTTGGTCTTGTCTGGTGTCTTCTATGCTTTCCTAAGGACAGCAATGACATTTTTACAAGACAGAAAAATACAGACAAACGAGGACTGATTGAGTGAGAGTGAGGGATAATGTGATAATGTGTATGCTGTAGATATGGGTTGAAGTAGAAGTTTTGTCTCACCTGGATCAATGTGAAAGGCTCTTCCACCTTGTCTTGGCTGGAAATGTTTTCCTGGAGGGGGCACAAATAAGTAATTTCATTGAGATACGTATGCCAAATAGAATCCATGGAGTAAGAGCATGCAGAAAACAAAAAAGAACAGGAACAACCTTTAGAAATGTGACAGTATCACTGTCCTATATTTAAGTCTGTCATTTAATGGCATGCAAAAAAACATGTAGGCTCCTTTACATATATACTATAGTCCTATTTTGGTCTCACCTGTTCCGGAGTGAGTGACTCTGAATTCCTCTCTCTTTGGTTGGTATCCTCACTGTTTGCCTTAAAAAAAAAAAAAAAAGATATATATATATATATATACATACACACATATATATATATATATATACACATACATATATATATATAGCAGCCAGAGTAAGCTGGCAAGAATACATTGCAGCACTTTTGTTTTTTTAAAGATACGTTTAGGAAGAAATTTAACCAGTTCAGATTTTTCTGAGAGATTCTGAAGCACTGTTTAAGTCTAAATAAAATTCTGCTAATGAATAAAACAATATCTGTTGGCATAAAGACAAGCAAACATGACCTATTACTGTGAACTGCCATCAATGAATATTTTTTCAGTATAAACTGAATAGTGAAGTGACTCATAAGCGTGAACTTGAACAGTAGCATACTGATAAACTTACATATAGCTGCCCATAGCTTTCGGTGAGCTCTGCCAAACTTTTGTTGATCTTCCTAGAAAGCGGACAGTAGGCCGAACATTAAATGGGAACGGATCCTGCATTAGAAAGAGGCATATTTAGTGCAACTCACCTTTTTTCCATCGATATAGAGTGCGTTGTGGAATATTTTCTTTCTCCCAATCATTTATCTCCGAGGTTTTTCTTTTCATGTTGAAGAGACATCCAGAGAGTGAGAAGAATGACTGAAATAGTCTTCACCGTACTGTTTCTCTTCCGCTCTGCATAAACCCGTCAGCCTCCCGCTTTTCAAAACACTGCGAGATCTGGTTTCGTTTTGAAACGAAGCAGAAGATAACGAGCGGAGCAGGTACAAGCAGCGATATCCATGGCTCAGTTTGGTGATAGCAGAGGTAAGCAGAAATTATATGCCATATTCTGACATTCTACCAAATAACCGACATGATTTTGTCAATATATTTTTTCTGGCTACTCAGTGTTTGCTGTGTTACAGTATCTCGAAATCACTGAAGTTTTGGCTCAACTCAACTGGCATGTTTTACATGATGCACACTTGCTAGCAAGTCTGCATCATGATTATTTTCAAACGTGCAAGGCATGAATACACAGTCTTCATAAAAAAGAAGGCAAACGTTTTTTCATTATAGGTCATTATCTGCTAGTGCTATTGTGGTTTGTACTCTTCTAAGCAGTTGTATTACAGAATCATAAAGTTAGCTGTTAGCTGAACGCTTTTCTTATTAACCACGATGCAGTTATTCAGCGTATAATACTGAACGTCTGTTTTTAGCTTGTTAACGTTTTTCACTCAGAGGTTACTAAGATAAAAATAAAGTTTTTTTTTTATTATTTCAGAAAGTCAGGGGAGGAAGTTTGCCGTCGTACAGTGGGCTGAAGGGGAGGATATAGGGAAGTACAGCGATGTTAAAACGGATGCCATACAGGGGTATGATGACACAAAGATGGATGACGATGGAAACCCAAGGGGGTAGGAATATATCCGGAAGTTGAAGCAGCCATGGGGAAATCTCAACCCGGAAAATGACCAATAGCATGTAGCATTCCGTTGACTTCCATTCATTTTACCGTCACTTTGAAATCAAACAACTTTACATGAGAAGCCATCCGTACCTTGATATTGGCATTGTTGTAAACCGGAGAGGGCACAGCAAAACATATTTGCTTCGATCAGAAATCTGTCATGTTATTGCCTTGTAAGAAACGTTTATCTAAAATTATGCTAAAAATGACGCCATAAATCATGCGACGGCTAGTGAGTTTCTGTCGCACAGGAGGAAATTTACCGTACTGGTTGGATAACACGCTGTAGCCACAGTCATGCTCGTTTACTTTTCTATTCATGTTGGGGAAACATTTACATCACTATTTCCCGAAAAATAAGCGTAGAACTTGGTATTTGTTTGTAAGCAGAATCGCTATCTTTATGGATTTTACTATTCGATGCAAGTGAATTGAGAAAGACTGCTAAGCTAAGCTACACGCTATAGCTTGTAGTTTACATGCTAACTAGCTAGCTCCCTTGATATGCTGGCTTGCAAGACTGCCTGGAACCAAAGTTAGTTGACGAAGAATCAAGTCCCCACATACAATATTAACCCCCCATTCAACTAAGTGATTGCAGCTATAACGGTAGAAGAATACTTATTAAGAAAATTATCGTACGCTGTATGGTTTGTGATTGAGCATCTACCACTCAATTTATAGTATTTGGGTTCGCTGGCCGACGTGACCGTACGTCACCCCGCGCTTGCGCAGATGCAAAGTGACCAATTAAAAATCTCAAAATTGTGCTTCAACGGCTCCCATTGAAAACGACGCCATCCCTCAGTCCATTCTCTTCTACTGTCTATGTGGAAACCCCATCTCCAAATATTCTGCTTACATCGAGTGGCGCCATGGTCGGAAACCAAGAGGAGGATGGCCTCATTACAGAGGCCATGTCGTTTTTGTTAGTGGTAAGAGTTTTGTAGACATTCTGTACATAAGTGTAAATTTTATTTTCTAACAGTATAATGTAGAATTTAATTTATTAGCTAGTTACATGCTTGATAAAGAAGACGTTTGTGGTGAATCAGTCAGTAGCCCTGTTGTTCAAGGTCACTGAGTGTTGTCTTTAGGAAAAAGAACCAGAACATTTTATGCAGCATAGACTGAATAAAGGGGCATAGTAAAATGAAACTGAAAGTTAGTCACTATGCATCATTTATTTAATGTTAGTTGCCGATTTAGTATTTGGTTTATGCTAAATCAAATTTTCGATTTCTTTTTTGTACTGAAAGCACTTACTGACTTCAAACAATAGGGCTATTGACTGATTCACACCAAACCTATCCTTTAAAAAGTAGTTGTCAACTGATTTAAAGAGGAGCATGTGAGTGTTTACTGTACATGTAGAATTGACTTATTGAATATTTGTGATGGAGTTGATCTGTGTTTGATTTCCTTTTGTAGCATCTCGGTTTGAGACAATGCAAAAACTCAGCTCAATATTGAAGATGGAGGAAAAGAGGGAGGCAAAAGAACTGCCAAAGAGGTTGTCGGTTGCACCACAGAAGTATGGTGAGGAGTCCGATGATTCGACTGACATCGACACACCAACACCAGTGCATGTCAAGGTGATGATAACTCATGTCTAACTTTTGCATTTTGTTGTATATTCCAGTGAAGCTAGATATCTGATATGTATACTGTTATAAAGTGCTGTTCTAGCAGCAGCTTGCATTCAATTACTCTTCTTTCCACTCTGATACCAGAGGTCAAAAGTTTCTCACAAGGCACATGTAGATCCTGCTGAAGAATTCCTGAAGTTATATGGCCAACAGCCACCCTCATCAGACGACTACAACAACCTTAGAAAGACTGTCAATGAGCTAAGACAGGAAAACAAGGACCTCAAAGAAGAAAATGAAAGATGGAAAGAGATGGTTCTGCAAGGTATCATTCATTTAGTGTTCATTAATTATTAAACCGCCATACATCTTTTTTGTGATTGGTGACTGACTGGTGGTGTGACTGATGATAGACTGATGATACTGTTAGTACAGTCCTCAGGAGCAGTGACTAACTAATATTTATAAAACTGTCTTTGTGTAGATGTGCCTGGGCTCCTCATAAGTATGAGGAAAGTAGTTGACGCAGCTGCCATTCCCACAAGATCTGAGTCAGAAATGACCATACCACCACAGACCCTGCCTTCACCACAACCCCCATCCAGGTCTTCATCTGTTACGTCAAAGCAGTCCTCCAGTTCACCGCTGCCCAGCTCTCAATTGTCAAAGGTAATTTCTCATTATTATTTTGGTAATAATACATGGTATAAAATAGTTCAGATTATCAAATTTTAACTTCCACAGATACAGCAGACCTCTATATAGACCTTTGTAGTGACCATCATCAAAACACCACTGAAATCCCACCCTGTGTCTCAGCCAAAAAAAAACTTTGCATGTGGTCACCAAAAATGATCCACCTCCATGACAGAACAGGATTTCACTATGCTATTACACCTATTTGTTTACACACCTATGTGTAATTTGTGTGCTTGTCAGGTTGAGATCTATCCGGGCAGTGGTGTGTTGGTAGATAAGCTGGCCTGGGCCTATGCCTTGAATTCCACTTCAGCAACTGTGTTTGTGAGACACTTGCTCACAGCAGTCTTTCCACACGACATATTGCTGGTGAGCAATCTTCGTGGGAGTAGCAGGGGCAAGGGAGATGCACGCCTACCCCTGGACAAAAACAAGCTGGACGCCATTTACAGTATGTTTTGTCTCTTTAATTGATATATTACCAATAATCTCTGCTTCTGTGTATGTCACTCTATGAGACTGTGACACTCAATTTTTGCATTGTGTTTGTTTGTTTGTTCCTATACTGTAGATGCAACTCTTGAGAGGTGGCCTGGGACCCAGCTATCTAGCATTGGAACGACAATAAATGCAAAGATCACAGAGCTCCGCTCAAAAGCTAAGAGTGTCACAACCTGATTAAAATTTTCATTTTGTGTAGCATGTTTGCATTTTGAAAATTTGGCAGCTCTGCCTTTATGCCCTCAGTTCTAGGGCCTAGAGTGTTATTGTGTTTTTATTTTATATAATTATAAATGTTCGCTGTAAAGTCTGTACGGCAAGCTTATTCAAAAGAAATAAGCCATGTATGACTGTGGATATGTGCCGTTTACTCACCACCCAATTAATTTTCTTAATTTCAGAAATAGGTAGGCTCTTGTTCAAAGTGCCATCAGACATGTAATTGAAAATAAATGCTGTTAAAATGTATTTGTCTAACTGTCATGTTTTCAGTGTGATCTGCACAGACTGCATTCATGTCATTGTAGTTGTTCTGGGTGCAAAGTAAGTGTAGTTATGTGACTTATTGTTTGAAAATGTATATCCCCAGCTGATCAAATTTGCAGTTGTATTTTCAACCGCTATCAGAATTCCAATTGGCTGACATGAAATAATCTTTATAAAAACACAAAAAAGACAATATTTTTAGATTTTACATACAAAAAAAGTATATGTCAAATTGCACTTTTATACATCAACACAGGTATATTTTTACATATTTTTATTATTATACATATAATGTTCCTTTATAAATTCAGTAATACTTATATATATACATTGTATGATGCACACACAAACCTTAGTATAATAGTGAGAACTCATTTAAAAAAAAACATAAGACAGTTAAAAAGTTTACATCTATCATACAAAGACAATATAAGTTATTGTGTACTTTAATTATATATGTCATGTATATGTCATATATGGATCATATTTGATTTTGATTATTATTTTCTATGAGGAAAATGCAAAAGTGGCCACTTTCAAGAGTTAGTCATAGTATAAGTCATGTAAGTCTTTTATGATGTACAATATTGCTGGCATTAATACATTTTATAAGCTTTTTCTATTTCTTTTCCGTATGGGTAACTGTGTTTATTTTCCTTAACTAATCCGAAGGTAGAAACAGCCTGGGGACAGTAGGCTGCCCTTACTTTAATGCATGTGTTAGAAGTGAAAGCTTTCAACTACCATCTCTTCCTTTGTGGTCATCAGGACAAATTCATAATTCTTACCATGAGTAACAAAAATCTATATGCATGTAGTATACATCTAAAAAACATACTTAGAATTTACTGCACAGATATAAAAAATGCAATTCTTGGGATGTTTACATATTGTTTAAACAAGAAATGCAGTGTCTTCTATCAGAAATTGATGACATTCAGTGTCTGTACAACAACATATTTCAATGTCTTCAAACACAGAAGATCCTCATTTCCTGGCACTAAAACCATGTATCTATCCTACTATGACAAGCCTGTGCAGTAAATAGGCAGAAATTGAGAAGGGCTGCTAGACAGGTGGAGCAAACATAGCTAGGCAGTAGAGCAAACCTAGGGTCACTCTTGCAAAGGAGGTTTGCTTGCGATTTGTACACATGCAAGCTATTTTCAACTGTTTTGCTAGGTGTAGGTAGTGTCATTTTACGAAAGTTTACATACAAGCTTGGAATCGGTTGCCCTACAGCCTGAAATGACTGTTAGGCAGTTAACGCAAGCGAGCAAGCAAGCCAGCCAAGGAAACGAGCAACTCAACTTTATTTCTATCATACTTACCTTATATGATAAATAACACAAATAAGGACTTTCAATAGACTTAGACTTCAATCAATTTTATTTTCTCACTTTCACAGGGGCCACGTGGTAAATAGAAAATAGCTTGTGCCCTAGCACTAGCTAAGTATAATCTTAGCAAGAAGGAGGGGGGTCCTGTATTTTTTTGTACAGGTGAAAGACCAAGCCCAATAAAACAATTAAAATGAATAATGATGAGCCATCGGGAAGGCGGCTAAAAGTTTCTCCGTTCGAGGTAAACAACTATAATATTTCAGACATATTTCGTACGATGTTGACTCCAGTAAACCACCTGACTATATTTGCAGTAGACAGCACTAATAAAAAATATGATTGCTAACAGAAGTACCGTTGTTTCAAACCATAGCCTCGCTAGCGATACAGCCAAGCGGAGCATGTTTGTTTTCCTTAATTTGTATGAAATGCTTCCGTTATGAGAGGAGTATGCCTTCATGATGGTATATATAGTGTCATGATATTGTAGAAATATTTTCACCTTGATCGACAAATAGTGACTTCCATCTTTCAGATGGCCTGACATAGCTTGAGACTGACATAGCTTAATATCTAGAATAAAACAATTAGGTAACACCAGATCTCTAATAGATATGGAAATACAGGAAGTACAGAAATGTAGGTTGGCATAAGAAAAGTCATGTAAATACATTAAGTAAATACCTAAATAAATTAGGTATATCGGAACATGAATAACACAAAAAAGTGCTTTATTTTCTATAAATGTAAAACTAAAACAATAACTGTGTGTGTGTAAAACAATATCTTGGTGTGCACCAAGATGCTGGAGATTTTTTTTTACCAGTCTGTTGTTGCTAGCACTCTCTTCTTTGCTTTTGTGTGTTGTGTGTAGACTGAATAAGATCAGGACTTCGGTACTAGCTCTCAGGCTGGACTCTTTAAAGACTGTGGTGGAGAGGAGAATGCTGAACAAACTGTCAATTAATTTTATCACTTTTTAGGTGACATCATGTTTTACACGGGGGCTGATGGTCTGTCGTTGAGGAGGGTTGTGAGGAGAAGACAGCTGTCCTCAACGAGGCTCATGCTGGTCATTTTGGTAGGGACCGCATGATGCACAAGATCAGAGATTTTACTGCAGTATCAGTATCACAGCCGATGTGGACAACTGGGTATGTGATTTAAAAGTAACTAATAAAGAATTATTAAATTATTAGAAACTAATAAAGATATTCCCATAGTCCTGTGTGTAATGGTAGTCATCCCAAATCTTTATTTTACAGTGTTATTTACAGTGCTATTCTATAGTGCGTTTAATGTGCCCATTCCACTCATCTGTCAATTTGTCCTGAAGGTCAGCACTTGGGAACCATGCCAGAGGTTCGACAAGGTGAAGACAGAGCCACCAGAGCTGAAGCCAATTAAGCCTGTGGCGCCATGGAATATGATCGGTAAGACTGCACTTTGCATGGATTTATAACAGACATAACCTCTTCGTTGCAGTATTGATATGACTTCACCCCTTTTTTCTTTTTGTGCAAAATCTCTTTGAATGTGTTGACATCATTGGCTCTTTAAAGAAGTCCTGGAAAGGCTGCAACCGATACCTTCTGACTGCCACAGATTTTTTCACCGAATGGGTAGAGGCTAGACCCATTAAAAAGAAAACAAGCAGTGCTCACCTCTGAGGCATGTGACACATGACAGCAGATACGTATTAATATCAATAATGATTTAAACCTTACTCTAACAATACGTGTTATATGTTTTAGGCAATGATGGATATCTTCTACACTCACGGCTCTCCTGAAGTCATCTTAACTGACAGGCCGTGAATTCTGGAACAGGGTAAAGTACTATACTGAAATCAACAACTTTACAAGATGCAACAGGTTCTTGCTTGAGTGACACTTTTTAACCTATGTCTACATGCTTTCTCTTCCTTAGGTGAATATGAAGATGTTTGAGAGATGTGGGATAAAGCACCGTATCACATCAGCATCCCACACCCACAGACAATGGTATGTATAAGTACTAGTTGTGTCTTTGCTTTGACCACACAATTGTTACTAATAACTTAATTCCTTTTCTGTTTGCAGGCCTAGACGAACGGACGAACCAGACCCTCAAGATAGCGCTTGGGAAGACTTTGGAAGGCTATCAGCAAAGGTGGGAAGATAACCTTAAGGAGGTATTGTTCGCTCATAATTCTTCTTTTCAGGCTTCTGCCAGGTTCTCGCCTTTTCGCCTGATGTATGGTTGGGAGCCACGGCTGTTTTCTGAGGTATGCTTAATGTTGTGATGTTTTCTGTTTGTACGTTTTTTTTTTTTTGTTTTTCCTCGACTCTGAAGTACCTACTTGTGTTAATATGAGTTTGTGAAACACAGATTTGCCAGTGATGTTCCAGTTGGAGAGGTTGCAGCTGTTGAGGAAGAAGACATTGAGGTCTTTGTCTCTGGACGCGCCAAGGCAGATGCAGTTGTATTTGACCAGGTAATGAACTTTAACACTGAGAATCAATCAACAAAAAAATACAAAAAGTGTTCTTGATGTAATAATCTTGTCACATGATTGTGCTCAGGTGCGTAACAATGTAGAGAAGGCCCAGGAGAGGCAGAAGGCCCAGCCTATCGGAGGAGGAAGAAGAAGGGAACAAAGCGCTTCGTAGTCACTCCTGGCATAGTGGTCTTAAAAAATGTGTTCTTATGTTCTTTTTCTGTTGATTACACTGAAGCACGTTTTCACATATCTCACTTGATTTTAAAGCATTTAGTGATCAATATGGTTTACAATTGAAAGGGTCATGAGTGTGGAGGACAATCTTGTCCAGCTTTAGTCCATGGATGGCAGACCACTCTCTACGAAGACACCATACGCTTCAGTGAAGCCTCTGCGGCAAAGTATGTGCTTGTCAATATTTATTTCACACTTCTAATGATGACAACAGCCTTACATATTACACACAACTTAACATATTGTCTCATCCCAGGGTACCAAACTGGCTTTTCCACTGACAGAGCTGTTGGAATGGCATCTGCTGACAGCTCAGGTGACACACTTCAGGTAGGTTAAATGTCTACAGTGAAAGACTGTTAATTTGTGCCTTAATTCTGTGTCTGCAGCCTTTATAAGACAAAGTCTTATTTTCATGATGATACTATTACAGTTCTAAAATCTTTTCTTTCTTTGTGTTTGTGTTTGCAACAGGTGACTTACATCGGCACCTCTACTGCTGTGTCTTCACAAACAGAGATTGGGGAATCTAGTGATTCCACCAGCTCTAAGTGCTATTGCACACACTGAGGTTTATAAATCTTTTGTTTTGATCAGTAAGGATCACCTCTGCTTTCCTCCTGGAAAATATGAGGATAATGTCAGAGTGCTTGTCCACAATTTCCAGTCAGACCTGGAAAATATGAGGATAATGGCAGCGTGCTTGTCCACAATTTGCCAACCACCTCAGGAATACTATGCATCTGCATCTTGGCCTAACTCATGATTCGGTTTGTATCATGATTTTTGACCCACCGTTCGATACACCCCATGATATTCTCAATAAACTAAATTAAATAAATATTCGGATATTTTCTTTTCACCTGTGTTTTTTGCATTTTGGGGACTACTTCTTGCTATTTCAGCCAATTTGGAATCCTTGGACAAGGTGTATTCGAATAAATTGAGGAAGAGCAGAGATGTCATCTTTAGATTCACTATTGAGTCCTTTCAGTGCTGCCATGAAAGCCCGGTTCGTTCACGCAGAGGAACTACTTGCTCTTGATATAGTAGCGATTGTTTCCACCTGTGTTTGTCCTAATATAAGATCTTGCCACCACCAGATTTCTCCCCAAGTTTTATTTCAGTCCATCTTTTTGCAGTGCTTATGGGAGGGACTAGATGCATGCTTTTGAAATCCCTTATCCTTCTCAAACGCAGGTTTCCAATTGCAGTAACCTGTTTTGGTGAAGACTACGTCTTTATCACTCACGCCTGCAAACTGACGACAGGGGAAACAAAAGCATCCGTCAAGGTTGACGATTACTCCAACCACGGTTGGAATTGGTACCAACTGGAGTTAAACGAACACAAAGTCTGACTAAACATTTGTTTAGCGTGCACTTTTAATATTGGCTGGGATGGTGCACTATTATTTAGCTCACGCATATCTGTGTTAGCAGCGGCAACTCCACTGCTAACACTATGTGGTTGGGAAGTGGGCACATTCACATTGGAACTGCTTACTGAAAGCGAAGGCACTGGTCCACAACCCACGTTTAAGCTACCAGAGGCAGCAACCAGCTTGTCTGAAAGTGTAGTCTTTGGGACTAAAAATCTCTGCATGGTGCATACACTAATTGACCAACAGACATTTTGAAAAAGATGGTCAAAAACTAAGCTAAGCGAAGTGCTATTTGGCCAAGCATGACTGAAAGGTTGTGACATGACATGCAGTTGGAGGATGCTTGCAGGTAGACGGGAAGTTCTGTGGTTAAGGCTCATGTATTTTAAAATGGATGACTAATGTCAAATAAAAATAACAGCATTTTTAAAAGTTTGGTAGCACTATCAGCTCATATCATGTGACTGGATCTGTACTGAAGGATTAAGTATGAAACGATTCTGCCTTCTTACACCGCGAGACAGGTTCGTGGCTCTGTGTATCGCAATTTCGGTTTTGATACGCATATCGTTACAGGGCTAAAATATACACATTTGTCTGTTTTTTTCTTAACAACACTCTGAAATAAAACTTTCAAAATCACTGCAAAAAGAACAAAAGTATAGGCACTCTTGAGTAATTTTGCCTAGTGAAGATGGAAAAACTTGAAGCAATTTCTGTCCTCTGTGAAACAAAGCCGACATCACATTTTTGACAGAGAGTGGTGGTTGCATTTCCTTTACACACTTTGCAGTGACCTTGTGTGTCACATTTTGTGGGCCAGTGTGCAATCTGGTCAGTGCGCACATCCTCTGGAACTCCAAGACGAACTCTCTTTACCACAATATATTTTAACATTACAGCATTAACATACATCTTTAATGCATACAAACATATGCATACAGATTAAATATGTGAAAGTAATGTATTAATGGGAGAGAGATTTTGGCACCGAGTCGCTTGAGTTCCCAGCCTGGTGACAAGTTAAGATTTAAGAGTGTATAGCTGGGTTGAACAGAAGCATCACCTAAGGCTTGCCAACTCTGGGTGTTCCTGCAAGACTCTTCCCTAATTTAAATCTGTTTAACTCAAATACAGAAATATTTGCCTTGGATTTTCGATGAAAAAAAAAAAAAAACTCCACAGCAGGAATTTGGTCACTAATCTCATGAAAACAACAATCATGGCATGGTGACTAAATCTGGGTGGGAAAGTTGGGTTTTCATGACACTGGCGATTTCAAAACCAACTCAAACATCTTCTGAACGTTATGTTGTGTACTTTGAAAAGAAAAGAATAAATGATTTTTTTGGTGTTGAATTTTCTAATTTATTGGAAATATATAGCGCTCATTGGAACGAGGAAATCAAAAATTGTCGATTGTAAATTTTAGTCGCCAGAGAGCGCTTGTGTTCCCTATTTATTTTGTATAACCTTAGCTTTGGCCGGTTGAAAGGATGCGACGAAAGATATCAGGCATGTTCAGCCTGGACCCAAAATGGGCATACAGATATTTCATGTATTCTAACACAATTCTTGTACACCGAGTTCTTAAATCCACTGTGTTTCTTTATTTTTTGTATATACACAACCACGTTTATTGTGTTTTGGAAACAAATTACCCAGTGAAGTAAGGGTCCTGTCACACGACCGAGGCTGGGTTTGTGTGTTTAATGTATTTGCAATAGTTGTTACTCATAGATTTTGTATTGGGTGCTGTTTGGGGGAAAGGCGGTGCTTCACGGCATACTCGAGACATTTCTGTTAGCTCTACCCATCTTTATTTTGATCACCCAGTACTATTATTTTGATCCCCCCCCCGGTCAGAGAAAAAGGAGGTCTGGGGTGCGTTTCTTGAACAACTTCCTAGGTTAGCATCCTACTACCGTAGTTCTACCGAAGTTACTACTACCGTAGTGGCGAAACCAGACTGTTTCTCGAAGCACTCGTACTTCGGTAGAACTATGACTGTTACTTCCATAGTGGGTACTATCGTTGTTCTCACTTCAGTGTGTGAAGCATCGAAGCAACGGAGGAAATACAGGGAAACGCCGTTTTGATTGGATGGCTATCTTTTTTGTTGACATGCCATGACGGAGAATGCTTGTTGAAATTATACGATGGTGTAATGATTAAGCTATGGCAAACATCTGGTTAAACCAATTACCACGTTAAAACGTGGCCATAAGGCAAAGCCGACGCATATAGTGAAGGAAATTATATTGATAAACTCCGCCACGAGACTAATTTACCATTGCCAGGTATAGCTAAGTGGCAAAGTGATGTGCCCCTCACCACACTGTTCCATTTAGTCACGTGTTCAAATCCTTTGCACACCTCTGGTAACATTTAGCCTACATTCCACAATCACCACTCACGCCAACATTTTAAGCTGGGTAATGGTGGTGCTTTCAGTCACAGATCACTGACCTGTTATACTGAATTAATACATTTTTTCTACATGCAGTCGTTTAATATTCAACCAAACAACAGAGTAGAGCAATATAAATCCACATGAATGTATTTGTGAGGCCACGCACATTTTTGATTTCTATAACATGACTCTTGCCAGTCTCGAACCTGCGCACATCTTCGCTAATTTTAATAGAGTACAACCACTCATCCAGTTGCACCACTGATATTCACGTCAACTCGCCTATTCGGCTCATAACAGTTTCCAACCAAACGTACACAATGTAGCCATTGGCAAACCTTCCAATTGAAGGCCAACTTCTAATGCAAATATCTCATAATCCTGCGGTCCAAACTCAGCGAAACTCAACCAGTTTGTGCAGGTGATCATAATACTGCTGTGCAAACCATATGGTTTTAACAAGAAAAAATACATATCATGAATTGGTCATTTAACAGTTTCAACAGCTGTATTATAGTAACCTGTACACACTGATTGAATTTCACTGTGTTTGTCCTGCAGGATTACGAGATATTGGCACTTTACAGTCAAAGATACTGTGGTTGTTACTTCCAAAGTAAAGAACTACCGTAGTAGGCTTCAAGACTGTGGGATACTGCGGTTGTTACTTCCAAAGTAAAGAACTACCGTAGTAGGCTTCAAGAAACGCCAAGAAAGGTAGCCTTTGGTGCGGTACTTCGAAAGTAACAACAACGGTAGTGGCTAAGAAGTTAGCAACTTTGTGTTCGAGAAACACACCCCTGTGCGCTTGCTCAATTGCTCAGGTGCGCTGCAACTCAAAGTCCTGCTACTGCAACGTCTCTGTTCACACGTTTCTGTGAGGTTCAAAATTTCTGGAGTCTGAAGGTCTCTTGGAGGGGTGGATGTGCGGGTAAGGTTATTTGAAGTTTTATTCTGTATCACCTGCTAGCTGCATGAATTAGTATGGGGAAAGTTATGGGACGTTATGTTAACGTTGCTCAATGATAGTTCTGATTTATTGGTGGTCTGAATGACGGGCTAACAGTTAATCTAGCTTTTTTTTGATACTATGGATTTTTTGACCACATTTCTGCAAAATATGTGTTTCCATTAATGGATTTTCCCCTACCATAAGTACGCTATATTATGTTTTACGCTCGGCGCATTTGATTTCACAGAACGTCACTAGTTGGGAAACTATTTCTATGTTGTTATTTAGCTAACGAAAATGTCTGAAAGAAAACCATGAGATTTCCGACTATAAAAAAGTTGTGCTGGTTATCTTCTGCTTATTTACTGCACAGCTAAACAAACATAAAATATGTGACTTTCGCAGGCGGGTGACAAATCTTAAACTACCTAATAACTAAGCGTAAACGATGTTTAGAGATTAACGTTTAACAGTACTGGGTAGTGGTCTTGGCTTGGCCGCCAGTAAAGATTCATACTGATACATATATACATACAGATCATTCATACTGATGTCATCACCACACAAGGTCCCATCTGGGGACCAACCAGTATATTTTTACAATGACTAATTTTGGGGTTTTATTGCTATGGAAAGGTCATTAAAGCTTATGTATAAGAAAAAAACTTAATTAACACTAGTAGTACATTTATAGCATGTTAATATACCTTTTAATATATAGTATTACTGTAGTGTCTCCCATTGAGCACTTCTTCAGACGCCGTTGGGTGTTTTTAATTTTCACGTGGTTTATTTAACAAAAACAAAAAGTCTCCCAATAACGTCGTCAATTAACTCAAAATATGAGCAAACAAAAATCCTTGATCAAACAACAAAGGTAAACCAGACGTGCGCTTTTATAAGCTATATATATTATTAAAAACCTTTATGCCTGCTGGCGTCTTCCACAGTTCCAAACTTCCACTGTTCCAATTCCAAACCACCATCCACAAACTCCAGTTTCATGAGCGAGTGCCACCTTGTTTCATTAGGCACCGGTGAGTCAATTAACGCACACCACGTGCCTCTCAAGGCCACATTGCCACATTGACTTCCAAACCAATTCCATATTCTGCCAGCAGGTAAACTATGGAGTAAGGTTACTTCCAAAAAGACGTATCCATGATTCTAACCATTCGTACTCGTGAGGTTAAACATTTGTACGTCAGTAAAAACAGTTGTACACAAAATTCTGCTGTCATACACATAATTGTTAGATGTTGTGGAGGTTAGGACTGTATTTATGTGGGTATGAATCTAAAAGCTGTGAGTGCAAAGTCTTGTGAATACGACTGTAATTTCTACGACTACGAAGTCTTCCTTGTGTGAACACGAATTCAGATTTATGGGTACAAGGAAAAAAGTGGTGAAATGACGTCAGAGACAGGCCACAGGGGAAAGCAATCGATTCCCGATTGTTGGAAACGCGCATGCGCCAATTCAAAAAATGGCGGACGGCGGGGATGAAACATCACAGGTAAAGACCACAGAATGTCTAATGACAAGTCAACGACACATCCCACATCTGTTTATATTTATTTAATGGAATTGCACTGGTTTATATAACAAACAGCTTATGAAGGTACAGACTTAATTCGTGTACAAATATGTCCATGTATAAGTCCGGTTTCTATTCATCTTTGCTGACGCTGACTTGGACTAGTGCATTTGTTTACAACGACGCTAACAGTCAGTCAGTTAGATCATTGAGAGTAAATATAGTTAATCAGTGCCATCAAGTCCCGTACCATTTTATGCAGACAGTTTTTACAGACCGCTGAACCGGAACCCGTGTGTGAAACCGGCTATTGGGTCAGATGGATTGTCATAATATGACGACGAATAATTTGTGTAGTCTTATTGGTCATAAACAAGAGATTATGGCTAACGGGGTGCGTTTGTGTCGCGGTGCTACAGAGAGGGGAGTTTGGAAACAGTGCGGTTATTCCAACTCCAAGTAGGTGGTTTAGGGATTAGACGTCGGTAAATCAAGCCAGAAGAGGTTGTAAACCTCTTAATAGAGTAGCCTGCTCGCTTTCTGTAGTTAGAGAAGAGGATTCCAGGCTCTTCTTTTATCTCTTTTACCACTTCTGGGTTAACTCACCCTGGTGTGTCACTAAACCACTTACTTGGAATACCCCACCCCCGTCCCAACTCCCGTCTCTGTAGCACCAAGTCCATATAATAAGTTGCATATCGTTTATTTAACCATCACTATTGTCGTGCAGCTGCTAAGGAAACATAAATACATCAAATAGTTAAAACATACAATAAGGCAAATGTCCTGACATGTGCAATTTCTCTTAAACTTATCTGATCAGAGCGGCATACCTATCAATTGTCCGCTATACCGAAATAACAGGAACGTTGACAACACTTAGAATAGCTATAGTAATTGTAGTCTTTGCCTTTAGTCATTTGCTTGAGATTATTCACAAAAGTGTGGTTTGCATGGGTGCAGACTGTAATAATGAGAAATGATACGACAATTAATGTTTGTATTAGCTTGCAAGATAATTACTGGCATTTATATTATGTAGCTAAAAATACAAAATATTTTTAAATGTCTGTCCAGCCTTATGTGAAATTGATCGTGTATGTTGGTAAATGATAACAGTGGCATTTAATGCATCAAACTTCAATTTTGTTGTTTACAGGGACCAGTGGCTACACAGTTGTTGGAACGCCTGAAATCTCGAATTTCTGATGTGTTGACTCAACCACACTTGAATTTAGATTATTTACATTACATTGTAAATCAAGAGCCATTTATTTTGACGGCTGCCTCGAGTACACTGAACATTCCTGTAGAAATTGTGGACAGTCTTTTAAGCCTCCAAAGTAAGATCCACACTGCTGTTTCCACAGAGAATTATAGTGTTTTAGTTCGAGCTGGAGGGCGAGGCAGACCAAAGTATGTTATTTCTGAGGAGCTTCTCACCCGGCTAATAGAAGTCCCATTACCGGTGTCCTGCATCGCTAGTCTGTTGAGTGTAAGCCAAAGCACCATCTTCAGACGCATGCGTGAACTAGATTTATCTACAAGGTCTACATACACCAATCTAACAGATAGTGAGTTGGATATAGCAGTCCAGTCTATTAAAAGCCGGATACCAAATGCTGGATATCGAATGGTGAAAGGCTGTCTGCAAGCTGATGGGCATAGGGTTCAGTGGGATCGAATCAGAGTCCATGCACAGGGTTGACGCTCCAGGAGTTTTGGAGAGAATGTCACGGTTGGGGTGCATCGTGAGGAGGAAATACTTTGTGCAAGGGCCTCTGTCATTAGTCCATGTGGACACCAATCATAAGCTTATACGGTAACACTTATTTAAAATTAACATATTTATTTATTTGGGGGAGGGATGGTTGGATGATTGCTAATTGTCATGTCATATTTTGATTTTAAGGTACAACATTGTAATATTTGGAGCAATAGATGGGTACTCAAGAAAGGTTTGTCACTTTTTTATTACAGTGCTTTATAGTGTGTTAACTCTGTAAATGTTTGTATTCATGGATTCACTGTTGTCATAAACTCCATACATGTTACCTACATGGCTTACACACATTGTCAACAATGAATTTTAAAACTTTTTCATAATGTTTGTCATATTTTACACAGTCATTTTAAGTAGATAGACTCCGATAGCTATCTTAAGGAGCAGTACTGAATGGCCAATCATATGGATAAAAATACAATGGGAGGAGATGAGAAGAAAGGGACTAGTTTAAAAAGATGTCAGGACTAGCAGGCGGATGAAGGAGGCAAGTGGGAGGAGACAAAGGAGGGATGTACAACAGGGAATAAACATTTTAACTGAAGATTAGTGTTGTAAGCCTTAATATTTTTCATTTTTTGTGGATTCAAACACTGTCTTTCTAAACAGATTTTCTATCTGGAATGTGCAACAAATAACCGCTCAAGCACTGCTCATTCATTTTTTATGAAGGCGGTAGAGAACTATGGCTGGCCTTCCAGGTAAACAATATTAATTAATGCCATTAATCACTCATGAGTACAATTCAATGGGATATTTTGTTGTGATGAATATGGTTGACCATTTCCTCCTTGTGTTTTCAAGGGTCAGGGGTGATGAAGGGGTTGAAAATGTCTCAATCGCTGAAACCATGTTCACTGTTAAAGGCACTGGAAGAGGGAGCTTCATAGCTGGGCGCAGTGTACATAATCAAAGGTTAATTCAAATAATTTCCACTATATCAATATTAAGATGTAAAATGGTTGTTGTAAAGTATTTTCAATCGAACCATTTAAGTTAATACTTTGCAGCTGAATATTTCCTTTTTCTGATCCAGAATAGAGCGCCTGTGGCGAGATGTTTGGACCAGTGTGACACACCTCTACTATGAAGTTCTTCACAGTCTTGAGGAAGATGGCTTGTTGGATTTAGCAAATGTTGTTCATCTGTTTTGTGTCCACTATGTCTTTCTACCACGTCTGTCACAGGCCCTTCACGCCTTTACAGAAGGCTGGGACAACCATCCTTTACAGTCTGAAGGTGGACTCTCGCCCAACCAGCTCTGGGTTATGGTTCACATGATGAATCCTTATGACCCAAATGAAGATTTGCAGGTTTGTTGAGGCTAAAACTAGATTCTTAAAATATTTCTCAATCATTAGCCTTTGGACTTAATTTATATTTTGTGCTACTGTGATATCCACCTAGTTACCCTAACACAGCAGATTCACCGTAAATTATACCTCAGGCAGTTATTCTATCAGGCTAACAAATGCTGTTTGACACAAGAGAACCTTCAAGAAAAAATGTCTTTCAAAGGGCATTCTTTATTCATTTATTTTTTTCTCCCCAGAACATGGAGCTATTTGGAACTGACTGGGAGATGTTTGATGCAGTGAATGAAGAACCATATGGAGTCCAACTTCAGGAAATTGAGTGCCCTCTAACCCCACATATTATGGAAACTGTACGGTCCATGATAAATCCTTTAGCCCCATCACAGTCGTTTGGCAGAGATATTTGCATAACAATGGTTCAGTGTATCGAAAGTCTAATGGCAACACAAATGCCTGACATGTAACATGACCTTGCAAAAGACAATGGTATGAACTACCATTTACAGTCTACTCATTTAAAAGAAAAAAGGCATGCCCTGACATCTGTTCAGTTGGCATGAGAAATTCAAATGTGACTTATCCAAAATTTGACTTAAAAAAAAAAAATTCAGAGTATTCTGCAAAGTATAATGGAACAAATATTGATTTTTATCAAAATAAAAAAATTTGAAGGAAAACTTCCTGCTTCATTTAACTGAGTGGCTACACCCTGTCAAAGGTTTGTCCAAAGCATATGGCCATGGTGAAGTTGTTCTTGAACTCGCCGTACGTTGTTAGGTGGGCTGAAGGGAATGTTACAGTGCGAGTGCAAGCACTAGTAAATGGAAAACAAATAGTGTGGTCTGTGTCACAGTCGTGTTTGAATTTCAAATGTATGAGAAAATCCCTCTTCTCACTCGGCAAAACCGGTTTGTGTCTCTGCCCGGTCAACCACTGCATGACACGTCCCACTGTCAAACTGTTTGCAGTAAGGCCGTCGTTGCTGGTACCCTTGTGTTCTTAATGAAGAGAAACAATTGACAATTCAGAATTACATTGTGTTAAAGATATATATAGATCACATTGATTTATCAAATGTTCATTTAATCAGTCAACATAGAAATTCCATAAAGATTTTAATAAAAGCTGCATTTGTTATTACTGGATTACAGACATGTTGTGGCAAGTGTTCAGACACCCTCTCATTGTCAAAATAACTATACAAGTCATCTATGTGTAAGCCCTCCACGTCTAGTTTAATGAAACTTATCCTGGAGGTCACAATATTTCATCAGTTATGTTCATTTTAAATATGGAAATTACATCTCCAAAAGGCTAAGATTTGATTGGGCTGTATAGTCTGAATTAATTAACCATTTTACACTGCACTATACAAGATGTAAGCCAAGATAAGAGGGGAAAAAAGTTAGTCAAGAAAAGATAATTAAGTGACTAAAACGCACCAGAATCTTCAATTTCCTGAAGGAAGTCCTGGAGAAAGTTCATGATGTCTACTTCCTTCTGGTGCTGGGCAGAACTAATATCACTGTAGACAGGACGGATGCTCTCCATAAGGAAGGCTGCATCCACCTTTAAGAAGTAATACATTTCAGTCTGTGTAAATATGGCAATTCTTGCAAAGACATTAGAAATATAAAAGTATTAACTTAGGACACTACGCACTGATGAGGGCCTAAGGGCTGAAACGCGTCTGCTTGTGGACATGGTGATTTAAAGAATAAATAATGAGACTTAGCATGCGAGTGCGTTTTTTTTTTCATCCTAAGTTTGTAGACTTTTTACACGCACCCAAAGGTTGTTTATTTTGTATGAGAAGTTGAGCGCGCCTCTCACTGATAAATATAAGAGTATACCTCATCATCTTCCCCTGGAATAAACAGTGTTTGGCACAGGTCTTGATGATTCTTCATGACTTTTGGTAGGTCATAAAGCTGCAGGCCTTTTCTGAGCTGGTCTAGCATTGGGAGGACTCTCATGGTGGAGTGAAGTATGATGGTTCTAATGAACAAAAGGTTGAGGAGAATATACTTAACGCATGTTGGATATATATTACACATACAGTGCTGCTCAAACGTTAACATAATCTTGCAGAATTAATGGTTTCTTATTGTATTTTCAGAGACTCTGAAGGATACTTCAACACCTTTTCTTTTAAGTTATTGTTGCTGATACCATGAGGTGATTTAACAATCACATGTCTTTACTCATTCTAAATCACTATTACAACCTAATCCATACCAATGTCCCTGGTCAAATGTTTACATACAGAGCATAGCATTGCATGAAACCATTGCCATGTTACTTACTAATGAAAAACGAAAACGACACCAACATACCTTATTATGCAGTCTCGGTTTTCCATGGACACGACTCCATTGTATCCGCAGGTCACAATATCGTCAAGTAGGTCACTGATGTCATCACTGGTGCTGTTTATCTGAAAATAGAGTAGGTGTCAAGTGAAATTTATTTGCATCGTATCATTTTTCTCTAAAAGGTACAGACAAAAATAAGTCATATCATAATGAGATTAATGCAATCACTAGTATAGACAAAACTGTCTTTACCCTCTCAATAAGCGCTGACAGGTCTGAATCTGTTACATCACTGGCAGACACTTGGATGCTGTCGGAATCTCCGGAGCAGAGATATCTGAAGTACCTCTCACGCAGGAAGTTAGGACAAGGTCCGCCTTGTGCCAGGCTAGCTGCCATGATCTCTCCAGCATACCTAATCAAAACAAAAAACACAGCATATAAACTTTATTACATTACACTTAGCTGACGCTTTTATCCAAAGCGACTTAGTCATTACAGGGTATTGGTTACAACCTGGAGCAATGTGAAGTTGGGTACCTTGCTCAAGGGCACTTCAGCCATGACCTACTGGTTTGAGTGGGATTTGAATCCGCAACCCTTTGACTCAGTCCATCTCCCTAAACACTAGGCCATGGCTGCCCTAACCCGCCTAAATACACAAGATTAAGTAGTATTGCAAAGTATACGATAAGTTATGCTCCATTTTTTTGTTTTACTACACACCTGAAGTAGTTAGAGTCCAAACTGCTGAGACAATATATGGGATTCTTCCCTTTCTTATCTGACCCTCCAGCAAAGAGTCTGCTTTCAATCACTGCTAGCATTTCTGTAAAACAGTAAATACATGATATTCAAATGACATCCACCGCTCTTGTAAGAATTTAATGTGCACAAATGTTCTCTTATTGTGAATGTAAATATCAACAAATATTTGCACCTGTGAGGAATTCTCTGCTAAGGGCCCCAGTATCGATGCCTGCTTCGCCAAAGAAAGTGACCTTGAGTCTACATTTGGGCATTGTCTTCTTCTGCCGCTGCCATTGTTGCATGCCTCTGTTGAAGAGGTCAGTTCTTGATACACATATGGAAAATTTGTTTGTTTCATTAACTTGTAATGCAATCCAATCCAAGATTTCTGCAGTGCTGGAATTTAAGACACAAAAATTAAACATTGAAATAGACACCAACATATTTTTTCTGAATGCTTTAACCTATTTCTTGTTCAACACTGCAACACCACATTTGAATGACAAAATAATTAGACATAGCTATACTTTCTATATAATTTCATAGTTATTTTCTACAGTTATTGCAGGTGGTTGTGGGGATGTGGCATTTAATAACAATTCTCCTATACTGGAGAAATTTTAATGTAAATCAATATAGTGTCAATATATTTGGATTGACACATTTCCCTGTGAGCACACTCCTTAATATTACAAAGCATTTCCACTGGGAAAAAAATGATACTGCAGTATCTCTTTTAAGTGTACATGATCCAGATGACATAATTTGCCACCATAATTACCTAATGTACAATATTACCTTTGAAAGGTACCGATTTGACTGACAGGTACTGATCCACTTGACCCATGGCCGTCCTTTTCCGAAGGTCTGCACACAAGAAAACAGCCTGTCCCAAATTATCTTGCCATAC
Organism: Coilia nasus; assembly: GCA_027475355.1. Classification (NCBI taxonomy): domain Eukaryota; kingdom Metazoa; phylum Chordata; class Actinopteri; order Clupeiformes; family Engraulidae; genus Coilia; species Coilia nasus. The sequence goes on along the minus strand of CM050203.1, from coordinate 26,210,634 downwards.
ACACTTGCACTTAATACTCTGGCAAGGCAATCTCCTAAAATATTTGTTAAATGAATGTAGGTATACATGGAAAAACACTACATCATTCATATTACCGCAATCCGCATGTGGCGGCATGGATCTCAATTAGGTCAACTTCAAAGGATTCTTTGCAAACAGGACACTCTGCTGTCTTAAAACAGAAAGCACAAGGAATGTGAACAAAGCCTTACATTATCCAAGAGATTAATACCTTAATTTACCAGGAAGGCACAAAGAATTTCACCTTGCCTGTCTGCTTGCAAATGTGATCTGAGAATTCATGTTCTTCACTGCAGCTTTCCTGGGGGAGAAACACAATAGTAATACTTGTTTCGAGCACAATACAAAATACAATCTCGTGTTTAATATTAACAGCTATGAAAAAAAGCCTAAAAACATTAACTTTGACTTACCTTTTCATCAGAAGAGGACAAATCTACAAATTCTGTCTTGCATTCCTTTATATGTGTTGGAAGAATCTGAAGTGGAACCATTTTCTTGCAGGTTGTACACTGGGCTTTGGGCATGTTCTCAAACTCCTTTGCTTCGGGTGGTAATGGAATAGTGTCGAGTTCTTCTTGTAGAGGACAAATGTACAACGTGTACTTTCCGTTTCCGCTCACTGCTTTTAATTGCTGGCCAGTGTATCCATCGAGATCTGGAGGGATAACAACCAAGTTCCGTCGCCCACCCCCACCTAAAATTGGAAAAAAGGAAGAAAAGGAACCTAAACAAATCTGAATATAGAGTAACTATTCAACATTAATTCAATGTATACGCCTATACCTGTGGACTTGTGCAGCATCCAGCCACCACAGATATTTGACAGTCTTGGATAAGCACTCAAAAGCAAATCTGAAAACTTAAGAAAAACAAACAATAGTTTTATTGCAATGACTAATATCCATAAACTACAAGCAAACACTAATTAAAACATGTGCTTTTCTCTTAATAAACAGTTGTCCTCATAAGTTTACATACCCTGGCGGAATTTAGGATTTTTAAGCCATTTCTCAGAGAAAATGAGTCATCATAACACAAGTAATAGTCATATACCTCAGAATGTGTCATGTTTTCAGATACTGAAAGGGACCGTTTTCCAAGGCCAGCCAGCATGAGTGGAATTTCTTCTTGCCCCTTTGGTGTTCTTTCATGTGTTTTTTCAAGAAGAAAAAAGTTGATCAAAAATGTTTTCCCAGGTACTGTTCTATTAAATGGTGCAAAACGCTGTTTTCCTCTTGCCTCCTTTTTAAAGAATCCTGGAAAAGACCTAAAAACATGGCATACGATTAATCTCATCTTTTATATTATATATACGCACAAAAAACAACCTTACTCAAAAGTCAAAAGACTAAATGTTGTTATCATAAGTAAACTTGTTTAATTTACTTCAACAAACAATAGTTAATCTATATAGTGATCTGAAGCTCCAGAAAATAAATCGTAAAATAAAAAAATCTGCATGTGTTTCACTGTCTTATAAATGTACGTGACCCTGGGACCCATTTTTGGCCAAATGTGCCTTAAGTAGGGATGCAGTAAATGACCCGTGTGCCCTACCGCGCCATTTCTTGTTTTACTGACAGTCCAGGGCCACTGTTCTGAGTTTGTATCGATTGTTGCACTGCCTGCTGAGGCCTCACTGTTGGAACAGAAACAGAACCAATAGCAGGTTCCCCTGATGCTGCTCCCTGACTGACTGGCCTGGCATTCCCTGGTACACTATTGCTCAGCATCAACACAAGATTTTGTGCAGTGTTGATGATGTCTCTTAATTGGACCTGTGTGAGAAAATAGACAAAATTCAATAGTGCATATTACAGACATGGATCATTTTCGTGATTTCACAGAAGGCCTGGGGAAAAACTTGTAACTTATAGAATGTAGCCTCCAACCTGGTGTCCCAACTACCGTCTCTGTAGCAGACAATTGATAAGAATGCCGCTCTGATCAGATAAGTTGAAGAGAAATTGCACAGGTCAGGACATTTGCCTTGTTGTGTGTTTGATTATTTTATATATTTATGTTTCCTCAGCTGCATGACAATGGGGGGGGGGGGATTCCAAGTAAGTGGTTTAGTGACACACCAGGGTGAGTTAACCCAGTAGTGGTAAAAGAGATAAAAGAAGAGCCTGGAATCCTCTTCTCTAACTACAGAAAGCGAGCAGGCTACTCTCTAAGAGGTTTACAACTTCCTCTGGCTTGATTTACCGACGTCTATCCCTAAACCACCTACTTGGAGTTGGAATAACCGCATTGTATCCAAACTCCCCTCTCTGTAGCACCGCGACACAAACGCGCCCCGTTAGCCATAATCTCTTGGTTATGACCAATAACACTACACAAATATACTCGTCATATTATGACAATCCATCTGGCCCAATAGCCGGTTTCACACACGGGTTCCGGTTCAGCGGTCTGTAAAAACTGTCTACATAAATGGTACGGGACTTGATGAACTGTATTTACTCGCAATGATCTACTGACTGACTGACTGACTTGACTTGACTTCCCGCTAGCTGCTAGCGTCGTTGTAAACGAATGCATTAGACCAAGTCAGCGTCAGCAAAGAATTAAGTCTGTACCTTCATAAGCTGTTTATTATATAAAACAATGCAATTCCATTAAATAAATATAAACATGTGGGATGTGTCGTTGACTTGTCATTAGACATTCTGTGGTCTTTACCTTTGATGTTTCACCAGCACCGCTGCTTTCCCCGCCGTCTGCCATTTTTTGAATTGGCGCATGCGCGTTTCCAACAATCGGGAATCGATTGCTTTCCCCTGTGGCCTGTCTCTGACGTCATTTCACCACTTTTTTCCTTGTACCCATAAATCTGAATTCGTGTTCACACAAGGAAGACTTCGTAGTCGTAGAAATTACAGTCGTATTCACAAGACTTTGCACTCACAGCTTTTAGATTTATACCCACATAAATACAGTCCTAACCTCCACAACATCTAACAATTATGTGTATGACAGCAGAATTGTGTGTACAACTGTTTTTACTGACGTACAAATGTTTAACCTCACGAGTACGAATGGTTAGAATCATGGATACGTCTTTTTGGAAGTAACCTTACTCCATAGTAAACACCAATAAACCAGGCAACCAAATGGCTCCTACAATTACTTTAAATAAAGTTGAGAATGTTTTCCTTTTACTGCAGGTTACATACTACTTTATGTGTGGCAAATAAATCTCTTTTTAATTGCAACATTTATTGAGCAACTGAACTCAACTTTAAGGCAGATACACAACTTAAGTACAACTTAATACTGCATAAACAAATCAAAAATTGAAAATATGATGCAATACCTTAATTGACTTAAACATAAAAAACCTTAATTACTCCACATTGGGGCTCTCCTACCATGAAAAGGTAAATAAAAAAACACTTAACAATGAACATGTAAACAAGCATAAAATCAAAAAACAAATTAACCATAAATCCTTGACTTCATGTAATTTTTTTACATATTCCATGTCAGTCTACTACATAACATGTAAGTAAATGGTCATCCTTTACATCTTAAGTAAATGTACAGAAATGAAATAGTGTTACACTGTTAATGTACAATTCTTTAAAAACTAACTTTACGTATAATGAGTATTATGTGTAAAGTTTACTTACAAATTATACAATAACAATTTAACACTATTTAATTTCTTTACATTTACTTAAGATAGGAAAGTGTACTATGTAGAATGACCATTTACTTCCATTTCATGTAACAGGCTTACATGGAATATTGTAATGTCTAAAAAAAAATTACATAAAATCTAGGTGTTACTTTTATTAGCTTTGAAGTGTAACTTTAAGGCAACTCTTAGAAAGCAGAACTTAAGATTCATTTCCCCCAACCAATGACGTTTCTTTTATGGGTTTTTGTGTTTCCTTGGTTACACACACAATTCTTACGCAAAACTTAATTCAAAATATGAATGAATAACTTCATTGAATAACTTAAACATAGAAAAACAGTTACTCCACATTAAGGCTCTTCTACATGGAAAAGTACACATAGTCAAGAAACAAATGAACCGTAAAACCAAGACCTCATGTCTAAAGTAGTGTCCAAACTATGCCACTCAGAATAGAGAACTTAAGATGTATTTCCTCCAACTAATGACATTTCTTTTATAGCGTTTTTGTGTCTCTTTGGTTAGACACACAGCAATTTTTTTACCTAAAACTTAACTGCCATCCAGTTACGGGCCTCGAGTGCTGCATTGATGCATGAGATGCAATCTGCCTTCCCAGGACTTCTTCCAGTTTTGATAAACTTTATCAGCATCTTTTCAACGGCCCGGATTTCTTCTGTACTCCATGGAGTTCTCTGGCGGGGAGCTGTTGAGGACAAAGAACACGAAAGTCACACTTATGTTACTATGTTATGTTTCTAGTAAAAATATCCATACACTTCGCTTTCAGGTCTGACCATATGTTAATGACAGTAACAATGTAATATCAATGATTTGGACACAGAGTATGTTTTAAATAAAAGTCGGACATTTCAAATGTGTCTTGAGTGTTTTAACCTCACAACTCCAACTTACTTTTTTGTCACCTGCAACCCACTTAAATGAGATTACACTGCATTTTGCTGACGTTTCATATTACAGGTGTACTTACATGTTTAATTTATTGTCATAAACATAAGCCCTACAGCTTGAAAGGCACCCTACAGCATTTCATGTACTAGTTTGCTGCATTAGAAAGGCACCATATATCCTGAATCACTCACGTTTCTTGGGTGCTAAGTCTTGTCAAATTATTACATCAAAAATGCCACCCATCTGTGAGCTTAGAGAACTCAGGTCCATTTTTAATCGTGGTAAATAATTGGTTAAAAAAATAATAATACTAAACAAATATATCATAGATTCAAAACTCCAAATTTCTTCCATTTTCTCATTAATTATTTCAGGCAAAAAGTATATTTTTTGATCCAAAGTAATTCAATAGTGGCATCTTACAGGAATATAAATCAATTTAATCATAAGTACCTTTGGAGTTGCATGTGAAAACTTTGGCATTAGGTGGACCCTCAAAGATGCCAATTTTGTCCTTGATTTCATGTAGACAGAGTCAGAAAAATTCCCGAGTAGGTCCTCCATTGTCCACGGCACCCTCAGATAGTCCATAGTCATCAGTAAACAACATCAACCTTTTTCTCGGCAGAGAAATTGGATCTGCCCATGGCTCTGGATGCTCCATCCCACACACTTCTTCTTATGATTTTGAAGCATACAGTGCTGTCTGTTTACTCTATTCTCTCTAAAGGCATCTTTAAATCACTACAACAATCAAAAAAATACAACAAATATGTTAGTAATAGCTCACCTGCTGAACTATAAAGCAACACCCCCCAACATTGCTATTAATATTCATTTAATTGATTTTACAAAAACGATAATGGAAGAAACAGAATTTTACTTTTTTCTTGTTTTTCCAGAATTACATGATCTAATGATATATGTCGCACATAAACTGAAAAGATCAACAGAAGAAGATTTCCACACTGAAACCACCCTTCATCCAAGAAGACACTGACAAACCACAAAGTCACACATACAGTACATGCACATAATATATAGCCTAACGCATCTTATAGCATGGGTAATTTACATTTACAGACATTTTACACAATGACAAAAAAATACTGTATAATGTTGACAACATGGCAGCAGAAATGGATGAAGAGAATTGAACATTGTTGTGCCTTCACAATGACCCATTTACAGTAGGTTGAAGCTTGCCATCTTGAATTACAATTTAAATACTTAGATTTTATGTAATATTTTAGACTGACCTCTCACTTGCTCTGGTATCCAAAGACTTTGAAATGGCTTCCTGGACATCAGGGTCATCAGAGAGGCATTCTTCCTCAAATAGGTCAAGATATGTGCTATAAAATAAAATATTTTATAATAACAAATGTATGTTTGTTGACACAGACAATTTCATTACCACAAGACTAGGAACTTCTGTGATGGTCTAATAACTTAAATGTTTTCAAATGGACAGTGATTTATTTAAAGGTGTAATATATGACTAATTCACCAGCTTTCTCGCAACCACCAGTCACAGAATGAACTGGGGCAGACCTATGGACTCCCGTGCACCAGTGTGCATGCTTTTATGTACGTGCAAATGTTTGGTTATTGATCTGAGAAGTTCAGATCAAAACAAACACAGAGGGAGTGTAACTTCTTTCTCTGTTCAGAATGCTATGACTACACGATATATTTACATAGGAAATAGTTGCTGTTATATATGTCATATATTTCACCTTTAAGCATGTCTGAAATAAGACAAAAATTACAAAATATGTACCGTTAGGACGTGCTGGATGAACTACTGCCAGATGCACAGGGTTGAGTGAGACCATGGGACAGACCAGTGTTATCAGCAGAGAAGCAATGCCTGTCACCACTAGCACTGACATTGGGAGCAATCAGCAAGGCATGGGTGTTACTACTGGAGGTGGCAGAAGTTCCACTGAATAAGGTCTGAGTCTTATCAATACTGATGGCACCAGCACCAGCACCAGTGGACATGGTGAGGGTCTTAGCTGGGATGGAAGGTGCATTGGTGCAAATAGTAAAACACCAGATAACTTTGTCACCACTGGAGATGGAAGGTGCATTACTGGAGAGGAACTGGGCCTCAACAGTGGAGATGGCTGGGAGATCTTGTTTGGAAATGTCAGGCACACCATCAGTGACTGTATGAACATGGGGAAATAGTAGATTAACTTTTGAGAAAGAGAATGAGCATCAGAACACATTTTGGGCTTGTACAATAAATGTATTATGTGGTAGATTTAGTATAATTCTGTTTTTTTTTCTGCACAAAATATGACTTAAAACTGCATTCCAGTTTTTTGAAAAGGACTTAATATATGATATAATACTGTAAAAACAAAGACAGAACCAACATCGTTTTAAGTTTCTTTGTAGATGCAAGTACAGAAGATAAACATATTTACCACATTTGTCAGTACCAGATATTTCTGCCAAACCCATGCTGTTTGTATGGCTACTGTCTCCATCAGAACATGACTGTCAATGTACACAAATAAATACAATAACCTTTATGAATCCAATACACTATACTAACAACAAACATCATAAACTTTTATATTATGCCAGTGCCCACTACAAATGATTGTATAAAGACAACAAATGTAAAATACAATACTGCCTGGTCACTGCCACTGTCATACGTTTCTTCAAATCTTCAGCACTTCTTACAGATTTTTTTTCCTCACTTAAAATTATCTTGTCAGGCCTGACATAAATGGACTTCTGGTGAAAGAGTTTTTTCACAAGGTCTCCACTCAAAGTCTGTGTGGAGGTAAGGGATGGCTCAACGAGTTTGTTGTGGCATGGCAGCAAGATTTGTAACCTAAGGGAATAAAAAGCACAGTATATGAAACTTTTCTTAAAGTCCTCGCTACAGTGCAATGAAAGGGTTTAGTTTCAATACATCATTTGTGTGCACACAAAAATGTACATTCTGTTCATTTTTCAGTTCAACTAACTTCAGTTTACTGTATTTATCAATTTTCAGCATTTATCTTTATTTGATAGAAACAGTTGAAGACACACAAACGAGAGAGAGAGAGAGACAGAGAGAGAGAGAGAAGTATATAGTATAGACTATCATGTTATTCTTGCAAAAATTCAAATAAGATAAAACAGGCAAAACTGTGACAAACAGCTCAAAAGTTTACCTGCATCCCTCCACATTTGGCTGGAAGGCTGCCGTTATTGCCTGCATTACTTTGTTGGAGTCCGAATCACAACCAAATTCCAAGGCAGATTTTATATGCCCATTTTCAAAAAGCCACGCTTTTTTTGGCACGCCTTGGAATCTGTGTGGATGTATGGTCTGGAAGGAGAATTACCTCTTTGGTGAAAGACTGAGGTACAGAACGTGAACTACCCAATTGTGCCTGAAACCTTAGAAACATAAAAGAATATCAGTTATATGTGAGCTGCATTTAACATTTATGCATGTAGGCCTATATTCACTTCTCTTTCCTGTTTATAAACAGGCCATTGTATTAACAGTGAATTCCTTTTAAACCGTAGTTTATACTGTGGGCCAAACCTGGTGCTTGAATTTAAGTATAGACCCTGGAGGCGTTTATACTGGACTGGGCTAGGTGGGCTGGGCTAGGGCACCAGGTTTGGCCTAGCCTGGTAAACCTGCCCCTCGTACTTCATTTCATTTCGTACGAAATGAAACGAAGCAGAGTCCACACCTCCAGGAGGAAACGGTTTCTCAGTGCAGTGACTCTAGCCTGGTAAACCATTTCGTACGAAATGAAATGAAAATACAATTAAAATGTAGCACAAAGTCAACGTCCTGGCTCACAAGCACTCAGTAGCCTATAAACGGGGCTATTGTCTGTACAGTCTCCACAATCGCATACAGTTAGCCTAAAGGATGTTTAACATCTCTCATACCAGCAGGGGAAAGTATCCTATTAGCACAGAAACATACACTCAACTCTTACTACATGCACTGACATCTCTCATGAGAGAACTGGAATGGTTTGTCTCTCCTTAACCGTCTCCCTCTTTGAGTAAGATAATAGAAAACCCTATTACTGTTAAAAATTAGCCGCTAATTAGCGAATTACTGCTGATATTTCTGTTGTTCGATGTGACTAATTAGCGAAAATGAAAAAAAAAAAATACAAATTCGACCGCAATTAAAATACATTAAATTATTTGCTTACCTCTTTTGTCTTGGACCCTTTCGTGTATAGGGACGCAGTTTGTAGATAGGGGCAGGTGCCTCCTGTGAGGACGCAGGCATGTTTCTTGAAAAATTGGCCTGATGTCTGCCTCTGTTGAATAAAGAATGTATTTCTTGGTCCGTAGAGCGGTGTAAATTAACGCTGGTGTTATGACTGATAAAATGGCATTTGCCAGGGTGTTAATCGCATCTTCGTTGCCTAGTATTGCTGCAACTAAATTTTCGCGGTGTCGCTCATAATTGCAAGCCTCCTCTAGCTGCACCATACCAACTGACATCGAAACAAAAGATGGCGCCAGTGCCGCCATGACATTAGTTTTCAAGTTTCATTCAATATATTCAGTCATTCCATATATTCAAACATTCATTCCATGTATTCAGGTTTCATTCAATATATTCAAACATTCACTCAATATATTCAGGTTTCATTCCATATATTCAAGCATTCATTCAATATATTCAAGTTTCATTCCATATATTCAGGTTTCATTCAATATATTCAGGTTTCATTCCATATATTCAAACATTCATTCAATATATTCAGGTTTCATTCCATATATTCAAACATTCACTCAATATATTCAGGTTTCATTCCATATATTCAAGCATTCATTCAATATATTCAAGTTTCATTCCATATATTCAGGTTTCATTCAATATATTCAGGTTTCATTCCATATATTCAAACATTCATTCAATATATTCAGGTTTCATTCCATATATTCAAACATTCATTCCATATATTCAGGTTTCATTCAATATATTCAAGTTTCATTCAATATATTCAAACATTCATTCAATATATTCAGGTTTCATTCAATATATTCAAACATTCTTTCCATATATTCAGGTTTCATTTTATATATATTTAAGTTTCATTCAATATATTCAAACATTCATTCAATATATTCAGGTTTCATCCCATATATTCAAGCATTCATTCAATATATTAAGGTTTCATTCCATATATTCAAACATTCATTCTATATATTCAAGTTTCATTCAATATATACAAGCGTTCATTCAATATATTCAGGTTTCATTCCATACAGTATATTCAAACATTCATTCCATATATTGAGGTTTCATTCAATATATTCAAGTTTCATTCAATATATTCAAACATACACTTCAATGTTGAATAAAATGCTAAATGAAAAAAATGTGAAACATCTTAAGGTTAAAATATAATAGGAATCAATATGCATGAAAAGCAAACAAATTCAATATCAATACTTGGAAAAGTGGAGGAGGCTTTAACTATTTTGAATGAGATTTGCAAAATGAATAAAAAGATGAGTAAACTGGTAATGTATGAACATATGGAATACTTAATGGCTTAATCCATGGGTTGGCAACCCGTGGCTCTTTGATCCTTCTGATCTGGCTCCCTGTGACTCTTGAAAATAATTGATGACTTAAATGACTTAAACTTTATCCTGTTCGACTTTTCTTGTATTTGTTAGTTTTATAAAATGTAATTCTAAATAGGAAGATTATGGAGATATTGTTACATTTAATAAACCATATTAAAAATATATATTTTTGGCTATGCACGCGCATTCTTGAACTTACAGGACCGTTCGAACCTAGACTAGCTATGTTCCAACCAGACCGCAGGTAGCTAGCTATGAAGAATTAGAAAATAAAAGTGTCTGACCCCCACAGCGCCCGATTTCTTCATCTTTGAACCCCAGGTAGGCCAACTACATGGAGAATTCTAAGAAAAGAAAAGTGTCTGGAGAAAACAGAAGTTTCAATGCTACGTGGGCAGATTCATATGCTTTCACTGCTGACGAGACTGGCTTACCAGTATGCTTAATATGTAATGAAAAACTAGCTAACAACAAAAAAATCCAACGTAGCCAGACATTTCCAGAACAAACACGCTGCCTTTGCTCAGAAATATCCGGAGGGAGATGAGAAAAAAGGCCATTGCTGAACTGATGCGGAAGGTTGATCTGAGTAAAAATCATTTCAAGAAGTGGGTGAAATCTGCAAGTTCACGTACATATGCTAGTTTTGTAGCCACTCAGGAAATAGTCAGGCACGGGAAGCCGTTTACAGATGGAGAGTATAAAAAAGAATCTTTCATCAAGGTTTTAGAGCATCTGTTTGCTGATTTTAAAAACAAGGGTGAAATTGTGCAGAAAATCAAGGATATGCCCCTCTCTGCAAAGACAGTCAAAGACAGAACTATAAAAATGGCTGAAAACATCACCAGGCAGCAGATTAAAGACATAAATACGGCTGTAGCATTGGTGTGTTTTCCAAACAACCAACCAACTTACCTTTAAACCAACATGGTACGATGCACCGTTGAACTAACCAACATCCAAAGTGCGACAGTGTCCCAAACACTGTCGTACCTTCATTGTCTGAACCAAGTTGGTTTGAACCGATATTGTCCAAACCACAATGGTTCCAGATGTGTTCGCACATGCTCGTGCATTGTCGGAAGCGGATCGACAGTGAAAAAAAAGAAAAACAAAAGGTTGCCTTGCGATCAAGGAAATTGCAGTTGTGAACACGGACCATTCCCTGTTGATACTATTATTCAAGACGCAATGAAAAGACTGCAGTCTGTTAGTGCAAGCGACATTAAGAATTGCAACAATGGCAATAAATATATAGTAAAAAAACATAGGATGCAGCATAAGTATATGCCAGTGCAAATCTACCCACTTGTATCTTAGTGTGCAGTTCATTTCCACTTGTTTACTGTGCGGGCGTTTTCACTGATGAGATAGTGTGAACATGTATTGCTTTCACAAAAACGGTACGCTAATATGGCCATAGTATCGGCACCGGTTGGTACTTGTGTATAATTAAACATGCCGTATTGACGCTTTGCCCACATAAGCCACTGGATGTTATCAAAATATATCGTCACAAACGACTTCTCCTGCATCTAGTGATAGGGCAGCGGTAGAACCCATCCCTGCTGACGGAATAGAAACACTGGCGTGGGTTCGCATCCTATATATTGCAAACTTATATATTTTTTACTGTCACATCTACGGTTTTGAAAGTTTAACATTCAGTGTACTAAAATGCTGAAAAGCTTGCCATGTGGTGACTTTTCATATAGGTTACATTTTAGGAGTAAACTGAGAATGTTGCTGAATGTTGTACTTGTTCAGTCCTCTCCTTTCACGTCTTACACGATTGACAAATGGAAGGAAGGAAGGAAGAGGTTGGGAATGAATTAACCAATGACAGTTGGTAGCTGGTATATTTAAACCCTGGGATAAAAGCGCAGGTTCTTAACACTCGAAAATGGCTCGCAAGCCACAATTCTCGGCCAGCGAACTCGAGGTGTTAACCGACATGGTTGAACAACATAAAAATATCTTGTTTTCTAAACTGAAAAACACAGTGACCAACGCAAAAAAAAGAAACTTGGAACGCTATCACTGAACAAGTGAACTCGGTGGACACCGGGTTCAGAAGAAGTACAGAGGACGTCAGGGCGAAATGAAGGGACTACTCCAGTGTCCTCAAACGAAGGGCAGCGATGTTGAGGAGGGAGCAGCAAAGGACTGGTGGTGGGAGCACCAGTGAGTCCCCACCTCACCCCCCAGGAGGAAAGAGTGCTGGCTGTCCTCGGCGCAGAGGCACTGGAGGGAGTCCCAGGGGGCATAGATGTGTGTGGCCTCAACACCGCCCACAGGTCTGTGCCCCCCAGCCCAGGGCCCATACCACCAGGCCCCTCTACCCTACTCTCTCCGTGGTCATTGCCTGGGACTGGTGACAACCCCCCCACCGGACGACTCAACACCAGGGCTCATGGAGGAGGCCCTCTGTGCTGCAGCTTCCTCCATTGCCTCACAATCTCCTCAGACTGGGAGCTCACCACACAACATCCAGCCTCCTGGCTCGGCTCCTGACGGTCGACGCAAAAAGCGTCATAGGAGCCGACGCCAGTGCAGTGCAGAGCTCCTTGTCTGAGGAGGACAAACGTGCCCTTTTACAGGCACTAATAACTAAGGTGGACCAACACAGGGAGGAAGTTGTGGCCCTGAGGGAACAGCAGCAGCGCCACCATGATGAAGTGATGGCCTATAGGAGAGAAAAGCCCCAGATCTTGGCACAGGCCAGCAAGCCTACATTTACAATGCACTTTCCTCCTGTTGACAGTGAGTTAATACTAGTGTGCTTGAAAGTGATTTCCAGATCTAGAGTGACCAGCGTGTACTGGTTTTTTGTTTTTTACATTTTTTGTGGGTTGTTTTTTGGTTGTCTTTATTTCTGTTCTACAAGAGTTCATTTAGCACTTAAGTTGCATTTCTGTAATAAAGACATTTCCCACTGTCTGTCTGCTTGTTGCATCCCCTGCCAATACATACACTGGAATAAATTACATTCAATAAAATATTAAACATATATGGTGAAGTGAAACATTAACACACCCTTGTAAGTAAACAGCCACCCAAGCAATGCTGTAGGTCAGGCCACCTTGCAATGTTAATTGTTTTTCAGTTTTTCTTTCATGATTATTGTTTTTAACAGCTTGGTCAATATGTGTTGTGTGACCTACCATTATAAGTGTCAGAATAAATACCAAGTGTCCAAAACAGATGCTCATGCCCTACACATAATGGTGAACCCGAAGGACCTGTGACCGCAGGATTACAGGTTCAAATCCAGGTTTGGCAGTAGCAACATGTCAACCCAATGACACTGACTTCCATGTGCAATTACATCATGTGACAGTCATTACCTCTGAAATTGATGTATTACAGGTGCTTTAATGTGCTAACCAATGAGGGCTACCTTTCAATCACCTCCTACAAGGTGTGTGTCATTTCCTCTACCTCATAAAAGAGTAGGCCGAATGTGAGGCCTGTAGGACACAATGGCAGCGAGACAGCGTATTGTTGAGCTAAATGATCAGTGGCAGCATGGCCGCCGCAGTCGAACCGTTTATGTAAATGCATTTATCCGCTCCACCTTCAGCCCCCTTGATGTGCTGTCGGATGAGGCACTCATCCGTAAGTACCGGCTCAACAGGGAGGTTATTCAAGAATTGTGCGCTCTTGTTCAGCCTTATTTGGTGAGGGCCACAAGGCGCAATTTTGCCCTGTCACCCACCGTGCAGCTTTTAGCTGCCCTGCGCTTCTATGCCAGTGGCAGCTTTTTTGAGGTGCTTGGAGATGGCCTTGGCCTCAGTAGGTCATCCATCAGTAGAGCTGTAACTGCAGTCACTCAGGTGCTCTTGCAGCTCACTGCTAGGTTGACCTTCCCCGTGGGTCAAACTGCCATCACCAGGGTGAACGAGGGGTTCCACATCATTGCTGGGATACCTCGGGGCAGTGGATGGCACCCTTATCCCCATTGCCAGCCCATCTGAAAATGAACCCATCTACATCTGCCGTAAGGGATTCGCTGCCCTCAATGTGCAGGTGGTCTGTGATCATGAGGGGAGATTCACAGATGTGGTTGCCAAGTGGCCAGGCAGCACACATGCCTCCTTCGTGTGGGCCAACTGTGGACTCCGCCAGGTTGCAGAAGATGGTGGATTTGGGGGTTACTGGCTCCTAGGAGACAGTGGCTACCCTCTGCGCCCATTTCTGCTTACGCCTTTTCAGCAGGTGCTTACGCCCCAGTGGAGGTCCAATATAACATCGCGCACAGCAGGAGCAGAGCTGTGGTGGAGAGAGCCATTGGGGTGTGCAAACAGGGCTTTCGGTGTCTTAGTAAGACTGCCGGAGGCCTGCAACTGCACCCTACAAAGTGCTGCGCAGTAGTGGTGGCAACTGCCATTCTCCACAACATGGCACTTCAGGCGAATGTCCAGCTGCCTGACGACGAGGTGTTGATGGAGGAGCCAGATGTCGACCATCTCCCTGCTGACCTGCAACCCGCTGGAGTGGAGGCTCGCCAACAGCTAGTCCAACACATGTTTGGCCCATGACCCCTCAGCGGTTTTGTTCAGCACCAGCTATGCTCAGTGGTTTGACATAAGGCTACCCTTTATATATCCCTTTAAACAACCTAAACAACTGTAGCCTAAACAAACCACCCCTCCCAGTAATCTTTCAAGTCTTCATTTTATGGTTAATCACAGCTGTTTCACCTGATTTCTGTATAGCCCCCTCCCTTACCCCTTTTTTCTGACCCAAAATCCATATCATGGCCACAAATGGTTACATCCAACATCCCACAGAAGTACACAAATGTACAGGAGACACATGTTTGTTCACCCAGAAGGTTGACTACAATATACTAATCACACTAGCAGTAACTTCACTGTGTAGTCTAGATACTATTACACAGGCTATTGAGTTCTAACCGGGATGTCTCCAACATGCAAATGACTATGTGATCTTTGCTCTACCCTTTGCACTGTGTTGGTGAGAGCAGAATTTGGAGGTTCAAGTTCAACTTCAAAGTTTGTAGTAATAGGCCTATATATAGCTTCAAAACCTTTCCCTGCATAATTACATTCTTTCTTTATTGTCCACTTGAATGCACACATAATAAAACATATTAAAGCACAATGAAAGAAGAATAATAAAAGCAATATATATGCATCACTGGATGTGGAGATACTGCTACAGTATAATGCCTAAACCAGAACAACGAATGAGCTTTGACGTCTACCATCGGGAGCCGAGCCGAGTTACTTGCCACTGTGACATGGCATGCAAACCCTACCCTCTACCATATCACCCACAGGACTGCTGCTGTACAGAGGTATTTGACGCTGTTAGCACAACATTCCTGGTTTCAAATGAACTACCAAAGGAGCTGCAAATGTCCTCATAGATCAATTGTTTTGCTACAACAATGGGCTTTTTAGATTCTACACTGTATATTTCTCACCTCGTTTTGTAAAATCTGAGGGATACAACGTCAAACAAAGAAGATATTTACAATGACATTCGGTCCGCCATGTTGGATGCTGTCGAGACCTTCAAACAACGTTGGTTAGGTGGAACTAAGCACCGAGAGCTGTGGTTGCAAACCTCACTAGTTACCAACGTGGTTGCAAATGTTCGTGTTTTGGGAAACGCCTGTGTCGGTCGCACTATGTTGGCATTATGTTGGTTCAAACTATGTTGGTTCACACGAACGAAGGTTTTCGAGAAACACTTGCGTCACACCTCCATAGTTTGAAACAAGTAAGTTGCTAACAACAACGTTAGCAACTATGCTTTTAGGAAATGCACCCCTGGGCAGACAGCACACACCAAAAGCCAGAGTTCAGAGTTTTTCAAAGAGTTCACCTCTAATTAGCAGCACCTGTGCATGGCCAGCCACTCAGTGCTGATCAGTTCTGCAATGAGAGCAGGGTGAGGAGGGCTCTGTCCAATGAGCCAATCTAGGAGGTAATCAAGGTGACACAGCAAGAACACTAACCAGTTAAGCAGGGGTGCGTTTCCCAAACAACCAATGAACTTAGCTATAAACCAACATGGTACGATGCACCGTTGAACTAACCAACATTCAAAGTGCGACTGTTTCCCAAACACTATCGTACCTTCATTGTCTGAACCAAGTTGGTTTGAACCAACGTAGTTTGAGCTACTATGTTTCCAGATGTGTTCGGAGAGCCTTGTTCATTGTCGGAAGCAGAGATTAACAATCTGAAGTAGGCTATGACCCCTGTGAACGGAATTTAACAGAGATGACTAATTATGTAGCCGATTATTTATAGCCTATTAATAGGCTATTTCACATGATGTCGGTAATAACTGCATACTAGGAAATAAACAATAGAAACTGAATAAATCTAACGGTGTAAATTATCGCTGCACCCTATACTGCTGACTTGGTGTTCATTTGTAATATAGTGACAGATTTGCAAGACATTTCAGTGATTAAATAAACTCTAACATTATTAAATGACGCAGACCTCTGGATATGAACACAGATGAGTTGTGACTATGCACGTCTAAGGAGTAGCCTACTGTGTTAGGCAATAAATTAAGCTATAGGGAATCGTCCTGACTTTGAAGTAATGTGGAAGCCATATATATCTGTATAATGCTTTTATTTTACTGAAATCACATAGACTACGAGCCAGAGTTGCAATCGGGATTATTGTACAAATAGCCTACAATTAGCCATCACAGCTAGCCTGATTAAAATAGCTTTCAAAATGCTATTTTGCATAGACAACAGGCGATGCGCCATCTGTAAATGCATGTGCTTATAGGGCAATATGCTACACGCTATCAACAGTGGCGGTTCTACACCCCACACCCCATGAGAAAAAAAAAAACATAATTTTGCACGTTTTGTTATGAGCACATAGTGATTCTTATTATTGAATTTCACTTTAAATTAACATCAAAACACTGTAGGCTACAAAAACTCTTATACAAAACATCCATACATTACAATTTCATTATGATAGCATGCCCTTACATGCCAAATGTCCATCATTAGACGCTATCTTTTAGGGAGGAACAATTAGCTCCTTGGTTACTGCCTCGAATTCTACAGTATGCTTGTTACACGTTCAGGTATGACTGGTTTACTATGCTAAACTACCCTATAGTTAAACTATGCAAACTATGAGTTGCAGCAAATTGCAAATGTTGAAAATACCATAATAACATTTTGTTGGCTAATGACAGGGCTCAACGTTAACCCAAATTATGGAAATTAATAATAACTTAACTTGTAACCTTTTTGTTGCAAAGCCAAATGTTATGGTGAAATTAGATCTTGTGTTTGCTGAGCTAAGACCGAATTATTGTTAAGTATAGCAATCGTAGCATCATAGCTAGAAGGCTAACAAACGTAAGAGTTATACCATGATTAGCCCTTCATTCATGGCATGGATAATGTGATCATGCAGAGAGAACAGTTGCATACCTTCATCTTTTGCTCGTTTCTACACTTCTAATGGATTTGACCTTTTTCTGTCCATCGAACTGAACTGTCCCCCGCGCCCCCTTCCCTTTGCCCTTCTCTCGCAGCTTCTGTGCACTGGAACTTTTCAGCAGGGGCGCGGGCAGCCAAAGGGGGCGCCAATTTGCCAATTTCCTATACAGTCATGTGATCGATATTAAAAACTTTTTTAGATGATATATACAGATGGTTAGCTTTCCCGATTCTCAGTTCTCAGAAGGAATCTCGTGAGGTTCTCGTGAGGATTACGAGATAATAGCACTTTTACAGTCAACTAAATACTGCAAGTCTTGCTGTGGGTGGGTCAACCTCGGAAGTGAGATCTTTACTTCAGCGTAAACCTTTGTGGTCCTATGCTGTCCCTAGCGGCGGCAGTGGTAAACACTTCTCGCGACTGCAGGAATCTCGACTTGTGAGAATTAAATGAGCATCGGGAAAGCTAGCCATCTGTATATATTTTTTGTGAGGCCAGTAGCACGGCGCCCTTCACGAAATTGTGCCCTGGGCAAAGGCCCAGCCCGCCCCCCCCTAGAACCGCCACTGGCTATCAACATTAGGTTTATTGCTTACAATGCACGTAATGACGGAGGAGCTGGAAGTTTATTTTCACCTTGGGAACCTGCATTCTGAAGTTTATGAACACAAGCCCAAGAATATGCAGGCTGGCATAAATTGGCCATACTACGTTAATATGCAACAGGGGAGACATGTTCACCCTGAAACGTGGCAGTTGAGAAATTGTGCATCATCCCGGATTTGAACCAGAGTACTATTAACAAACACAGGTGTGAATGACGCGCTCTATCAACCGCACCACAGAAACCAGGTCCTAGCTTACGGAATTTGCAGATACTGGAAGGTACGTCACAGCATGTCACTTAAGCTACGCTGCCAAACGAGTTGCAAATATCCTCCTAGAACAATTGTTTCGCTACAATAACGGCCTTTTTAGATTCTACACTGCATATTTCTCACCTTGTTTTGTGAAATCTCAGTGATACGTCAAACAACTAAGATATTTGAAATGATCGAGGATTTCACGACATTCGGTCCGCCATGTTGAATGCAGTCGAGACCTTCAAACAAAGTTGGTTAGGTGAAACTAAGCACTCAGATGTGTAGTTGCAAACCTTAGTGATTACCAACGTGGTTGCGAATGTTTGTGTTTTGGGAAGCGCCTGCGTCGGTCGAACCATGATGGCACTATGTTGGTTTACACTAAGGAAGGTTTTGAGAAACGGTTGCGTCGGTTACGTACATAGTTTGAAGCAAGTAAGTTGCTATCAAAGTTAGCAACTATCCTTTTGGGAAACGGGCCGCCGTACAGCTACTAAGGAGACACAGCAAGACAGGTACAACAACACAAGTATATGTATGCAACGCAAACAATGTAGAAAAAAAAACAGGCAAAGCAAAACAGACACAGCAAAAGTACGAAATCCACTTGTTTTGCTGTTCCCATGTAAATTACAATACAGTTCCAATGAGCACCAGTATTTACAGGAATGACAACTGTATCATAATTCCACCAGTTTCTACCATTCTTGGGTATGGAAGGCATCCAATCATAATTACTGAAGTATAAACTTTGAAGACTCTGTGATACAAATGTTTCTGGCACCCCAAGAACTCATTTCCTGCCACACTAATCAATCGTGCAATAGCATTGTCAATAATACCATCATTTAACCACGCTGAACAATCTGTTAAACACTGCAAGTCCTCCTCGCTTATGTGCACACCTTTCCAAGTAGTGTACCTTTCCAACACCACTGTGTAATAAATATATAAATTTAAATCTTAATCATTTAAATCTAATACACTTTCCTCAGAATTTCTATTGAATAACAACAAAACTGATGCACTATCAGCCATCAAACCAACAACTTGCTCCCACGTGATAACATGTTGCACATCAAGTCCAATGCACCACTGGCCAGTATTCTTGTCTAATCTAATGAACATAAAATACAGACACAGTGTTACACCACAAAGCTTGAAGATGTATCTTTTAAAGATAGTGTATCCTTATGCACAATCTTCCAAAGTGCCAGATGGACCATCAATAGCTACAATTAAATTTTCAGGTAAATGGCGTGTAAACCTTTCCTCTTTGACACGCTGACAACCACAATACAAGTACAACTACATACAAGATTCATGTTCTTAAGATCTTGCACTGTTCTAACCACTAAATTCAAACAGCACTTTACCTTAGCCACAGGACTATCTGAACACTGGCCACAAGATATTATATGCATAAATTGCACCTGAAAAGAATTCCTAAGCATGTTTGTGACTTTGATTGTGCTGCAAAGAGCCTGTTCAATTGCCTGAATCCCTCCTTCATAATCTAAGGGCATACCACACTCAATTAAAGCCTCTGTACCCCTCTCTTAAGTGCAACTCTGAAGTGCATTTCGAGTTTCTGAAAGACTAGCTAAATGAATCATCTGATTTGCTTTACCTAAAACCATCAATAATCTATTATATGCTGCACATAATGAAAACAATTAAAATGGCAGACAATAACTTTAGTTGAAAGGGCCCCTTTATTATTGACACTGCCACATTGCCCATCAGTACTCAGGAAAGTGTCACTATACTCCTGACTAGCATGTTTCTCAAAAATGTATACTACCCCACTTTTGTCAACACTGACAGATGTCTGATTGAGTGGCAATTATCATATCATCCACCTTTGTACAAATAATGCCATCGTACAGTACTGCCCAATAATGCCCATGATTAGCCTGACCACGATGGCATATTGCTGATTTCTTCATTGTGGCATATTTTGACTCACATCTAAAGTAATACAATTCCCACAGGAAATAGGCTTTCGTAGAACTAACTTCACCTGAGCTCTTGGTATAGTCACAATTAAAATATCTGGTGTTTTTTTTTTCAGTTTATCTGGTGTTTCAAATATCTGGTGTTTTTTCCTTTCACTAAAATGCTCATTCATTTGAAACTGCAAAAGGTCCTCAACATTACCTGCTTGATGAATATTCACAACACAAAGTCCTTGCATGCATCACACTGTTAAGTGTTTCTTAATGTAAACTCATTGTCTAAACCTAGGTCACCACACCAGGTTACAGTTGGATGCACTAAATCCATTGTGTCGTTTTGTTTATGAAATTATAACTGGAAAAACATTTGATAGGTCCTCAAGCACTGGAATTATCTTTGACATTCACACCACACTACCCTTATGTGTTGCTATATTACTAAGGGCTCATTCACACCAAACTCTCTGCGTATTCAGCGCGTGGCCGTATTCGGAGCGTATTCTGTCCGTATTCATTTAGAATGCACGTTGGCAGATGAGACTATTCCCACCGCAACCGTGTTCTGAGCGTATTCTATCACCATAGAAACATATTGTACGGACAGAATACGGCCACGCGCTGAATACGCAGAGTGTTTGTTGTGAATGAGCCCTAAGAAGATTAGCCATGGTATGTTTTTATAGGTTGGATTTTTTGTATGCCTTACCACTGCCTTCCTAAAGCGTTCCACATACAAAAAGGTTGTGGTAGCAGTCCGGGATGTTCAGGATGTCGAGTGCGTAATCGACAGGTACAGGGTGAGGAGGTATTGTGGCAGCGAGCAAACACGTCTGGTGACAGTCCTTTCCCCACTCTCTGATCACCCCGGTTGCTCAATCAACGTGAGGGTTGTGCCGGCGGAGTGAGGGGTAGCCCAGGATGAGTTTTTGGCCCGGGGAGCACAGCAGGTGAAATCGAATGGTTTCCCGGTGGTTACCAGACAGCATCATGGACACTGGGGCTGTGACACGAGTGACTATGCCGAGTAAGTGTCCATCCAGCGCCTGAGCAGGAACAGGGGGTGTCAACTGGTGAATCACAAGTCCCAGCTGGTGAGCGAGCTCAATGTCCATGATGTTGGCTTCGGTTCCAGAGTCCACCAGGGCAGCCAGTGTGTGTGTGGAGTTGGAAAGGTGGAGGCAAACCTGAAGCAGGGGTTTGCGGTCAGAGGACTGGATAGTCATTGAGCTCAGCCGGACTCCTCCTATGTCCGGTGAGCTCGGCCTTTTAAAGAACAAGTGGCCACACGGTGTCCCTCTCCTCCGCAGTACAGACAGAGATTGGAGTTGATACGGCACTGACGTTCAGTGAATGATAGAGAGGCTTGGCCAATCTCCATGGGTTCGGACTGGCCTGGGTGTCTCGGCGGGGAAACCGGAGAAGACGGGAGAGCAGTTAAATCCCTGTGTGTGCTGGTGGTTGGTGGATTCTGGCGCCCTCTCTCTCAATGGAGGGTCTGGATCCTTCGATCAATGTGAGTGGCCAGGGCGATGGCGCCATAAAGGGTGGATGGCTGGTCATGGGAAACCAACTCGCCCTTGATGTAATTGGCCAGACTGTGTAAGAGCATGTGTCCACCAATGCCTCCATATTCCAAGAACTGCGTCTCGCCAGAGTCCGGAAGTCAATGGAGTAGTTTGCGACCCTCCGTCGACCCTGCCGGATACTCAACACCGCCCGAGATGCCTCTGCAGATGGCGAGTCCAGACCAAAGACCTTGATCATTTCAAACTCTGCCGTTCCCCAGAGTCGAGCTCGGCCCGTCAGGTGTGTGATGACGGACCCAACCTTTGCCCCTTCCATGGAAAAGGTTCTGGCTTGCAGGGCAAACTGGATACGACAGCTTGTCAGGAAGGCCCGGACCTGGGTCAAGTCACCGTCAAACCGGAACTGGACTGGCGGGTAGATGGGCTGGCACTGGAACGGCTGATGCAGACGGCGGAATAAGATGAGTGAGGAGTTGTGTTACCTGGGCCTGCTGTTGTTGCTGTTGCTGAATTAGCTGTTGTTGCTGATGGCCAAGCTGCAGCAAAGAGGCGATGTCACCAGTCATCCGATGAACTGCCTCTTCCATCTGTTCAAGACGCCGCATAGCAGTGGGTGGTTTGGGGGCATCAAGTTCCATGTCTGGAGAAACGTGCACTGGGTCCATGTTGATCAGATCGTACTGTCAGGGGCAAGACAGACGAGGACCCTGTGCTGGAGGTGAAGGTGGAGAATGCACAGGTGTTTTCACACGCCAGGAAATCCGGAGGCACTGAGGAGACATACACACAAACAGGCAGGCAGAAGAGCCGGGCAGGTAGCAGACAGGCTGAGGCACAGAAAGGAGCAGGCAGGAATCAGAGTCAGAAACACGGAATGCAGGTCAGGTTACCAGGGCAGAGGTGGATCCAGATTCAGCACAGAAGTCAGATGAGAGAGCAGGAGAGCAGCTCACAGGTCTACACAGCTTTGCAGACGATCTGACAAAGACAGGCTGGAAAACAGGGCTATAAATACAGGGGGCAGAGCAGCTGGTTAACCAAAAAGGGAGCAGAGTGGATGCAGCTGGGGTTAATCAAGTGGAGCAGGGGAGAGAGAGGCTAATTGAGAAGAATCAAGCGCTAGTTAACAGGCAGTGAGAGAGAGCGCCACGACACCTTTGCATCCACAGTTTTTGGGCGTACAGTTTTCTGTGTATTATTTAAGTACATAAGTTTACCTTTTGGCGGGCACTGGAAGGACTTAGTTGAATTATGTGGAATTTTCTGTTTTTTTATTCCAGTCTTCTGTTCACAGAGGAATGGTTGTTTGAGCACCATTACTAACGTTTCATCTTAATTTATCACAAAATTCATGTTCACAAGCACGATACATTATTAATAGCTTCTCTATGGATTCATCTATTCTTAGTTTTTCATTACCTAAGTACAATACTTTTGTATTTTTAAATGTCGATTTGCAAACAGCAGTGGTATCAGTTTTTATCCACTGAATGATTTTTTACTTACATAAATGGTTTCACAAAATATTTGACCATATTGGTATCGACGGAATAAAACTGTCATATATGTTTTCCAGAAGAGCTGGCGCAAAGTATTCATTTTTATAAAGCCTTTCCCTACTTTTAGTATCTACCAAGGCCTGTGCTCTTATCTTGTTAAAAGGACCCAAAAACATGAGCTGCAGCCCCAGGTGTACAGCAGAACCCAAAGGACGGGCAGCTCTTTGGCATCTCCACAAGTCCATTGGCCAGGCTTCAGGGATGTGAATCTCCAAAGACCTTGACAGACTACAAAACAAAACAAGTCAGTAATAATAATTATCCACAGACAACATAACACATTTATTTCTTTGGTTTCACATGTACTATGTAGGTTTTACTAAACCTACTATGTAGGTTTTAGAAATCACAGAGATTATCACTACACACACATCACACACTAATTATAAATAATGTAGGCTTTGAAGTGGGATTAAAGTGTAAATTGACCAATAGGCCATTTGTTTGGTTGAAGGCCACTGCACGCCGTCCAAAAAAAAAAAAAAACTGAGCAGAATAACATTCAATGCCAACTCCAGAAAAAACAATTCATATCATAGGAAAAAAAGAAAGTGAGAAAAAGACTCTCTCTTGACCAAGGCATTTCATGTAACAAAGTGCCACGATACTTCTACTGCCCTCTGTAGAGTATGAGAAAGAATTTGCTTTCATAGAAGTCATATCTTGTGACGCACTGTTGGTCATCACAGGGAAAAAAAGGACACACTTCTTGAGTGGAGCACCAAGCTACAAAAGGTCAACCTTGCAATAACCCAGGGTACTTTTTATTTGGAGAATATCGCGTGTTCTTAATCCTGCAAATTAGGCCAGCTTCTTGGGTTCGAGTGCTCTTTGGTCCAAGGTTTGTAGATCATGGGGGAAAAAAAGAAAGTGAGAAAAATCTTTCTCTTGACCAAGGCACTTTTAAAATTGGACTAGTTAAAAACAAGGCTCGCGCGTAGTGGCACATAGCCTTCTTCAGGGCAAAGCAAAAGAGAGAACAGAAGTGAACTTATAAGGTGTGTAGCAAGGAAACAGGTGCTGACAACTAGACAATTATCCCTCTCCCCTTGGCTTCATTGCTAGGCCCTGCCTCTCACACAGTTTCCAACATTGAAAGCCATTGAAAAGGTTGCTGGGGCCTGCCTCTTACACAGCTTCCAGCATTAGAAAGATCACTCACACTAAAAAAGTACCACAATGTCAAAACACCCATTTCAGTTCTTGTAAATACACATACATGTATACCTATACAGAGTGTGAATCGGTCTATACCCACTTGTATCAGGTAAAACCATGCAAAACTAAAACAGTTACAAAAAAGGTGTATAATCTATGTCCTCATTTAATCCTGGGAATTCCATTGTTTTTACTCTCCAAATCCAAAAAGTTTCTCATTCTCAAAAGAAAAAAATTCTCACTGTCTTTTTTTTCCCCATGATCTACAAACCTTGGACCAAAGAGCACTCGAACCCAAGAAGCTGGCCTAATTTGCAGGATTAAGAGCATGCCATATTTTTCAAACAAAAAATTAATATCATAGCTCATCATTATCTATAGAGCTGATCAAATTCAACCACGCATTTGCTTTTTTACTGCAGATTGTTAACAAATCTTTTATGAACTTGAACCCACCTTCATTCCAGGGGATGCCACAGGAAAAGTGATGCGGTGTTGGTAGCCAGTCACCTCCGATTGAGCCCAGACCTTCACTGGGTTACGGTGGCCAGTACCACACACCATTCTGCAACTAAAACAGGCCATTTCAGATCTCATCATATAGTTTAATTCAATACAGTCCTGACAATTTATCACACTCAGTTTGCACATTAAACTGCAATAAAGTCTTCAGTAGGTGATAACTTATAAAAGTATAAGCCTTAAGATTCAAGATAAGTTATGGTTCCAAAGCAGGTAGCCTATATGCAATGTGACCAATAGAAAAACACTTGCACCACACTAGGAATACAGAATGATTAAAAATGATTGGGAACATTATTGGTCCAAATGCTACAGTACATACAAAATGCATAGAACATGCCACTAGCATATTTAGAATATTGGAGCTTATCAAAATCTATTGAAACTGCATTAATTACTGTATCGAAGTCAAGGACAACTGAACTATTCTGCTATGAAACAAGGAAGTGCTGACATACATTTAAGAAAGTGTTCTAAAAGAAATCCACCAAGAAAAATCCACCAAAAGTCAAATGTGCTTAGTTGAGTCAAGGAACGAATATCTACAATCACATAAATCTGATGCAAATGGGGCAGGGATAACCCTGCATTGATTTATATAGCCTGTACCTACTGTGTGACGTACCCATCCAAGAATGATTTTTGATTGGACAGGGATTAACCCTCTGGAGTTGCGGTCCCTCTGGAGGGACTTTTTAAAGTGTTGTAAACAAATGCCTCTCAGCGAGTTTTTGTCCTAGGAACACCATTCAAAACCTTGAATCCTCTACTTTTCAAATATATATGTTGTAAAGATGAAATGTACCTGTAGGATTGTTAATCAGATTAATAGCAAAAGTTACAAGTCCTCAATGGCTCATTGTTTGGCAAGAGTAGGTGAGGACGGTGATGACAGAACTAATAGAATGACGTTATCTCTGTCAAGTTTGGAAACATGTACCACTTTTCGCTTGCTAGTCTACATTGGGGAATTGCCTTTTGAAGCCACAGTTATGTTGCATTTTGCAACTGCCTGGAAAATAACTAGTTGTTTTGAATTACAGAATGCCCAAAACCAGGAAGAGCCACCAGATGTTCAGTGTGCATCCTGGGAACAATGCCACTGTGCAGGCCTGGCAGACATACTTGGTCCTTTTTTTGGCAGATTTCATCTCTGCAGCGACTTGCGTTTTTCATGTCCATCAACAGTGGCCAGTGATCTCCCCTGGTATATTCACAGTCACTTTTTTGGTGACAGGAGGTCTCGGGAGCGCTTCTATGACCCAACGATAGCCAGTGCAGAGGCAACTGATGCTTTAAATTCAAGAAGATCTTTGTCACCTCCATGCGTCTGGCAGTAAAGTATCCATGCATTCACACAGGTGACATCCAAAAAGTGGAAGAAAATGTGTATGTACCATCTAAGGTTTTCATGCCGATTTGCATATGTAGCCACACACTGATCCAAAAGATCTACATCTCCCATGCTGACATTAGAAATCTTGTAATCGCATGTGAGCGCAGGATTTGGATGATTTTTTTCTCCTTCTTGGTCCATCTTTTGGCTACATCTTGTGGATGTGGAGGCAACATGGATGACCTGCCTATTCAGCCACCGGGTCACAGTGATATTTCCGTCAGTGTTTCCTTATGTTTCAGTTTTGCTTGATCTCCCATGAACCTATTGGCTCTGCAGGTTCCAGTGGCCTCAATGCCTTGGCTTTTTAGTTTGGCCAGTAGCTGGATGAAAGAAATTATCAAAGCACACTTTGTGGGTCTTCCCTTTTATGTTCTCACATAGTCGGAGGACCACTTCAGTTGCCATACAAAGCTCCCCCAGTCGACCTCTGCCTCCAGTAGCTCCCTGGTATAGCTCAAACTGGTACATGTAGCCAGTAGATGCCCTGGCTCGAACCCACACTTTAAACCCCCAGGGCTTGGGTTTCTTGCGAATGTACTGTTTAGTGCTGTGCCCTTAAAGGGAATGATCTGCTCATCTACTGACTGGAACCTCCATGGTAGCCAAGAAGGTTGTCTGAAGGACATCGAGTAAAGGGCCAATTTTGGAAAATCTCCAAATTTGGTCATCCCCAGCCTTATCATTCAAATCTACAAAGTGCAGGTACCGCATGATGTCCTCAAACAGTTTGCATTAATTGATTTAGCGACGCCATTTTGACGCAGCCCTGGGTTAGATGACCGATAGATGCGAAGTCTTAGATATCTAGATGTATGACATCTACCGATTTATCCCCAGAAAAACTTTCAGTTCTGGTTTTGTCAAACCAAAGTTGGTCTTCTCTTTATAAAGTGCATACACATTTGATTGATAAACAATCATATCAACAAAGCTGTCAGGAAAGAGACTGTAAAATATCTCAGTAGGCTCCTCTCCCTGAACATGAACAGTGTTCTGGCCTTCTTCAGTCGCTTCTCCCGACTCACTCTCAATCTCAGTGTCACTGCTCTTTTTGCTTTTTGATGGTCTGATGGTTTGATGATTATCACTGTCATTGTCACTGCATTCTGATCCACTGATTTCGGGTATGTCTGTGATGACCCTGTATACCTGTCTCCTCTCCTGTCTGCCCTGATTCTGTTTTTTAGACCAGAAAAGCATAAATAATTTCTTAAACTCATGCATGCGCTTTTATTTAGCATAACAACACAGTGCTATAGCCTATATTTACCATTTTCTTCTTTTACCGTTTATTTCCACCTGTAGTGTCTTACTGTAACTTGCAAAACATATAATGTACATAATATTATAACATATTGAATATTTATAATTCACAGAATTGTTTTAAGTAATATTTACACAATAAATACCTCATAACAGCAACAATTAGGGCACATTTAGTGAATTCACTCATAGTGTCAGTATAATCAAAATATAACCATTGGTGCATGACGCACACTAGAGTGGACAGTTACATTTGGACACAGAAAAAAACTACATAACCAATATCGATTAAACTTTGGTAAAAGTATTCCTTACTACATGTATCCCTTTGCAATCCCTTGCAATATGTTGGGGTGGCTACCCTAGGTTCTATATACTAATATCTTCATAGGTATAACCCTTGTGTGTCAATAGTAATTCAATTCCAAACCAGTTTTAAAAATTAACAATAAGTTTACTTAAACATAGAATTTAGATATTTACATACAAATTTTAGTAATATTGAAGCACAAAAATAGTACTCAGTTGTTCACACCTTCAGTTCCCAAAATATTCAGTTCTTTTTCAATAAACACAGTAATTCAAATACTTAATAAACCTAAAGCCGGCAGTTTTATAACTAAACCCCAAATACCGTATGTTGTCCCGTTCTGTTTTTCATATCCAAACTTCTGCGAAATTATCTTTATCTCCGGTGACAAGGACTATCCCATCAGCAGTTAATACAACACTATATGAGACAACAAACTGACCTCAAGTCAAAATCCACATATATTAATCGATATCCGAAACTTAAATGAAAAGGGGCTAATTTGCTGTGTAGCTGCAATGAAGCTGAACTACCCCGCAATTGTATGTCGCGGTCTGAAACGGCATCTATTGAACAAGCAGAAATAGCCTACCCTGTCCACCGTTATTTAAACAGTTAGCTTAGAAGCAATTATTGTTCACACCGTCAATTGTCAATTTTATGTATAGTCAACTGTAATTCGCAAACATATACTTATCCTCAAAAGTGTAATGAATCGATATCCAACGCTGCCATCAAGATGAGCCAATTTTTGTAGTGTACTGCACTACAGCAAACTACTTTACTTTACATTATTATTGAGGAAACCTAAACAATCAGATCACAAAAATATTGATTTGGTTTAGAACATTATTGTTCTTTCTCTTACTTGAAACACGAAATACATCTCTAAACAATAAATAGCATAATAATTTCATGATAATGCCACATGCTTACCACGGTAGTAATCGCTAATTCCCTGTAACGGCCACAAGGGAGCTTACCAAAATGGTGCCCATGGAACAATACTTCCGTACTTCCTTATTGACGTATTTTCCGGCCAGTCATCTATCTTGCGCGTAGCACTCTAGAATCTTTGCTAACGGTTCCCACGATCCCGCGACCATCCCCCCTCAAGCCCCCCTCCCTCTCCACCTTACAGCTCTCACTAGAACAGTTTGAATGAATCCACGAGACGTTTTGGCTGATTCGAAGCTAGAACGTTATCAGAACTGAGGCCCATGGGTAGAGTAGTTTTGTTTGGGAAATAAAACAATTGGTTTTAGTAATCTCTTTAAAATCTCCAATGACCTAAATGGAAAGGTCTGCTGCTCCGTGGCATGGTGGTAATAACTAGGTGGTAATAACTACGGATAACAACTGAAATTTGTAATGTTAAACATCATTTGGTATTTTAAAAACATACAATACAGTTATCCCAAGTGGATTCTGACTGTCACATACGTTTTGTATTGATGTTTAATGGTTGGGTTTGAAAAAATATATAAGACTATACATTTGCATTACTATTGCTTTAAACTACACTAGTTACTGGCAATTTCCCATAGAGATTTAGGGCAGCATAGGAGCAATTTCTCTGCTCTACTACTCAAAACGATACATTGTATGGCATCACCATAGAAACCGAGCCAGACTTCCCCCCTCCCCCACCACCTTCAAGAAGTTCGTTGGAGGTTGGAGTCAAGTCACTCAGTTTAAGTGTTGGACCTCAGGCACAATGCAGGGGGGTGCCAAACTGAAGCATTTGGAAGGTAAATGCAAGAAAACATTTTGTAATTTAAAGTATTTATTAGGAATCATCGGTTTTAAGTCAACACTGAGTATAGGTATTAGCGAGGTTTCTAAGCTATCCTGCTATTTTGCTTGCATGCACTGAATCCATGTTAGCACAATGCTTTCTGCTGCTTAAAGGAGAACTTCGGTGTAAAATGAAAATTGGCATGTTAAAACATCATACCGAGTTGGTATGTGTACGGAGGAGCCTGTTGCATTCAGAGTTTAACTATTTTTTATCGTTTGTCCCAGAAGGCTAACAATGGAAGTGGTAGGTGCCCTTAGACGAAGCATGATGGCTACTCTATTTTTAAACCATTAAAACAGCTCGAAGAAACTCCACACTCCATCAGTAGTACAACAAAGGCCCTGACATTAAAAACGAGGCACTGAGAACTTTGTAACACAAACCAGCAGGAAGAATAGGAGGAGAGGTAGTACAATCAACTTGTTTGGACTTTCATCATGACGGCAACGAGAAACAACTGCAAACGACTGCATGTAAGAACAGCTTTTTAAATAAACATTGTGTACATTTACAATGTTCTCAGTGGTTCGTTTTGAATGCCAGAGCCTTTGTTGTACTACTAATGGAATGTGGAGTTTCTTCGAGCTGTTTTAATGGTTTAAAAATAGCGTAGTCGTAATGCTTCGCCTAAGGGCACCTACCACTTCCATTGTTAGCCTTCTGGGTCAAACTATAAAAAATAGTTAAACTCTGAATGCAACAGGCTAAATCAATTTTGCTCCTCAGTACTCATACCAACTCGGTATGATGTTTTAACATGCCAATTTTCATTTTACACCGAAGTTCTCCTTTAAAAGGCGTGTTGCAAGGTTCAATAAATAACAAATTTACACCACTTTCTTGTTGGTAATACACTTGTAAACTGTTATCCACTGTGTTTGATTTACGCATGTGAATTATCTTCTGTGGTAAGTAATCTTTGATAACTTCCACAGTGCGAGTAGGCTACGTCGACATACAAGCAGAACTGTCTTAAAAAGCCAGGGTTTGCTGAATGTCTGCACACCAGCCTCAGAATATATATGATATGCTATCCGTTTTCTCTGCTGCCCTGTAGGATTGTGTGGCGAAAATAGTGCATTATGGCGTGTTGTATGTTAAGGACAGCATGTCGTTTTTGTGTCCAAAATATTGGACATCATCAAACGGGTGCTGTTCGTTCGTTCATACTTGTTATCAGATCATACTGATATCTGCTGTGTTAGACCTGAATATATATATATTCAGTCTTCTTTTGACCCCCAAAACAGCACTATAACTGCTAAAGCACTAAAACATATAATGATGAGTAATGACATGTGCCTTTCCAAATGAATTCCATGTGTGAATCCCTTTATGCTGTTTGGGGACTAACTGAAAAATAAATCATACTCAACAAATGACACTGGACAGCAGACAGTTTTTAGGGTAAAACTAAAACATTACATGTCTGGCACAAAAAAGTACATTAAACGTAATAAAACGTAGTTGGCTAGTTAGGTGTAAAACATGTCATTTATGTTGGTGTGGTCTGCTGCTGATGTTTGTGTTTAGATGAATTTCAATGCCAATACAGATTCTGTTCTATTCTATTCTATTGTTCAGTTGTACAATTAGGCAGCTGGCCAACTGTGCTGTGTATCAGATCTGGAGTAGCAGGTGGCCTCTGAAGGTGGTGAGGTGGTTCTAGCATGTTTAGTTGAGGTTACTATCTACCCTCTCCAACGCCACACTGATGTCATTAGTCTTGTCGAGGTCTCCCAATTCTTCTGTGGCAAGTGTAGTGTGGTATGACAAGGTTAGAACCAATATTGGTCAAAATGTTTTTGGAGACCACTGCCTTTGCAGTCAGAAAATGTCCCAGAAGTTAATGATCAGTAGGCGCTTCACTGATCAGTGAGACTGAAAATGCAACTTTTGATATTGGAGACAAATAGTTCTCCATAATAAAAAATACTTCGAAGACACACCAACACAAACTGCTGAAGTAGGAAGTAGGTTAATGTTTCAATCTTTATTTTTCATTCTCATACAAATGTAAAGCCTACAGCTGTGTGTGTGTGTGTGTGTGTGTGTGTTGTCAGCAGACTACTGTAACTGCAGTGTGTGCTGCATCTAAGATCCTGTGGTTGGGCCTGTAAACATGTAAACATCCACCAACCCTAGGGCCATTGTCTGGGGAGGGAGACCGCTAATTTTCAATTCTTAAATTTTAATCAAAATCAAATTGCAGGAATAAGAATTGGAATTCCATTAAATTCAAAGAGATTCATGACAATTAAGATGTGTTGAACGCTTAAGCTTTACAGCATGTACTATACATGATTACAACATGTATTTCATATTATAGTAATTATTGGAGTTTATGTACACAGTAATTTATTAAAGTAATATCATAGGCCTTTTTTTACCACAAATTAATATTAAAAACTTACTCTATAACACTAATCATTAAAATTGACATACAGTGTGCTGTGACACAGAAGTGTAAAAAAACGGTCCCACTTAATGTTTTTGTGAGGGTTCGTTCACAAATTACTAATGTTAGACACAACACTATGTAGTCAAACACCTTGCATTGTCGAGGAGTGAATATGAGGTTATATTTAAGGGAGCTCTCGCCATTGGCATACATGGCCACTCTCTGGAACTCCCTCCCCCTGGCCATCCCAAATTCTAATACACTTTGTGTGTGTGTTCTCAGCAGACTGACTAAAGGGGGATTTTACATCTGGAAGAGCAGGTGTCCTCTGAAAGTGCTGTGATGGCTGTTGTTATCATGCACCCTGTGGTTGGCAGGCAGGTAGACATCTACCTCATCTCCCTTTTCCAACAACACACTCACACCGTTAGATGCGTCAGCGTCACCGTAACCCTCCTTAATACGTCCGTAGGCCATGACGAGTGTTTGCTTGTTTACACGGAGAACTGCTCCCATGTGGTCTGAGTTTCCTTCCCCATAAGCATAAAAACTGAAGTCATACACTCCCCTCACCGGAGCCGTGAAATACCCTGAGATTGACAGAAACAGCAGGTCACACACACAAACTAATGGAGAAGTACAGAATCCTCAACACACACACTATGGAAATATCTGAATCTGTATGTTCAAATCACACAAGCACTCACCAGAGCTGGGGCTGTATGCATTACCAATGTTGAGAAAAACCTGTTTGTAGATCAGGGTTGTTCCTGTGTTATAGGGTCCGCTGTATCTCCATTCATTTTGTTCAAGTGAGAGTGAAAATGCTACTTTCATTCCTGAAGGCGAAGAACATAGTATTATATTTACATTTCAATTCAGGGATATTAATATTACATATTAAAATAATAAAATTACATTGTATTGAACTGTATCACGATCAGCTGAAGCTGGCTAAGATGAGTGTAGATCAGGCTGAGAGTTAATTGCCCCAAATTGCTCCATTTGTGTGCAACAAGACAAATGTATTCAGAAGACAGCAGCTTGCATACCTTCATCTCTTTTCTGAAGATTCACAATGTAGTCCTCACTGGCTTTGAGTCGGGTCTCAAAATTTCTTGCTTTCTTCTCACTGACTTGCAGTCTGGACTCAAAATCCTGCACTTGAGATCTAAGGTACTTAAGCTCCAGGAGGTCAATGTCTCCACTCTCTGCTGCACCCACGAGCAGACCCAACCACAGCAACAGCAGCACGGCTCCAGGAGTCTTCATGATCAACACACACAGTTCTGCCTCTGTTCTGGCTATGGGCTGTTCTCTGGTGTCACGTCTGCACTCTGTGCTCTATGTACACTGTGGATCAGAGGAGCGTTAAAACTAATAGAGGAATGACGTCATATCTTGTGAAATACTGAACACACACGCACCCACGCGCGCACACACACACACACACACACCATGTTGTGTTTTTTGGACACATGACCCCCAATACTGATGTAAAATTGTCTTCCAGTATGAGCCAGACCATTTGGAAAGGGGCTCCATATTAGGTAAAACTCTTAAAAGTAAAGTGCTCAAAACT
Source organism: Coilia nasus (assembly GCA_027475355.1). Classification (NCBI taxonomy): domain Eukaryota; kingdom Metazoa; phylum Chordata; class Actinopteri; order Clupeiformes; family Engraulidae; genus Coilia; species Coilia nasus. Next base: position 26,176,652 of record CM050203.1, on the reverse strand, counting down.
GAATATCATAACATCTATGATTGTGAAAGAGTGCTAATGATTCTGAAAGAGAGTGTGTGTGTGTGTGTGTTTATGTGCTAATGTGTGTTTCATGATGATTCTGCAGTATGTTGGCATGCAACCTCTTGGTGGTTACAAGGCAAGGCAAGGCAAGGCAAGGCAAGTTTATTTTTTTACAACCAGTTGTGACAGACCTGTCATCTACAATGCTACACATCAAACATTTCATCTACAATGCTGTACATCCATTTCTGTCTAATGTATTTATTATATATCTATCTATATATTGCGCTGTCTGTTTAGTTGTTTGCTTGCATATTGGTCTGTTTATCGGTCTTCGTGGCATGTAACCAAGTGAGACTGTGTAGCACTTGAGTATTTGAACGTAGCTTTGGTACAGAGTTGGAAGTTACCTGGAAGATTGTAGTTTTTCATGTTAAAGGTGTACTTCCATCGTGTTTTCATTAATTTTGCGGTGTTCTCTAGTATTAATAATTGCCCTGTGTGCTAGTGTTAATAAAAAAAATGTTCTAGTGCTTCTGTTTCAGGCTGTTTTAGTTTGGTAGAGGGGGTGGGGCGGGGAGAACGACACGATTTCACCAGAGGCACGCTCCCTGCAGCTTCCTTTGCCCCACAGTCAACTTGATAGCAGAGTGGTAAAGGGCCAAGTCAACTTGACAGCGCTAAAACTGCACACAGAATGTCTACGGAGATACAGCTGTATGTGTTTGATCCTGAATCCGAAGAGGAAGGAGAGATGGCACAAGCACAGTCGCTTCCTGACCGTTTGTCAATGAACGTTTCAGAATGGTAATATTTGCATGACAAAACACTGCAAGTGCCCGGCTAAATGCAGTTCAGTCATTCAACTAGCCTGCTAATCTTATGCCAGTCAGTCAAACAGGCTAACATTATTTAATTAAAGCCCATTCGGTCAGTTTCTCTTATATGTATCTCCGCGTCTACGTCACGCCGGAGGCACTTTTAGCATTGGGTCGTTTTTCCGCCTATTGTCTTCTTTTGACTGATACAGAAAACGGGGATAGAAAAACATTTAGATATGCAGCATGCATATGCAACTCGGGGTGACCTATCATATTTCAAAAGAGCAAGTACTAAACGGTTTCTCGTGGAAGTACACCTTTAACATTTAAGGCTTCTCAAGGTAGAAATCCCTATGGGAAAACAACTTGGCTTTTTGCAAACCTGCAAACTGTCATAAGTTGTTATGAGCAATTAGGCCTGTAAAAAAACAGGCACTTCATGATAATAAATAGCACATTTGACCTTGCATGGAGCCTAATCCAAGTATACATAAAGAACATCTGGTGAATGAGCAGAATCTGCAGTAAACTTTCATAATCAATACTTCATCATAGTTGTTATCAAGGGCTCAAAGGTATAATGCACTGTGTCACTTAACGTTGTAAAGGCTTATAACATAGCATTATAATGCCCCACAAGTGCAGTCATGAGTATATAGTAGTTATAGACACTTATGTCAGTCATTTTGATTCTTTATGAATATATTACAACCATTTATGAATGTATTCATAGAACAGTAGTAGTAGAATACTTTATTTATCCCAAAAGACTTCGAAGATGTGTAATGGTGCCTGTCCACTATCGCGGCTCGTCAAGCCGCGTTGCAC
>CM050203.1:25990000-26170000 GCA_027475355.1 Coilia nasus | reverse complement strand
CTCTCACACATACACACACAGTCTCTGTTTCTTACACAACGTACTCTCTCGCTCTCTCTCTCTATCTCACACACACACACACACCCTTAAAGGAGAACTTCGGTGTAAAATGAAAATTGGCATGTTAAAACATCATACCGAGTTGGTATGTGTACGGAGGAGCCTGTTGCATTTAGAGTTTAACTATTTTTTATCGTTTGTCCCAGAAGGCTAACAATGGAAGTGGTAGGTGCCCTTAGACGAAGCATGACGGCTACGCTATTTTTAAACCATTAAAACAGCTCCAAGAAACCCCACACTCCATCGGTAGTTGAGTTTTTGTTTGTCATGGTTTAAGTTGCTGTGTCTAGTTTATGTCATTGTACTTGGATGAATAAATATGCACGGTTATGTGTTGAGCTGCTGTATTTGTGTGTATGTGTGTGTTGAGCTTCCAGTAAATTTATTATGTGTGTGTGCATGTATGTTTGAGTCAGACCGTGGTGGCGAACAGAAATGACTATATACCTGAATGTATATTTTCCAAAATAAAAATGTGTAAACCAGAAGGAAAGTCTATATCAGGGGTTCCCAACCTTTTCTAACTCAGGGCCCACTTGAAAATCTCAAAAATGTTCGTGGCCCTCCTCCAACGCAATAAACAATATAGGTCAAACACTGTGTTCTCAAAGACGAGAGAGAAATATGGAACATTCAAAACTGAACTGCAAGCACACTGAACATTCAGGAAGCTCCACAGCACAGGGAACACTTCATTGGGTAAATGGTAGTGGTACGGATAGATCAGCAAACCCAACCCTGGTAGGGGGGTCTGGGGGGCATGCCTCCAAGGGGAAAATTTGGACAAAACACTCTAAAATGGTGACAGGAGACTTAAAATCATGAGACTAACCTGTAGAGCATGGCAATTTCCAAAGACTGAGGGGTATAACTGAGGGTGAAAATGGCTTGAATAACTTAGAGGGTTATGTCATAGAAGGCCCATAGTCCTGCTATAGCTGGTAGCCTACTGTGAATAAGCTGCACCCGTGGTAAAGCAGGGTTAACAGATTTCGCGAGAAAATTAAGCAAATGGGAGCTTAAAAAAAAAAGACATAAACTGCCAAGGTAAGACAGCAAAAAGTTTCATGTAAAACTAGAATGAATATACGAAAACGTGCATTTATTTACTGCATACTAATTTGCAATACTACTTTGACGCAACATACATTTGTGAGCGAGCGAGAGTGACGAAGGAGTGTGTGGGACTTCTGGTGAAGCAACCAGTGAGAGTTCTTGTTCACGTTACCCAGAGAGCAAACTCACAATCGGCCTCCTGACTCTCTTTTCATTCTCCCTGTTGCTAACAAGCAACCCATTTTGACACTGTAGGTTTAGCGGTTTGTCAAATGCACAGCGTAAACAAACGCCGGCTTCATCACCATGACGACCAAGCAAATTATAACGCGTTACATTGCTCTGTTAAAAGCGTACTGCTAGTGGAAAAAAACAAAACAGACCTGTTGTTTACCTAGGCAATGCCTATTATTAAAGAATACTCAGGAGACTGTTTCACCATGTGGTTAACTTTTCTGATCCAACCCATAGACCCCCGTGTTACACCCCTATGGGTCCGTGCACTACAGGCCTCCCAAGGGCTGACAAACCTTACACTACAATAGTGTCAATACAGTTTTCAACAGATGTCTCTGACAAACCTTACACTACAATAGTGTCAATACAGTTTTCAACAGATGTTTCTGACAAACCTTACGCTACAATAGTGGCATTCCAGTGGTGTGACCAAATATTGATTTGATTTAAGTTTCTCTTTTGTTCAGTCACTGCATTTTGTTAATTGATGAATATACATGATTAACACTTCTTTTTTTGGCCTCATTTGGAGTACAAAAATGAATATTAAAAAAATCTTCATTTTTTTTCATGGTGCGTGCATGAAAGGGTTAAGTAAAACTGTTAAAAACAAAATGCTCAAAACTGAATTTCACAACTCCTAATTTCACAACTCCTATGATTGTGAAAGAGAAGCAAGAACAAAACCTGTGTGGGTGGAAATGTGTGTGGAAAGGTGTGTGTATCATGATGATTCTGCAGTATGCAACAAGATACCAAGGCTACGCTAATCTTTAGACACGTATCCACTGGATCTACTTCTTCATTTAGAAGTTGCTAAACATGCGTCTTATTTCTGAAGTTATTTTTTTCCAAATTTTCCGTGACATGTCATGCAGTGCATTAAACAACCTGATATTTACATTCTTAAGAAATATCATGGCAAAACTATGGAGGACCAAAAATGACAAAATTTGAAAATGGAAAGGCCAACTCAAAACACTGAACAACAAAGAAAAATGCAAACTCACGTGTTAATTCTTTATATGAATGTTTTTAATTGTGTAATTTAATTTATCCTGTATATAGGCTACTATGATTTGAATGCATGTTAAAATGATTGAAATTACTGCTGCGCAGTTACTTTGAAATAAGTGCTAGGCCTGTATTTTACAGCTGTTAAAAAGAGTAGGTATGAGGAAAGTAGTGTGTGATTGGCCTGATTTCAGCCCCATTTTATTACTTTAATTAATGTATTATTTGTGACTGCAAATATATTTTTGTCTGTGCAATTAACCTAAGGAAGTATAAATGGATACAAAACAAAATAATGCCATTGTAAGAAAAATGTCAACAAGTAAGTCTTTACAGCACATGATGCTTAAAAAAATAGCTAAACTGCCTGTATCTCATATGCCGAGGCTTGTCTGTGTTGGCTTGTCAAAAGGCTCCCAGGGGCTTATTGGGCTACTACATGCCTACCAAGCGCTGACAAACCTTACACTACAATAGTGTCAATACAAAGGATGTTTCTGACAAACCTTACACTACAATAGTGGCATTCCAGTGGTGTGACCAAATATTGATTTGCTTTAGGTTTCTCTTTTGTTCAGTCACTGCATTTTGTTAATTGATGAACATAAATGATTAACACTTCCATTTTTGAAGGAATTCCTAGTTGACAGCATTTTTTCACACCTGCCTAAGACTTTTGCACAGTACTGTACCTCAGACCAGAATCTTGTGCCACACCTGTCCTGCCTCATGCCTTGATTGCTTCATTGGTTTCCCTCTCTCTCTTGTTTCCCTGTTTGCCTGTTTGTTTCGCCTATGGTGTTCACCTCTGTCTTGTTCTCCCTTTGCGTATCATGTGTTTTGTTTGATTAGCTCCTTGATTAGTTTCTGTGTATTTATACCCATGTGTTTCCTTTGTTCTTTGTCTGATCGTCTGTTCCTGTTCGCTGTCACTATCTGTTTGCTGTTGTCACCCGTTGCTGTTTTGTCACCTGTATCTGTTCGTTTGCCATTGTAATCAGCATTTTGTAAGTTCTCTTTCTTGTCCTTGTTCCCCTATTTTTTGTCCCTGGTTATGTCAATGTTTCTGCTTTTTGAACTGTGTTTTTCCACAGTTTTTGAACCGTGTTTTTCCTTCTGTCAACCTGCCTTTATTTGCCTTTCATTTCCTGAGTGGTTTCCTTTGCGTGTGTGCTGTGTGTGTGCTGTGTGTGTGTTTTGTGTGTGTGTGCTGTGTGTGCGTGTGTGCCAAAGCCAAAAAAAAAAAAAAAACACTGAGTAGTACATAATGCATTGAGTTCACTTTGTTCTGTACACAAACATCTTCTCAGTGTGTACGTGCACGCTGAAACCCCTAACATTAGGTTTGTACATTAGGTTAGTACACTGGGTTAGTACACTGGGTTAGTACATTAGGTTAGTACATTAGGTTAGTACACTGGGTTAGTACATTAGGTTAGTACATTAGGTTAGTACACTGGGTTAGTACACTGGGTTAGTACATTAGGTTAGTACATTAGGTTAGTACACTGGGTTAGTACACTGGGTTAGTACAGAAGGCTCACATGTCCTGTGTCGGTTTCATAGTTTACATCATGCGCTACATTAGTTCAGTATAATTCATCCTTATTCCAATGTCTTTTTTCCCTTAAACAATAACTGCTCCCTCTTAAACACACCCATTTCATATTCCTCTAAACTGGGTGGGGAAGAGTACCTGAAAGGAAGCCTAAGGACAGAGTGGGGTGCTAAAGGCTTTGCTATCTAGTGTACTTTACCTTAAAGGGATACTCAGGTGTAAAATGGAAATGGTTATGTTAAAACGTGATGACGAGTTGGCATGTTTGCTGAGGAGCAAAGCTGTGCTAACCTGTTACATTTCAAACTTCTATATAACCGAGGCCTTCCTGTACAGGCCAACCCCAGGGTGACACACCACAACCTCACAGGAACTCTGGTATGGGAGATAGAGATGCAGACTCACACACACACACACACGCACACACACTTGGCCCACAGACTCACACACACATGCACACACACACACACACACACACACACACACACACTTGGACTCACAGACTCTCACACTCACACTTGGTCCCACAGACTCACACACACACACACACTTGGACTCACAGACTCTCACACTCACACTTGGTCCCACAGACTCACACACACACACACACTTGGACTCACAGACTCTCTCACACACACACACACACACACTCACATGCACGCACACACACACACAAACACACTTGGACCCACAGCCTCTCACACACACACACACACTCACACTTGGTCCCACAGACTCACACACAGACGAGCGCGCATACACACACACACACACACACACTTGGACTCACAGACTCTCACACACACACACACTTGGACTCACAGACTCACACACACACACACACACACACTCACACTTGGTCCCACAGACTCACACACACACACACACACACACTTGGACTCACAGACTCTCACACACGCGCACACACACACACACACACTTGGACCCACAGACTCTCACACACACACACACTCACACTTGGTCCCGAGTAAGGACGGAATGATATGCCTGACTGTTAACAAAAAAAAACAGTCACTGTGATAACGTGTTAAACAGTCATAATTAAACACACACACCTGTGTGACAACATACTGCAGAATCATTTCTCTTTCTTCCTAATATGAATTATGAAATTCAGTTTTTAAGTGTCTTGTTTTTAAAAGTTTCACCTTTTTGGATATTGGGTATTGGCATGGTACTCAGCCTCTCCACAGTTCTGAAGGCTGAGCCACAGTAGCCTTGCTCTGCCAATGTCCGGTGGAAAGTGTAGCGTGCCTCTTAATGCACTGGCTCAGTGGTCGCCGAAAATTGACTCCATATTAAGTAAAACTGTTAAAAACAAAATGCTCAAAACTGAATTTCACAACTCCTAATTTCACAACTCCTATGATTGTGAAAGAGAAGCAACAATAAAACCTTTGTGGGTGGAAATGTGTGTGGAAAGGTGTGTGTATCATTATGATTCTGCAGTATGTTGTTATAATCATGAAATTGACTCAACAAGATACCAAGGCTACGCTAATCTTTAGACACGTATCCACTGGATCTACTTCTTCATTTAGAAGTTGCTAAACATGCGTCTTATTTCTGAAGTTATTTTTTTTCAAATTTTCCTCGACATGTCATGCAGTGCATTAAACAACCTGATATTTACATTCTTAAGAAATATCATGGCAAAACTATGGAGGACCAAAAATGCCAAAATTTGAAAATGGAAAAGCCAACTCAAAACACTGAACAACAAAGACAAATGCGAACTCACGTGTTAATTCTTTATATGAATGTTTTTAATTGTGTAATTTAATTTATCCTGTATATACTATGATTTGAATGCATGTTAAAATGATTAAAATTACTGCTGTGCAGTTACAGCATGTTTGCTGAGGAGCAAAGCTGTGCTAGCCTGTTACATTTCAAACTTCTATATAACCGAGGCCTTCCTGTACAGGCCAGCCCCAGGGTCACACACCACAACCTCACAGGAACTCTGGTATGGTAGATAGACACGCAGACTCACACACACACACACACACACACACACACTTGGACCCACAGACTCACACACACATGCACACAGACACACACACACACACAGACCCACAGACTCCCACACACACACACATACACTTGGACCCACAGACTCACACACACACACAGACGCGCGCGCATACACACACACACACTTGGACTCACAGACTCTCTCTCACACACACACACTTGGACCCACAGACTCACACACACACACACATACACTTGGACCCACAGACTCACACACACACACAGACGTGCGCGCGCATACACACACACACACACACTTGGACTCACAGACTCTCACACACACACACACACACACACACTCACACAAGTGCACACACACACACTCACACTTGGTCCCACAGACTCACACACACACACACACTTGGACTCACAGACTCTCACACACACATACACATACACATACACACTCACACGCGCGCACACACACACACACACTTGGACCCACAGACTCACACACACACACACTTGGACTCACAGACTCTCACACACACACACACACTCACACAAGCGCACACACACACACACACTTGGACTCACACTCACACACACACTTGGACCCACAGACTCACACACACACACACACACACACACACACACACTTGGACCCACAGCCTCTCACACACACACACTCACACTTGGTCCCGAGAAAGGACGGAGTGATATGCCTGACTGTTAACAAAAAAAAATGAAATTCATAAACAAACGAACTTCGAATATGATTTTTGAGCAAAGGTCAAAGCCCATTGACACACACGCGCACACACACACGCACACTTGGACCCACAGACTCACACACACACACACCCGCACACACATACACACGCACACACACTTGGACCCAAAAACTCACATGCACACGCACACACACATACACACATACTGGGACCCACAGACACACACACACACACAAATGTACCCCCCCTTCCCCACACACACTGACTGGTGGGTGAGAGGGGGTAGTGTACAACCTCCCCTGTGACTGAAGTGCTCTGAGATGTCTGTGTAGATTCTCATTCATCCAAGTCATGGAAATCAAAGGAGCTGAGTTGTAAGCAACTGGACTTCTTTTTGGAGCTTGAAGACGTTTCACCTTTCATCCAAAAGCCCTGAGCATAGTACCCTCCATGCACATTTGAGTAAAAACTGAACAGTCATAATAAAACACACACACCTGTGTGACAACATACTGCAGAATCATTTTTCTTTCTTCCTAATATGAATTATGAAATTCAGTTTTTAAGTGTCTTGTTTTTAAAAGTTTCACCTTTTTGGATATTGGGTATTGGCATGGTACTCAGCCTCTCCACAGCTCTGAAGGCTGGGCCACAGTAGCCTTGCTCTGCCAATATCCGGTGGAAAGTGTAGCGTGCCTCTTAATGCACTGGCTCAGTGGTCACCGAATATTGACTCCATATTAAGTAAAACTGTTAAAAACAAAATGCTCAAAACTGAATTTCACAACTCCTAATTTCACAACTCCTATGATTGTGAAAGAGAAGCAAGAACAAAACCTTTGTGGGTGGAAATGTGTGTGGAAAGGTGTGTGTATCATGATGATTCTGCAGTATGCAACAAGATACCAAGGCTACGCTAATCTTTAGACACGTATCCACTGGATCTACTTCTTCATTTAGAAGTTGCTAAACATACGTCTTATTTCTGAAGTTATTTTTTTCCAAATTTTCCTCGACATGCAGTGCATTAAACAACCTGATATTTACATTCTTAAGAATATATCATGGCAAAACTATGGAGGGCCAAAAATGACAAAATTTGAAAATGGAAAGGCCAACTCAAAACACTGAACAACAAAGAAAAATGTGAACTCACGTGTTAATTCTTTATATGAATGTTTTTAATTGTGTAATTTAATTTATCCTGTATATACTATGATTTGAATGCATGTTAAAATGATTGAAATTACTGCTGCGCAGTTACTTTCAAATAAGTGCTAGGCCTGTATTTTACAGCTGTTAAAAAGAGTAGGTATGAGGAAAGTAACGTGTGATTGGCTTGATTTCAGCCCCATTTTATTACTTTAATTAATGTATTATTTGTGATTGCAAATATATTTTTGTCTGTGCAATTAACCTAAGGAAGTATACACGGATACAAAACAAAATAATGCCATTGTAAGAAAAATGTTAACAAGTAAGTCTTTACAGCACATGATGCTATAAAAAAAATAGCTAAACTGCCTGTATCTCACATGCAGAGGCTTGTCTGTGTTGGCTTGTCAAAAGGCTCCCAGGGGCTTATTGGGCTTACTACAGGCCTCCCAAGGGCTGACAAACCTTACACTACAATAGTGCCAATACAGTTTTCAAAGGATGTTTCTGACAAACCTTACACTACAATAGTGGCATTCCAGTGGTGTGACCAAATATTGATGTGATTTAGGTTTCTCTTTTGTTCAGTCACTGCATTTTGTTAATTGATGAACATAAATGATTAACACTTCCATTTTTGAAGGAATTCCTAGTTGACAGCATTTTTTCACACCTGCCTAAGACTTTTGCACAGTACTGTACCTCAGACCAGAATCTTGTGCCACACCTGTCCTGCCTCATGCCTTGATTGCTTCATTGGTTTCCCTCTCTCTCTTGTTTCCCTGTTCGCCTATGGTGTTCACCTCTGTCTTGTTCTCCCTTTGCGTATCATGTGTTTTGTTTGATTAGCTCCTTGATTAGTTTCTGTGTATTTATACCCATGTGTTTCCTTTGTTCTTTGTCTGATCGTCTGTTCCTGTTCGCTGTCACTATCTGTTTGCTGTTGTCACCCGTTGCTGTTTTGTCACCTGTATCTGTTCGTTTGCCATCGTACTCAGCATTTTGTAAGTTCTCTTTCTTGTCCTTGTTCCCCTATTTTTTGTCCCTGGTTATGTCAATGTTTCTGCCTTTTGAACTGTTTTTCCACAGTTTTTGAACCGTGTTTTTCCTTCTGTCAACCTGCCTTTATTTGCCTTTCCTTTTCCTTTGTGTGTGTGCTGTGTGTGTGTGTGTGCTGCGTGTGTGTTTTGTGTGTGTGTGTGTGCTGCATGTGCGCCAAAGCCAAAAAAAAAAAAAACACTGAGTGGTACATTGTGCATTGAGTTCACTTTGTTCTGTACACAAACATCTTCATTAGGTTAGTACTGTACACTGGGTTAGTACAAAAGGCTCACATGTACTGTGTCGGTTTCAAAGTTTACATCATGCGCTACATTAGTTCAGTATAATTCATCCTTATTCCAATGTCTTTTTTCCCTTAAACAATAACTGCTTCCTCTTAAACACACCCATTTCATATTCCTCTAAACTGGGTGGGGAAGAGTACCTGAAAGGAAGCCTAAGGACAGAGTGTGGTGCTAAAGGCTTTGCTATCTAGTGTACTTTACCTTAAAGGGATACTCAGGTGTAAAATGGAAATGGTTATGTTAAAACGTGATGACGAGTTGGCATGTTTGCTGAGGAGCAAAGCTGTGCTAGCCTGTTGCATTTCAAACTTCTATATAACCGAGGCCTTCCTGTACAGGCCAGCCCCAGGGTCACGCACCACAACCTCACAGGAACTCTGGTATGGGAGATAGACACGCAGACTCACACACACACACACGCGCACACACACACACTTGGACCTACAGACTCACACACACATGCACACACACACACACACACACACGGACCCACAGACTCTCTCACACACACACATACACTTGGACCCACAGACTCATACACACACACACACACTTGGACTCACAGACTCTCACACACACACACACTCACACAAGTGCACACTCACACTTGGTTCCACAGACTCACACACACACAGACTCTCACACACACACACACACACACACACTTGGACCCACAGACTCTCACACACACACACACTCACACTTGGTCCCAGACTCACACACACACACATACACACACACTTGAACCCACAGACTCACACACACACACATACACACACACTTCAACCCACAGACTCACACACACATGCACACACACACACATACACACACACTTGAACCCACAGACTCTCACACACGCGCACACACACACACACTTGGACCCACAGACTCTCTCTCACACACACACACACACACACACACACACACACACACTTGGTCCCGAGTAAGGACGGAGTGATATGCCTGACTGTTAACAAAAAAAAAAACAGTCACTGTGACAACGTGTTGTTCTTCCGAATACATAATTGGCTGCCTATAGATTAGCTGAAGGAAAGGTTCCTGTAAGCTCATGTATTTCCAATAGAGCGTTAACTGTGTCATAACAGCATCTTCTGTTATATTCCACTCATTACATCTTCACTCCGACACTGAACAACTTGTTTGCTCAATAATAACAGTTTTAACACACGCAGAAATACTTGGCCTTTCGTGCATGTTGTCTATTTACATTGACTGTACTGCCCTCTGGTGGACAACCAATATAGGTCTTACTGAAGGCATTTAATGGTCAAAATATTATTAATACATGTTCGAATATATTCGAATATTCGAAATTCATAAACAAACGAACTTCGAATATGATTTTTGGGCAAAGGTCAAAGCCCTAACACACACGCACACACACACGCACACTTGGACCCACAGACTCACACACACACAAACACACACACACTTGGACCCAAAAACTCACACGCACGCACGCACACAAATGTGCCCCCCCCCCTCCCCACACACACACACTGACTGGTGGGTGAGAGGGGGTAGTGTACAACCTCCCCTGTAACTGAAGTGCTCTGAGATGTCTGTGTAGATTCTCATTCATCCAAGTCATGGAAATCAAAGGAGCTGAGTTGTAAGCAACTGGACTTCTTTTTGGAGCTTGAAAGCAGTTTTTAAGTGTCTTGTTTCTAAAAGTTACACCTTTTTGGATATTGGGTATTGGCATGGTACTCAGCCTCCCCATATGAAAAAGTCACTTAAAAAACGCATAAGGATTTTATGTGTTCCAACAGAATCTTATACGGCTCATACAGGGCATAAAACCCACATATACAAATTTTACAATTTTTAGTCATTGTCAGTCATACATGTCATACACAGTTTACATTCAACTAAGGCCTTATAGATTTCTTATAGGTAAAACATATGATTTTTTCCAACACAAAGCTTATCTTTTAAGACTGCCATATTTAATTTATTGCGCGCAAACACCCACATGTACGCACACAAGGAAACGTTTTATATTTCACATATCACATATTGTATGTCACTGGCATTTCAATTAATTTGTCAAAAATGGAACACAGTGGTACATGTCTTTGGTCATTTACAAAAATGGGTTATTATCTGTTCACAAACAACAGAAGTAGACTGTTCACAGTTCATGTAAATACATGGTCTCACAATGTTGTTGCTGTCAACAGCTTTCTTAAATCCTGTAGGAAAATTCACAGCCCTCATAAAGTTCAGTGATATTTTGACAGGACCTCCTTGAACCAGCTTCTGTACTGTACAATTTCCAAACTGTCCAAAGGCATATAGATGATGCTGGTGTTCGCTGAGACAGACAAAGTATGACACCTTGAAAACACTGCCATCTCTCAATATTACAACAGAGTTATTCCTTTTTTTGGTCCTGGTGTAAGTCTGGCTTTGAATCACCTCTCCATTGACAACTACTCTGTTATAGTATCTGGCAGTTGATGTCCTGGACACATCTAACACGCCATACAATGCATTCAAATCATTTTCTGATACTGGCTTAATCTTTGGCACTCCAAGTGCAGTCACTCCATTATATCTAGCACAGTTCCTTATATGGTGTTTAGTAGAGGTCATCTCTGTGTAGAATGCCTTCACTTCAGGTGGGACATCATCGGATGAGCAGGCTTTAGCAATACGTGGTAGTGCACGAGACCATGCTACTCTATTGCAAATCTGCTGAGGCACTGCATTACTGCTTTTGACTTGTTTAAGCAAATAACCATTGTAAGACTCAAACATGAAAGCAGACTGAGCCCAGAGAGGACCCACATTTTCAACACTTTTAGTCAAATGTAGGAGTGAATGGACATTGAAGGTAATCTGATCCTCACCGTACAAAGACTCAACTGATTTCACAAAAAGCTCAACAGCTTCATGAGCATGGTCAATTTCCTCTTGGCTAATGTCTGAACCAAGTAAAATGCTGACACCCTCCACAAGTAAAGCCCAGTGGTAGAGGTACTTGTTTGGAAGTATCCCCTTTAGGACTGGCAAACTGTAATATAAAAGCCAGTTCTGCCATTCATGAGCTTTCCAAAACCTTCGCTCAACAATAGACCTTGGGACTCGGGAGAGAGTGCTTGGAGGCTTGATTGCTAGAAGATTCCCATCCACTCTTGCTGTGTTCAAACCAATATACCAATGTTTATTGCAGCTTTTAGAGTCAAACCATAAAGTGGCTATTTGCCGGCAAACCCCCAGCAACACACAGTGCATGTAATCGGGTACCATGCCATTGATGAGGTCGAAATTGGGCAAGTCTGCAACTGGAGATGGCCCTTTTATGCCTAACATGATCTGCCCTGTGCCTTTGGCAATCTCACCTATTTCAGTAGATGTACTGTGATCTCTGAGCTCTGGCATCTCCTCTAAACAGGGATATACACGCACTGACCCATTGCCTTTCGCGACTCGTACACCTGGATGTAGACAGTAGCCACATCCATACTCACCATTGAACTGTTTGAAATTTTGCAGTAAGGGTCGTGCCACAGCATCACATATACCACATAATGCATACACCATAGTTGTTTTGAAAGAATGATCCACTGGATCTTGCCATTGGATGCCTGTCTCTGCAAGACTTTTGCATTCTTCCACAAAAGGTTTGAGGAAGCTTGCCATTTGTGGTTTAGACGACCCAAACCACATGCCACATAGAAGTACATTTTTATCTCTTTCCTCTGGAGGTACCTCATTAACAGAGCATAGTAAGGGCCAGATGCTAAATTTAGATGACTGGAACACAGGCACTCCGTCACAACAGAAAGACAACGAAAGGAACGAATCACTAACTACTTTCAGTTTTTTGTACAACTTCCCATCAGAGATATCTGTTATTCCATGTCTGGTTTGGGCGCTGTTAACGTTTACTATGGATTCATTCTGTAAAAGGTCTATTAGTTGATCCCTCAATGGCATGTAAATGAAAAACTGGCCTGACTCTAGGCTTTGTGTCACAGTTTGGTTTGTTGCGCAAATGTGACATTCTAAATCAATGCCGTTTGACGTTGCAAGACCAATGTATGAGCTGCAAACACTGCAATAATGATGGTATTCAGATTTATTTACAAATTCCTGAAATTCCTTCTCTAGCATGTACTTGCTACATGGTATGCCCACAGGATCCTGGCAAGTTAACCTCAAGAGCTTAAGGAGGTCCTACATTAAAGCCCCTGTTACATTGTGCTTCAAGCTAAATGCAAGAATGTTCAGCCAATTGGCATCTCTGGCATGATCTTTTGTGGGACCAGGAGACGTGCTGCTTGATTGATTAATATTCTGTAACAAATGGAAAAGAATCAGAGAATGAAAGGCATTAGTGTTAGTAATAAGAAAAATCTAATTTTATACTTTAAATTTTGGTATTTTCACGTTTCGGCTTATAACAATGCATTATTGTTCCTGGTGATTTCAGTACAAGATGTAAAATACAGTTTACAAAATGTTTAATATCACCTCTATGTAACATGCATTTAAGCACAAAATACCAACAGCAATGTGCAAGCCATCACATATGGTGAGAGATAAATGTCTTACAATGTCTACTGTATGTATTTTAAAGAGTTCCCAGCAGAAAAAAGTTTGGGAATCACTGGTTTATGTTATGTGATTATTTCAGTTCCTGATTTGGAATCCACAATTATCAAAAAATGTTTACAAACAACTCCAATACCCAGGCACGTACAAATTTGCCAACACAATGTGCGTAGATTGTTCTTATATTGACATATAAATGTTATGCACCTGTACTTCAGATGAGGTCCAAGCAACTGTCCTGTCTGGTAAGTGTGACCTAGGGCTGGCATCCTGAAATGAACAACAGTTTTCTTAGTTTTCACCTTCAAAATGTCAAAAAACCCAAACATTCATACATTACCAGTTGACCTCAGTACTTGATCTGGAATCCATAGTGTATAAAATAACAAAAGAAGAGTTCTAACACCCTCTACGTAATGCCAACGCAATGTGTGTACATTGTTCTTACTATATTGACATATAAATGTTATGCACCTGAACTTCAGATGAGGTCCCAGCAACTGTCCTGTCTGGTAAATGTGACCTAGGGCTGGCATCCTGAAATGAACAACAGTTTTCTTAGTTTTCACTTTCAAAATGTAAAAAAAACAAACAAACATTTTATTCATTATCGGATGACCTCAGTACTTGATCTGGAATCCATAGCATACAAAATAACAAGAGTTCTAACACCCTCTACGTAATGCCAACACAATGTGCGTAGATTGTTCTTACTATATTGACATATAAATGTTATGCACCTGTACTTCAGATGAGGTCCAAGCAACTGTCCTGTCTGGTAAGTGTGACCTAGGGCTGGCATCCTGAAATGAACAACAGTTTTCTTAGTTTTCACCTTCAAAATGTCAAAAAACCCAAACATTCATACATTACCGGTTGACCTCAGTACTTGATCTGGAATCCATAGTGTATAAAATAACAAAAGAAGAGTTCTAACACCCTCTACGTAATGCCAACGCAATGTGCGTACATTGTTCTTACTATATTGACATATAAATGTTATGCACCTGAACTTCAGATGAGGTCCCAGCAACTGTCCTGTCTGGTAAGTGTGACTTAGGGTCGGCATCCTGAAAATAACAACAGTGTTGAAGATATATATTTTTTAAATACTGAAACAGCAATTGAACAAGGCCAACAATGTGTGTGATTTAGAACAACGGGTGACTCCCCCTAGAGACACAATCACTTCATGCAGACAAAAGGGTCATGGCAACACCCTTCCTGACTTCCTTCATGGACCCAGGTAATAGAAGAACTGGTTTACCTGTAATATGACTACAGGCTGCACTGTCTTCACTGATTGGCTGACCTAAAGGAGAGGACAACATGAACAAATAAATAATAATATCTAAAACAATATCACCTCACTGTCTAATGCAGATTGGCAAGTCATCTCCTAAAAGAGGGAATTCATCATGTCATGTCCTAATTGAACGGAATAGACATGCATATATAAACATACATACATATACACCGGTATATGAAGTAGGGGGAAAGCATGCTTATCCACAGATCAATAACATTGCTACACAATGTCTACCAGTAGGCATGTATCTGTGTATCTGCAATCCTTGGTGTCCTGGGATGAGTGCACAGACTATTTTAGAATCAATAGGGTAAGGCAACAAAACTGTCAAATACAAAAGTGGATAATGTAGCCTGCTCACAATAGTGGCTGATAAAGCTTTAGCATATGCACTTACTCTGCACTTAATAGTTTAAAATACTTCCTTTGTTTATATCAGCACTTACATCAGTAGTGGCACTGTGGTGAGTATTCCCTTCCAACTCAGACAGATAACTTTCAATTTTCCTGCATGATTTCAGACACACCATTTTGTCATTAGTCTGTCAAAAAACATTCCCTTTTCTCTAATTTACTTGTTTTTTTCTCAAAATCTCAAATTTTCTACATGAACATGTCATACATTCTACTAATGCACTTTCTCTTGCATTATATCTGCTTTGAATTGATCTGCTATGATGACAATTATTCCATGTATGCATACATTAGACATGCATTGCTGACACAATTTTACATTTACTCAATATCACATCTAAGGGCACAGAGTTTGGTCTTCTAATGTAAGGCAAAAAAACAGTTTTTGATTTACCTTTTTTTCCACCTGTACAGAGTGCGAGTGGGGATCTTTCTGTCTTCATCATCTACACATTTGTGTAAACAATAGAATTTACGTTTCGACATTGTGTGCTGCCGATCCTGTATCCTAGGTTTTTTTTTTTTTTTTAATCATGGTCTCATAGCCCTTTTGCTGCTATTAAACTTTCCCTCTACTGAACCAAGAACAGGACATTCGTCGATGGTTTGAATACTACTTGGCGGGGCCAGATCATAGGCGGCAACCAATGAAAACCAGATTCCATGATATGGTTGATGTTCTGGGCCTATCACTGGCCTCGAAACTTTGTGAGTTTCTTTCTCGCGTTATAAACTGAAGAGGAAGGCGATGAACTCATCTCGTGCCTTGCCCGTTGGGACATCGACAGACACAACTAAATTGAAGAAGAGCAGGTAACAAATGTTTAGAGCTATCTACGCAATCGTAAAGTATGAATCATTGTTCTCACTCAGATAGCATTTTGATTACATATTCATTGAGACGTTTTTTTGCATCACAGTCTGTATGTTGAAATGTGTAACTGATCTACTTAGCATTACAGCAATTAGCTTGCTAGCGGGTCTTTTTACCCTGACACAGCAATCGCCAGTTTTTGAAGTCGAGTTTTTATCCGTGTAATTTTGTGATGTAATTACAACAGAATCTGTACATATCTGTTACATCATTTATTCCATTGTACCTAATGAGGTAGATGGACCGTGCTACTACTGAAAAACACTAAAAACCTAACAAGGACCCACCACAAACTCAATCCAACCAGTGTAGCTGATCGCAAGACAAGTACACTGGTCTAATTTGTACTCAGATAATTTAACTGTGTTGCAAGGAAACTGCGTTTCTTTTTCTTACTTTTATTCAGCAATCTAACAAATATGTCTCTTTTCTTCCCTACAGACAATGAGGAAGTTCGCAGTGGTACAGTGGGTGAATGGCGAAGATGGGGGCAAATATAGTGAGGTGAAAACTGAAGCTATCCGCGGCTACGATGACAGCAAAATTAATGAAGAGGGCTACCCCAACAGCAGCTACGCAGCGGTTGTAGAGTGGCAAAAGGGCAAAAAACCGAGGCATGGCTGGCCTGTTTATAGTGCCACTATAAAATTTGTCAGCAGTAAGTATTTTTTAAAGTTTCTGTCTGTAATTAACAGCGATTATGCTGAAGCTGGTGCAATGTATGAATTATGACATTAAGTATGTCGAGTCTTAGGGGATGTCCATTAAATTGTAATGGGCTGCACAATAACAGACTGCTCAAAACTTGCCAACTTTCGGTCTTAAAAGATGGAGTATGTATGATTGTGACCAGAGTAGGCATTGCAACTATGCTACTCATTGCTAATTGTATGTTTTCATGAATATTTACACAGTAATGCAACTAATTTACTGGTCTGACCAAAGTAAAGTAAGCTTTGCAACCATAGATACTCATTAAGTTCAATATGGCGCAAACAGAAGATTCACCTTTTTTATGAATGAAGTGTAATCTTCCCCGTCATAATTTATATTTGGGCATCGATGGTGGTAAAAGTGCACTGGTAGGATTGTGGCAAGAGTATGTATTGCAACTATGCTGCTCTTTGAAACTGCTGCCTATTGCCTTTTTCCCCCATGAATTAAGTAATGAACTGAAGTAATTAACTGACGTTTATTAGTGTGACTAAAGTTTTGCAGCTAAAATTGTCTATTTCTGGAATTTCAAAATGGCAGACATGTATGAGAAGTGCTATTTTCCCATGCATAATGAATATTTAGAATGTGAGAACAGTATTTGTGAAAAAGTGATTTGTGAATCGCCACCATGAATTCTAGAAACAAAGTACTAAAAGTATTGCACAGTGCACATTTAAAGAAGAAAGATAGGAATTGTGTATGGGAAGCATAAATTCTGGCAGTAAATTACAAAAATGCCTACATTACTAATGAAAGAAATGTAGAAAAACGGTGAAACTGTCATGGCTTTCATATAATCTGGATCTGTCTGACATATTATAAATGTTTGTCTGAAAGGAATTCCAATTTTTGTTTGCTCTGTGACAAGACGCATTAGAACCTCAAAAATGATTTCATCATCCCTAAATATTCTCTCAATTGACTGGATGAGAGTGGCCATGATGCCAATGTACAATTGTAAATTGTTGCATGCCTTTATCTGATCCATGTTTAACCATTTCAGACAATCGGTTTCACACTACCAACAAAATAAAGGAATTAATTGAACTGGACTGCCAACAACCAGACACCAACACACTGCCAACCAAAAGGGCATCAGTACTACCGGCGAGGTACGATTCCGATGAGACGGACATAGAGGATGCTGTGGTAAGACCTACTTCCATCGATTCAATTTACTATAGCATGCCTTCTACTCTGGTGCCCTGTTTGTTGTTTGTTTGTCTCTTTGAATGTTTGCTGCTTTCACTTTCAGTGCTACTATTGTTTAAGCCAAAATCTGTACAGCACTTAACGTCAGTTCGCACTGTTTTTATATGTGGTTCAGGGCTTGATATTGGCACCTGCCATCTGGCCAAATGCTGATAAAACTTGGCTATGGCTAGCAACAATTTCAGTCTCACTAGCCAATTTGACAGATAACTTATTTGGTATGGCAAATCGCAGTAGTTTCATCAGTTGTTTGTATTTCAAATTTAAATGGAAGAATATTATAAAGGGACAGCAAGACTCAACAGAACTCAGGCAGGTGAGCATAAACGTTAATGTCAAGCCCTGATGTGGTTTCACTGTTCACTTGGCTTGTGTCTTGTTCCATTACAGACCCAAACGAACAGGGCTGCTCCCCAAACCCAAACTGTTGCCAAACGACTGATCCAGCAGCATGCGAATGCATCAAATACGCTTAAAGTTAGAAGACTGGAAGAAGAAAATGAGAGGCTCAAGAAAGAAAATGAACATCTAAGGGGAATGTTGATCACAGGCATGTATTACAGCATTCTGTTTTGTATTGGTCGTGTCTGTGATGCAAATAATTTAGCATGACTATTAATTTTTGTTACAGCCAGACTGAACTTGTGTTATTGCCCACCCTGCCAGTCTTCATTACACCTAGCATAGTTACAAAACCATGCCTCTTGTCATGTCTTGCACTTAAATGCCTGTCCTGATTCTGTCATCTCATTTACACACCTGTTGTGTTGGTAAGTATAAATAAGTGTTAAGTCTTATTGTTGTGTTTTCTTTGTTTGTTAGAGTTGCCAAATCTTATAACACAGGTGAAGACGGCCATTAACTCCACGTCGTCGGCATCCTCCGACATTAGTACAGATCTTGAATGTGGATCAAGCCCACAAGCTCCAAAAGCAGCTGCACCACCTACATCTACAGAGAAGGTACTGTGCTGATTCCCTGCACCAATTAGTAATGTGTTGTTATTGTTACTGTGTAGCGTATAGAGTAGAGTATCATTTATTAATCCCGAGGGAAATTAAGGTGTCCAGTAGCATACATGAATACAGAAAAATGGACATTACACACATCATTGCACTTATATTAACCATACAGCACACACTTGCATACATCAGCCAACACACACACAGCTGTGGTTGATGATGAGAAGAATAGGAGTGGTTCATCACATGTGCCCAAGCTGAGTGTTACATAGCAAAGAGCAGCCAAAAAGTCAATAACTCTAAAAAGTGTCAAGGTGTCTCAAGTCACTGTCCGTACTTCAGAGAAAAAAGTCAGGGGGAAGTATCCATACAAAAGCTGTGAATTTACAACTTGCACACACAGACACACAGCGGAGCAGCGGTTAAAAAAAAAGTTCACGGGTGGTAGGGGGTAGAGATGGCGGAACAGCATCCTCCACAAAGGAAAAAAAAATAGTGCAGATGGGTGTGGGAAGGTTGCCAGTCACCTATGATGATCTTTCTGGGTTGTGTGTGGTTTTGAACATCAGGATTGCCCTGGCTGTGTAGGGCTTTGCATGTGATCTGGAAGTGTATGCGTTGGTTTACGACATTAAATAAAAAAGTCAACAAATATTTTTGGGTGGAAAGCTTCTATTGACAATGGGTTTGTGCTTTTATTACAGGTGGAGATCTATCCCGGTACCAGCACATACGTTGACAGCCTGGCTTGGGCGGTGGCCCAAAATGCCAACTCAGCCTCCTGCTTTGTAAGAAGTTTACTGACCTCAGTCTTTCCAATGGAGACCTTGCTAGTAAGCAACCTTCGGGGGACCAGCAGGGATGGTGGCAGCAACAGGCAGCCTCTTGACAAGGCAAAAGTGAATGCCATTTACCGTAAGTCCAGTATCAGTCGGAAATTCTAATGAGTGTATCTTTTTTTATTATTATATTACCGCATAGCTGAAAATTATTTGTAGTACACCAACCACCTCCTGTTGCTGTACCAGCAACCACCAATCACCAGTGTTGCTGGGTGGATGGGGAAAAGCCCCAACAACTGCCACACTCAACTTTGCACTCACATTTACCCGTTCACTGTCTGTGCACTAGGGTACATCAAGAGCCCCAACAATGAGAGGTCACTGAATGGGTGCTGGTAGCAACATAGGCTATGTAAAGTGTGTTCTTAGACTGTTTTGATCAAAACTAGTTAAGAGAAGTGGAAAGGCAGCATTCATCTAAATTTAATATCTCTCTAGTTTTTGACCAAAACACAGTTTACACTAATTTATCCAAAACGCCCATTCACTGCAACTACAAATTTCAAGGGCAGGCTATTGCGCCACCCTTACACATAGATTAAATTTTCATAGATTGAATTTTCAAGTCATGCTAGTGCAAAGGAATACTGTAAGAACAGAGGGGTTTTTACAAAGTTTTATTGTTCAAGGGGCAATTGGTTCACCCTATGTACACACAGAAATTAACATCTTCTCCTGTGCACCTGAGTAACAAGTTACATTGTCAATACTTGTGTTTCACAATGCTTGTTACATATTGCACACTAAGACCTATTTTTCTGTCTTCTGTTTTCTCTTTTCTTTTTCTGCTTTCTCTCCATCTATTTTTTTCACAGGCGCAACACTGCTGAAATGGCCACATGTGGTTCCATCAAGCATTGGCGCTGCAATAAATGCCAAGTTGACAGAAATCCGTGCAAAAAACAAAAAGGACTATGTGTAAAAAAACTGGGTTCTAGTCCATGCTTTTAGTTCAGTAGAAAGGAAGGTTGGGGTTGGTGCACTTGGCACCCGTGTTCTCCACGGTGGGTAGTGCACCTGGCACCTGTGTTCTCTGCACCTGTGTTCTGTATGTAGGTAAAAATAAATGTTCTGTTCATCTGACCATTGTATTCATTTCTCTGAAATTAATTCTGACAAATGTGTGTATTATATATTTACGTAATCATATTTGTATGTGGAAATTTATATGATGTATAAACATGGACATGTAGTGGTATTATAGGTGTACTATGAGAAATCAGACAAAAATGCAGTTTTCACATCAAATGAAAAGTATGCAAAATTCATATAAATATTAGTCACAAAATGGCTTTAAGACATATATAACTTATGTAAGACTTGCATATGATTTTATGTAAAAACTTGGATAGATTTATATAAGAATATTACATTTTAAGTCCCATATGACATATGAAAAGTATGCAAAATTCATATAAATATTAGTCACATAAATGGCTTTAAGGCATATATAACTTAAGTAAGACTTGTATAAGATTTAATATAAAAACTTTGAAAGATTTCTATAGGAATATAACATTTTGAGTCTTATGCTTCGTATAAAAAGTATGCAAAATCCAACTACAAAACTGAAACAAAAATGTCTGATGTCATACATAATTTGAGTAAGACTTCAATATGATTCAACATAAAAACTACATGATTTCTGTAGGAATAAAACATGTATCTCCTATGTTTTACAAATATCATATATTATTGTGTATTGCTGACATGTGAAATTCATATATGAATTTATAGTGCATGCATATATGACTTGCAAATTCCTTATATGTTTTTTACAAAAAATCCGGCCATAATCAGTCTCATTTTGCATAGAACATGTATGAGAGCATCTAATAATCACATAAGAAACTCATGAGGCAATTCTGCCTGATTTTTATAAAAATGTCATGCAACTTGCAGTATATGAATCATATGGTTCTTTTTCATATGGGTTGCTCTGCCAATATCCGGTGGAAAGTGTAGCGTGCCTCTTAATGCACTGGCTCAGTGGTCACCGAATATTGACTCCATATTAAGTAAAACTGTTAAAAACAAAATGCTCAAAACTGAATTTCACAACTCCTATGATTGTGAAAGAGAAGCAAGAACCAAACCTTTGTGGGTGGAAATGTGTGTGGAAATGTGTGTGTATCATGATGATTCTGCAGTATGTTGGCATCATAGACAGTAGAAGAGAATGGACCGTGGGATGGCGTCGTTTTCAATGGGAGCCGTTGAAGCACGATTTTGAGATTTTTAATTGGTCACCAGGCAACTGCGCAAGCGCGGGGTGACGTACGGTCACGTCGTCCAGCGAACCCAAATACTATAAATTGAGTGGTAGATGCTTAATCACAAATCATACAGCGTACAATAATTTTCATACAGCGTACGTACAATAAGTATTCTTCTACCGTTATAGCTGCAATCACTTAGTGGAATGGGAGGCTAATATTGTACGTGGGGACTTGATTCTTCGTCAACTAACTTTTGTTCCAGGCAGTCTTGCAAGCCAGCATGTCAAGGGAGCTAGCTAGTTAGCATGTAAACTAAAAGCTATAGCGTGTAGCTTAGCTTAGCCATCTTTCTCAATTCACTTGCATCGAATAGTAAAATCCATAAAGATAGCGATTCTGCTTACAAATACCAAGTTCTAAGCTTATTTTTCGAGAAATAGTGATGTAAATGTTTCCCCAACATGAATAGAAAAGTAAACGGGCATGACTGTGGCTACAGCTTGTTATCCAACCAGGGGTGCGTTTCCCAAACAACCAACCAACTTAGCTTTAAACCAACATGGTACGATGCACCGTTGAACTAACCAACAACCAAAGTGCGACTGTGTCCCAAACACTGTCGTACCTTCATAGTCTGAACCAGAGAAACAATCCGAAGTAGGCTATGACCTTGTGAACGGAATTTAACAGAGATGACTAATTATGTAGCCGATTATTTATAGCCTATTAATAGGCTATTTCACATGATGTCAGGAATAACTGTGTACTAGGAAATAAATCTAACGGTGGAAAGTATCACTGAACCCTATATACTGCTGGCTTAGTGTTCATTTGTAATATAGTGACAGATTTGCAAGACATTTCAGTGATTAAATAAACTTTAACATTGTTTATTAAATGACGCAGACCTCTGGATATGAACACAGATGGGTTGTGACTATGCACGTCTCAAAAGCAGCCTATAGTTTTAGGCAATACATTAAGCTATAGGAAATCTCCCTGACTTTGAAGTCATGTGGAAGCCAAAGTCTATATAATACTTTTATTTTATTTAAATCACATAGACTACGAGCCATCACAGCTAACCTGATTAAAATAGCTTTCAAAATGCTATTTTGCATAGACACCAGGCGATGTGCCATCTGTAAATGCATGTGCTTATAGGGCAATATGTTACACGCTATCAACATTAGGTTTATTGCTTACAATGCACGTAATGACGGAGGAGCTGGAAGTTTATTTTCACCTTGGCGACCTGCATTCTGAAGTTTATGAACACAAGCCCAAGAATATGCAGGCTGGCATAAATTGGCCACACTATGTTAATACGCAACGGGAGACACGTTCACCCTGAAACTACGTTAAGAAAAGTAACGTGGGAGTTGAGAATGTCAACAATTTCATGTAGCATCTTAATTATGCATCATCCCGGATTGGAACCAGAGTACTATCTAACACAGGTGTGCATGATCTGCGCTCTACCAATAGCACCACAGAAACCAGCTCCTAGCTTACGGAATTTTGAGGTACGTCACAGCATGAGTCGCTTAAGCCAAACTGCCAAACGAGTTGCAAATATCCTCCTAGATCAATTGTTTTGCTACAACAACAGGCTTTTTAGATTCTACACTATATTTCTGACCTCGTTTTGTAAAATCTGAGGGATACAACGTCTAACAACGAAGATATTTACAATGATCGAGGATTTCGAGACATTCGGTCCGCCATGTTTGATGCTGTCGAGACCTTCAAACAACGTTGGTTAGGTGGAACTAAGCACCGAGAGCTGTGGTTGCAAACCTCACTAGTTATCAACGTGGTTGCGAATGTTCGTGTTTTGGGAAACGCCTGTGTCGGTCGCACTATGTTGGGACTATGTTAGTTTACACCATGTTGGTTCAAACTATGTTGGTTCACACGAACGAAGGTTTTGAGAAACACTTGCGTCGCACCTACATAGTTTGAACCAAGTAAGTTGCTAACAACGTTGCTTTTGGGAAACGCACCCCAGAGTGGTTGGAAAAGCTACACTACATGGTAGACATGACCGCACACCTGAACACACTGAACACGGGTCTTCAGGGGAAAGGACGCACAGCTCTACACATGTTGGAGGATGTTTTGGCGTTCGAGCGCAAGTTGACAGTACTTGTCAGAGATTTACAGAACGGTACACTGTCATACTTCCCCAACTTGAGAGAGTTCAAAGAAGCTCACATGATTAATTTGCAGTATTTACATTCTGCAGTCCTTGCAATGCAAACATCATTTGGGAAACGATTCTGTGAATCCAGAGAGGGAAAAAACACATTATCCTTCCCTGTCACTCCCTTAAACCTCGATACATCCGTTCTGAATACAACTGCATTTGCAGGTGTGAGTCACCCTGATCTGGAGATGGAGCTGGCCGACATCGCTGATAAGGACATATGGGTGTCCAAGTGCTTGACAGAAGATCTCGAAGATGTAGCCAGTCAGAGGGCCTCTGTTGCACAAAACCACACGTGGCGTGAAATCGAAGACCTCCCCAAACCGGACAAACTTGTGTTCGATACATGGAAAGCTATCCCCGACGTTTACCTGAACATGAAGAAGTATGCACTTTGTCTTGTTCGTCTTTGGGTCCACATATGTATGTGAGCAGTTGTTCTCGAACATGAACTTCATTGCAAGCAAACATCGCGCACGCCTCACAGATGACAGCTTACGATCCTGTGTGAAGATGAAGGTGACGGCATACAGTCCTGACCTGCAGACGCTGTGCGCTGAGGCTCAAGAGCAGAAATCATATTAACTAAGTATGATAAATATTTTAACTGCCTATTATTTTGCATATTCATATTTTTTAATTGTTCTTCACTGAAACAGTCCTTTTATTATTCAGGTTGACCGCCAACTGCACGCTCCAGTAAAAGGATGACGGCACACAGAAAGAAGACGGCATTTTTTTCGTTTGCTGCCGGTGGATAATTTAAGTTTGGCGGTTTTTAAAAAAATAGACATTAAGTAATTTAACTTGAACTTTGGCCTACTAAGGCTGATGTTTTTTTTGTTTGTTGTTGTTGCTCAGAATGTTTTTATTTCATGCAGAAATGTTGCCTAATTTCGTTTTCTCTCTCTGCAGTCCTTCATTAAATGTAGCCTAATAATAAAAAACGTTGCATGCCGTGACATTTTAAATGTCAAAAGGGTTTTGTGGCTTCCAGTGTTTTCTTTACGGTGAGAAACGGGTCCAAATGTCTCTTTGAGTGGTAAAGGTTGCCGACCCCTGGCTTAATCCAAAAGCCCCATTTAACAGATAAGGAGAAAGTTTTGTTTTATTAATTCACATTAAATCACATCCCTTAAGTACATTAGGCAAAAAATATTGGCTATTACTATGTCACCATAGTAACATTAAATTGTAAGACCAATAAATGTGTATTCTTAATAACAAAAATTAAAGTAAAAAAATACAATAAAGGAGTTAACTGAACAACTCTGAATAACCTCCAAACTGAAGTGAACTGTTACTCATGCAAAGTGAGACAGACTTACTGCATCTAAAGACTGCATGAGATTCTACCGGTGACTTGCTTCAACACAACATTGTATAATTTGACATCAGATAACTTGTAAGTAGGACTGGGCGGTATACTATTTTATACCGGATACCGTTTTTTTTTTTTTAACGATATGAATTTGTCATATACCCCAACACCAGTGAGTGTGTGCGTACAACACATCGGGAACACAGAACGGTGGAATGTCAGGCCGCGGGACATTGTTTGAGAGGGGGACAGTACCAAACAACCTGAATGCGGCTGCATGAGAGCGGTGAAAGCGTAGGTTCCGATGGAAGGGCGTGTCTCCACTACAACAGAATGTTTATCGGACCCCACGAAAACCCAGAGAAGTCCACTTGAAATAAAGTGCATAGGTTCTTCGCCTGTAGTGGAAGCTCCTCAGTGACAAAAGTTGTAGAACACAGCCGGATTCATCCTCTGTTCCTCCAACAAACCAATGGTTTTTAACCCCTCTACAAACCTGTAAAAACTTGACAATGTGTGAATCGTCGTAGGCCAATGACCGTGTCTGCAGGTAACCACAGCCATCAGGATATCCACAAACAGTCATAGACACGAGCGCTATATTGCCTTTATACAGCAGTTCCACTTGCATCTGAACACGTTTTTTGAAGCGATTCATAAATAACAGAAAGCCAACAACAAACAGGGCTGTGTCACAGTAATGTACATTCAGTGTATAACACCATCTTCCTACTGATCTTAATTAACTGTTACCTGAAAGTATGGTCACCAGCTTCATCCACCGTGGCCGGGGGGTGTTGGTATTCCACAGATTTGATGGAAAAGCCTTTCGGACAAGAAGTGTGGACCGACTCCTCCATGGATGCCACACATAGCCATCTTTTTTTCCCACCCGCATGTAAAGTTTAGTCTGCAAAGCTAAAATGAAAGACTAACAGTAAAATATTGCTCTGCTGTGTTGATTCTTAAAAATGTAACATCTTAAAATGCCATGACTAAAATTAGTGCTACTACAAACAATAAATGTTTACTGCCCCTGTCGCAGGATGGACGGCAGCGGAGTAGACAGAAGGAGGCAAAACTAAATTCCTCAAAAGGAAAATTTGATTTTTTTTTTCTTTTCAAAATTTTCTTTTAAAACGTGCAAATATTTATCAGTGTCAAATAAACTTCAAAAGTGCAAAAACAAAGACTGTGAAAAATACAAAATAAATAGGCTCAGTTTGCCAGACTATATCAAAATTGACCCTGCACAAAACTCTACAGCTCAGAGACACGTACCTTCCTCTCACAGACTCCCCTTACAACTGAGGCTCTGGGGCCTTATACAGAGCACAGCTAGCTGCAGCCCCTCCCACAGATGAGCCCAAATTCAAAAAGAAATTAATTAACTAAATAATAACATTTTGATCACAAAATCCAACTGAAAGAAACAAATACAAAACATAGAATAACTCAAAATTATTTACATTAACCAAAACCCTTCTGTGCATAATAAAATACATACTTCCCATTCACCATTAAAACACCCCTGCCAGAATGGCGCACCCCACACAACACCCGCGAAACACCATGAACCTCCCCCATATCTAGTCCGTGGAACATTCCCTCGGTTTCCCCACGGCAACCAGGAAGTTCGGCCAGTTTGTATGACGGTGAGTATGGAAAAACTGTTGTGCCTTGTAAATGCTAAATACCAATAAACTATGATGTTTTAAACGACCAATGTGACCAATGAGTTGTGATTCTTTGCAAGTAAACATGTTTAAAACAGATGAGAGATTGTAAGGATTACGAATGTGATATGTGCATTGTACATGAGTTAAACAAACAATTACCACTAGAAATTACGGTAGGCCTTTCCCTGCACCCTACGTAGCATTGCTTGGTTAGTGAAAAGTTATTGCAAACGGTGGTGAATGACATGCTTTAAAACCAGAATTACAAACGGCACAAACAGTAATGAAAATGAATGTGCAACACAGCCATAGGTCAGCTCAGGTGTTTTTGCCGGCAAATGGCTGCCTATGAGTGGCCGTGGTTGCGTAAGCGGCATGGCTCAGTCCGTGACAGCCCCCTTTAAAACATATGAAAATGCCTTTCAGTACAGTAGAAGACGAAAACATGAAATATTACGGAAAAATCCTAACCAAGAATTTGACATTGAAACTGACAAATTAAGGCAAAGTAATAATAATAATAAAGGTAAGACTACACATACAATAAATAACACAGGATGAAACCTGCCCAACATCTACAAAAACAGAATTAACACAATACATCACAGGAGAATTTTTTTACATTGGTTTACACGTATACATTTAGAATTATGGCAGTTGAATGAGGACAGTCCTAACACCGTGTCCTAACTGAACGCGATGCAAGCGACAGCGACCGTCAAAATACATTCCATTCCATTATTTTCCATTATTTTATATTATGTTGGACTGTCCTAACTGAATGCGATGCGGCATCGCGCGACAGTAAGCGTTGCTGCGCGACATTTTGAAAGTGGTTTTGTCGCTTGGTCTGTTTCTATTTTTGTCACGTCGCATCGCATCGGAGCAACGATGATGGATGAGTCCAGACTAATTGAATTGGTTGAATTAAGGCCTTATCTTTTTGATCCGTCATCCAAACAATATAAAAACCTTAATAAAGCTGCCAAGGGCTGGAAGGAGATCGCCGGGGAGCTGAACATTTCAGGTAATAAGTAGTTTTGTTTGTTTGTTTAAGTATTAATGGCACAAGATGACTCTTCCTACAGCCTACATTTTAAGTAGTGTTTCTTATCTAAGTTTGTGTTTATTTTACCAAATCAGGTCCAAATAGGCCTATCTTGTCTGTTCAGCCTGAACACACAAAGTGTTGAATTAACAATTAAATAATTAATTAATATTTACAAGAGTGAGATCCAACGTAGGTCTATTTAATCCTGATATTCTTGCCCTAGCGATGTGTAAGCTAATAACAATGCTAGACAGATATAACGAGACAGTCGCTGTCAATGCTTCACTGAACTCATCCAGTTTCCGTAAAACTACGGAGAAAACAAATAAAACACATTACTTCATCTGTTCTAGTGTCCAGATTGATAGCAAGCTAACAACTTGTATAGCTAGTAGGCACGCGCATGTTAACTTTTTTTTTACCTTTTCTTTAAAACTCTATCAATTTCATTTGCTTGTCAGTATCAACAGAAATAGCCTACACATTTTAAGTGTAGAAATTCAAACAGATAGCAAAACAAAACTTACGGGCATATCTACTCCAAGGATTGGCGAACACACAGCACAGCATAGAGTTTGAAAACTAAGTGAACCTTTCTCTGCAAATTATCATGACCAGTAGATGGCGATCACACACCACGAATGACATCCAAAACAAGACAACTGCTTAGAGAGAAACTAAGGAAATTTTTACACTGTGAATTAAAGTCACAAAAATTACATCAAAGCCATAACACCTGAAAAATGATGTATCCTCATGAAATGTGTTTTAAAATTTGCCTTTTGTCTTTTCTAACAGATCCAAACATTTGTAAAAATAAGTGGAAATCACTTAGGGACACATTTAATCGACTTCGGAAGAATAAAGCAGCAAGTGGGTCGGCGGCAGGGAAGAACCGGTGGAGGCACTTTGGGGCACTGAGTTTCCTGCTTCCACACCTCAAGCAACGAAGGTAGGTTTATGTACAGTTTATTCAAATACCAATGATGTTGTGTGTGTGTGTGTGTGTTTGTATATATGTGGTCTTCTGCTTTACATGTCAAATGTGACATCACCATTTTCTACTTGCAGGTCCTCAAGTAACCTGAATCATGAGGAAGAGAATGAGGATGGAGAGGAAGAGGAAGAGAAGGTAGAGGAAGTTGAGGTGGAAAGTGGCGAAGATGTGGATGTGGACGTGGAAGATGATGGAGAGAAGACAGAGGATGATACAGTGGAGAGAGCAATGGAGAGAGAGGCAAGGGGAACCAGCAGGGAGGAGGTGAAAAGTGGGAAGCATACATACTCTTCAAAAAGAAGACGGGCAGAAGCGCCAAAGAAACCATCCACAGAGGACCTGTACGCTATTCTACAGCAACCTGTTACACCAGATGACCCAGATGAGATGTTTTTATTAAGTTTACTCCCGGATCTGAAAAAAAATTGTTCATAACAAAGGGCAGCTGAAATTGCAGCTAATGTCCACTATTTTGAATTGGGAAAACCAAAACTTCCACCCTAGCACTCTCCCACCCACCCAGCCATACCAAGGCATACCCCCTATGCATACCACCCAGTCCACCCCATACAATTACACCTATTACAACTCAAAGAGTTACAGTGAATTATAGTGACAGATTCCCTTCTTCCTAACCTTACTTATTGAGCCTTAATAAAAACAACTTATTGAAGAAAAAAAAACTTGTATTGAATTGTCCTTTTCACTTACCTCAGTGTTATCACCACTGATATATAGATAACCTAAACACTTTAAAGCTAAAGATTTTATCCATTAAATGTCTTACCAATTTTTTCTTGGAGCAAGAATAAGAAGTGACCACCTGACTTTTTTGGTGCCTAAGGCAGTCAACCACTTAAGCCATAATTAGGTCATGGACAAGTTGTATTCAAACTGAAATTACTTCATTTCCACAATACATGGGTAAACAGTTCAAAACATTTTATTTAACACAACCACACTGCATTTTCACACACACACAAACACACACACACACACTTAATACTCCGTGAAATATTGCACAAATTTGTCCCGGATGGTGAGAGCTGCCTGACCACCTCTGTTGGGGTGAGCTGCTGCTACATGGGAGTTGGGAAAGTGGACACCCTGCCATGGCAGGCTGCATTCTGCATCTCCAGGCCGAGAAAGAAAATTGTGCAGAATGCAGGCTGCCATAACTAGGGTGTCCACTTTCTCCACTCCCATGTGGATCGGACGGAGGAAAATCCTCCACCTCGCTGCTAAAATACCAAATGCCTTCTCAACAGACATCCTCGCCCTTGACAATCTGTAATTAAATTTTTGCCGGTCTCTGGGCAGATTACGGCCACCGTAGGGTTTTAGGAGGTAGGACTTCAGGGGAAATGCGGCATCTGCTACAATGACATGGGGCATGTCACCAAGAAACGCTGCCCCTGGCAGGGGCTTTGGTGGTGGGATGTTGAGGGTTTGGTTCTCCAGCTCCCTGGCCAGGGCAGAGTTTCTGAAAACCCCACCGTCACTTGTGCGGCCAAAGTCTCCCACTTGAACTGCCAGGAACCTATACTGCGCGTCCACAAGGGCCAGCAAAACCAGGGAGAATGTTCCCTTATAATTATAAAAAAGACTCCCACTTCCAGGAGGCGCAACTATATTAATATGTTTTCCATCTAAGGCACCTAAACAATTGGGGAAGTCCCACTTCTCCCAGAAGTCCTGGGATACTTTTTCCCAGGTCTCTCTGGTTGGTCTTGAGAGGAAGCGGCTCATCATCCGTTTCTTTATGGCCTTGGTGGTGAGATGGATGCAGTCAGAAACCGTCTGTACTCCTACTCTGTAGTCGTAGGCCATAGAGTGCATAGAGTCTCCTGATGCCAAGTATCTACAATGGAAGAGAGAAATGTAGTTTTGAACATTCCCAGTTATAAAAAATAATGTGAAATAATATGAAAATGTATTCTTTGTGTCTCTTACCTAATAGTGATGGCCAACCTTTGCTTGGCCTCAATTGGTTCCCGGAAATTGGTGTGTTGCTTTGTTATGTCTGGGCCCACAAATGACAGCACCTCCTCTAACTGCGTCGATGACATCCTGAAATAATTATGGAAGCGCTTTCCATCCAACTCCAGCTCTTTGCATAGGTTATAATAATCGCCCTGTTGCTTACGGGCCTTATTTAATGGGTGGATCCACTGTCTAGATTTTGTCTTTAACAGCAAAAGTGCAGCCACCTTTCTCCTTATTTCCTCTCTTCGGCGATAGGGTCCTGAGAGAGAGAGAGAGAGAGAGAGAGAGAAAGAGAGAGAGAGAGAGAGAGAGAGAGAGAGAGAGAGAGAGAGAGAGAGATAGATAGATAGATAGATAATACGCATTTGCTTATGGTCACAATTGGTTTACTGGATTATGAAGGATTATATGAATGCCATGGTTACTCGACTCTGCTGTGTCAAAGTAGGCAAGCCTAGGCCAGATTGAGGGTAGCTGTTATTGTGTTAATCTGTTATTATGACAATATTACATGATTAGGCCATCTTATATTATATCAATTTGATGTCGTGAGTAGACTATACTGTAGTGAAAAAAAGTCCCTGCTACTGTAGGCCTACTGGCTATATCGCGTCTGATTGGGGACCGGCCTTTTTAACCACACCCCCTAGTTACACAAAGAGTCTATGGTTACAGGTAGACTATGAAACCAATTGAATTACTGGTCTATGATCAACAGAGATAGTTTGATATTGACGTCGTATTTTACAAGCATAACTTACCCATTTCTACTACCCTCTTCTATGTGGTCGCAAAAATACCGTTGGCATTTGAAAGGATAAATACTAGAGGCGGGCCGTTATCGGCGTTAACGTGCTGCGTTAACGCGAGACTCTTATCGCGCGATAAAAAAAATATCGCCGTTAATCTATTCTCAAAGTTGGGTTGGGAGCTGGGTCTATACTACACAAACTATGATGACTTTCACCAAAGATCTTAGATTCTACAAAGATAAGCCAACATAATACGTTACTATGGGACCAAAATGCCAACAAATTCCTATTTCGAACTCTTAGAAAATAATTTAGTGTGTCTGTAAAGCGAGCTAGCAAGCTAACGAACTAGCTCTAGCTCATTCAAGTGAATAGTAGTAACTATCTATAACAACATCATGTGCTAAACGCTAACAGCGATTGGGCTCACCTTGAATTTAATACATTGCTGTAGCCCTATAACTTTATATTACTTTGTCTGCTTACACTATAACCAGTAACAGTATCTAGGTGGGTGTTAGTGACAGCTTTCAATTCAAAACATTACGTTAGCGTAGTTCGCTAGCGTTAGCGCGCTAACAACCACATAGTAAGTGGTTGCTGCCTGACCTGAAATAAAGCTAATTTTCTCAAAATCCAAACAGTAACAACTTACACTATTAGGCTTGAAATTATTACAAATAGTTGCAGATTGTGACACATGATTCCAAAAAACCCTTAACAACTCCAGAAAAACGTAATGACCAATTTATTAGTTAAACTCCACATGTGTCCCATTCATTTCAGTAAAACGAACCTAGAATCTGCTCTGCACTGCATAAAGGGGGATTCCCCCCTCCCCCTTGCGAAAATAGAACACGGAAGCAAACGGCTCCCTTCCTCAACACTTTCTGCTTTCACCTTGATATTTTCGCGCGGATGTATACCCTACCTCTATATTTTAATGCGGATGTATACTTAGCCGAATTGCACTGAAGGGGACTCCTGCCACAACTGTCCCATGCGAGAGACTTTTTTCTTTAGCAGGCCATATTGTGCAGAAAAGGAGATCTACTTTGCCACCAGAAAATTTGAACAAGCTGGTCTGCCTAAGTGACTGGTGGAAGAAGGAGAAATAGAGCTTGGACTGATTGACACAAAGCTACTGACTGTAAACAGTTCATCACAACTTCTTATGTAGGCTTACAGTTCAAAATCCATGTTTTATGTTTCATTTAGTTCATGTTTAACTAAATAAACAGCTAGTAAACACAAGTACATTTTATTGAACATGATTTATTTCCATCACCAAGTATCAAAGTAGAACAGCTTTTTCAAGCAGTTAGTGATGCATTTTGGAAACAGGAGATGAGCCCCTGGTCTACTGTGCCACCTGGCTTAAGAAACCCGTTCTCAAAGACTTACTTCTAGTCATTATTTAGGTAGCACACATATTCTGAATGCCTTCGGCAGAATTCAAATGAGCCATTTTAATCTAGATTAATCTAGATTAATTTTATGATTAATCTAGATTAATCTAGATTAAAAAAATTAATCTATGCCCACCACTAATAAATACACACGCGATTACGGAAGATGACGTGACAAACGAAGGCAGTGAGGACATGAAAAATGTGCAGTGCGATGCGACGCAGCGTCGGTTGGTCGCATCGCGTTCAGTTAGGACACGGTGTAAGACTGTGGGCTTTCCAACCTTGAGTATTAGGAGATAGCTGCCAGTCTCTCCAATGTCCCTCAAAGATATTTGACTGGTGGAAGTCTTCATCAACAGCCTTAGATACTCTCTTGTGTCAGGCCGCCTTCATCAACTGCCCCTTGAGCATTGTCAGTTGCATCCACAAACACAAAATCCAATTTGCTTCAGGATTGAAAAACCTACACTTGAATGCCCGCAGGCTACACTGTAAAACATTTTTTTTCTGCACACATTTATTTGGTTGCTTGTTGGACAGAAGCTTTCATCAGCTCTGCTGACCATTTTTTCAGTATGGTCTGTAGATCAATCCTGCAACCAAGGAAGTTAATGCATTTTAGTAATAAGCCAAATATGTATCATAAGCACCTGATTAAATAGAACAGGATACAGAAAATGAAAAGTCTTCACAAAAAAACAGTCAAGTTAATAAGAAAAAACACATTCGTCCACAGGTTCTCTGAGGTGATGTGTTGATACAGGAGATTGATTTTGTGAAATGGTCTCATCTTGTTCATCAAGAATAATGATTGGTTCCTGGACAGATGGAGGCTGGAGTGATGGTTCATCATCAAGAGGATTTCTTGTGGTTGTGAGAACAGAGTGAGCAGTGGCTGGAGAGAGGGCTCAGACAGCAGTGAGTGGGTGGGCAGCTCAGACAGGTGAGGCTGGACAGAGGGCACAGATAAACTCGGCTGGGTGGAGATCTCACACAGCAAGGACTGTCCATGAGATGTATGGTGTAGGACATAAGCTCCATCATTTTGTTTATGTAAGAGATTTTCCTGACGACAACCATTCACAATACATAAGCCCGCACAAACCAACACACATTCTGTTTTAATTTGAGACAGAAAACTGAATGCAACACACATTTACCTGATTTGAAAACCAAAGTACATATAGAGTTGAAGATGCTTTTATGCCATGATCCATTATTGACCCGGTGGAACTGCTCTCAATTGATTTTGAAAATTTACTGGCAATATCCTCTTGTCCCACAAAGTCAAACAACATCTAAAAAGATGCGAAACAGAGTTACACCTGTCAAGTTTTACAACCCACTGAACCACTTGATATTTTCACACACATCACCTGAACTGGCTCCGACAAGATGAATTTTCTCATATTGATGTGTCCATTGGGACATTTCAATTTGATCACCAAATGCCATCGGAGAGTCCCTCATATGCAGACATTCGCTGACATCTTGCCTCAATAGCTTGAAATGGGATTTCCTTCATTAGAAATACAGACACACACACACAGCTAGTTTATCAAACTAATACATTACAAACAAACCTTTT
This sequence comes from Coilia nasus, assembly GCA_027475355.1. NCBI lineage: Eukaryota > Metazoa > Chordata > Actinopteri > Clupeiformes > Engraulidae > Coilia > Coilia nasus. The sequence goes on along the minus strand of CM050203.1, from coordinate 26,134,714 downwards.
GACGTCTGTCCTCACAGGCCTGACTGGCTAGTTTCTTCCACTCCTATTAAAAGAACACAATTAAAAGTAAATCAACACTGTAAGAATTTATTTCAATCCTGTAAGTGTTAAATAGCCCCCAGAGTAACAGTTGGACATCAGAGTTCCAGCCCATTGCCTCTGAAGAGAGTAACATTGGTCACGCCACCACCAAGTTTTAAAAACTTCAGTTCGATTTGCTGCTCTGTGCATGGTGGTTGGAAAATCTGACTTTTCACAGCGAGTTTTCTGAAACTTGTCTAAGACATTTTTTACATTTGAATATTCACCACAGGATCCTTACCGCCTGTTAAAATGATTTCGGTTGGGTACCTTGTAAATTATGCACTTCTAGCTACAGGTCGCATAACCAGGTAATTGCTAGGTCACTGACGTCAAATAAATGAAGTGACTTACTACTACCTTTCTACTACTTATTGCCTGTCTTCAAGTCCTGAGAGCCGGTCGCATTGGTAATGCGCCGGAACCAATACTGTTTATCAATGATTATATGTTGTGTTGTCGTTGATGAAATGTGTAAATGGACCTTTATTGCCATTCAGGAGAATGGGCAGTCAGACCTAATGTCTGCTGTGCAAACCTTGGTGTCTGCACTTTAGGGACACTTGCAGAGCCAGGCCCCACAGGGACACCATTCAGTGATAAATCAGACTGTCCATGGGCGTCAAAAAATTGGTCATGGTCAGTCAGTTAGTTCAACAGACCACAATCGTGCAGCAGGAAATGGCCAGGTTCTACACATAATCAACTTATTGTTGTAAATATTTTAAAAGGTAACATATTACTGAAACAATTTTGCAAAGGTCCCATCTCCAGTTACCCCATGCATGCCAGTTACTGTGGAGAAAGGTGCCCCTTTTCTCAAAGATGCATTACACAGTGTTCTTGCATTGATTTAATGCATTGCAATACAGGTTTACCACAAACACAACAGTAATGTTTTCCTAATACCCACAGATCAGATGCCAGTCTTGAACCTACCACTGCAGCCAGCACAATTGCAGATATGATTTTGTGGTAGGTAAAGAATCACTTTTTTACTTAAAAGTCCATCACATCTATCTCCTTTTGTGTTCCCTCTTCCACTGTGACACTACAATCCTTAATCCTTAAACCTTCATCCTTGAATGTATGTGTATATGTCATATATGTATGTAATGAACTTAATTGAACTTAACTGAATTTAATTGTGTTTCAATGATGCAACAATAGTGCTAGTTATTTGTAAAATCATTAGCTCATTCATATAAATTCAGTTATTGGCTATTTTTTTTTAAATTGTGTTTTAGAAATGGTTTCTGGAATAGCAAACAGACTCTTTGAAGGACAAGAAGGGAAAGGAAAGATCCCAAAGTATTCGTTAAATTACCTTGACAGTGGTCTCTTCAGGTAAGCAATGTCCTGTCAGTTAATCATTTGTTTCTACAGTCATTTGAAATTTAGCCACCACAGTCTATATGCTTTTAATGTACAATTGAAAGTTTTCAGTTAAATTCAAAACCAAGTCTGAATTTTTGAAGAATTGGTTTCTCAGCCTTACCCTTTTAGTTACTATCTAATGCTGTTTTCATAGAGCTGTAGGGAAATCTTTGCAGTGAGCCTTGCCCAGGGTGGCCCAGCTCCATGTTTTCTACAGAATGATGCTACAACTACTTGGCAACTGGTGAACCTGATGGATGTAACCAAAGAAAATGTCCTTGACTTGGAATTGTCTCCTTTAATTGAAAGGGTACATTTTAATTTGGACTGTTGTGTTTAATTTTAACACATCTGGGTATTAATAAAAATAATGAATTGTTGCAGATTGAGGAAGCAGAAGACATTACCGTCTTCACTGGAGAAATTTGCAATTACCTGGTTATGAGACCTGGCGGAACTACACAGGTGTGCAGTGCCCATTTTATATCGCGTAAGGTAGCCATAGGCTACGCTGTATTATTATGTCACATTAATTTTGTTTATATTTTACAACAACTTTACTTGCTTAGAGATTGTTTGTCATAAACGTATAAGCTTATTGCCGAGTTAGGCTATAGTATCATGTTGTAAACTGTAAAGCAGTTAGCCAAATGTTGCTGCACTTTCTCTCTGTTGAAGTTGCTCTGACAGCTAAGCTTAACAAGCTTACAATTATCCCTGTTGTAGGACAGGTGTCAATGGACATCGACAGTCCTGATTTTGTGCCCTCAGTATTTGTGTACACAGCACAGAGGGAGGATCCACAGTCCAAATTAGACAGGTAGCCTATCGGTAGCCGCTAGCATAATGCTAGCTAACACTAAATTACATTGTATCATGTTTAAATGTAGCAGACCAGCGGTGGTGTTTTAAATGAACAGTTGTCTGTCATCTAACTTTTGACAATGATTTCAACCAATAACCAGCTCTATCTTCTGTCTGAAGGTTTAATTGTAAAAGGAGGAGGGATAAGAACACTATAAGGCAACATCCAGCTGAAATGTCCTTTTTAGAACAGCTGCCAAGTGCTGGTATGAAGTCTATTTTTAAATATCAAACTAAATAACCTTAACCTATTCACTGTCCATAAAACAAAAACAAAGTTTGGTGACACTACAATAATCTGCTCAGTATTTGCAGCGATTATGGTTTAGGTCTACTGTAGCAGTGCTAGAGAAAGCAAGAAACTATTTATTTTCTGAATCTGTCTCTGAACAGAAGAAGAGGATATCATCCCTAGATCTTAGTACAGTTCGCTGTGTGAGAGGTATAACCAGCTACAGGAGGAATGTTCCAGTCTTCATCAGGATGTTACAACGCTGACAGCTGAAAATGAGAAGCTTAGGGAAGTATTAGTTGTACTGATGAAATTAAAAATTGACTTCAGCAACAAATACCTAGCTTATAAATTTACAGTAATGTCTCCAACAGCACCATATCAAATATCTGTCATACATGGTTACCAACTATGGCAACTGTATTAAAACCCCTCATTAAATACACTGTAAAAAATATTTCTGTAAAACAGTAAAGAGCTGGCAGCACAGACGGTTGCAGATTACCATTATTTTAACAGTATGTACAAGTAAATGATTTTACGGTAGAAGGCCGTAAACCAGAAAAACTGTATTTCCGTATGTATATAGATTACGGTAAAGAGCTGTCATCAGAAGTGCCAGTAATATACCGTAATTTCACAATGACATTAGAGTAATAGACTGTAAACCAGAAATACAGTTGGTTTACAGGCTATTACCCTAATGTTTCTCTGTATGCAGTATATTTCTGTGGTTATTTGAAATTATATTTAAGTTGTTACTTTATCTTTTCTATAGGCACAGACAATAGAAAATCCAAATGTGCATTCACATTGGTAACTTGAAACTTTTATAATGTAATAGAACACTGCATCAACATGCATCAATAATATGCATCAACAATATGCATCTCAATATGCATAAAGAAAAACAGTTAAGGTTGGCATCTCTGTAGAACAGCAATATATTTTCACTAAACTTTCAAAAAATGACAAAGAAGACGACACTGATTTCTGGCAAACAGAAACAGTGGAATAGTGTCTTTAGACTATGACAAAAAGATTAAATTCTGCCTTCCCTTTAAAAATATGGAACGTATGCAGAATTTGCTAAATTTAGAAAGCTTAAGAACTGTTGAAAATGTGCATTGACATTTTGAAACTGTTATAGTGTAGTTGAACACTTTACAAAACAAAAATAGGCACGAGGTTGGCCTTTCTGCAACTGGAAGGTTGACTTGGCGTTTCTGTGAGGCAGGGTTCTGTTTTACTTCTTGTGGAACCAGGAGAACATCACTTTGGTAGCTGCTGTTCCTCGCTGCAGCAACAATCATAATCACAATAATACATAAAGTATAAAATTAGGAATGCACAGCATACTCCACATTAGGGCATATGAAGTCAATATCAGTTCTCTTGTGCATTAATGTGGCAATGCCAGACTGTCAAAAGAAACTGCAAGATGAAAGAGCTCACCAATCTAAACAAAGTTCCATTCAAAGTCAGCAAGATTCTTCAGTAGCGTGGCAATGTGTGTATTGACTACAGGAGACTTCTTCTGGACAAGCACGCCTGTTCTCTTGGAGACAACCTTGCTCCTTTTGGCCTTTGTCCCTCTCTCGGGATTGATACCGATGAAGCGCCTGAAGGTAAAATAGTATATCATATCAGAGTGGTGTTGTAACAACAGACCATTTTGTGCATACTACATTCAAGTAAATGCATTGTTAAATATATTGTGTTTTTTTAATATAGCGGTCTCCATTACATTACAGTACTAACCATTGTATGCAAAACAATACAAACACATTGATTGAATTGTATATATCCACAATAATGTCAAGGAAAGACAGGATTTTACCTCTGAATAAATTTCCAGAGTGCAGGCTGCTTTATGTTGATACAGAAGGTTGAATATGTAGTAGATTGCAAACACAGCAGCAAGTCCTGTTGCAAATGTAGGTGTGATGCTCTCTGAGATCACACGGCCCTCTAAGGTGATCATCCACCCTCCAATTGCGACTTGCTCTGTTGCACCTGAAACTTCAAGTCATAATAAGATGGGAATGCATGTTATCTGGTGTAAACATTTTCAAGTTCAAAATAAATGCCCAATATGATAGTAAAATAGTAAAAGTAAATTAAATGCATACCAGGCAGTATCAGGCGAGGACTTGCAGGATAACTGAGAGTGTCCTTGACGTCAGCGGCAGTGGCAGAAACCTGTGGATAAAAAAAATATGCTGACCATAATTAGATTTGTAAGAAGAAAAACATGAACTTATGTTTTTAAAACCTTGCACCTGCTTACCCATTATGCAATTTAAGAAATGTGTGACAACATTGAGGTACTTTATCAGCTTACCTGCAGCGACCATTATGCCACACCATTGTGATTGTGCAACACGTTTTGGTCGGACTAGCTCGGCTAGTGCATTACCAAAGTCCGATAGATTGTAACTCACTTTCGATGTTTATGGCTTTTAAAACGCCGACTTCGGTTGGAATCAGGCAATAATTTGGTTTTATCGTAGTGCGTGTCACCCTGCTCACTGAGAAACTACACGTATGAATAAAATAAATAAGCTAATTGTTGCAATTATGCTATCCTAATCAAAAGGTTAGACTGATATGCTGCATCTACTGATAGACATACAAAACTATTGTTAATTGGCTATTGAAATCTAATTCTCACAGTGTGTATAAATGCTTCTTCATATTTCGTAGTGACAGAAGCACGTGTCAGAGAAACCATGTCTGTGCAATTTGTATATTAGCCATGTACTGATATAAAGTAGCCTACCCTAAACCAAGATAGTCCTAGCTAGCACGTTAACCATCAAGGTATCTTTAACACAACTTCTTATTTAAAGTCATTTTCTGTAATCACTCTACATCTCATGACCATACACAAAACAACATACAAACTAGTCTACATTAAAAACTAGGGTGGCTGTGCAACACGTTTCGGTTGGACTAGCTCGGCTAGTGCATTACCAAAGTCCAATAGATTGTAACTCGCTTTCGGTGTTTATGGCTTTTAAAACGCCGACTTCGGTTGGAATCAGGCAATAATTGGGTTTTATCGTAGTGTGTGTCATCCTGCTCACTGAGAAATTACATGTTTCCTAGCAAGCATCATTGAAAGATAAGATTTAACGAAGAACACTTACCATCCAACTTGTGCGTGACCATGCTCCAAGTTCCCCAACACAATTCCAAAAATACTCCGGTGTCCCGTAATTTAAAACAGCGTCATACCGTTTTAAAGCCTCTGTCCAAATTTATAAGGTAAAATTACCACAATGCTTTTCTTACTGCAGTACTTAACTTATTTTAAGTACTGCAACTTGTTTTACATGGAAACAGTATTTTACTTTTGAAAATTGCCTGTAAATTAACAGCAATTGCTTACAGTGTGTCTATGCTGTTTTCATTGACAGATGATCCATAGGTTAAGTTGCAGTATTCCTATGTCCTGCATGGCTATCTACATGAGGTAGCCTGTACAGGTGTGTTGCCTTACTACTTTTAAGAAGAGAATGTCACACTGTGTGTCAAAACAGTTTCCTGTTTGAAGAGGCCCATCTATTTATGTCATTTTAGTACAAACTTGGCAGGTGTGACCTAATTTGTAAGAAATGACATTTGGCTATAATTGGTTTCATATCTTTCACTGCTACAATGTATAAAAAGTAAATGTAGATACATTTTATTTTCCTGCATTTGGCATTTACAGCCAGGGCATATAAAGTCACCTGCTGTGTCTGGCCAGTTTACACATTCACAGTGGTACTAACCCTGGCAGCTGTTACACTGTACCTTCAAGACAAATGCATAGGTAGTCATTGGCATGGGTAGTCAGTCACAAGGTTATACACATAAAATAATGAATAAATTTGTGATAAAACACATGCCATCATACCCAACTATCCACAAGATCCTGTGTGCAAGGATAAGAATCCCCGCACAGAAGGTGCCAAGGACTCCTGTAGAAACAAACATCAGTTAATGAGCTTTGGTCTGTATTCATCATAAGCTGACATATTTTAGACCTTTCAATGTTGTGTGAAAATACCTGAATTTTAAAGTAAATGTAGACCAATGTCTTGCCACATTTGTGTAACGTGTCTGGGTGCAGGGGAATTTCAAATTTCCCCGTTACAACAGCTTCTGCAAACTGATCCACAAACGTTCAATTAAATAACTCACTTTTCAATGTGTGTTTGAAAAGACGCACCCAAAGCATTTTGGGAATTTTAGACATGTTTTTTCTCTTACTTAACACACAAACACACCACATGATGTTCCATCAGGCTGGCGGCTGTGGGGTGTTGTGGAACATGTCCAGTTGCTTGACATGCCATTACTGCTCATGAAGTTTCTATGAGAAGGAGAAGCTCTATTATTTAAAAAGAGTGATAGTGACCACAAGGGTCCAATGGTCACCTTCATTAACGACACCCATTATGATGATGTAGGCCTCTGGATTGCACTAGTGTAAGGGGAATACATGTGCTTTACATTACAGTATTTTAAGAGAAAGAAAAAGGCGTTTGATATTTATTTACAGCACAGTGATTATGCACCTTCTTCATTTTGTCACCCTTTCTTGCCAGATTTTTGTCATCTGGAAGGTGTCCATCACAAATGACCTTTTAGTGCCAGAGGCAGGCGCGGCTCGTCAATATGGGCAGGTGGGGCAGCGCCCTCCCAAAAAACATCCACCCCAAAACATAGTTCCTCTTTATAAATAATGTTACCTACTTAACTGCTCTGCTTGCTACCTATTTAACTACTCTGTCGTATATGGTTTGTGTATGTGTTTTTTTATAACTATTTATTTACCGCTGTGGAATTAAATCTAAAATACTTTTGTTGATTGCAGTTATGGGGCATGTTATGTCCCCCATCCTTGGTGTACGCCTATAGCCTTATCCATACTCGGCTCCCCCTGCTGGTGGTGATGGGTTTTTGCTTGTGCGTCTCCTTCAGCAGTTGGTTGACCTCACCTGTGCTTAATCACCTGCCCAATTATTCAATCCTGTGCTGGCCATAAAGGGAGCCCTGAGGTTGCAGTTTAGCAGCGCGTTGCTTTGTAAATGGACCACTCCTGCCGTGTGGTGAACCAGTCGTCCCTGGATTCTTGAAGATTTTTGCCTTTTATTATTTTTGAGTCTGCTGCTGTTGTCAAGACTTGTTGTTTTTTGAAGGACTCTATTTTTTTCATCTTTTTGACTTTTCTCCCTTTTTGTGCCAAATTGTGTCCAACTCTCTTCTATTGTGCTCAGCAGTGATTGATTGTAATAGGGCAGGACCGGTCAGTGACCACATTCATCTGTTGATTTATCGTTTTCACCTGGCGTCAGTTGTCGGAATCGCAAGCAGCGCTAATAGAGTCCAATATGGGCAGGAGCAAGCCTGCACAACCTGCCGTTTTTACCTTCTAGCAGCTCAAAGATCAGTACTCCTCTAGTAACATGTGTGTGAAATGCAGCGATGGCCTGCAGCACAGAACCTGCCTTGTCCAACAGCGTGGACTTTGTGTTAAAAAATGCATTTGATGGACTGAAATTAGAAGATAAGTTGGTGATCAAGCAGCTTAGCCCAGATAGACCAAACGACAATTTGTAAATATTCAGGGCACTCTGATCTATCAGCAGTAGTGACAGAGCTGTCGGCAGTAGTGGTGGGGTTTAGCACAGCAGTGGTCCCAGGGCTTTCGGCAGTGGTTGTGGGGTTTAGCACAGCAGTGGTCCCAGGGCTTTCGGCAGTGGTTGTGGGGTTTAGCACAGCAGTGGTCCCAGGGCTTTCGGCAGTGGTTGTGGGGTTTAGCACAGCAGTGGTCCCAGGGCTTTCGGCAGTGGTTGTGGGGTTTAGCACAACAGTGGTCCCAGGGCTTTCGGCAGTGGTTGTGGGGTTTAGCACAGCAGTGGTCCCAGGGCTTTCGGCAGCGGTGGTGAGGTTTGGTGCAGCAGAACCCTGCCACCCACATCTAGATGCATCGGAGTGCCCTGCTCCTGTTTCTGTTTCTGGACCTTTTGTTCTGATTTCCCAATGTTGGCTTTAACAATGGCAAATATTTTGTCCTGCCTTTCAATTGAATTATAAATAATTTCTTCCTCCAGAAGACTTTCAATGGAGTCATCAATCTACACATAAATGAGAAAAGGGGCATGTCAGTTGTACTCATAGTAACTAGGTATGTAAAACACTGTCAGTAATTTATCTTTGCAAACCTCATAATCTGCAGGAATTTCTCTTGGATATGTTGCTTCTCTCCCAAATATCAGAAAATATGGGGAGAAACAAGTTCCCCCAGCCTATTTGTTTGGGGGTGGTAAGGTGCACACAGACTCCTCTTGATGCCCAAGTAAGGAAAGGAATAAATTAGGAGTGGCAAAAAAACATTACATTCATTAATGATATTAAATAACACACTAACCTGATTGACAAATTCTCTCCCATTATCGGTAAGAATCTGCATTGGTGCACCAAATTTATAAAATAAATGACACTTCCTCCGCTGTTTTTCCCCTTAGTGGGAAAGCCTCCGACCATTTTGTGAAATTGTCCACCATTACACAAATATATTCGTAGCCATCTTTAGTTTTTTGTACTTTCCCCACTAGGTCCATGCCAACTATTTCCCAAGGCTCAGAGACCTGCAAATGAAATTAAAGCAACTTAAAGCAATGAAAATAGCTTTCAGTTCACAAAAACGCTATTTTAGGTGTGGAAACACTTACAATGATTTGTACTGCACTTTATTTTTTAAAGCAGTCCTCTTGCCCTGGCACTCAGCGCGACATTTAATCTGCAAATAGGGTTGTGTTCATTGTGAAAAAGGTACTGAAACCTGTGGCTGTAATGTTACACCAGTGATATCTGATATTCCAGATACCAGTAAAATCTGTAAAATCTGGTATTAAGAGCATCTAAAGTTTTCTCTACCCCATGGTGTCCTACCAGATGACTTTTATGGAATTCTGTGAGCAGTTGCTCAACCTCCTGGCTATTCCAATACTTTATTAAAAGGATATCCTTTGTCTGCACTTCAAACCACTGCTTCATCAAGGCCAGATTAGCCAGACTACTGTCTGTTTCCACCTCCCACGACAAGGACGAGGGGTTGGACTTTGGGAGGCATGTAGCAAGGCCTTTAAAAACAAAATAAGGAAAGGGATGGGGTGAGGGGATGTGGCACATTTAGGGCTTGTAGAAAGAGCACATAATTAGTGTTTTGGGTTAACAAACCAATACAGCATGTAGGTGAAAGGAAATATCTCATAGCTTCATTACCCAAATTCTTCAGCTTGGAGAAGAGAACAAGTCGCCGTTTCTCCACTTCGTCCACCAGCACGTTCAGCTCCTGCGAAATTTGGCTTACAGGCCAGGCTCTTTCTCGAATCTACCAGCTGGCTGGCTAATTTGGGTTTAAATACTCCCAGGCATCCACAATCAAGAGGTTGTTCCATTATCCTATTTCCAACTGTTTGTAATTGCTTACCATAAATGTGGCCAATGAATCAGTGTCGAAACGCGTCGGTCGACCCTTAATTAAGACACTAAATAAACTCAAAACGGACCGTGACATTTTATTGTGACAAGTGGTTGTAGGTGTACTTCTGTCACTGGTGATTCCTTTGCAAATACGCACCTCTGATATCCGTCATAATCTCAGGGAGTTTTAAAACGTATACCTTTAGCAGGATTCGAACCCATCGATCAAAATCAGAATGCCCACCTGCCTTCGCACATTGACATGCTATCCTCTCACCCATCAAGGTCCCTCACGTCAAGGCAGCATTTGGTTGCCTATATATATAGCTTTAATGTATAATATATTCACGTACAATACATAATATACACAGCAATATGACACAAACTAATATCAGTCGTCACTTTTCATGGGTGGCGGACATGATTGTGTTGACAGGGATTTCCCAACTTTGCTTCAGATGTCATGCCGGCTTTACTGATATGTGGCCACGTTTCTGTTGTTTCTGTCGGTCGCTCTGTCCTTCCTGCCGTTGCTCGCAACGAATGTATCTGAATACTCTCTGAGCACTTCCGAAACATCTGGGTACTTTGCAGGAGTCAGGCGGAGTCAGGCAGGCAGGAGTCGGCACCAGAGGACTGAAGAGGCTGACAGACAGACAGGGGACACAGGCACAGATGGGAAATGAGCAAACACCGGGAGATAACGGCCAAACAGACGTGAAGAAGTCAGGAAGTGCAGGTGAGATGAATGAACAAGACAGCAAGGGGGAGGAGCGGTGCAGCATAGTAAAGTGAACTAGAGGGAGATAGCGAAAAAAAAAAACAGGAAAACAATCCCAAGCCCAGAGCAACACCTTGACAGGAAGTCCGAACTACCATAGTTCAGACTTCCATCATACTTTGGTGGTTGGAGTTTTGCGGGAAACAAGCTGCTGGGTCGTTCATACCTACGTTGTACAACGGTGGTTTAATGCTAACCTCCGTCGTTGTTTGGGAAACGCATCCCCGGACCGGGCCGTCTTGGCTTTCCCTGCTGGCCCATACTGGTTATCCTACCCGCCGCCTGTTCTTGACTCTGTTATGTGCTAACCAGGGGTGTGCAAAAAATATCGTAATATATCGTATTGCAATATATTGTATTGCAATACACTGTATCGTTTTAAATATCAATATCATGATACTAATTTTCACAATATACTATATCAATTTCTGACTCCAATCCTATGCACTTTATGTTTTTCTGTTATATTGAGTTCAGTAACTCTGAGTTATGTTGATTTAATTAAGTTTTGATAAGATGTGAGACTATCTAGATTGTAAATAGCAACTGATAATTTAGCTCTATTTTGACATTTTCACTGAACAATGTAGAATATCGCGATATATCGCAATATACCCAGTATCGCAATGTATTGTGATAGAATCGTATCGTGGTATATGTATCGTGATACGTATCGTATCGTGAAGTCCTTGCCAATACCCACCCCTAGTGCTAACCCCTTGTCTGTGTCTCTGCTTCCTGGAAGGAACAATCAGCTCGTCATGAGCCCTGTTCAGCGGAGTGAGTCTCCAAGGAGGAGTTTGCCATCGTCCTGTCCTGTCTGCCCTGTGTGCGTCCGCACTTTAGCCAGCCGCTCGTCCTTCAAGTTCCATCGGTGGGTTATTAAGGTCCAGTCTGGAGTTGCAACTGTCTGTCTGGTTACCCAGCCTGTGGTGGTGTCAACTACTCTGTTTCCTCAGTCGGCGCCCCATTCCAGCTCTGCCCGCTGTTGGACCAACCAGCTGTCGGCCAACCGTGTCTTGCACACACTCTCCCAGTTCCGTGAGCGGCTGGAGCCCTCGCCCCGGACTCATTGCGTTCACTCATTCACTGTCCTCCAACTCCCCTCTCCCTGTTTAAATTAAGTTAAATTAAGAGGAAGGCGGCGGCTGTAAGGCGGGACACAACAGCCACGGGTGGGGGACCCACCACAGCGGCTCCCCTGACAACGGAGGAGGAGAGGGCTGTGTCCCTCCTGGGAAGCACGGCCGCCGTTGGGATTGCTTGGGGTGCTTCAGATGTAGCGACCAACGCCCTTGACCCCACGCTGGCCGCCAGACCCTCGCCCCAGCACACCTAGCCCCTGCCCACCTCGCCACAGCCCGCATCGCCACAGCCAGCCTCGCCCGGGCCCGTCACGGCCGAGACCGCCTCGCCACAGCACGCCTCACCGCAGCCCGCCTCGCCACAGCCAACCCCTCGCACGTGTTCCCCGACTCCAGCTTCTACCACCCTGGCTACACTGTCCGAACAGTGCAGCTGTAGCCAGGACCTGGTGCAGCTGGAGAGAGAGAAGCTGGAGGTATTAAAGGAACTGCGGGATACAGTGAAGGAGGCATCTGCCCGGGACGCGCGGTTCCAGCAGGAGCTCCTGGTAGTAAAGAGGGCAAAGCTGTAGCTGGAGGCAAGGAGACTGCTGTTGGCAGAGCAGAAGCTCGCCAGGCCAGCTCTGTCGGTGCCGGTGCTTTGGCCAGAGCCGGAAGGTGAGATGTCCGACGTGGTAAACCCAGGTGTATGGAACATATTGCATCAGTGGAAGTCTTCATCGTCGTTTCTGTCATTTGTGATGTGACGCATTCATTTAATTGCGCATTATTCTCTCCCCAGCCACCCCAGAGGAACCTGCAAGTTCTCAAAAATAAAACCATCTGAAATATCCGCCCTGTCCATGTGCACATGTCCATTCACATGTAGGGAAGTCGTAGCGATGTCTAAAGGCGGGGGGTGGTGTAAATAAACCATCATTCAAAAGGCTGGGTAGATGGAACAGTGTTTTTTACATTACATTACACTTAGCAGACGCTTTTATCCAAAGCGACTTACAAAAGGAGAACATAATAGCTAACAGATGTAGTGTGTGTTAACGTCCTCACCACACGGACATGCGATCCGGGCTCTGATCCCGACGCCGTTGCACAGGTTATTGCCTGTAATGATATGACAATGGTAGTGGTCATTGCGGTGACCGACATGCGTAAACATCAGGTGGTTGGTGGCTATGTACAGGGATAACTATGACATTATGAACCAACAGGGCAAGGTGTGCTTGTATGAAATGGTATGGATGATGATAGGTTGTTTGCAATGACCTAACCAATGCACAGCTGTGTGCACCTTCCCCGGTATGGTATATATACTGCCGAGAAACGCTTCAGTGCAGACAATGGCTGCTATACAGCGAATTGTAGCGCTTCGTGCGCGACAGCGACACGAGCGGAGGCGAGGAGAGAGGCAGGGGCGTCCCCGGAGTCGCCTCGTTGAGATCAACACGGCGCTTCGGGACAACCTGGCACCCCTGGATGTTTACACTGACGCCGCTATTGAGGAGCGGTACAGACTGCCACGCCAGGCCATTCTGCAGCTCCTGGAGGTGATAGGCGGGGACCCAAGACGGCCGACCAGGAGGAGCTACGTGCTGAGCCCGCAGACGCAACTCCTGGCGGCACTTAGGTTTTACGCAACGGGCAGCTTCCTGCAGGTGGTCGGAGATGGGCACGGCCTGTCTAGGGCATCCGTGTGTCGGTCTGTCGAGGCAGTGACAGCCGTGCTGCTTTGACAGGTGCCGGCACACATCCATTTCCCTGACACAAGGGAGGAGAGGGCACCCATCCAGCAACATTTCTTCGGCCGGTCCAACATCCCGCAGGTGGTGGGAGTTGTGGATGGGACGCTGGTGCCCATCATTACTCCCCACGAGGACGGCCACCTCTTCATATCCAGGAAGGGCTACGCCGCCGTCAACACCCAGGTGATCTGTGACCACCAAGGCGTGTTCCTGGACGTCGTAGCAAGGTGGCCGGGGAACACACACGACGCCTACGTGTTCCAGGACTCCGCCATCGGCCTGGAGGCCGCTATGTCCAGGGGCGAGTGGCGGCTCATTGGGGATAGCGGCTACCCCCTCAGGCCATACCTCTTTACGCCAGTGGCCAACCCCCGCGCACCGTCTGGCCAGGGGTATAGTGGAGCGCAGCATCGGCCGGTGGAAGTTGAGGTTCAGGTGCCTACACAGGTCCGCTGGTGGGCTCCTGTTCACACCTGCGAAGGCCTGTGCCGTGATCTGTGTAACGACCATGTTGCACAACATTGCGGTACGGGCCAGAGCTGCGTGTGTTCCGGAGGGGGAGGAGGAAGAAGAGGAGGGCGACGGTGGCGACGTGCACCGACAGGTCGAAGACCAGCGTGCCCAAGACCAGTTCTACGCCTGGTGATCAACTACCATGTCCAGCGCCTCAGCGATGTGTACGAGGCTCGGGCAGGAAGGGGAGGTTTCAGCGATGCCTCGAGAGCCTACCAGAGTGAGCTGGCTCTCGAGGAGCTCTTGCACGGCCGTCCCTTGTCCCCCGCAGACGGCCAGCTGTCACAGATCCTGGGGACCTCCGTGACACGGTCCAAGTCTGTCACCAGGATGAGAGGGTTCCCGGGTCTGTCTCCCCACAACTCCAACTGGACAAAGGACCGACGGAATGCCGACCGCATCAGGAGGATATTTTCCCTTGTTGACAGCTTGAGGGCTGCTCCGTCTGTCGTGGGGGTAGAGTTGTGGAGCACCGTGCTGAGCGACCTCTACAGGGAGCCACACGTTGGGCACCGCCTGGCCAGCCTGAAGGCAGAGGAGCACCCTGCCTTCACCAAAGTAGTCGGCGCCACACGTCCCGGGCAGCTCATCGAACTCCTCGACTCAAAAAAGGCGTTCACCTTCCCGATGGCATTCGATACGGCCAAGGAACTGGTGCGGCAGAGTGGCGGCAACGTGGCAGAGTGCCTCCGCCTCGGGCTGGAGGAGCTGCAGCTGCGCTGGTTCCCCCACATCAGGCTCTGGCAGACGAAGAACCCCCGTGCCTCGTGGGACCGTAAGTCCGTGGTGCAGTTCTTCATAGAGGGCAAGGAGGTCAGCGTGGGCATAGGGGCGCCATCATGCAGGGTCATGTCCTCCAGGAGTTTGAACGGCGGGGACTAGTGTACCACTCCAAGCTGGAGCGCTACCAAGACCAGGGCATGCCGTGGCTGCACCGCTGTATGGTCCGGGTCGCCAGGAACCTCCAGGACAACAAGCAAGTGGTGGACGTCCTGACTTTTCTCTCCTGCATCGCCTTGCTGGAAAACAATGACTTTGTAGATTTTAAGGTGCTGGGAGAACTCATGCGGGCCCTGCCCTTCTCCATGGCACGCATGCAGGAGTTACTGCTCCTGTCAAAATTCATACTTCCAAAGGGCACCCTGTTTAAACTGTGGAAGCTCCATGACACCATCCCCACCCGTCTCCCCCCCAGAGAAGCAAGGCCTCCTGCACAGCAGCCACCACAGGCCCACCCAGTGGAGCAAGTACACCAGCAGGAGGAGGAGGATGTGCAGGGGGTTGAGGAGGCAGAGGAGCCAAGACCGTCAGGCAGGATTCAAGGCCCGTCGCCGAGTCATTGCTGACTTCTTTTGATTTCTGTTCATCGCCCATGTATGCACAATCACCATCACTGCCATTTCTCCCATACCTTTTTTTACACTGCCCGTCAGCAACGACCCTGCACGTATCACATCACCCAAGTTTTTGTTATGCCCATGGCCCTGTTCCTGGTTTTTGTTGGGGGGACTTTATTTTGCCCTTTTTGCCTTTCCTTAGTTGCCTCGCCACGCTCCCGTTCATTAGGTGGCCACACAAATCACCTGTTGATTTCATTATCCCCAATTTCACTATCAATTACTTAGAATATTCCCTGGCTGCAATCATATTGATTTGGTTCCAGGCCCTGGGGTGATTTGGGCTACTTGTTTTTTTCCGTTCGTCTGCTCTGTCAGCTACATGATGTCATGAAAGTTCTATGATGATTACATGATAATTACACAACACACCTTCTGCGAACACCTTCAGGCGCAGGTAGCCTATTTTCACTTCACATCCTCTGGGTGTCTCCACTGTGCCACGCCAGTTAAGATCAATCTTAGTGCTCTACGAGTGCTCCGGACCACACGTAGAGTTACGTGTGATCCCACGATGGTTCTTGGCCAGGGAAGGTTTCGGGAAACGGTACGTACACTCTACGATGGTGCTAAGTGCGAAGTTGAGTACTACTTAGGCTTAAGTACTACTTAACATCGCTCGTTGTGCTTTCAGGAAACGAGGGCCAGGTGAGTAAGCCCCAGATTACCAGTGCGTGAGTGGATCAACTGAAAGCAAAGTTGAGGCGCAGCACCAAACACAACTGCAGTCAATGCAACCAGAAGTTTAGGCAGCAAAATACAAAAGGCCAGGAAAAGAGAGCAACAAACACAGCATCCGAGCTGGGCAGACAGCACACATCAAAAGCCAGAGTTCAGAGTTTTTCAAAGAGTTCACCTCTAATAAGCAGCACCTGTGCATGGCCAGTGCTGATTAGCTCTGCAATGAGAGCAGGTGGAGGAGGGCTCTGTCCAACGAGCCAATCTAGGAGGTAATCAAGGTGACACATCAAGAAAACACTAACCAATTAAGCAGTACAGCAACTTAGGAGCAAGACAGGTACAACAACACAAGTATAAATGTATGCAACGCAAACAATATAGAAAAAAAACAGGCACAGCAAAAGTATGAAAAAAAACACAACATGCAACCAATCAGTCCATACTATGCATCCCTCTGACATACATGGCTCCATCCACTTGTTTTGCTGTCCCCATGTAAATTACAATACAATTCCAGTCAGCACCAGTATTTACAGGAATGACAACTGTATTATAATTTCATCAGTTTCTACCATTCTTGGGTAAGGAAGGAATCCAATCATAATTACTGAAGTATAAACTTTGAAGACTCTGTGATACAGATGTTGGTGGCACCCCAAGAACTAATTTCCTGCCACACTAATCAGTCCTGCAATGACATTGTCCATAATACCATCATTTAACCACGCTGAACAATCTGTTAAACACTGCAAGTCCTCTGCACTTATTTGCACACCTTTCCAAGTAGTGTAACGCCACTGTGTACCACCACTGGTGACCTTGCATGATTCAGACCAAATGTGATCCTCTGTATATACATTTAAATCTAATACACTTTCCTCAGATTTTTTTTATTGAATAACAACAAAACTGATGCACTATCAGCCATCAAATCAACAACTTGCTCCCACGTGATAACATGTTGCACATCAAGTCCAATGCACCACTGGCCAGTATTCTTGTCCAATCTAAAGAAAATAAAATACAGCAACAAATCTAGACACAGTATTACACCACAAAGGTTGAAGATTGTGCATAAGGATACACTATCTTTCAAAGTGCCAGATGGACTATCAATAGCTACAATTACATTTTCAGGTAAATGGCTTGTAAACCTCTCCTCTTTGACACGCTGACAACCACAATAGTTACACATAACTTCTTCAGTCTCCACTGCACAACTACATACGAGATTCATGTTCTTATGATCTTGCACTGTTCTAATCACTAAATTCAAGCAGCACTTTACCTTAGCCACAGGACTGTCTTGCATGTTTGTGGCTTTGATTGTGCCGCAAAGAGCCTGTTAAATTGCCAGACTCCCTCCTTCATAATCTAAGGGCATACAACACTCAATTAAAGCCTCTGTACTCCTCTCTTAAGTGCAACTCTTAACCCATTTAATCCCGAATTTTTCCAAGATAGAAAAATATCGAAATCATATGCCATTAGTGACCCTTTGAAACAAACAATTATTATTTTTCCAAATTTTGATGGAAAAATAGGTCAAAATGTGAGTTTTATGTTCGGTCACAATTGTGACCGGTGGGATCACATGTTGTTTCTTTATTCTTTCTTTATTTATAGACTTGATTGAAAAAATCTCTCTGATGCATTCAATAAAAAAGTCCTTTTATTTTAAAATTCATTAACACTGAACTGGCAGCAGCATTCCCACAAAATTACTTTGTAGTGTCAACACATCAAAAACCATAAACAACAACATAAACACTGTGGGTACTGGCAATAAACAAATCTATAAACATATCATAATCAATAAACATATTTAGCTTTTGGACTTGTGCAACTTACTTTTGTGTAACTTAAAAACACATACACATTCAAGTACTGTGTAACATACTGAACATTCACACTGAACATGAAGACCACATATATAGCCTGTTTTCAAGTATAAGTCTTCACTTGGTTTGGAACAAACCAAAAATAATGTCTAAATCAATTGTCCACCTTATCCAGCATCACTTCATTTTTACTGTTTTTCCCTTTTTCAACTTTTATATTTTTCCTGAAATCCATATTAAGTGTTTAGTGTGCAGTTGTATGTGACCATGTCAGTTTATTTGTGTTTGATTGCGTGACAAATGCGTGTTGGATGGTGTGGGTTACTGCCTGTGAGAAATTTTGTATGTGTATGAATGTACTGTATGTGTATGTCTTTTTTCTTTTCATAGACTCTTCTTTTGCTGTTTGTCCTCCATGTTATTTACTCTTATTTGAAGCATTCAATGTGTAGTGGTGCTTTGCATTTCTCACATGCATAGGTAGTCCCTGCATCCGAATACCCTTACTAGCCGCCTGCATAGTAGCCAAAAATGAGGAAGCCACGACCTAGAACATCCGAATACCTTAGGAAGCTTTCAGTAGTAGGCGAAGCCGGGCCAAAAGTACCAGGATGGCTTGCTATTTCTGGTAGTATTTTGCAGTGTGCAAGCGAACTAGACTACACTATCCCAGAAGTCACTGGGAGGTTGAAAACCGTAGAAGAAGAACCCAAAACTCCCTGCTCGCTAAAAGTAACCAAGATGGCGGAGACATCGGTCGCTAGCTCGATGGTTTACAAATGTGAGTATCAAGTCTGTTTTGTTGTATTGCTTGTTTGAATTTAACAAAATTAGATGCTGTGCATGCATCACTAAGACGTGTAATTTATTCAATTTATGGACAAAGATCATATTAAACCGTTCACCAGCCGTCTCTGTTATTAAGTGTTAAGCTAGCGCAGCGTGAAATGACGTTTCACGGCGATATTCAGCTTTTAACTAAGTAACTGTCCTTTCTTTGTGAATGTAATAGAAATGATTTCAGTCGAATTAGGGCGAAGGTAGTTTAGTAACAGGGGTCATTCCCGGTAAGACGGAAACTGTTCTGATCCCTGTAAACATTGATGAAATGTCACTGCTCTTAACGTGTTGTAACGTAATGAAACGTCAGCAGAGATAGGCAATAGACTCAACTGTAACTGAACGTACTGTTCATTCAGTAAAAGGGTGGTTAAACGCGCTATTGTCTAGATAATGAAAAATGCTGCAGTCTCTTATATCCAGCAAAAACGATACGAGAAAAAAGGGAAGAACAACAATGTAACTTTTTAACACTCCACCCCCAGCTACCCCACCTACCCCAGCAGTGCAAGACAGACAGTAATACATGCACAGCAGCTACTGTCAGGGAGCAAGGCACAGGCAGAATAACCACACACACAAACACATGAAAATGCACACCTCCAACAATACAGGTCGCTACAGAAAATTCAGACATCACGTAAGGGTATAATACAAAATTCTTTACTTCTCAGTATTAAAGGAGTATCTAGCTTACCTAGTGTTTCCATTGTTAAGATGTGATGTGCAATTCTCTGTGGTGTTCAGTCTTGTAAAAATGTTCTGAAACATGTACCACAGAGTTTTTGCTCGACTCAATACAAGTTAATAGTTCAGCCTTTATGTTCCAGGGACTGATGAGGACACCAGGAGACTCATTGCCTGGAGGTCCCAGAATGACTCCCTGTTTACAGGGAAGCGAAATGCCTCCATTAAGGGTTTTGAGTATGTAGGATATTGATTATTACTTAAATAAATGACTGAGCATGGTGTAAAGTTTGTATACTAGATTAATGTGATTTGTTCATTTCAAATTATAATTATTGTATATAATTGAATTTTATAGTTGTTTATAGTTGTATTTTTTATAGTTGTATTTTTCTCGCTACTTGCAGAGTGGGCTGCCAGTGACGGCAGCCTACGTGAAAAAAAAAGGGAAAACCTTAAACAGAAGTACAAGGTAAGAGATCTGTATATGTAGTGATGACATACATGACACGCATATTGTACCATTATACTTATATATTATAATTCTGCAGGAGTTGCGCAGTCCCCCAACGGAGGGATTGTCTCAACGGAGGGTGGTGAGACAACAGCAGCATACTGGAAATGGTATGCTGCCACGGATAAGGCATTGGGGGGGAGGCCTTCTATAAGCCCCCCTACCCTCATTGCCTCATCCAGCCAGGGTGTTGCTATTGCCAGGCCAGCAGCACCTCCAGGACAGTTAAAAGGAGGTCTGACCGGGACCTCTCCCAGCTTCTCAGGGAGATGGAGGATAGGGAGATGGAGCGAGAGAGACAGGCTGAGGAGAGAGATGAGAGACGCTGGAGGGAGCTAGCGGAGAGAGAAGAGCGAAGGGAGAGGAGAGAGACTGAGGAGAGGAGAGAGAGGCAGGAACAGGAGAGGGAAGAGAGAAGAGACAGAGAGGCGAGAGAGAGGGACGAGCGCTTTCTGCTTCTTCTTGAGAAATTAGTTAACAAACCTTGAGTGTCATTTTAGTTGTTGTTGTTATTAATAAATCCCCAGTTATGTGGTAACTGTGTGTGTTTAAGTACTACCCCCATTTATAGTTAAGTCAAGTAGGTTTTTATTGTTTCAGCCATATACACACTACATGGTGAGACAGAACAATTTTACTGGGAACAATTGGTGATACGCACAGCTGTGAAACCACAGTACAGACAGGACAGATACAGTATAGTATCCTAATTATGAATTATCTTAAAAGCATAAAATGACACTGGTTGCCAGATGAAAATGAGTTACTTGGTTGAGCAAGTGTGGGTTTAGGGTAGTAGAAATTTCTGTTAAATGATGTGCAAACTAAGTAAAGGGTGAACTGGAGCAGGACACTGCTGGGCAAATTTCAGGGCTGAAAGATGGTGCCTAATATCAGGCACGGGACAGTAGGCATTTGCAAGTAGATAGTCATAATAACTTTGAGACATTTTGATATTTTCAGGCCTTGAATTACTTCTTGCTTTACTCCCTGAAAATTAGTCACTGAAATCATTAAGTGGAATAATATCTGAATGTTGGAGTATGAGAACATCTTCAGATTTAATTTCTGAATATCAAGTTCACAAGAGTGAAGGATAAAAGCATCATCTAGTAAACGAGTGAAAGGTAAAAGCTTCATCTAGTAAACAAGTGAAAGGTAAAAACAACAAGTGAACAATATTTGGCAAAACATTAATAATTGAACAAGTAAAGCTCTAACAATTGAACAAGTAACAGGAACAACTAAACTGGTAACATTATAAATAATCATGTTCATTTAGGGCTGCCACGCGGTGCTGTGGAGCTGAAGCTGCTGCAGCCAGATGGTCACGTGCAGCATCCCCTGCCTCACTGACCCTGTCTGCAGGACCGTTGTCGTTGTCGGGGAACACACACGACGCCTACGTGTTCCAGGACTCCGCCATCGGCCTGTAGGCCGCTATGTCCAGGGGCGAGTGGCGGCTCATTGGGGATAGTGGCTACCCCCTCAGGCCATACCTCTTTACGCCAGTGGCCAACCCCCAAAACGCCCGGGAGGCGGCGTATAATGAGGCGCACCGTCTGGCCAGGGGTATAGTGGAGCGCAGCATCGGCCGGTGGAAGTTGAGGTTCAGGTGCCTACACAGGTCCGCTGGTGGGCTCCTGTTCACACCTGCGAAGGCCTGTGCCGTGATCTGTGTAACGACCATGTTGCACAACATTGCGGTACGGGCCAGAGCTGCGTGTGTTCCGGAGGGGGAGGAGGAAGAAGAGGAGGGCGACGGTGGCGACGTGCACCGACAGGTCGAAGACCAGCGTGCCCAAGACCAGTTCTACGCCTGGTGATCAACTACCATGTCCAGCGCCTCAGCGATGTGTACGAGGCTCGGGCAGGAAGGGGAGGTTTCAGCGATGCCTCGAGAGCCTACCAGAGTGAGCTGGCTCTCGAGGAGCTCTTGCACGGCCGTCCCTTGTCCCCCGCAGACGGCCAGCTGTCACAGATCCTGGGGACCTCCGTGACACGGTCCAAGTCTGTCACCAGGATGAGAGGGTTCCCGGGTCTGTCTCCCCACAACTCCAACTGGACAAAGGACCGACGGAATGCCGACCGCATCAGGAGGATATTTTCCCTTGTTGACAGCTTGAGGGTTGCTCCGTCTGTCGTGGGGGTAGAGTTGTGGAGCACCGTGCTGAGCGACCTCTACAGGGAGCCACACGTTGGGCACCGCCTGGCCAGCCTGAAGGCAGAGGAGCACCCTGCCTTCACCAAAGTAGTCGGCGCCACACGTCCCGGGCAGCTCATCGAACTCCTCGACTCAAAAAAGGCGTTCACCTTCCCGATGGCATTCGATACGGCCAAGGAACTGGTGCGGCAGAGTGGCGGCAACGTGGCAGAGTGCCTCCGCCTCGGGCTGGAGGAGCTGCAGCTGCGCTGGTTCCCCCACATCAGGCTCTAGCAGACGAAGAACCCCCGTGCCTCGTGGGACCGTAAGTCCGTGGTGCAGTTCTTCATAGAGGGCAAGGAGGTCAGCGTGGGCATAGGGGCGCCATCATGCAGGGTCATGTCCTCCAGGAGTTTGAACGGCGGGGACTAGTGTACCACTCCAAGCTGGAGCGCTACCAAGACCAGGGCATGCCGTGGCTGCACCGCTGTATGGTCCGGGTCGCCAGGAACCTCCAGGACAACAAGCAAGTGGTGGACGTCCTGACTTTTCTCTCCTGCATCGCCTTGCTGGAAAACAATGACTTTGTAGATTTTAAGGTGTTGTCGTTGTCCCCTGCCTCTGGCCCCACAATGTCCCCATCAGCCAGGCAAAGGTTGTGGAGGACTGTGCAGCACGCCACAACCTTGGGGACAAATGTGGGGCTGACCTCCAAGGCTTTGAAAAAGAGGCACCGCCACCTTGCCTTCAGCATCCCAAATGCCCGCTCAATAATGTTCCTGGCCCGGGCATGTTTTGCGTTATAGCGGGCATGGACCGGGTCATGCACTGGCTCCCTGTACAGAGTCAGGAGGCAAATGGGGCGCTCCAGGCAGGGGTACCCACCATCCCCAAGGAGGCACCGTTCTGGAGGTGGGTAGATGCCCTGATTGAAAATGGGACTGTTTTTCAGCACCCTGGACAGACCCAGGGTACCCGACAAAAATGTCAATACATTTCCCTGGTGGTCACAGATAGCTTGCAGCTGCACCGAGTGGAACAGCTTTCTGTTAAAATAGCAAGCTGCATTGCTACTGGGTGCTTTGATTCTGATGTGGCAGCCGTCTATGGCCCCAGCTACCACACTAAAGGCTGGAGACCCTGCCAGTTGGGCAAAGCCAGCACCCACCACCTCCAACTCCCCACCACGCGACAGCTGTACCACTTTGGGCAGAATGGACACCACAGCTTCTGCAACACGGTGTATGATGTCGTGGACGGTGGACCTGGGGATGTCAAAGGCCTTAGACACCACAGGATAAGAGGCTGCATGTGCCAGCCAATAGAGGAAGACGAGGACCTCGATGTCCCTCTGCCACCCATGGTCAGACTCCAGCCTCAGTGCTGCGGCATACGGAGATGGGGCTTGGTGTCGGCAGCGCTGTAAAAGAGGCTCAGGATGGGCACTCCTTTATTGAGGTGGCAATATGTTGATGGACTTACAGCCTGTAGGAAAATTGTAAATATTGACAATTTTTAATAAAGTTTTTGTTCATGTTTATGCACTATACATTCTCATAACGTTACTTTATTAATTGTACATACTTTCATTTGTGTTGTACACAGGGGTGATTATTTAGTCATGTATCCAAGTTATTCCTTCATGAGTCCTAACGCTTTCCAGTTCATCCCTCTGCGTTGCTGTATGCTTCTAGATGTTTAAATCAGTGTAGGTGAACCTTGGTGAACACAATAACTTCGTGTCAGCGCTTAGTTACCCCCTCGATTTACCTTCATTTCACAGGTGTAATTGGAAGAAATAAAACAGAGTAATAACAGTAAATAAATAATTGAAAAAAATCAGTTTCAAACTTATCGCTACATGACATGTTGGTAAGGTAGAAATTAATGCCCTTTTTTCTTTTCCTACAAGGTGTCATTGGAATTGCTTATTTCTCGACAGTCATCCAGACATGTTATATGTTCTCTGAATTGTAAGTAAAAAAATAAACTTCTCCTGTAGGACGCCCTTCGTAAAGCACAAAGTCGTCTCTGAACAGCACTTTGAAAAAGTTGATAAGACATTTTGATCGCGAAGATGATCAGGTCTACTGTCTGGTTGTTACTGAGGTAATTAATCTTGGATGAGACGGCTGACACTTGTAAACATGCAGGTATGTGTAAGCGGGAAATTCACAAATTTTAGAATACACACCTACTCAAGTCAGTAAATAGTGGTGGACAATCACATCTGTATGCTTGTAAATGGAAATGGAGACAGGGGCCAGGAAGAGTGTATTTTCACAATTTTATTACAAGTTTAATAACGGGAACAGCAGAAAATGTCTGAAGTCCTGTAATGTATAACTAGGATGTTTTTTTGGGGGGAGGGGGGGCATAGAGAATAAATGTATGTTCTATGTATATGTATGTGTGTGTGTGTGTGTGTGTTTCAAACCTGTTTTTATTCAAGATTAATTTTATTAATATTTCTCCCACCAGCCATGTCGAACGTTTATTGCAATGGCTTATCGTCAATGTATATTTGGGTATATAAAGTCAAAGAATAAACAAAATATGTCACGATTTTACTCTGTTGGGTGGTGGTTTTTTGTGTTTTTCCTGGTTGGGTCGTATTTTCTGCTGCACTTTCATTGTCTGGTAATTGGTTTCAATCTCAGTCACTTACTACTTCGTTTGCTACCTCCGCTCTGATTACCTTCACCTGCTCCGCCACGCCCATCTCCAGCTGCCACTCGTTTCCTGGTTTCTCTCTCTCGCTATTTAGTCTCTCACTTTTCACTCGTTGTCAGTCCGTCTGCGAACCACGGTGTACTCCTCGGGAAGCTTTTTGACTACTGACTCTCCAGCGTCTGTTTGGCTGTGTATCCCGCTGTCTGCTCGTCTCCTGTTCGTTCCTGTCTCTCCCCTGTCTGCCTGTGTGTTTGTTATCTCCAGTCCTCCGGCATTCGACCCCTGCCTGCCTCTGACTCTGCTCTACGCTCCTGCCCCTGGCTTCGACCCCTGCCTGCCTCCGACTCTGCTCTACGCTCCTGCCCCTGGCATCGACCCCTGCCTGCCCTCGACTCTGCTCTACTCTACTGCCCTGGTAACGACTCCTGCCCGTCTACGACTCTGCTCTGCTCTACTGCCCTTGGTAACGCCCTCTGCTCCGCTGCCCCGGCTCTTCGACCCGCTCGCCGACGACGAGTTTTCATTTGACGTTAAAAGTTCAGACACTTTCACACCAACAAGCAGAGAAGGACCAGAAAATGATGTTATTATCCCAGTCAATGGTGCAAAAAATGTCTGTTGCAAATAAGGTAAGAGATGGAACGCTGCCTTGTGTATAATTAGATCCGAGACTGAAAATGTCATTAAAAAACTAAAACACCTAAAAGATGTGCCAAGGGGTTCAAAGAAGCAAGAAAAAAAAGCAAATAAAAGCATACAGGCAGGTCCACACCACAAACAGTTCAAACAAAGCACCCCATCATCTCACACACGCAAACATCATAGACTATGTAGACACATACTTGTCAAGGACTTTGTGGACACAGTCCTTGGTGTCCTTTCCCCCAATTCTTGAAAGCTGGAGCACCTGTTGGAATAAGTCCATGATTAAGTGACTGACCCAGAGCAGTGTAACTGTGAGACCACTGTATTGTGTTATGTTTGACTATCCAAATATTTTCAGACCTGCAAAACTTACCAGGGCATCAAATGCTTTCTTGTCAGAGAGGCGTTGCTCCTCTCTCTCAAAATCCTCCATGGTCTCCATCATGTCAATATGACCGGTGGAGGAGGCAGGTAGTGCTTGCGTTATGTTGTCGCAAATTGTAGCCAGCATGTTTATGACCCTTCTCTGATATGCTGAAACAAATACACAAGTTGATTACAATGATGCCCTTAGAATAGCAAGGCTAGCTGGCCGGTCCACAATTACTATTGCAGTCTGTTTCCGTGTTTCTTATCTATACAGTAGTATAGTGTTGTGTCGTACTGCCAATATCAATACTTACCATCCTTAGGCATTGGGTATGTCCATATTGGGGGGTCTGCATCTGCACTTGATGCGCATCAAGACGTGGCGCATCAAGACTGGACCTGCCAAAGAGTCTTGAGCCCCCACTGTACTGTGACCTTGAGCTGGATCTGGACCAGCTGTTGCGCCTCGAGTCCCCACCGACCTGGACCTGGATCTGGACCAGCTGTTGCGCCTCGAGTCCCCACCGTGCCGTGACCTGGACCGGCTGGCGCACCTCGAGTCCCCACCGTGCCATGACCTGGACCGGCTGGCGCGCCTCGAGTCCCCACCGTGCCGTGACCTGGACCTGTCCCTGTCCCGAGATCTGTCACCAGGATTCAACTGCTGACATGGGCCATGATTCCCAGAGTCAGAACATCAAACAGCCTATAGTTATAACACTTAATTCCGAGGCAGTGAGAAACTTGCCATCTTAGACTTTAGCTTTGGTGAACAGGATGGTGAGAGAGGAGCAAGCAAATAAGTAAACACTCACAAGGAGATCTGTCCACCACCATCTGTCTGTCCTGAATTGGCGGCAGCTTCTCTGGTGCCTTAGGGTAGCTGGGCAGTTGGGCAGCTATACAAAGGCAAAGTGGGGAAAAAACACAACGTTGTACCTCCAAGCCAAAAATATTACAGAATTTGATTCATTTTGAAAATAGATCAAGAAAGTAATTATAGGAAACCATTACCTCTGATGCCCTCCTCTTCTGAATCGGTTGAGGCTGCAAAAGAAGGTAATATAAATATTTGTCTGAAACCTGAGGCCCAGTGTGTCAACAGATTGCATAACTCTCAAACAATTTTTCTGATTCAGCTAGATTGGTACGCAATTGAGCTAAAGATTGGTATGTCACTAGAGAATGGAAAACATACCCTGCGTTACAAAGTCGTCAGGAATTCCTCTTTTTGTGCGATCCCTCATTGTCTTAATTGGCACATCCTCCTCAGCCTCCTCCGTCTGGCTTGTCAGATTGTAAATAGCGCATTCACAGCGCTTAGCTATAATTCAGAATAAAAACCAAAACAAAACAATTACAACAATATTTTGACTTGACTACACACACACAAATTTATGTATATATGGTATTTACATACACTCCACACACTTGCATGATGTAATTTTTATTGTAATCAAATTGAAACTCATCCAGTCATCCTGGGGATTTATTCTGCCCCTTATTGCCTTTTCTGTCTTTGTCACACTAAAGTTATATGGCCATCTGACAGTTTTCTTGTTTATGTCAATCCAACATTCGGGAACAACGCCCTCCTCCTCTTGGCCACCCTCCTTCCACACAGCCCGCGCATACATGACTGAAAAAGACAGTACATACAAGTTAGTTGCAGTCTAACATTTCATGTAGGAGGAGGAAGCGAGGGGTTATAATTGTGGTAGGAAAGAACGAGCAGGTGCCAGTCACCAAGAAAGATGAGGAAAACAAATGGAAACAGGTGACTGGCCCGGCTGTGACCCCAGCTGGGTCCTAGGTAAAAGACACTTTTTAAAAAAAATTAACCTTTAATATTTGTGTTCCACACCATGGCAAAGGGGTGTGAGGACAAAACCCCCAGTTTCTTGAGGGAGGCAGGCCACCTTCCGGAACAGATCCCCTTCACGCAGTAGCTCGTTTTTCATCCTGACTTGACCATTTCTTAGGCACATTATATTCAGAAGTCCAGAGCTACATGGTTGGTCAAATAATGGTGAAGTGTGACGCTGGTGCAGGGTTTCTAGGGTTAGGGTTAGGGTAACGTTTTTCCGTTAGTTTCTAAAAAAGGAGATTGCATTAAAACGCAACCGTAGACGTGTTCAGTAAATAAGACATGTAAATAGTCGTTAACGTCAGCAGTGCGAGTAAATGTTAAGATTATCCGGTTAAAGGAGGCTGCAGCAGTCAGTCATTACACAAAAAAAGGAGGGGTTCAATAGCAAAACATATGTTTTGAGAAAATATGACCTTACTGATGTGTTGTTATGACCGTCGCTAGCGAAGCTAGCGAAAGCGGCCATTACCAGTGTCGCCGCAACTTTTTTCCCTTTTTTTTGTCCCCCGATTTTCTGTGAACGATTGCAGGGACACTGGAAGTCTCGGGGACATGAATCTTTGTAGGCATGTAGCCCTAGAACTTTTTGAGCGACTAGAAGCTTTTGGCCCCCAAGATCCACCTCCCCACTGTGCCGGTGTCCATCAAAGAGGGGGAGACGCCCAAAAGTTTTTGCTGAATAACTCAATGAACATTTCACCTAAGAACATGAAATTTTTGTGATATGTCGGTGTTACAGAGGCGTATCGACCCAGCCCATAAACACTCACTTGAAGCATAGCGCCACCTAGTGATATGGGTAAATGCAAAAATTGGGATTTTGAATTGAATTGACCTCTAAAAGCAGAGTACATGCCATAAAATTGGGCCCAAATCACTCCTACACACTACACAAACACACACAATGGCCAGGTTTCCCAGATGCAGTTAAGAAGTTCTTAGCGTTAAGAACTTCTTTAGACCCTTCTTAAGGCTCCTGTAAGAAACAACCACGTTTCCCAAAATGCTTCTTAGCATTGATGAGTTCAGTCGGACACCACATGTTATACCAGAATTTCAGGTGGGAGCATATTACCAAAGATTAGAAGGTTAGATAAGATGGTTCTTGACTGTGCTTACTGTATGAAAATACAATCCTTCTGCCACTCCTAGTTTGGGTAATGGCTATGTTATTTAACAGTCGCTTTCTCCAAAGTAACATTTTAATACTTTACAATTACTCAAAATACACTATGCCCATGTCTGACCCAGTGCCTTTTTGTGGCCGACTATGACAGCTGCACAAGCACACTTTGCATTTTCTTTACAGATATGCACTCTAGTTTTTAATATATAAGGTCAAATTAGTTAGTAATAGTAATGGTATTAGAACACATGAAGATTCCATTGTCAGTGACAAGCATGATGTCACACCAAGTGATGTCATAATGGCTGCAGTAGAATATGCTGCTACCTAAAGTAGAATCTTCATTTGCCAAGACAAGACTGACAGGACAGCACAGAGTGTAAGATCCTTGGGAGAGCATATCAGCTTATTTGCTTAGTTTATTAATGATGTTACAGGAAATGTTTCAGTGGTGATATTTCACACAGGTAGGTTTTATATGTTTCGGACTTATTTGTATATATTATGTAGTGACAGATTAGAGTAAAACACTTTGTATGTGCAGAACATATTGTGCATTTTGATATTGGCCAACTGTAGTAAAACAACCCAGCTATAGTGAAATGAAGTTTCCCCAACTGTGTAAGAGAGAACAAATACTTGGAAGTATATAAGGCTATAGTGTGTACACTTACCATACAGGCACAAATTAGACAGATTATTTCTTCCTTTCTAACCATGTTTTGGCTGAAATGAATATCAAAACAGCAGATACTTGCAACCATCTTCAAAAACTAAGTTCTTGGTATTCCTAGCCAATTCTGTTATTCCACAAAATATTCAAATTCAACTTGTTTATTCTGTTTTAAAACCATCTAAATCTGCTATGAACGTTGATGGTATTTGAGTAATAATAATAATCTTGTAAATAGCATTTTAATGTTGAAACATTTTATTATTATTTAAAATCCCTTGGTTGGTTTTGTAACTCTTGTATTAGGATCAAAAGCTTTGTATGTGTCTCTGGCTGAGCTAGGAGGTGTGAACAGCGGGTTTCCTGAACCATTTGGTGGCCTTCTGAATAACCGTCCCTGTCTGGTGGATTAGCATACAGACAATTTGGCACCTTTCGTATCTGATTAGAAGACACTGTACTAAACAAAAGACCACTGCATATTCATTTTGGGGTGGTAACCTTCTGAAACACCCATTGGGTGTCTACAACATTTAAGTCAGAATAACTACTGTTTGAGTTAGTCTTGTCTTGTTGTGTCTTTTGTCTTCGTCCTGTGTGTATGTCTGTCTGTGATGTCCTTAATGTTAAGAATAAACCTTGTACTTGATGTTCAACCACTAGGCTGACTGAGTCTCCAAATTCAACTTAAAAGTAATTTTATTACTTTTAACGTGTTATAGCTAATTAATGTTAAACGTAAATTCTCTGACCATGTTGCTTTTGTCTTAAAGACATGCCAGTTAACACTGTTAGGCATTATGAGGCTCAGGCCTTATCTAACACAATATACCACACAACATCTTGCGCAGGCACTGATTATTTTAAAACCTTGTAGATTGTAGATCCTTGTAGATTTAACAGTCCTTCCTGTATGTGTTGTCAAGTCCCTACAGATAATCTAGAATGCAGTATCCTGTATGTTTTTAAATACAGCTGAGAAAGGAATACTTTAATCATTTGCTAGTCTACATTAGCTTTCTACTGCTGCTAAGATTTGCTAAATTGAGTCATACAATTGTCTGTTACAGGTTTAGCACTGTATTCCAGAGGCAGAGAGCATTGGGCCGACTAAGAAGGATGGAGAGAGAGAATAAGGGAAGCGTGGAAAGACAAGACAGACAGCATCAGCTGGAGGTGTACTTTAGGGACATGGAGGAAAAGTACGCTAAGGAAAGAATAATCGAACAGAAGAGACACGAGGAAAGAGTAGGAGAGTTGGAAAGTAAATGCCAACTGGAGTGGCGGGCAAAGGTGCTGGACATGGAACATTTGCTAGAGAAAGAAAAAGTGATTGCTCAGAGAAAGGAACAGGTATTACTGAGACTAATTGAATTTGGGCGGATTGCCAAAATGGAGACACTGAGACGCACAGGCACAAAAATGGGAAAAGACTGGTTGAGTGTCCTTAACACTGTGAAACAAGTGAAAGAGGAATATCATAACACAGAGAGACACAAACACTCAAAGAGCAATATGAGAGAGCAAGTAGAGAAGGCAGAGAGGAGGATAGAAAACGAGCAACAGAAGGAGATTCAATGGAAACAACAGAGATCACAGGAGATGGCAGAAAAGCTAAAAGAAATGCTGCAGCAGTTTGAAACGGATAAGAAGAGGATTGAGGAAAAATGGATGGAAATGGAGAAGAAAAGTGAAGAGGAGTGGAAGGAGAGGGTGAGAAATCTGGAGAAAAAGTTAGAAAATGAAAAGGTGGTGGCTCAGCAAAGAAAACAGGAGTTATTAAAACATAAAGAAGAGCAGGAAAAAACAAAAGAGGAAGAACTGCTAAGGATGGCAAGACAGAAAGAGAATGAAATGAAAGCAATACAAAGAGCACAGCACACACATATGAAAACAGAGTTAGAGAAAGTTGTAGAGAAAGGAAAAGAATCGAGAGAGATTGAGCAAAATGAAGAGAAAAGGAAACCTGCAGGGACAGATTTACAAAATGGACAGAATAATCTGGTGAACACAAAAACAGATATACATATAACAGAAAAAGTGACTGAGAAGGAACAGCCATTTCTCCAGAATACGGCAAAAGAAATCTCTGAAAAGGCTGGGGTGAAACCAGTGACAGAGAAGACACAACCAATTCTAGAAACAGAATGCCTGACAGAATTCAAGCAAAAACAAGAGAGAGATGTAAATTCAGGAAGTAATATTAAAACTGTGGGAGAAAGAAAGCAACAGACATGTGAACACATAGACGGAGGAGCAGAGACTAAAACTAAACATTCGGAACTGGAGGATGACTGGTTTGGAGATATGAGTCGGAAGAAAAAAGAGGGCACATGTTGCGAAATTAAGCGCAGCAATCAATTAAGTCTAGCAAATGTAAGAGAAAAAATGACTGTGAAGGACGAGAAACCAGTGGTAGAGCAAAAGAAGACAAATATTAAAGGACTGGGCTGGTTGACGGAAATGAGACAAAAAGATATAATTCAACAAAAGAAACAGCCATTTCTCCAGGATTCACCAAAAGAAACAGCAGAAAAAGCTGGGTTAAAACCCGTGACAGAAAAGCAACAACCAATTCAAGAAATGGAATGGCTGAGAGAATCCAAGCAAAAACGGGAGAGACATGTAGATTTAGGAAAGGCAGAGATTAACACTAAACATCGAGAACTGGAGGATGACTGGCTTGAAGATCTGATTCTGAAAAAAAAGAAAACAAATTGGGTGAGATTAGGAATCATCAGCATAGTCTAGCAGATGTAAAAGTAAAAGTCACTGCGCAAGAAGAGAAATCAGTAGTAGTGCAAAAGAAGTCAAATATTAAAGAAATTAACTGGTTGACAGAAATGAGACAACATGCAGGAGAAAACAAAGATATCATTCAACAAAAGAAACAGCCATTTTTTCAGGATGCACCAAAAGAAACAGTGAAGCAACAACCAAACCAAGAGATAGAATGGCTGAGAGAATCCAAACAAAAACAAGAGAGAGATGTAGATTCAGAAAGTATTTTAAAAACTGTGGGATAAAGAAGGCAAAGGACACGTGAGCATATAGGAGGAAAGGCAGAGACTAAAATGAAACATTGGGAACTTGATGATATGCTTGAAGACAGGAACCTGAAGAAAAAAGAGGACAAATGGAGCGAAATTATGAGGAAACATGAGCGAAGCCGTGCAGAGAGTAGACAAGAGCTGGAGAAACAGAAAGATCAAGGCGAACACAGAGAGAAAAACAAAGATATGGTGGTGAGACCAAGAAGAAGAGGAAATGAGGATAGAAAGACAGATGACGATGAAGGAAAGCTTTTAGGCGTGAGCGAACAAGAAGCTAAAAGAGAATTCAGCGTGAGAAATAAGGGAATTGACTTTCTGTATGAACTAAAGCAGGATGTGGTGAAAGGAAAGAGAGAAAGTTTGGTGGATGAAGAAGGACCCAAGGAAGGCTGCATCATAACAAGCAGAAGAGTAGAGAGGAGAGGGCGAACACTGGAAAGAAAAGAGCTGGAGAGACGTGAACAGCTGGGTGACTGGCTAGAAGATATAGATATAAAAACTGAAAGAGAAAGTGTGATGGAGCAAAACACAGAGGAGCCACTGAAGACAAAAAATCCACGGCATGATAGCAAACAGAGAACGATGAACAATTTTAAAAGAGAGTGGCAAGTTTCATTAAAAACAGTGGATGAAGAAAATGACAAAACAGAGGGAATAGCCACTATGAGCAGGCGAAGGGAGGATAGCAAAACAGGAGCAATAAATCAGGTAAAGAAAGAGGAACTGATGAAGGCCTTGTTTAAAGAAAAGAAACAAAAGACAGCAGAGGAGAGATGGCATGAACCCACAGAGAAACGCCAGAGGGGAATGGCAGAAAACCCACAAGAGACTGCAAATGAGAGTAAGCATGAACCGCAGATGTTCAGGCAAAGACAGAAAGAGCTTGTCACACAAGAGGATGAACAAAAAAAACAAATACTAAGACTGGGAAAACAAAACCCAAAACAAGACATTAAGACAGAAGAATGTTGTCAGACAAGTCCGAAAATAGAGAGATGGACAAGAGGATGGATGCAGACAGAGAAGAATGATGCAAAGCATGGCACGGAAATAAATGAGAGGGAGGACGAGGCGCTGTGGGTGACAAGAGGCAGCAGAGAAGAGGACAGACAAGCAAACACAGGGGATGTGGCAGGGGCAAAGGCAGGCAGGAGAAGCATGGGGACGTGTAGACAGCAGGAAGGCCTGAAGGATGATGATATGGATGCACAAGTGTGCAGACTATGGAAAAGTACAAATCAGACTGCCTTTGAGGACACACCACTGTGTTCAGACTATCGACCAGCCATGTTTGTCCAACAGATGGCAGCTATAAATGCAACAACACAAGAGAACACAGTGCCTGGGACAGAGGCAGAACACAAAACAGATCGAAATGCCAAAACATTGCAAGTTAGCAGACAAAGAGAAAAGGAGTGTAAGAAAGAAACAACCATCACTACCAAGAGAAATATTGAGCCAAAAGTAAATGCCTGGATAGACACGAGAGACAAAAAGGAGTTAAAATCTGAGGATGTGATGGGCACAAAAGTTTTCAATGGGAGAGAGAGGCATCAGAGAAAAAAGATAATACAGGAAGAAAATGCATGGCAGAGAGAGTTGGAGATGAAATTATGAAATTATCAGAGACAGAGGAGAAGAAACGAAGAGACAAGGCCACCCAGAAAAGGCAGAGGCTACTCAAACCACAAAAACAGATAGAAGAGCAAGAAATTGAAAAGGAGAAAGAGAGAGACAGTTTTCAAATTACAAAGCAAAAAGAGCTGAGGCAACAAAAGAAGGTGGAGAGAGGCAAAGAGATTGAGAGACAGAAAGAACAACACAAACAGCTTCAAACTGAAAAGCTGAAAGTACTGGAGAGTCACAGAGATACGAACAGAGAGAAGGAGGCTAATAAGCTGAAAGTAAGACACAAGCAGAGTGTCAAGGATCTGGAACAACCAGAAATGGCAGCAAACATAAGAAGATGTAGAAATGCAGGCCCGAGGGTTGCTCTTTGCTGGCAGAGCAACTCTAATGAGAAACCCAAAAGAGATGCTGTGGCCACCACACCGGTTGAAAGGAAAGATGAACCTGTGGTGAACCTAAAGGGGCAAGTACCCCAACATAGCAACAATCATCCTCAGGCTCAAAGTCTAACATCAGACCCTAGTGATAAGGAGGAGGAGACTGGGAGCGCTACTCCATCTGCAGCTGGAGAGGGGGCACAGCAAGAGATTTCGGGCGCTGCAGAGAAGAGTGAGGAAACAGCAGAGGGTGAGGCTGTAAAGAAGGACAAGAGTATGAGGAGGAGATTCCTTGGATGGGCTAACAAAAAAGCCAAGGACTACTACAACAACAAAATTGAGAAGACGATGAAGAGAGAGCAGGAGGAGGGAGATCAGGTTTACCAGTCATGTAAGATATCTATGGTCTTTTTGTTACTTTATTTACAAATGCATGGAGGGTTCACTGTTAATAAGGTTTCGAACACTTTCATGAGTAAGCTATTTCAACAAATTAGATAAA
The DNA here is from genome assembly GCA_027475355.1 of Coilia nasus. Classification (NCBI taxonomy): domain Eukaryota; kingdom Metazoa; phylum Chordata; class Actinopteri; order Clupeiformes; family Engraulidae; genus Coilia; species Coilia nasus. The sequence continues at coordinate 26,099,540 of CM050203.1, read as the reverse complement.
ATCTCATTTACTTGACTGGTTTAGTCTTCAAAGTTTAAAATATGGGCAATTCCATGTAAATGTCAACCTCACCATGCAAAAATAAAGTAACATGTAATGTAACAAAATCACTTAAAAAAATATCATCAAGGCCTGTATTTTACAAAGGTAAATAAGTTAAACCAATTTGGCATATAAATTGTGCCCTCCTTGCTCACTACTTTATCTAATGGCAGTCAAGAACTTTGTGATTTCAATGCATCCAATTGAATCTTTTTTTTAACAACCATATATGATCCAAATGTTTGCCACAACAATGTTCAGCCTCATTTCAGGAAGCTATGGGTTTATTGAAGCAAACTGTAAATGAGATATGTGATTGCACATTTCTGTGTCACTGTGAAACCTTGTTAATGTGACACCGTTTCACAGGACAGGCGCTGTCACGTCCGTGACATTTTTTAGAAAAAGTTCTTATTATACATCCGTTTCAAATGCAACACAAAACAAACTCTCTGTGCAAAACTAACTTTTATTGAGGTGATATATTAAAATGAATTAGCCATTCTACTCCCTTTCTAAACTGTATTTTCCCACGTTACGGACGTGACTGTTATGGACGTGACTACACAAACTCGTAATGCCAAGGCTACGTTCTTCAGCATTGTTTTGTGTCAACGTGTTGAAATAACTCCGGTCCACGTGTGTAGCATATTACACGATTATGTTGTAGCGAGTTGATCTTCCTCTCGCTATTTCTGTCTTTGTCTCTTGGCCTATCGCTCACTCACATACCTGTACAAAACGCCTGGGCTACATTATCCTGATGGCTGTCTGAACTTCCACCGTGCACGCCACTATCTCTCTCCTCCTCTCCGGTTGCTGCTCTCACACACGCACTCCGCACTTAACGCACTCAATACCGGCTTCGTTGTTTCTTTTTTTGGTACCGATTTGAAACCTTAACGAGTTACGGTACAAATCCACTTGCTCCGTCTGGTCCGTTATGAAAACGTACTGCCTCCCCTTGTGTTGCCGGATAGGGACTGCATGTACATTTTCAAAATGTTTGGGCATGGGCGTGTCTTTGGAATCTACGAGGCTATCTGTCTACCTGTATCTATCGATATAGCAAGCTAACAAACCATAATAACTGACAACGGTGCCCTTACCAAACTTTACACATGTGTTTTGTTACATGCACACACACATAAAACCCACCAGACAATAACTGTAACGAGATAAATACACCTTCACGAGAACCGCGGGTGTCATGGGATACCCCCGTGTGCTCTACTTTTATTGGATAACACAGACGCGTTCGATGGATAAATTTGCATAAAGTTGAGCAGAGCCCAACTTCTTGACGTGCCGGAGCTATCCAAACGGCCGTGTCGCATTCCCGGCAACCTTTGCGGGAGCAGCCGTGAGGACGTGCCGGACTCTATTGAAATTGAATTGAATGCGTGCAGCACGGTGAATGTGACGGAGCAAGTGGATCACCGCTGTTAAGGAGACGTGCTGAACTTACGCGTTGAGCAACTGTTTTGTTGTTACTGAATGTTTTGCGCTAAAAAAAATATTTTTCTGTTTATGAATCTGGTATTGGCTTTGACTGAACTCAATGTAATGTTTGAAATATAATGTTTCGCCTGCAGAGTGTTTCCTTATTTTTCTCTGTCATTAGTTCTTTGACCAATACAAAATTACGCTGTGTTTTTGGTAGACTGACTAGTCACGATACACTGTTTACCTTTTTGATTTTGCGCATGCAGGAAAGTTACAATGTACAGGCATCTGAACACCAAGACCACGAAGCTATGGGTCACCAAGTTAGGGTTAGCCTACCTGACGTCGTGTTATAATGTTTTCAGAGGTTTATTGAGGATACATTCAATGAGGCTGTGCAGGCTGTGTAAAAAGGAAGGAAGATCCTACATTTCATAATAAATAAATAAATAAATAAATAAATAAATAAATACATACATAAATAATTTATTTGGTCACCTAACCTCATGTCACTGTCAGTGTTTCTTTATAATGTAAGACCCAAGCTAAAATCAACTGTGATCATGTATAACTCTCAGTATTGCCACAAGCCACTACAGCAGGCAAGCTGAAATCCATAAAGCAGCAAAACAGCAGCCATCCTAAATCTTATTTAAAAACTTAGATAGTTTTAGCTGATATTCAGAGGGTTTTTTGGTATGATGAAAGGGCTATGACTGGTAAATTGTTAATTTCCCAAACAGATGCCATGTGTATGTCAGATGCGTCACATCCATAACAGAATTGCGTCACATCCATAACACTGATTTTTCCTTCCAATACTCTGCATGAAATACAAAATATTTAAAACAAAGCTTATTTTATTTTGAACTTGGACCCCTTTATCAAATGGATATCTGCATTTTGATATTAGGTTTACAAGTTCACAGAGTTTGATGAAAATGTGTAGTCACCCAAGAAAAGTGGTAGTTTTCCTGTCACATCCATAACGCATGTCTTTATTGTCATTTTCTTATGCCCTAAATGTACTATGGGAATTGTTTTTTTCTCTATCACTTCTCCAATATGGGATGCCCTTAAAATATGCAACACCTATTTAAATACTGGAAGAGAATAAAGATATACTGGGTTATTTGTTGCCATTTTGAGTTCAAATGTCACGTCCATAACGCTGGAATTGACCATATATAACCATTTGTAATTGTGTTACCACTGTAAAGTCAGCCAAGAAAACACTGATATGTAAGGTTTGAAAGTACAGATACCTATGGGCTCATTATTTGGCAAGTAAAAGTTTTTTGATGACCTTTCTATCAAACATGTTCAAACAGGCTAATTAATATTTTTAATGGTTCATAACCATTTAACAAATTAGCTAAGAACTTTATTCATCACTGCTAAGACTACTATAAAGGGTATACTTACTGTGAAGTGTAGCCATTTCTGTAAAGACAAAAATGATATCACTTGGAAGTTTCACTGCTGATTTCAAACATTAATGACCTTATTTTGTTTGGTTAGGGTTTAAGAAATCCCCAATGTCCCGAGCAGAGAGGGAGAAGGAAAAAAGGAAGTCACTGGTGAAAGCAGAGGAGAGACGTCAACGAATGGAGGAGTCCTGGGAGCAGTGGGAGGTCAAAAGAGCTGAGGAGAAGAAAAGAAGAAAGAAGGAAGACGAGGAGATTGAGGCAATGTTGCACAGCCCGGAGTATCTCAGGACATTGACAAGGTGCGTTATTAATGCTCTGTTTGAAGTTTAGGATAACACAGCAGATCAGTGGTAGCTATGGCTTGTATGGTGCCCTGTAAAAAGTGTTGCATACTACCAATGAAATATAAATAAATAAAAGACAAGGTGCTACATGGACAATTTTACATTAGTTTAACTTAACAATGGCATGTATGTTAATAACGTACATGGTACTGTTTCATTAAACCAATGCAAAAGATCCAAGCAGCAGGATGCCTTAATTTTTTGTGTTGGTTCTATGCAGCTCCTTTCACACAACCTGGTAAACCAGCCACTTGTACTTAATTTCATTTTACACAGAGAGTATAGCAGTGCTTTCATTGACATTGCTGTATTATGAAGAAATTTTACCTAGCCAATCAGCAAACAGAGGGAGTGTTCGTGAGCAATGGCTTTGACTTTGCTGAAGTTTAAAACAAGTGGCTCTGTTTTTACCCAATTGCTAGTGTCTGGTCGTCACATATGCAATTAGCAGAGTCCACACCTCCAGGAAGAAATTGTTTCTCAATACAGCACTGCCAGACCCTCCAAGGGGCTGATTTACCAGGCTACTTTTCACAGTGGTTGGGTAAACTCTCCCTTGAGTTGTATTTTTGGTAAAATTTCTCAGTGTGAGTACTTTTCAGACTAGTAGTTGTTTATAAAGTGTGCTTTCATTGTTGGCATCCAGTGGAGAGACCTGAGGTCAATGTATTTCTGCCCTACCACCACCCCTTCTCCCTCTGAGTGTGATACCTTCCCTGCAAGCAGTTACCTAGCTGGCCTTGCTCACGTTAGGGTTAAGTGCACCCACTCTGTTCCAGATAATGTTATGATATTGTTTCCCTCCCCTGCAGGCCATCCCATAGCCCCTGGTTGTTTCCTTTGGGCTCCTTCTAAATCCACCACCACCACAGGAGATGTTCTCACACCAAATCTATGTAACAAAATTGAAGAATGCTTTATGAAGAACCAGATGAAGTATGTTCACTTGAGGGGTCTGGAGGGGTCATGAAGTATGGTCCTCCAAATATTTTGTTATTTTTAATTTAATATTATTTTATTTGCATCTTGCATTTGCACTTGCATTTTATTTGCATTTCCATCTACATTATTTCATCATCACGTGATGTTTTACTTTGCTGTCAATCTTTGCTGTTCACAACATATTTTCCTAATTATTGAGCCTTCAGTATATACAGACCACTTCAAATGGAATTGATGTAATACTGTAATCACTAATGTTAATAAACGCAGTTGCAAGATTGTGTACAGTTATCTGCCCTATATTGTTAGACTGAGTTTAAAACAGGTAAATCAAAATGCAAACACAAAAATGCTAAATAATTAACAAAGCCATGAGTATTTATTGAAAGTCAAAGCAGCTTGCATTAACCATGCAAATAATGCTACAAATATGACACCAAAACAATCGCAAATTACATAATTAAAATAAAAACTTTTCCATATTTGAACCAAAATCCTTGCAGAAAAAGCTAAAGCAAATCCAGCTATTTCTGACAAAGGAATGCATTGCTATAGCTAGCATGTCTTCAAACAAGGTTTGTTAATGAAGGGTAAATACATTCTTCACCATCTATAGTTATCTTGACATATGTGGCTTTAATGAATTTAAAGTATTTCATGAAGTATTTTTATTACAAGCTGTATTTTGATGCTAGTGTGCCCACATCTCATTTGCTCCACAAAACCTAAATAGCTAAAAAAATATTATTTATGTACACTTTTATCAATATTCAATTGATACCCTAGTGACAGATTGAAATAACTTTTGTTATTATTTATGATCAGATCCTATGAAAGCTGTTCCTGTTTACCTAGCCTTACCCATCAAAAATCTCTACTGGGTAGCCCATAGGCGTCGCTACCATTATATTAGAGGGGGTCGTGTGCCCCCACATTTTAAAATGACTCGTTTGGTCCACCACACTAGCCTGGGAAGACCCGCCCCTCATACTTCATTTCATTTCGTGCAGAGGGTCTGGACCGGAGTCTCTTGAGGAGCATTTGGCAAGTCGCAGAATGTACGGTCCAATCAGCGAACAGAGGGTGTGTTCGTTAGCTGTGACGTTGACCTTGTGTGCTACATTTGTGTAGGTAGGCTAATTGCATACGTGACGACCAGGCGTTAGTGATTGGGTAAAGGCAGATGCACTTTTTTTAAACTTCAGCAGAGTCCACACCTCCAGCAAATCGTTTCTGACGGTCTCTGTTCCAGACCCTCTGCACGAAATGGAAGTACGAGGGGGCGGGTCTTACCAGGCTACCACACCACATCCCCCCCACATTTATTTGAATTGCTCGCGAAAAAATCAATTCCAATTGATTCATAAGAGAATACCTACACCGCTAAAATCCACTCCACGTTCTCCTGGAACAGTAGTACAATTCTGTTACTACAGCCATCCTACAATGTCCAACTTTTTCTAAAGCCTTATTCTTTTGTTATATGGTCCTAGGCGACGTTGAATTAATGTTAAATTCAACTTATCAAAAGGTGGGAGGTAGCTATGTTTAGGCTACTTTCAATTACAGTAGATGGTATTATTTGGCTGCCGATACGTTGTTTGCCATATCTGCTCCAGACCGTAGACTAGACACAATTGCATAAAGGATTTCTCACAAAGAATAGGTTAGGTTTTTGGAAAGGGTTTTAGTGCAGTTAGCTGGCTAGTGAAGGAGATCCATCAGCTAGGTATCATTTTATTCAATTTCAATTCATGAGGAGAAGTTCGCTCTTATGATATTAATTGTCTTGGTATTTTAAAATGTATAGTTACCAATGAATATGACTGCTTCTGTTACTAGCGTCAGCGTCACCAGGATGTATGGACTTTGGAACAGACCACTAGTATAGACTAGTATAGACATAGCCACCTGGTGCTTATCAGCAAGACAAAAATAAATGTAATGGAACGTCAGGACACAAGGGTGCGTTATACTAAAACAGTAGGTAAGGTAATAAGAAAATAAACATGCCTTAAGTGTGCTGTTACTGTTACAAGCTTAGTTACTAGGTTGTGATCCTGTTGTCATCTTTATTAGTTTATGCTCACCTCACATTATACAATAAACACATCCAAAAGGTTTATTGTGAGTTAAAGCAATTCTTTTTTTTATTATTAAAAGTTTAGTATTTTCTGCATTAAAGCAGAGCTTGGGTGATGGTCCGACAACTTTTTGAAATTCAGATGATGACCGTGGGGTTCCAAACATTAATGTTGTTTCAATTATGATTTTTTTTTTTACTTTTTAAAGCTCACTTATTTCGGTACATCTGTCGGTAAAATAGGTGTTTAAAATCCCCCTTGTCCCCCCAAAAAAGGTGTCCCCCACACAATTTCAGTGCTTCTGACGCCCTGGCCAAAACTATAAACAATCTTTTGTTGTTTACAAATAACTGTTGTTACAATTTATCCATCACTCCAGGTTTAGGCCCTAAAAAGGTGTTGAGAGCCGTAACTTAAGTGCTTCGAGGTTTCTCAGAAAGCCATTGGTCGTGCACCGACTGCCCACTCGAGTGTAGGCTTATGCAGGATGTCTAGGCTTATGCATGTATAGAATGTCTATGGGCTTATGCACGTCTCTAGCTAAGATACGACTGCTACATGCTACAGTGGCCTACTTCCTGGCAATCTGCGGCGCACGGCGTGCCTATTGGCCAATAGCAATTCCCTTCAATGGAGCTCAACACCATTGGCTTGGCATACTATACTAGCAGTGGCAGTGACGTTAACCAATCACACATATGTCTTACTATGGGGCGAAAACAATTGTCTCAATCCGTTAGCATTCATTCCAAGGAGAATCTGGTGAGATTCAATCTATATATTTATGACAGTTTTCTGAATATACTTTATACTTCATTTAAACAGCATAATAGTTTCTCTTGTAATATTAACATTTTCGTATATGTTACCTAAAATTCCTTTCTTAGCACTGTCGTGGTGTAATCAGACAAGGACGGGGGTATGTGTTTGTGTTTTGTTTGGTCTACTGCTAAAACCTATTTTACTATGTGTTATGTGGAAATAGCCTACTATTTCCTTACAACGATGAAATGTGAGTTACATCACGGATAGGTTTTGGGGAACACCAAGCTCACAATTCATTTCAGTTCACCTAATTGAGACACTGTCATCAAACCGTGGCCTGGCTGTTTATTTATCATGAAGCAGTAAACTCACCAACCGTTTATTTGCTGTAGGGAAACTCGGAGGAGAAATTAATATATATATGTATATGGTTCCCAATCCTGGCATACCAGGCTGTCTGCCGGGGCTGGAATATCTGACGCAAGTAGGCCTTATCGATTTGAGCCAAAAAAGTTTAACATTGTAGGGTATAATTATAAATCTGAGCTCTTCTTTCAGTTGTTTTCGAATGTAGGTTTGTAAAGCCAGTGTAGTGGCTCTTTCACTGAATGTGGCCTAACATTTAAGAATATCTGTGTAATGTTATCCTACAAGTAGGTCGACCAATTACTGATCAAGCAGAAAGTTGAACTCATAGAAGGTATGATTTTTAATTTTCAAATTCCATAGTTACGAATTTACAGTACTTGACATAATTTGACAACAGTTGACAACTCCTTTCATTTTAGTGCCTTGTAAAAAGTATTTCTTAATGAAAATCTTGAAATATTATATACATTCAGAATGCGTTCTATGCTGTGGAGGAAAATGACTGCCTCAGTCGCCAGTACTGTGGTCCTCTGCGCTCCTTTGTAATCCGAGTGCTGGACAACTACGGTCGGGAGGTCATCACAGTCTCCAGACCCCTCAAGTGTATGTCCTGTTGTCTGCCACAAGGCTAAAGCGGGCTAATAGTTCTTTTTGAAGTTTGCGGGCCCAAAGCCCACCCAGATGTAACGTTGTGTGATTCGTTGCCAACCTTGTCAATCAAATGTAAGATCAGCAGGTACCATTCACCTGTCAGTATCACCTGTTTGCAGCATGTTTCCAAACTGTTGTGAAACTTGCAAAACCTTGTGTCGTCATCGTCACATGACATGGGCGTTTTAAAACGAGGTTTAAAGCAGTGTTTCTATTTTTGGGAAAGATTTCTTGCACACCTCCTTATGCCAGGTGCGTTGGAGGAGAGCCACAAGGACACCTGAGTCACAGAAAAAACTCCCGCACACTGAAAAACTCCCGAAACACTTGCACTTTGGGATCTCGACTCTGTTTCGTATCTGCCATCCCTACTGTCAAAGGTAGCAACTATGCTTTTGGGAAACAGACCCCTGGTAAACCAGCCCCTCGTACTTCATTTCATTTTGTACAGAGGGTGTGGACCAAACACTGTCAGAAACGATTTCTTCCTGGAGGTGTGGACTCTGCTGAAGTTTAAAACAAGTGCCTCTGCCTTTACCCAATCGCTAACGCCTGGTCGTCATATATGCAATTAGCCTATCTACGTACTACAATTCAAATGTAGCACACAAGGTCAACGTCACGGCTAACGAACACACCCTCTGTTCGCTGATTCGATCGGTCTTGCTGGGGCCGATTACATGACTCTCAGTACCCAAGCTTTTGGGAACAGCAACAGCAAGTTGAAAGCAATCAACTACATCACAGAGAAACTGGGGACCTCCGGTGAGTAACTTGTTGACATTAGCCTATCCTGTAGCTGGTAAGCTAACACCATCAGATGCTATTTTTATTGTAGGACAATACAACTATGTAAAAATAATGCAGGTGTGCTGTGAATAAGTATTTGTAATGACATGCTCCACATAGTGGCTGTAATCTTTCAACCTGAAGTTTCAGGAGATGGTATGAAATGGGACCTAGCTATAAAATTATGACGTTTCCAAAATGGTTAGCTGTTTGACACAACTGTATATGTAACAGATTTGACACATAATTAACAGCTTGTACTTTTTGTAAGTCAACTATGTTACAAAATGTAGCGATCTTAAAATGCTAGTCTACATGAAACAACCTACGTGTATGGGTAGAACAGAGGGACTGTATTTGCCTTTTTCCTGAAAATCTGACATAATAAAAAAAATCAATAGAAAGAACAGCAATGAACACTGAAATTCATATGATGTATGGTAAGCGGCATGCATTATTACTGACCATGATATCATACCTTTTTGAAGCTTCTTGTTTACCAAAGAGTAGCACTCCGGAATCTTTGGCTTGCACATTACTGTGATAAAGGTGCCCTAAAACTGCTGCTTTATAGTTTGCTTGCTTACTGCTATTATTATTATTATTATATTGTCATTATAATAATAATAATAATAATAATAATTCATTCATTATTTAGTGAATGTATGCATTTATTTGTTTATTTATTGCCATGGAAAGTACACATTTTGGCACATCTATAAAGCCAAAAACATGCAATTTGTTTGATGTAAATTATTATCTGAAATTTGAGTATTTGCTCTATTCAGCTGTAGAAATTACATGAAAAGAATGTACTAAACATAATAATATTTATATCATATTACATTACATTACATCATATAATATAATTTATGTTCTGTCACATCTTTAATGTGGAATTACTGTGCTCTTCTAATCTAAATCTACTGCTTGTTCCAGAGGCTGCCTTGAAGGCAAAAATGGAGACCATGAGGATGCAGTACAGTCGGTACCTTAAAGCAAGGCCATTGGGCAGTGATGGCTATGTCACACCTCGGCAGTCCTGGATTCTGCATAAAATGCAGTTTTTAGATCACAATCAAACTTGACTTTAAATGTAAGAATTTATCTTATATATATTATATAATATTGTAGATTAATACACTCACATTCATCATTCACTTTCATGTACAGAGTTGAAGTACTCAGTAAGAATCTCCCTGGTTATCTTAACCTGCTGAGTAGGATTTGTAGATCCAGGCAAAACAGACTGACGTAAAGCGGGATCCTGACAGGTAGCAGGAGTTGTGTCTGGAACCACATATGCAGTACTGTGCTTCTCTCGGAGGAAGTTGTGCATTGCACAACAGGCAAGAACCATGTTTTCCACCACGTGGTTAAGAGTTTACAATTATAGGTAATACAACCTATAATTGTAAACTCTTTGTTCATCAGTTAGACTTCTTCGTGCATAGGGCTTCATGATGTAAGGCTTTAGAGGGAATGCCTCATCAGCCACCATGTGGAATTGTACCTCTCTTAGTGATCCAGGCAGGGGAGAAGATGGGGGGATGTTGGCTGTTTGCCACTCAGTTGCCTCTTGAAGTGTGCATCCTCTGAATGGACCACCATCTGCCACTCTACCATTGCACCCAATACTAATGCAGATATGTAGTTGCTATCAACCAATGCCATGAGGACAATCGAATTAAAATGTTTGTAATTATAGAATACGGAACCACTGTGTTTTCCATCCAAAGCTCCAAGAAAGTGGGGGAATTAGCAGTTTTTTTTCTGAAATCTGTCAGCAATCTTCATCGATTCAGATGTTGTATTGGGGCACTAAAAGAGGAAATTCAATTATAAATGTTAATGACTTGTTTTAACAGGAAACTTCATCTGAAACAACTGAAAATTAACCTAACTGCTCTACTGTGGCTGAGGAAGACCAATATCTCACTGCAACTGATGGGGGAGAAGAGGAAGAAACTCCCTGTGATGTCACTCCCCCACTCCCTACACCTTCTGGGCACAAGAGGAAATCGCCAGACACACAGGTGCAGGAGAAGGAGATAGAAATGCTGGAAACAGTTAATGCCACTCTGCGTTCACTTACAAAAATGTAGCTATAAAGCAAATAAACAGCATAACATCCTACTGTCAATATTTAGAACAGGGATTTAGAGCAATGGCAGCATTAGATCCACTGTATTTTCGTAATGTACAGGGTCAAATAGCCCAGCTAATCTATAATGTACCGAGTTTACATAGCCACCCATATGACAACACTTTTGGATAGCCTATAACTGATGACTTTATTTTCATTCTTTTTTTTGTTACTTCATTGAAACCTTTATTGAAACTTTTCCATCCACATGTAAATGTTTGTGTGTGTGCATGTGTGTGTGTTTGTGTACACATATCTATTGATTGATGTTTATACATTTTTATTTATTGATATTCAGTTATTGCTTCTGATACAGTATGTATTAATTAAACATGGAATCCATATTTACTTGCTAATATTTACATTTGCATTAGTATTGTTCTAAACCACATTAGTTACTGACAAATTCCCATAGGGATTTAGGGCAGCATATTAAAGAGCAATTTCTCTGCTCTACTACTATTTAAAACGATACATTGTATAGCATCACCATAGAAACCGAGCCAGAAATCCCCCCTCCCCCGGCACCTTCAAGAAGTTCGTTGGAAGTTGGAGTACTCGGCTGAAGTGTTGGACCTCAGGCATAATTTAAGCTATTTGTAAGGATGTTTAATGGTTTGTTTTGAAAGAAACAAAAGTAAGGAATATTCTTTAAACCCCACTAGTTACTAACAGTTTTCTATAAGGATTTAAGGCAGCATATTAAAGAGCAGTTTTTCTGCTCTACTACTCAAAACGATAAACTGTATGATATCACTGTGGAGACGGAGCCAGAGTACTAACGGTTCCCACGATTCCACGACCATCCCCCCTCAAGCCCCCCACCCTCTCCACCTTACAGCTCTCATTGGAACGGTTTGAATAAATGCATGAGACGTTTTGGCTGATTCCAAGAAGCTAGAATGGTGTCAAAACTGAGGCCCATGGGTAGAGTAGTTTTGTTTGGGAAATAAAACAATAGTAACATCTCTTTAAAATCTCCAACGACATAAATGAAAACAAGGCTCAACGACATGGTGGTAATAACTAGGGATAACAACTGAAACGTGTAATGTTGTAACAGCATTTGGTATTTTAAAAACATACAATACACTTATCCCAAGTTGATTCTGTCACAGATACGTTTTGTATTGATGTTTATATGGTTGGGTTGTTAAAAAAAATATATATATAAGACGATACATTTGCATTGTTTTAAACCACACTAGTTACTGACAATTTTCCATCGGGATTTAGGGCAGCATATTAAGGAACAATTTCTCTGCTCTACTACTCAAAACGATACATTGTATGGCATCACCATAGAAACCGAGCCAGACCTTCCCCCTCCCCCTCCACCTTCAAGGAGTTCGTTGGAAGTTGGAGTCAGTCACTCAGCTGACGTGTTGGACCTCAGGCGCAATGAAGAGGCGTGCCAAACTGAAGCATTTGGAAGGTAATGGCAAGAAAACATTTTGTAATTTAAAGTATTTATTAGGAATCATCAGTTTTACTGAGTATAGGTATTAGCGAGGTTTCTAAGCTATCCTGCTTGCTTGCATACACTGAATCTATGTTAGCACAACATGCTTTCTGCTAACTTAATGAAGTTATCCGCATATGTTTTTAAAGACAAATACGCATGTTCTGGTGGATGGTGTTGAATGGGGTCATGCAAGTCATTACATACTTATTTGTATTGTCTTTGAATGTCAACATTTGTTATTCTTACACAGCACGTAGCAAAGTAGCTAGGTAGCATGGTTTCAAAGTTTGTCAGACAGTAAAAGACCATTTCATATGGCGCTGTCTAGTACCAGGTCTAGTAGCTGAATTGTCGCCGTATTTTTATAACTAATGTATACTTTCTGTGTATTATGGGGGGTATAATGTGCCATAAAAAAAATAATAATGAAAACAGCAAATGAAAATGTAAAACTCTTTTTGCCATTTAATTTTCAAATTATCAGCACAATTATCCTGCCAAAATTAAAATTGAAATGAAATATTTACATTTGGCTTTTCATTTTCTTAATAAGCACGAGTCATTTGTGCCAAAAATAAAAATAAATTTAAAATATCTATTTCTCATTTCATTCTTACGGAAGCCGAGAGAGGCCATGGTCTTAATCATTTTTTTCCCGAGATAACTGGATAATTAATTAGAGATCTCGAGAAAACAGGCACCAAGACGTGAATGCTGACTTCGGGCTATTTCTCATTCTTTGTAAACGCAACTTTAGTCAAGAATGTCTGGAATGATCGATCACCTAATAAGGCAATATTTTGATCAGGGTTTGACACAGGCAGAGATTGCATTAAGTCTTTTAACCCTCTACTGCACGCATTATTATGCAATCATGGAAAAAAATATTACAGTGTTTTTTTTTTAAATATAAAATGAACTCAAATGAACATTTAGATATATATTTTTTTAAATATATATTTTAGGGGGGGGGGGGCTTTTGGGTGCGACATTGTGCAATAATGGAACAGGCCGATGAGATTTCTTCCCAAAAGTACACAACAATGATTAATGATTAGAGCCCTGTTCTTAATCAATGAAATTGTTTTTATTATTTTATATATAATTGATGCATTTTGCAAATACATTACAACAAATTACATACATGCCACACATAACTCAATAACTCATGTAGCGGAAAACAGGGAAAGAAAAACACAATATTGGAATTAGCAGGAAACGAAACATTGAAACAAATGCAAAAAAGACATTATACTGGACATTTAAAAAGACTCCACACCATCACTTTGTCCATGTTTTTTCTACCTGACAACTACCTGACAACTGTCTAGTTGTCTACTAGACAACTACTCAGTATGAAATGTTTTGAAACAGTTATTTTCACCATTGAAGCAGAGGTGTACCTTGCACTTGGAGCAGACTACCCTAATGATGCCCTTGCAGCCAGGATTTTTGCACCTTCCTTTTACTGCACTCATCTCTGGCCAGTGATTAAAGCAGTCAAGGCGCATACCGCTTGGTGGAAGTGGGGCAATAGACCCTTTGTGCCGCTTCTCCTCAATACGGACCTCTACACTCTGTGAGGGTCTGCCTTTTCGTTTGGTGGTGCTCTTGTTGACTTCGGTAAGGCAGTATGCAACGTTTACTTTGAAATTCAATAAACTCAGTTGCATTTTCTCTGGAACTTTCATGGCACTGCAGACTCTGCGGTAAAGTAGCCTGCACACCTGTGAGATCCAACATGTGAAACACAATGCGGTGGTACCACTTTTTTGATCTAATTTTAGTACGGTACAAGGCAATGAGGCCATCCAATAAATCAACTCCACCCATGCTATTATTGTACAACTTCACAATGTTGGGGCACTCTACTGTAATCATCTGCTTTGCCTTTTTGTCCCATCTCTGCACTCTGGTGGTGGGGTTTGCTGCTGCAAAAGTGCTGAGGAGGGTGACTGGGCGGTTGTCATACCATTTAACGGCCTTCAGAACGACACCATCGTGTTTTGCCTCCATCTCCTCCCATGCTCCCCTACCTTTAGCCTTCATTTGCTTGTCCTCTGAGAAAGCACATCCAGCTAATCTGTTCTTTCTCACAGTTCCTACACTGTGGATTCTACGTTTCTCAAGTGCAACTTGAAGGTCAACCCCACAAAACCAATTGTCATTAAATGCCTAAAATTTATATGACATGTTGGGAGGAATGACTGAGGCCTGTGAACTATTCCATGTTGATCTGCTAACACAAAGATCTTGTACCCCCATCGTTTGGGCTTTTTGGGGTTGTAAGTTTTGAGGCCACTTCTACCCTTAAAAGGGACAATTTGTTCATCCACACATAACATTTCACCAATTGGTATGTCTCGGAAACTTTTCAGAAGGCAGTCCAACAAAGGCCTGACCTTGAACAGCTTATCAAATCCAGGTTGCCCCTCAGCAACTTGCTTGTTGTTATCAGCAAAGTGCAAGAATCGTTTTATTGTCTCCCATCGAGACAGGGACATGACATCTGCTATTTTGTCAACCCGGGTGTTGGTGGCCCAGTACATACGAGTGTATGGGAAACCATAGGCAGACATGTACAGTGATATGCCAAAAAATTGTTGAATTTCATCAACTGAAACATTTAGTGGCTTGCTGGGGTCTACTTGCACTGCATACAGATTTGTCTGGGTGGCCACATCTTCAAAAACATCTCTACCAAGAAGTCTTTCAAAGTATTGAATTGGCTCACAGACCATCGTTGGATCTGGTAGGGCACCTCTCCACTTGGGCACTGGCAGGATAGTTCTTCTTTTTTGCCAGTTGAGGTCTTTTGCCTTTCTGACCTCATGGGTTTCCTCCTCTTCAACTACAGGAAAAAATACATTTGTGTATGTGTACACAAACCAGTGCTTCTGACTGTGTGTGTGTAACGTGCTTGTTTGTAATGTATGCCTTGATTTTGAATCATATAAAACTGATGAACTGATAAAAACCCTGCAGTGTTTTCCTTCTAACACAGGTGACTTCACTGAGTAGCTGATCTACCTGTCTTGAGTGTTCATTATGATCAGCTGATTCAGAGCTGGTTGGATCAAATTTGTGACAGGATTTTTACCTGTTTTTTTACTTTTTACACCTCTGCCTCAGTGGCACATGGTACATACCTGTCTCCTCATCCTCTGAGTCAGCTAGGCCTAACTCTGCCTCCATTTCAAACTCCTCGTCACTTATACCTATCTCATCCTCACTTTCTTGTGATGGTATTGCGAGCTGTACCCTGGGCATGACCTGTCTTGCCTTCCCATAAAATAATGCTGGATTCATTTAAAAATAATGCATAGTAAATGCATAAATGCATGGGTAAAATACATCCAATTATTGTATATCTATGCTTTAGTACTATAGCTACAAAACCACACTGCATTAGTATTAGCAAATATTGTTCCATTAGCGCACAATGTTGCCATATGGCAACAAACCTATTTTATTGAATAAAAAGGTGAATAATAATTATGTCAAATTATGTGCATATTGCAGAAAAAAGACTAGAACGTACCCCAGATTCATGCAGATATTTTTATATTCTGACAAGATCGTTGTGAAATCAAGAGCACTTCTGACAGTGACTAAATCCATCGGCTGTGTGGGAATGAATGGCTGTGCAAGAAAGAAGGATGTCCTGTGATGTCATCAAAGCATGTCATTGGCTGAACAAGGGTTCTACCATGAATTTAAGACCAATCAGAGCCCATATTTATTTTCAAATTTACAGAAATGCCCAAAGAATGGGCATGTTGCCACATGGCATCACCGTGCAGTACAGGGTTAATAAGGGATAATGTCAAAATCAGTCCGCGCCACCTCCGCAGAAGACTGGCCCGGCTTCGTCTCTACCGACGGAGATACAGTGATCCAGCTGAGGTTGTAGGTTTTATCTCTAAACTTATGAACGGGCCAGGAGAATCCGACTAAAGTTGCGTTTACAAAGAATGAGAAATAGCCCGAAGTCAGCATTCACGTCTTGGTGCCGCTACCTGAATGACCCATAATCAATCTCTACATCATGAAATAATAGTTTTGTTTTCTCGAGATCATGAAATAGTTGTTTTGTTTTCTCGAGATCATTAATTAATTGTGTTTTTTTTTTCGAGATCTCTAATTAATTATCCAGTTATCTCGGGATAACAAGGTGGAAAAAAATGATTGAGACCATTGCCATCCTGGTGTGTTATTGCCAGATCTAAAAATGTATACTATTAGAAAATGAAAATCCAAACTTCACTTTGCCGTTGCCTTTTCCTCACAATGCACACAAAGTGTGTCAAAGTAAAGAAATACATTAAAAACAACAACTGCTGGCGATTTACTTTCTACGTCTCAATAAGCATTTTCATTTTTATGCTCACCAACATGCAAATTAGCTGCTATGTTTGTAAGTGGTACGGTGACGACAAGCTAACTTTGCTACACACCCTATGGTTTGGAGGCTGCAGCTTTGGCACTGGAGCAGCAGTCCCATGGTCCCAAGAGCCAACAACAAGAAGGTTTTGTCTGTGTGTCTTGATTCACTACATCAGGCTTAAAACAAGCTTCACACTAAATCTGTTCTTTAGGGAACACGTGAAAAAAACTCTCTTCCGATACTTGCGTTTACTTGCATCAACTTGTCAAGTGCAGCTAACAATCCTATTCGATATGCAAGTAGTCTAGGCTTTGTTTTCACCTTCCCTTGAAGCTCACGGGGCATCAAGCAATTAAATGAGCAAAACAGTTTCAAATAAAACCGTTTACATAACGTATTAATGTTCAGAATATGTGTGTTACCGGTCAAATACGACTGCAACACCTTGATATTGTGGGCTAACTTTAGTTGCTGCTTTAAATTCCGGTTAGCTTGCTAATAGACATTTTGGACATAACAGGTCAACATAGCTAACTGAGAACCTTATGTATCTAAAAAACAAGATTGTATAAACAAATTGTAGCATGCACATAGACAAAACTGTACATTTATTTTGCCAGTTGCTCACATTGGAGGCGTTTTCAGGATAGTGAGAGGTACAACTTTGGGGTAGCATGCTACAAACAACAGTAGTAAATGCATAGAGAAAGGCCGGTTTCCCAGTTAAGAACCTTCTTAACGAGTTTAGAAGGCACTTAAGAAGAGGTCGGCTAAGAGGAAGCGTTAAGATAAGAGTGTTTCCCAAACGCCTTCTTAACGCCCTTCTTACCAACGTCTTAAGAACCGTCTTATCTGCCTTCTTAACTGAAGCGCAATGAGCAATCGATTTCAGAATGGCCGATTGGAACGCATAGTTACCATAGTAAAATCAAAGATTTTAGAGCGCTACTCTAGAATCTTTGGTAAAATGCTCCAAACTGAAGTGGTATAACATGTGGCGTCTGACTGAACTCATCAATAATATACCGGCTAAAAGTATGACATTTGTCGTCACGACACAAAAACAAAGTGACACATAGAATAATACCGAAACAAAGACCAGGGAAATAAATATGGAAACACAAAATGAAATCAGTATGTCATTTCATTTAATGTGTAGGCTATATTCTTATCTGTCTGATAGAAATCTGCTACATGAGGAGAATATGTGTGAAAACCGAGAAATTGGCGTCCCCTTGTCATGAACGATAGGGAAAAGGGGGAAAACACGATCAGGAAAACTGGACGTACTGTATGAATATCTCCTTGCTTACTGTCACATTGCTTTACCTGCCTGAGGGGGGTGCTGTTTTCACTGTTTTGTCGCTAAGAAGTGTGTTAAGATTGGGTTCAGAACTTCTTAGAGATCCTTCTTAACGGCAGGTTTTCTTAGGCTAAGAAGCATTTTGGGAAACGCGGTTGCTTCTTACGGGGGCCTTAAGAAGGGTCTTAAGAAGTTCTTAGCGATAAGAACTTCTTAACTGCATTTGGGAAACCCGGCCATTGATTGTTTTGCTGTTGTTTTCTGTTATTATTTCTCCAGAGACAGACCTGACGGACCAGGGTGCTAATAATTGGGAGCAACTACATTCGTTGTGCAGAGAGAGCGATGCGGACCCTGGGCCTTAACCTCTGCATGCAGGCCCAGATTGAGTGGCTTGGCGTGGGTAGAATGAGGTGGCATTCTGTTTTACCCGGCATTTTGAATTGGATTTTTTCCAAAAGATTCCCTCCGGACGTCGTCTTGATTTACTGTGGCAGGAACGACTTGGGTAAGCGCAAGTCCATTGAGCTCGTCACAGCGATGAAGGACGACATGACATACCTCCACTGGCGTTTCCCCAAATTGCACTTTGTTTATTCGGCCATCACCCAGAGGCGCCGGTGGGGCACTCGGCAGCGTGCCTTTCCTCCGAAGGGAATCGATCGCGCTAGAAAGTGGGTGAATAGTAAAATGGCTTACTTTATGCCAACGGTGAATGGTGTTTTTGTACATCACCATCACATACGATACTATAAGGAAGAGCTGTATTGTGATGAAGTTCATTTGTCCGATAGGGGCCATGACATTTTGATAAATAATTTTGTGTCTGAGGGCCTTATTCCCGTAGGGGTGAAACGAGAGTAATGCTCTACAGAAGCCATTTGGTTTTTTTTTTTTTTTTACATTGGCCTTTTTTTTAATTTAAATCTGTATACCCACTCAGACTTTTTAATATCATATGTGATCATATTGGCAGTCATGGTACTATTCATAGCAGAAATTCAAGAAGTTTGGTTGTAATATTGCTTTTTGTTTTTTTGGTGAATTGGATGCTGTCGTGCCTAAATTCTAATTGGGATCCCCCGCTCCCTACAAAGCCACTCATCCACTCAGGTCAAGTCATTCGTACGCTCTCGCTGCCCCCAATTGGACACTGCCCTACCAATCAAAACATTGAGAGAACCACCATTGATGTACAACAGTAAGTATTGTAGAAAAAAAAACATAGTGCTGTCTTTTTGTTGTTTTTATTTCAAAAGCTGTTTGTTAAATACCTTTTTTAACAAGTCTGCATGTGTTATATTTTTTTGTTGTCGCAGTCATCCACTGATCCTCTCCACCAACATGACTGGGCCCTTTTTTACTGAAGGGCCATTGTGCAGTTGCCCACCAATAGAGTTACAGCATGCATTCTGGGTAAGTTTATAAGAAATGTTGTAATTAATTGTAATTGTTGTACATTTAAGTGTCATGTGTGTACACATTTAGGTGTTGTGTGTACGTGTATATGTTTAAGGTTTCAGTCAACAAAACGGTTAACACTGATTTAAATGTGATTTCCATGTTTGTAGTGTTGAGTGTTCCGTATGTCTTATTGTTTGTCCCCACTAATGGCCTACACCTTGACATGGTGACTGGGCTTTTACTAAGTTAGGCCGTATTTATGTACTTTTTACAGGTGTGATTACTGAAAAGGGCGGGGGGCGAGAAAGTAGACCTGATGGCAGATTGGTGAAACAAACCAGCCCTTGATTATCTCTACAGCGTACAATTCGGACAGTGGAGAAAATTATTGGTGCACCCCTGCCCTCCCTGCAGGACCTGTACAATGTAAGGACCAGGAAGCAGGCAGAGAACGTCATCAAACACCCCTCTCATTCTGCACACACACTCTTTGACCTCGTTTCCTCTGGCAGGTGCTACAGGTCACTGCACACCAGAACTGCCACACACAGGAACAGCTTCTTCCCCACTGCCATCACTCTCCTGAACTACTGAATTACTGACTCCACTGACAGGGTGGGCAATCCCCACCTTGGCCATTTATCCACTTCCCATGCATGCACATACTCTTGCACTCACCCCTGCAGTATATGTTTACTGTCATGCACTCACGTATACTCCCCCCTCCCATCATTCTCTTGCACATGACACAAGAAGAATTTTGTAGTTTAAAGTGTCCCTGCACCGGAAAGTTAATTACGGCACATCCTCTCTTGTGTGTTCCCTCCACGTGTGGTGTATTGTATTATGTGTATAGAGAGGTAACATCTGCCTATACCATCACATTACACTTACTGTCCTGTTGATGGTGAAGTGATACTCCTTCCACATGCAGACAATGGCCTCCAGACAGGCTCAGAAGTTTGGAAATGTCTATTAATTGTTTATGGTGATTTGCAACAAAAAGGTTACAGATGACTTGGGAGAACTTTTTACATTACATTTAGCTGACGCTCTTGACCAGAGTGAAATACATTACATACTTTGCTTAAGTGCACCTCTGCCTACTCCTTGACCATTAGGCCACGGTTACCCTTTATGTTTACCATTTTGAGATGTTCTTGTGTAGCACTTTTGTATACTGAACTTTATTCATTAACTTTGAAGTTCTGATTTCTTTACATGTGTGGGTAAATAGCAATGCCCATTTTCAGGTTTTCCCTTTTATGTGTTAATAGTTTGGGTTGAAATAAGATGGCATTTTGATTTGATTCATTCTTGGTTTAATAAATACAATGTTACAAATTCTATATACATTTCAATTGTGATTTCAGTGTAAATAATTAAAATCAGTAACACTTTCTTGGTCTGAAAAAAGTACCCATACCACACACAATGTTTAACAAGTCTAACTGTTTCAGCTGTTAAAGCTATCACAAGTTGACATTTATTCAATAGGCTAAATGGTACAAGTTCCATGTACATTCTCAGTGGGATTTTAGTGTGAATAATTCAAAGATATTAACACATTGTAGAGAATTTGGTTCATCTTTTCTTGTGAAAAGTGGCATTCTTTAACCACCTTCATGCAATTAATTCATTACCATGACATTAAACAACTTACCTATGTTGTACGTATGTGGAGCGAGGTTCCTCTTCCTAAGCTGGTTAATTTATGCATAAATATACCTACAGGTTTGACCAGTTTGTGGAGCTACAGAGGCTGAAATGGTGTCATAAAACTTTGTCAGAGGGGTCTAGGATCTGACTGTGACCTGTGTTATTTTTATGTGCAACTTTTAAACTGTTCGGACAGTGATAGGACAGTTTAAAAATGGTGTCAGGCAGTCTATGGGATTTTGCCATACAGATGGTTAGCTTTCCCGATTCTCAGTTCTCAGAAGGAATCTCGTGACGTTCTCGTGAGGATTACGAGATAATAGCACTTTTACAGTCAACTAAATACTGCAAGTCTTGCTGTGGGTGGGTCAACCTCGGAAGTGAGATCTTTACTTCAGCGTAAACCTTTGTGGTCCTATGCTTTCCCTAGCGGCGGCAGTGGTAAACACTTCTCGCGACTGCAGGAATCTCGACTTGTGAGAATTAAATGAGCATCGGGAAAGCTAGCCATCTGTACATGTCATCATCTTAGTGTAAACAGGTCAGGCTGCATGTCTGAAGTTTTATATGATCAAAAGACCTGGAACAACTGCCATTTTTAACATTAGAATTTTACAACTCTGCACATAAACTTGGGAAATATTTTGAATTATCATCATTTTCTGGAGATTTAAATGGCTGGGGTCAAATTGACCCCAAGGATAAAAGATGTTTGAAAATTTGAGGGTAACAGGAGGGTTAATTCAGCACCCTCTCCCTCCCTTTCCCAACACACGTGCGCACCTTTTCACACATTCACCATCATAGCTCAGACAGACTAAATTGCAGTATGGGATGTTCTGGGCCCGTGGCACGACCCCCGCTCGCCTTTGGAACTCCATCTTTATGTGCCCTCACGTAGCGGTCCCTCGCTAAACTCCACCTATTTTGGACCTCTTTCGCCGACAACCCCAAGAAAGTAGCGATCTCCTCCCAGCAGATGTATGTACCCCATCGCCATTTAAAGTCCTAGCGGTAAACTTCTTCGTGGACGGACGGATTTCAGAAATTACACACTTCGGGCTCTCTACTGCCCCCACTACTTCCTGTGATATTACTCCGTTTCGCCCGGAGCTCACCGGATTGCTAAGCTCTTGACCAACGGACAAACTGACGGATGAAACTCAGTGTTTTCCCCAAAGCGTCTAAGCGTATCGGCACCGATACGCTTCTTTTTTCGCCGATACGCATCAAGTTTTGCCGAGACGCTTTCATAAAATGCCGATACGCTTAAAAATCATGCACAAAAACATTCCCCCCGGTATTTTCCCCGAACAAGAAGCCCCAATGTAGTCAAATGTAGGCTGCGTTTTTAGGAAACTTCCGTGGTGGGTGTGTAAACCATAGACATACTATACATGGTGTAAACTACTATACTGGCGAAACTGGCCAATCACATGCCGATTACAGTGCTCCTTTGTTTTTTTCCGCCAGTCAGCTGTATCAGAGAGTATTGTAGAATCTAAGATCTTTAACGCAAACCTCGGGGCTACTAAAACTGCCTGACTTTGACTGTAAATGCTACACAAGAAGGAAGGAGAACGCTCTCCTTGGGACATGCTCATGTAGCAAGAAAACTTTCTCCACAGTGTACAGAATGCGATCGGATCATCTAGCTGCTGAAAGAGAGTGAGAGAGAGCGTGAAAGGCAAATCCTCCTTTATGTACAGCAGAGTCAAGACTGTTTCATTGACTGGGACACTCGTGGAATTTAACTAATAAATTGGTCCTTACGTCTTTCTGGATTTGTTGATGGTTCTTTTTAACAAAGTGTCACAATCCGCAAATATTTGTGATTATTTCAAGCCTAATAGTGTACGTTGTTACTGTTTGGATTTCCAGAAAATTAGCTTCATTTCAGACCAGGCTGCAGCCTGTATGGGGTTGTTAGCGCGCTAACGCTAGCGAACTACGCTAACATAATGTTTTAAACTGAAAGCTGCCACTTTACTCACCAACACCCACCTAGATACTAATACTGATATTAGCTGAAGTGGAGAAAGTAATATAAAGTTGTAAGGTTATTGCAGCGTGTTAAATTCAATGTGAGTAGATGACTGTTAGCATTACCACAGCAATCATTTCAATGAGCTAGTTCGTTAGCTTGTTACAGGAACACTGAAATAAGAATTTGTTGTCATCAGACATCATTCCAGATAATACTAGACTACACTGAATCATATGTATCTGCAGAATCTAAGATCTGTGGTACCAATTCAGCTTTCATGTGGCCATACAGGGAGATATTTAGCTGATAGTAGGAACGTACTGTGACGTTGTACGTAAGAGTGGTTGGAGGCTGCGGCAGACAAGTGGGCGGCCCAGAAAAACAGGAGGCTCAACATTTAGTTTAGACATTTTAGTGACAGCCTAGTCAAATTCATGTGACATTATATAGTGCTTGCAGTATTTCTTGTGTGACAATAAATTAGCCTTCCCACCAGGGAGGTTTGGCTCTTTCAACTCACCAAGTGCAACGAGTTTTTTGTTCTATTTGTGCCAAAAAATGCAACATTTTATTAAAAGTGTTATGTTTCCACCAGCCTTCTGGGACCAAAATGTAGCTTCAGATCTTCCTAGAATGCACCATTTTAGCTCTAGAAAAAAAAAAAAATTCCCACGGTGCATGCCCACCAGTCCTCCTAGCTACCGTGCCACCGCGTCATCGTATTTACATCAAAATTTAAACCCTTCTTTTTATTTCTGGGGAAAACACTGGAAACTACCTACCGAACCGGATGAAAGCGTCCGTTTCCGTTATTAATGGAGGGTATAAAAGAGCCTTAAGATCCATCGTTATCGGGAAACAAGGCCCTGGTAAACCAGCCCCTCGTACTTCATTTCATTTCGTGCAGAGGGTCTGGACCGGAATCTCTTGTTGTTCCAGAAACATCGATCCAATCAGCGAACAGAGGGTGTGTTCGTTAGCTGTGACGTTGACCTTGTGTCACGGGAATCAGACAGACACAAGGACAGCCGTAATAGCATAACCTCAAATGGACTTTATTTAAAGGTTGGGGGAAAGTGACAAAGTCAGAAGCCCGGTTGGGCAAAAAGTCACCAGTGAATCGCTCGTCTAGGCACACAGGCAGGCCGCCAGAGAAAACCTCCCGTCCGGGTCCTGACGAGGCGAGTCAGGTCGTAGACGAGCAGTAGTCGACAGCAGGGGCTGGAGCGTAGAGCAGAGTCGAGGACAGGCGGAGTCGCAAACCAGGGGCTGGAGTAGGGCTGGGCGATATGGCTGAAATCTGTATCACGATATAAGTGTTTCATATCGGTCGATATCGATAATTATTGAAACATTGTGTGACCTATTTAAAAGTAACAGGAGGGAAAAATCAATTCATTTTTATTTTTTTAACTTAACCTTCCTCTGACAGGCAATAAGCATTCAGGCAAAATGACTGTCAAAACACGTTCAATGTTACGATCACAATGAAAACTGAGTGATCCGAGAAAGCTCCGGCTGTCTGAACAGTGTGAACACATTAGGATAAGTGGTTTTGATAAAGTGGTATTGTATCATTGAAAATATATCGATATGGCGATATAGTGTCAAATACATATCGATATAAATATTACGATACGATATTACGATAATATCGATATATCGCCCAGCCCTAGGCTGGAGCGTAGAGCAGAGTCGGGGACAGGCAGGAGCCGGTACCAGGGGCAGCAGAGCAGAGTCGAGGGCAGGCAGGAGTCAGTACCAGGGGCAGCAGAGCAGAGTCGAGGGCAGTCTGGGTCGAAGCCAAGGGCAGGAGAGTAGAGCAGAGTCGGAGGCAGGCAGGAGTCGAAACCGGAGGATTGGAGACACTCACACATAGGCAGACAGGGGAGAGACAGGAACAAACAGGCGACGAGCAGACAACAGGAAAACACAGCCAAACAGAAGCAGGGGAGTCAGGAGTCAAAAGCTCGCCGAGGAGTACACCGTGGGTTCGCAGACGGACTGACAAAGAAGGAATGAGAGAAGAGAGCTTAAATAGTGAAAACCCCGGGAACTAAACGAGAGTAAACTAGCGTTGAAACGAGAGGTGCAGGTGAGAGGGATAATCAGATAACTCGTGAGTGGTAACAAACCAGGAAGCGCAGGTGAGGCGAATGAACAACGATCGTGAGGCGAGGGAGGCAGGTGAGGGAGATAATCAGAAGAGGAGCTAACGAGGGAGTGTAGGTGCAGAGAGTAAACCTAGGCAACGCGGAAAAGGAGTGAAGCACACAGAAAATAAATCTAAGTGACGATCAGGTGGGAAACACTAGCAACTGACAGAAAAAAAGCCCAGAATGTGTGGAACATTCCTATTAAAGCAAAGCAACTGACTCAGTATTTTATTATGTTGTATTTTTATTCAATCAAGGTCAGTGACATATTTTTTTTCAGTGTAAACATATTTGCTAAAAAATGCAATTCATCATATAGGTTATGCTAGCAAAGTTGTCATCATGATGACTGTTGTATTTGCATTGCATTGTTTGTACTAAGACAACATTCTATTCTGGGGTGCGTTTCCCAAACAACGACGGAGGTTAGCATTAAACCACCGTTGTACAACGTAGGTTCAAACTACTCAGCACCCCACAACCGACTGTTTCCCGAAAATCTCCAACCACCAAAGTACGATGGAAGTCTAAACTGTTGTTAGTTTGGACTTAGGTGGTTCAAACTGCAAAGTACCCAGATGTTTCGGAAGTGCTCGGAGAGTATTCGGATGCATTCGTTGCAGATAACGACAGAAACGATTGATCTACATAAGGACATAAACGTAGTCTCATTTAATTTAAGCCGGTATGACAGCTGTAGAAACTCTGGGATATTGTGGTGAATATCTAAACTTAAGGTGAATATTCAAACTTAATGTGTTAGATTATTCTGTCATATTAGTCTATAGCTTGAGCATAAAAAAGGTTGTTGTGACATGCAGCAGTGCAAGGGGACAGGAAACCAAGAGATCCACGCACCCACACACACATTCACAGACACAGACACCTGTTTTGGAGACACAGAAAGGGGGCAAATAAGTTTAAGGAAAGAAATTTGGAATATGTGGTAATTATTTTGTGTGTTAAACAATAAACAAAGTTGTTACAAGATAATGCTAAACAAAACAGAGGAGATACATCAAGGTTTGTAGATTCTTTCTGCTCTGCCGACCTAAGGCCTGCAAAGCAAAAGTGCTGTCATGCAGAATTTGGAAACATACATGCACGTACACAGGAAATAAGAGAGATGCTGCAGGTGCATGCACGCCAGACACGCCAGACATACACAGACACACACAAAACCACAGGTGAAAAGTTCAGAGACACTGAATGGAAAACAATAGGGGACTTTTCTCGAAACGAAATGTGGGTTGTTAAAGGTCAAGTATGGGTGGTTGGAAATAAAGTGTAACACACTCGCACTTTGAGTTTCGGGGAAAGTACACAGTGCTATTAATACATTGCGGGGACTGTAGGAGGGTTTAAAAGGTAGAGACTCAGAGCAGCACGGAGAGACTCATCTGGGAGGCACACCTGGCAGATTCTTCTGGGATGCTTCTTAGATCACTCTCCGGGTTGATCAACTCTATGGTCTCTTGAGACTCGACAGCTGGTATGGTGGGTTCACTCTGTTATGCAGTGGTTGTATTGTATTGACAATGGTCTACATGCTTCTATGCAAACTTAGTGAATAAAGTCTTTGTCAACAACGAAGTTCAACTGTTTTTGTACTAAAATGACTATAAATTGGCAGGCTGGATGGGTTTTCCACCACAATATCTCCGTAAACACAACCATGTGCCCTACCCATTAAAAGTAACAACCGACTGACTGTTTGTATCATATGTCTGTATATTTAATTTATACTGCATGGAGCAACAGCTATAAATATAACCACTCCCTCCATGTAGGTAAGTGGTGAGGTGGATGAGTGGTTAGCTCGTCGGTCTGTCAAAGGAAGTGTTGTCTTTTTCGGTGAGATATGGGTTCGAATCCTGCCGAAGAGTAATCAATTTGTAACAGGTGTAAATGATCTACGTGGCAATGGAATAACCGTGCTTGTGGGTCAGTAATCAGTGCACATACATCACAATTTTACAAAAGTGCTCATTAACATCACTGACGCACATTAACTTTTATCCAACCACATTTTGCAACAGCTTTTTGTGTGTTATCGGGTGTGTTTTCTACCTTCTTTTACATGATCTGGCAATGCAATACCGATAATTAAGTGAATTGGGAGTAACATCATTTATGCAGCTGGTGGCAGTAACGCACAGACAGCCGCCTAATCCGCCACAAAAAGGCCAAAGGTGACGAGCAAGACATCACGTGAACAAACACGACGGTCTCACGACAGGTCCATGCTAATAGTTCCAACTGCACAGCTTCACGATGGAACTTCCGATGGTTCGTCCAGACTTTGTTGTTGGGAAACACTTGCGTCGTTGAACGATCCATCGGACTACTGTAGTTGTAAACATCGTTTGTTGCTAAGTCTGGACGATGGTGTTGGGAAACAGCAGTGTGGTAAGACCATCGTTCAAACCTACGAAGTTGCTAAGGAAGTTAGCAACGACGCTTTTGGGAAACGCACCCCTGTACCAGAGAAACAAAGTTCGATTTCATGTAATAGTCAGGTTCCAAAGACAACGCAGATACATCAGCATTTACAGTAAAGCAATGTTTAGTATTCACCTACTCTTCATAAACCATTGTCCACTGCACCGCTGATTACAAAAGAGTTTTTTTGTTTTTGTTTTGGTGACTTCACATTTGGATCAATGCAGTAAAAGTTTCACTTCAGCAGTTTCATTGCATGTCCTACTCTACCCAGTATCTCTATGCATGTGACAAATAAGTATCCTTGTAACATTCTATAGTCTATGTAGTCTATGTCTATGGACTGCACATGCATGCATGTGTAAAAGTGATTACACATCACTAATTCTGTAGCCTACCAGAAAGGTTCACTATTGGATACACTAACCCATCAACGGCCTCACAATATATCACCTGAATATATGTCTTCACTGAATCGTGACATATTTTGGTGACTACTGCAGCTTACAAAAACATTTGGTGTAAAGACTTCAAATGGACCCGACAGCCCACAAAAGTAACATAATGACAGAATGATGTATTTATCATGAAGGAATCCTGATTTTCACTTTCATGAATTTTACAGTAGCCTGGCTATCTATATATATAGGTAAGTACTCTTAAAACAAATAGGCAAGTCGTCAGGTACTTACATCCTTAGTGAAACATAGGTATTCACAACGGGATAAGAACCCTAACTGTTGGCATACTAGCCTGTTGCATTTCCACTACTCCATCGAGTTAGAGTTCCATCGACTACACGGCAATGGTCGACTACTGTTTGGGAGATCTCAGATTAAATCATTTTTATCAGGAAATTAAGGTGTGAGAAAAGGCCAACAAAGTTCCAATAACCTTCGTTGTTGATTTTCAAGGAACATCAATGGGATCCTCCATTTCATCGTTATTCAAAAGTACATATCTTGGCTTCTAATTGCTCAAATGTGGTCAAAGTTGACATGTCAACTCTAAACAGCTTTCTTTTCATGTGTACTAAATTTTGTCATTTTGTCATAGGGGGCAACGTTTATCGTCGAAGCTAGGTGTTGAAAAACAGTTTTTGTTAAATAACTCAACAGTTTTGCCCAAGACAATTATGTCGGTGTTAAAGAGGAGTTTTGACCCAGCCCGTAAACACTCACTTGAAGCATAGCGCCACCTGATGATATGGGTAAATGCAAAAATTGGGATTTTGAGTTGCCAATACCTTGGACGGAGAAGGTGGGAACTGCACAAAATACATCATGCACGATCAGCACAAAGACCTCTAAAAAGCACAGCACATGCCATTAAATTTAGCCCTAAGGGGGCACTGTAATTGTACAAAATGTTATTTTGTCTATTACCCAGCGAACACTAATGTTTACAACCAATTTTTTTTTGTTGTGAAATCTATTGATCCTCACGCATTGAAAGCACTGGATGATGCCCACTTCCAATGAAAACAATTTACGTGAAACTTCAACACTACGAAAATGAACTCGTCATAGGTGTTAATGTGAATCTTACCAAATTTGGTATATGTCATCTATAGACAATGCTGACAAAAAGTTATCAAAGGATTTATCTTGAGATAAACCGTTTTAAAGTTACATGTCAATGAACATTTACCGTGTAGCTTCTAATTGCTCAAATGTGGTCAAAGTTCAGAATCAGAATCAGCTTTATTGGCCAAGTATACTTACATATACAAGGAATTTGACTCCGGCAGATGTTAGCTCTCTATACACATAACACAGAACGTAATACAATACAATAAATACAATAGACTAAACAAGTATGTGTACTTGTATTGCACAGTAGGGACAACAATATACAATATACAGTAGGGACAACAATATACAATATACATACAGGCACCCAATATGGGCAATAATGAACAAGTAGGCACATGGTGTTACAGTGGGTTAAAGAACCGGTATGACAATATACCAATAAGGCGAATAAGGGGGGGGGGGGGGGATTGGGGGGGCACAAAAAGAGTCCTGAGTTGCTGGGCAGGGGACACCTAGGTAAGTCTTTGCTTGTGTCATGTGCAAGAGAAGCGCTGGGGGGGGGGATACAAGGGCATAACAGTAAGCATATACACATGTGCATGTATGTATGTATGCATGTGTAGTTCAGCTGTTCAGTAGGGTGATGGCAGTGGGGAAGAAGCTGTTTTTGTGTCTGGTAGTTTTGGTGCGCAGGGATCTGTAGCGTCTACCAGAGGGAAGGAGGTCGAAGAGGGTGTGTGCAGGGTGAGAGGGGTCTTTGATTATGTTCTCTGCCCGCTTCCTGGACCTCCCAATGTACAAGTCCTGGAGGGAGGGCAGGGGGGCACCGATGATTTTTTCAGCAGACCGAATTGTGCGTTGTAGTCTGTGTTTGTCTTGTTGTGTGGCTGCTCCAAACCAGACTGTGATGGACGAGCAGAGGATGGATTCTACTACAGCTGTGTAGAAGGTCACCAACAGTTCTTGTGGTAGGCCATGCTTCCGCAGCTGGCGTAGGAAGTACATCCTCTGCTGAGCCTTTTTGAGGATGGCGTTGATGTTGGACTCCCACTTCAGGTCCTGAGAGATGATGGATCCCAGAAACTTGAAAGAGTCCACCTTTGATACTGGGCTGTGGGATATTGTGAGGGGGTGCAGCAGTGATGGGTGCTTCCTGAAGTCCACAACCATCTCGACAGTCTTTAGTGCGTTGAGTTCTAGGTTGTGTTGGCTGCACCAGAGCACCAGCTTGTCAACCTCCTGTCTGTATGCAGACTCATCACCATCCTGGATAAGCCCAATGACAGTGGTATCGTCTGCAAATTTCAGGAGCTTGACCGCTGGGTCATTGGAGGTGCAGTCGTTTGTGTACAGAGAGAAGAGCAGCGTGATCACATGCCAACTCTAAACAGCTTTCTTTTCATGTGTACTAAATTTTGTGACATTTCGTCATAGGGGGCGATGTTTGTCGTCGAAGCTAGGTGTCGAAAAACAATTTTTGTTAAAATCTCATTTCGCCTATTTCTTTCACAGACCACTCCTACACACTATACAAACACACAAAGTCATTCATTCAAAACTCACATCATTGCCCACTTTCAGGAAATCATTTCCACACAATTTCTCACCTCACAACACTGCTCTACCACATATTCATCATACCAACAATTCCCACATTTCAGTACACTGTGGCGGTCATACCATTAAAATGTGCCCTTTCAGAGGGTAGCAGTGGCTTTTGCCGTTGTCCCGTTAGCTACTGCAGTACCATGGGGATATTGATGTGCTGTCCTTGCTCATCAGGATTTCGTGGCTCTACATGAAACGAAAAACTATTAGTTTAAAGAGGAGGAAATAAGGATAAGGCCTCATTTAAATAGCAATTGGGACAATAACGAACAATCAGATTTGCAACCAGTGTGTTCACTACATTCTACAGGGCAGGGTTTCTTAACTGGTGGGTCGAGACCCAAAAGTGGGTTGCGGAGCTTGTAGCTAAAGAAAAATAAATAAATAAAACAGTGTCGTATCAGATCTAATGCCAGGGCATTACATTAGTTGAAATGTAAAAGAAAATCCCATTAATCACAATCTGTTGGCTGTTTAGTTCATTTTTTGTTCTGGTTATATGGATGAAATAGGTCTGGGGGGTGAGGGGGGGTTCACTAACTTGGTTTGAAAACTTGGGCCGCAACTTAATGGTTAAGAACCACTGTTATAGAGGAACCATTAGAACCATCCTTCCAACTGCATCACTGTGTGGGGCGGGAGCTGCACTGACTACAGCAGGACAGCCCTGCAGCGCATAGTTACAATAAAGCTGACTTTAACTTCGCTACCCAGTGACCCAAGAATCCTAAAGATCTTCCAGGAAATCCTGGAAGAAGTTCAAGATGGCTGTTTCTTTCATCTGTCATACTGCCACTCTCGCTCATGTCTGGAGAGACAATACTCATTATATAATCTGCATCAGGCTGAAAACAGCCATTCAAACAAAAACATTATAGACCACAATTAGGAGCTAAAACAGAATTTACACTAAACACAAACCAGATGTAGTAGACATAGATGTATTCTTACTTTATCATCCTGTTTGGGGACAAACGGGACGTCAAGGAACTCATAGACCTTTCGTAACTCTAC
The DNA here is from genome assembly GCA_027475355.1 of Coilia nasus. NCBI lineage: Eukaryota > Metazoa > Chordata > Actinopteri > Clupeiformes > Engraulidae > Coilia > Coilia nasus. The sequence continues at coordinate 26,067,572 of CM050203.1, read as the reverse complement.
AAGCATTGGTGTCAGGCGCAAGGTGGCGTGCACAACAATTGCTCCGTTAAGACAACAGATTTAAGTTTTAGAAAGTTTCTATACCCATGAATTCGACAAAAAAGTACCACAAATTCAGATGACCAAATAGTTAATGTGTGTAGACTTCTTATTTCCTTCTTCTCTGACGTCAATAGTCCAGTGTAGCCACAGTTTATGATCTATTAGCGCTGTAAGATCTGCCGCTGCCCACCTCCACCTATAAATAGTGCAACGCATATACATTCACACACACAAAGACACAGCAGAGGCTGCAGAGCATTTATTTATAGGGATGTCAGTTTACCAGGAGCATTAAGTACAAATAGCACTGAAAATTACATGTTTGTAATTTGTAAATACTCACCCTTTGTATAAGTGAAGTGTACTCCAGATCGTCTACATCAGCTTTGGTCAGCTGGAGACCATGAAAGTGTCCTACTTCCTCTCCACCACCCATCTGTCATGTGACATTTTTTTTTTCTTTTGGGGCCCATACAGTAATAGCACTCTACTGCAATCTTACACTTTGGTTGTCCCCACCCTCCTGCCCCCCCGACATGCATATATACAGCACACTCCTATCACTAGTACGCCCCCAATCTCTAAGCAGCTGTTGGCACAAACCCCTGAAATAATAAAGTTCACATCAAAACAGGAGGAAAGTTTCACAAATTTAAGAATTCATACCTGTAGAAACCACTTTCTAGGTCAGACACAGGTCTTTCTAGGTCTTTTGTCGCTGCCATTGGTAAGTAACCGTCTTTGAAAAAGATTTTGTCTACTTATGCAGATCTTTCAATCTTTGGTTTTGTCAACTTTTCCTGACAGCCACTGTTCGTGTTTTCATTAATTTTGCGGTGTTCTCTAGTATTAATAATTGCCCTGTGTGCTGGTTTTGATGAAAAAAATGTTCTAGTGCATCTGTTTCGGGCTGTTTTAGTTTGGTGGAGGTGGTGGGGCCGGGAGAACGACACGATTTCACCAGAGGCGTAACACGCTACCTGCAGCTTCCTTTGCCCCACAGTCAACTTGATAGCAGAGTAAGGTAAAGGGGAAAAGTGTCGTGGAAACCTCCGACAGGGAAGCAGCCTTCACCTCCGTTTAGTCAATTCATAGCAATAACCCAGGCAAAGTCGTGGAACTCAGTTGTTGACGAAAACTTTATTCACCTCAGCTCACACAAGTGCATACAGGCATAACACCCAGAAAACACACTAAGTGTATAGCGAGGTGAACTCACTGCAGCTGGCTGTCTAGTCCCAAGGAACAATAGAGTTGACCAACCCGGAGAGTTGAATAAGGACCTGTCAAGAGTCAGATCCCCATCAAGTCTCGGCATCTGCCTGTAAGACATCGCCTTTTTCTTGAGCACTCTGGAATTTTCCTTTTACCGTTACGCCAGACCTCTTGACCTTTAGCTAATCAAACTCCCCCGCCCTCGTTTTGTCATGGGACTTGCCAGCAGTGAGCTCACCTCTGATTTTTATCACACTCATCATGATTCACTCATTTATTTTGTACATGATCATTCTCGGTACTTCCCTTGGAAAGTACGGTGCTTTCAGCCTTCCCTTTCTGTTCCTGTTTTTTCGCATCATGTGTCTGATTGTAACAAATGTCATGTACTCTTTCTGTTCCTGTTTTCGCATCATGTGTCTGATTGTAACAAGTGTCATGCACCCTTGGGAGTGTGTGTGTGTGTGTGTGTGTGTGTGTGTGTGTGCAGGCATCTGCAGCATCTCCTATGTATGTGCATGTATGTTTGTAATTACTTTCCTTAGACTCATTTGCCTCCTCTCTGTGTCTCCAAAACAGGTGTCTGTGTCTGTGGGCCCATGTGTGCATGTGTGAGTGTGTGTGCATGCGTGGGTGCGTGGATCCCCTTGGCTGCTTGCCAGTGCACTTGCTCTCTGGTTTCCAGTCCCCTTGCACTGCTGCATGTCACAACAACCCTTTTTTTATGCTCAAGCTACAGACTAATATGACAGTTTAATCTAACACATTAAGTTTGAATATTCACCACATATTCCCCCCTTTGAGGCTTTTGAAGCCTCACACCCAAACAAATAGCAAAGCAAGTATAAGGCATTAAACAAATGTCCCATTTGAGTGCGAACTCAGGGCCCTACTGCCAATTGGCCCCTACAATTCACCCACCCTCCCAGTTATAAACCAGCGAGACCTATTGCAGAACAGCTGTCTTTCTGTACCAACACATAAATTTGCCTAAACAGTGGCTCCCTTCTAATTTCTAGGTTCTACCTCTGGAGCAATTAAGCTAAAAACAGTTTGGCTGATTATACTCAAGAAACAGGATAAACCCCTTAGAAGCAAAAGGTAGAAACAGAGTAGTGAGAGGACAGTGAGAGAGAAAACACAAAGAGAAGTGTTCTGTGACCCGTTCGTCATCAGCCAGCCCCCTTCAATGCCTTAAGGGCACATAATAATAGTCAGGCCGGACTATCCGAACCCATTACACACACACTCCATTCACATCTAGACCCATCCCAAGGGGGACTCCCACCTCGGGGTAAGACCTCCACCAAGTTTACCCAATCGCCCCAACTGGGTGCTGCTGGTGTGCTCTCATTGGCGCATGATGGTAATTGCTCTCAGTAATCAGGCGGGGGAGACTCTACCCCGCAGGGGATGGCGTCTCCTAGGCACGTCCTGCCTCAGGAGCCTCATGACCCATCGGTCCTGCGGATCGTGTCCGTCATCGGAGACCCACCACCCTTTAACGGTGTGGACAACACTGAGAAGCGCCTTCAATGCCTTAAGTACATATACTAGTCAGACCTCCACTGGGTCCGCCAGGTCCTTCCGACTAGGCGCAGCTGGTAGGCACTTGCAGGGCACATGATTGCAGTTGCTCTCAGTGAACAGACAGGCTTTCCTGAAGGGGTGATCTCCTGCCTTAGGCACGTGACCCTCATGCCGGCGTCTCATGACCCACCGGTACCTGCAGGATTGTGTCCATGTGAGACTCACCAGCCTTCAGCAGCATAAACAGCACTGAGTAGCACCCTCGTCATTTTTGCTTCATGCAAAACTTCCACACACATACTGCGTCCTTTGTCTTTGAGGTTTTTGCACTTTCAGGTTCACCATACTGCAGTTGTTGCTCCTTGCTCTTCTGATAATTTTTTACAAAGAACACAAAGTACTTGTGCATGTAGGAAGAGCACCTTAGGGAGAAACTATAGCTATTACACCTACCCCTACACTATCTATAATCAAGTAAATAGTTCAGGCTGTTAGTCCCTACTCCCAGGTGTAACACGCACAACTGGCCGCTGACTACAGCAATTCACGCAACCTCATGTGAGCTGTACAGGACAGAGCAGCTGAGGGGATGTCCAACTGGAGCCGTACAGACAGATGCTCAACAAGGGTTAACCTGAACCAGCCGGCTACCGTTACAGTGACTGGGGCTGCTGGGGCCGTTTACATGATCCACTCAGCAGCACCTACCTATCGCTTTCCCCCATGGCTTTCACCATGCCACCAACACTATCTATAGTCAAGTAAATAGTTCAGGCTGTTAGTCCCTACTCCCAGGTGTAACACGCACAACTGGCCGCTGACTACAGCTATTCACGCAACCTCATGTGAGCTGTACAGGACAGAGCAGCTGAGGGGATGGCCAACTGGAGCCGTACAGACAGATGCTCAACAAGGGTTAACCTGAACCAGCCGGCTACCGTTACAGTGACTGGGGCTGCTGGGGCCGTTTACATGATCCATTCAGCAGCACCTACCTACCGCTTTCCCCCATGGCTTTCACCATGCCAACAACATGCATCTCATCCAGGACCACTGGCAAGCATTTGCAGTTTCCTCCAACATTTCCTTAACAATTAAAATAACTAGATAAATACATAAAAATACACTTGCACACGTGGGGAGAGCACCCATTGTACCACACTTCAGGCTTTCCTAACTACAGCCATTACAATTATCCATACACTATGTGGGACACATCCTCAGCAGTGTACCTCAGGATCCACGGGTGTTTCGGGCCTTTATTCACTGTACACCCTCCCCTGAGGCGGCCCCACTAAAGGTGATCAATCCTTTAGCGTGTGTCCACAGTTTAGCTACCTGCTACTGTTACGATTGTAAATATGCATCCAGGTACATATGACACACAGCACATTTTTTTTCTTTTATTTTTATTTGCTGGCACCGGTTGCACTGAGTTCTGTGCAGCTGACGGTCCCTCAGTGGGGGTGGGGCTAGGCCTACCACCACCTCATTAAGGGCACCTGTGTGCTCTGTGGAGTAGGGCATGTGGCAGTGCATGGCGTTTGGCGTGTGGAGAAGTATTCTCGAAGGACAGCGGTGGGAATTAAGTGCGTTTCTCTCCTGGATTTTGGAGTAGGGTGCTTCTGGCCTGATCAGCCAGAGCAGGCAAAGGGGTCTCCGGGATTGGAGGTTTTTTTTTTCCCTTTGAATGTTAAAGCGACGCGTTTGTTTGTTTGGTGGGCTAGCCACACCATAATAAGTCGCTAACTGTAACCACGCTGGGAAACGCAGCCGCACCATCACTGTTTTCTACACTGGGATATTGGTTCACGGGAGTACCTGGGGATACACCTCAGATTTTAAAAACAAACGAACTGTAAGAACTTTAAAACCAAAACTGAACAGCCCTCGGAAGGAGGAATATTGTACACCGGCGCGAGCTCTTCCGAGAAGGCAGCTGGAAAACCCCTGACGACAAGGCCAAGGTAAGCCTCATCTCCCTGGGGGACTTTCGTCAGGTGCCAGTTCGGTTTTGAGTTTGGTTTACACACACACATACACACACCTTGTTGCTCCTCTCACCCTCCGTTATCATCTTTAAGGGGGTTCAACGAGCCGGGAGGGTTAGTTGGGACGTAACACTACCCAAATTTCCAAAATGTACTTCCACAATTCATTTACAACCACTGTTTACTTCCAAAAATGTACTACTTCCTGCTCATCATCAACTATTTGCACCAACGCATAAAAATAAATAAATTAATTAAAAAACAAACAAATAAATAAATAAATAATAATAAAATCTCATCTCCTATACCGCGCCTGCCCGACTCCCAAAGTTTTACTTACAAAATTAGCCACAACCACAATTTACTTCCAAAATGACCTGCTTACTTACTAATTAGGACTTGTTATCGAATATTTGCACTTTACCACCATTTTACCACAGATACTATCACTTTGCAGTCATTAACACATACGCCATTACATAAACGACACTGCCAATGCTATTTCTAAAGACGATTCTACCCATTGACTTACCATTCGATGTATCCACCTCTTGAATCTAATGGTGTCTAATGCTCAGCTATCCCGTGTTCCATACACCGCAAAACCCCGGGAAACTTGGCCACTCTGTATCCCAATACACCGCACGATCCCAGAGAGCCTGCTTCTAAGCTGCCCATGTGTGTGATGGCTGCCATTTATAAGCCTCTTTCTTCTTCTGTGTTTCTATTGACCCACTAAACGCACTACTGCCATCTGCTGGTCTGGGGTGCCCATCCTTATCTGCACAAACAGCCCTAGGTTGCACTAATCTCCACCTCCTCGGTAGCACACTGGCTAAGGCACTTGACCCACACCTGGAGGGCCCGGGTTCGAGTCCCTCCACCGCCCCATTCAAACATGGCAACCCTACTGCTTACACCAGGCAGAGACCGCCCTTCTCATCCAGATCCAATTACTAGTCCTAGCTGCTTCCTCTGACATCTCCCTAACAGTTTTACGTAGATTCTTACCACCAACCTGCTCTGCTTCCAATCTCAACTCTTCATACTTAAGCTTTTTCCTCTCATATGCTTCCTCTAGGGAGCTTTCCCATGGGACAGTGAGTTCAATACAATACACTACCTGTTGGCTGGTCGACCAATAGACTATGTCTGGCCTCAAGTTAGTGGTAACTATTTCTTGAGGGACCACCAACATTCCACCCACATCTACCAGTCCTTTGCTTCCTGTGTAGTACTCCTTGACTTTACGGCTCTCTTACTTTTCTCACCCTCCCGCACAAACTGGATGCCTTTTTTATGACTACCTTCTGCATTTACCTGCTGCCTCCTCATCTCAATTCCTGCTGCTAAGCATTTTAATACTTGGTTGTGACGCCATGTATAGCGACCCTGTGCCAAGCTAACTTTACAGCCAGATAGTATATGTCTCAATGTGGCTACACCTGAACAGAGTGTGCATGACGGATCCCCATCAGTCCAGATTCTCAGGTTATCTGGCGATGGGAGCACATCGTACGTCGCTCCCAATAAAAACTTTAGCCTGTTAGACTCCATACTCCACAAATCCCTCCAAGTAACCTGTTTTCTCTCTACTCCCTCCCAATTCAACCACTGGCCCTGCTTTGCTAGTGACACAGCTTTTACCTGTCTACTAGCTTCTTCTTGCCTGCGTATCTGCTCTACAACCAATCTCCTTTTCTCTTTCTGATCTGCCTTTCTCCACATTGGCTTCCCTGATGTACGCCCCAAGCCTCCCCGCCCAATCTGGACATTTCCCATTATCTCTCCATGTCTAAGGGCTGCCTCTGCCTCCTGCACTGCTACCTTTGGTTTCCACTTTCTCCCTTTGCTCGGGTTAGGAGCCAGACCACTGACTATCCTGTCCTTGCTCCCTGTTAACAACAGCTCTTTCCTAACCTTAGCACACTTAAATTCCTCTACCAGACTATTTATTGGCAGCTGCAGTATGCCCTTCCCATACAGAGCTACACTGCTTAGGCACCGTGGAACCCCTAACCACTTTTTAACGTATGAATTAACCACCCTTTCTAGCTTCTCTACTTTTGATAATGGTACTTCATACACTGACATGGGCCACATTACTCTAGGGAACAGTCCAAATTGTATGCACCACAATTTCAGCTTTCCTGGTAGCCCTGACCTGTCAATTTTTTCCAATCCCTCCACCACGTCTTTTCTAAGCTGCTCTACCTGCTCTCGATCACTCAGGTCTGCATTATACCACCTCCCCAGGCTTTTCACTGGTCTCACCCTGATGGATGGGATTTCCTCACCTTCCACCGTGAACTTCTGCTCTACCACTTTTCCCTTGGTGACTGAGATACTCCTTGACTTACTAGGCTTTATCCTCATCCTCGCCCACCTGAGATTTGTATTTATCCTTTCTAACAACCTTTTTGTACATGGCACCGTTGTTGTTAACAGAGTCATGTCATCCATGAAAGCTCTAATTGGCGGGAGACGCAGTCCCTCCCGACGCCTTTCCCCTCCCACCACCCACTTAGAAGCTCTTATTACCATTTCCATTGCCATTGTAAAAGCAAGTGGTGAGATCGTACACCCCGCCATAATGCCTACTTCTAGCTTCTGCCAGTCTGATACAAACTCCCCTGTACCTATACACAATCTAATATCTTTAAAGTATTCCTTCATTATATTCACAATCTCAACTGGCACTCTAAAGTATTCACAAGCACTCCAAATCAGACTATGCGGCACCGAGCCAAAGGCATTTGCTAGGTCCAAAAAAACTACATGAAGCTCCCTACCCTCTTGCTTTGCTGTCTGAATTTGGTGCCAAATTACACTAGTGTGCTCAATGCATCCAGCAAAACCTGGGATTCCTGCCTTCTGCACTGTTGTGTCAATTAACCCATTCTTTTCCAAATACTGCACAAGTCTCTTAGCCACTATACTGAAGATTTTCCCCTCCACATTAAGCAAAGAGATCATTCTAAACTGGTCTATTCTAACAGACTGTTTTTCTTTATAATAAACTGTATTTTTGTTACTCTGTATTTAAACATGTTTAATGACAATAATGTTAAATCCAATCTAATCCAATCTAATCTGCTACAAACAGAAAAGGGGATCTCAGAAGAGGAGGATGAAATATGTTTACAGCTTGAGATGAGTCCCGATGTTAAGTCTTCGACAAGAACCGACTGCATGCAGAAATGTTGTACCCCCATCCCCCTCAGAAATCCGAAGGGAAGGGATGAGGGCCCCTCAGTCCCCCAGTCTGGGTCCACAAGTGGGGATTCTTCACTCTACTTACCGGGGCACCTGAGTTGCCAGGGTGGATCTTCCCCCAGTGAGCATTTGAGTCTGTCTCCTGTTGTTGGGTTTGAAACCCTTCCCTAAAAACTCAAAGTTGCCAAACTAGTTTCATTTCTGTGTGTGGGTCAATGAATACCCCATCCCGTGACAGTGGGGCTTCAACTGATTCGGGGTCAACAGCTTGCACATGCAAGTGTGAGCAGTATGCGACCAGATTACTGCAGTTGGAACAAAAGCTACATCATTTCATGACCATGCACCCACAGACACCCAGCAGTGTGCCAAAGAAGGCACCTCTGTCAGCACAAAAATGGGAACACGTAGGCGCTTTGAACAAAACATCTCACTTGTTTAGTAAGTTTTCTGCTTTTTGCATCTACACATAACATTAATTGGTTCTTTCCCTTTAATATCTTTACTTTTTGGATCTTACAACTAATGTTTACCATTTGTTTTACTGTAGACAAGGTTCTTCAAGACTTTTTGAAGTTTCGCCTGGGGCCACAGACAGGAAGAAAGGCCAAGGAAAATGCACGGCAGACAGCTAGCCATGCTTATCGGTTTTGTCTCTATATGGCTGCTGGCTTACCATCCCAGATGGACAAACTGCGCAGGTGAGTTTGCCCTTGTGGTTGTCTGACATAAAATAATATTGATATGATATGTAGGCACAAATTACTCCTGAATTCTTAAACTTGGCTCCCGAGTGATTTTAATGACTGATTGATTTATGTTTAAAATGAATGCGAATCTAGAAGTAATGACATGAAGTGTGTAATATGGTGTTGGAATTGCAAGTATAACTTGTCAGCGTGTACCTTTTTCCATAGCTGGCCTATGTACCTGCAAAAGTATGGAATCAGATTTGTGCCTTTAAATTAAAAGAAGACTTTTACAAACCCAATAAAAAAATATCAATTCAAAATACCAAATTAAAAAAATCAACCAAAAAAAATTTTTTCAAATAAAAAATACAAGATTGCAATTAAAAAATGTCAAATTGTGTAACAAAAAATTGCTTTCGCCTCTTTCTCAGTTTTGGATGTTGCCGTTTTCTTTGATCACGACTCCAGCCTTCTCGTTTGCGCTCCCTGATTTTTTGATTGCGATTTTGGCACAAACGTGCCTGGTGGGACGGGATTCTCATGGGTGCATTCCTATTGGTGTATTCACATTTGACGGACAGCTAAGCAAGCGTATGACGCGGCTCTGGCCACAGCAGCTACTCTGCTTCTGATTGGTTCTAACAACGTCATCACAGGCGAAGGGGTTTCATCCATCGTATTTATCCACTCATTCGCCATGGTTTTATTAATATAATGGTATGATATAACGGCCAATTACTTACCGTATGCGCAAAGACGGTCCTTCTTTGGTATGGTGTAGGCTAATGGTTGTAACACAGAAGGTCTAGTGGCTGTGGTTGTAATGTGCTGTTATCTCTGCCGCCCTTTTGGTCAGTCGCGCCTGTGGTGACGTTGTTAGAACCAATCAGAAGCAGAGTAGCTGCTGTGGCCAGAGCCGCGTCATACGCTTGCTTAGCTGTCCGTCAAATGTGAATACACCAATAGGAATGCACCCATGAGAATCCCGTCCCACCAGGCACGTTTGTGCCAAAATCGCAATCAAAAAATCAGGGAGCGCAAACGAGAAGGCTGGAGTCGTGATCAAAGAAAACGGCAACATCCAAAACTGAGAAAGAGGCGAAAGCAATTTTTTGTTACACAATTTGACATTTTTTAATTGCAATCTTGTATTTTTTATTTGAAAAAATTTTTTTTGGTTGATTTTTTTAATTTGGTATTTTGAATTGATATTTTTTTATTGGGTTTGTAAAAGTCTTCTTTTAATTTAAAGGCACAAATCTGATTCCATACAAAAGAAGGGCTATGCCCCAACAACAATGAGAAACATCATGAGCAGTGTTACCTTGTTTGTGAAACACATAAAAAATTCATTCTTGAGTGACAGTAAGCTCCGATCAAAAGACATCGACAAAATTCTATACGAAATGAAGAGGCTTGCAGCTGACGTTCAAAAAAAAGTGCTTGTACACCGGCAGAAAGTCTTGATCAAAAAAACAGGTAAATGTTGTCACTGATTTTCAATCTGGCAATATGTACTTTCTAAGAAATTAGATTGTATGTCCATTTCTTGTCATTAAATGAAATTGATACTTAAAACCTCATAAATCTGTGACCCATGTCAAACACTGTTTTTATAGCGGACAAGGTTGATGCAACCCAGGAAATGCAATTCATGAAGGAAGCCCCAAAGAAAATCACCTGTCAGACCCTCAGCTGTCCTCACAGCATCATTGCCTGGTTAGATCGATCAACATCACAGAACAGAGATAGAGGGAGAGAGAGAGAGAGAGAGAGAAAGATTATAACAGCAAGCAGAAATCTACCCAATTTACCTACTTCAGTCTACTCTATTGGGCGGCCTTGCATGTCAGGGCTAGTCCTCAAAATATCCTAACGTTACCTATGCGTTCCTATGCAAGCAAAATATAAGAAAACCTTCATCATCCTTCTATTCATATGCACCTATTACAGTACTATGGCCCACTAGTGGCCCAGCTACGTGTTGGATGCCATCTCGTTTTCAGTCTCCCTTTTGACTGGCTGGCACGGTGGTGATTCCAGCTACGTGTCGGACACCAAACCCGTTTTCAGTCCTATGACTGGCTGACACGCTATCGATTTCAATTTGAATTTGTCTTTCAACATAGGGTTTTTTTCTCTCTATTTAAAATTAAAATTTAGACTTAAATTTCCTACCTAAACTTTTCAACTTAATTTTTTTTAAATTAATTTTCAACTTAATTACTTCATTTTCCTACACTCCCCCCTTTGCGGCTTAATACAAGCCGCACATCGGAGAAAAACATATGTTGTGTGATGTTAAGACCCCTAACATGTAACCCCGCTGTGTTTTTGTCAGTGTAAATGAGCGTGTAAGCAGTTACTTCATTGCGTGTAAGCAGTTACTTCATTGCGTGTAAGCAGTTACTTCATTGCAGCAAGCAGTTACTTCATTGCGTGTAAGCAGTTACTTCATTGCGTGTAAGCAGTCACTTCATTGCAGCTGGAACAAAATGTCCATTAGCATGTCCTCCAATTGAACTTCTCCATGGGGTCCAGGCGCCTGTCCATCAGAGCGTAGGTGTCAGCGTTATGACCCCATATCACCTCCATCAGTCCCAGGACCACCAACTGCTTCTCTATGACCGTAGTGACAGTTCTTGAGCAAATCTTGCCACAACATGAGACCAGGAAACAGTTCAGGGCAAGCAAAAAGACTATCCCAGCACTACTTTCAGGATCATGGTGGTGGTGGCCCCCAAGGAGCCAACAGCATTTTTCAGCCAGTCCAAACTAGATGTGAAAAAGTCTGATCTACTGGTCACTCAATGCTTCATAACCGTAGATTGTTACCGATGACGAGGAAGTCTCCTCCTGGTCAGAGCCACTCATGCTCCTCTGCAGCTGCCGCTTCCCCTCGTGCTGCCTGCTCCTCTCGTGCTCCTCTGCCCTTTCCCTGTGCTCCTCATCCATCCAGATGGGCAGGGCTGGAATGGCTTCCATCCCTCGGATAGGGGTGGTTCCCCCACCTAGAGTAGTGGGTACACCTTCCCCTCTATTTGGAGCAGCAGCAGCAGTCCAGTGGCACCCATCCAGTCATTCAACTAGCCTGCTAATCTTATGCGAGTCAGTCACAGGCTAACATAATTTAAAGCCCATTCGGTCAGTTTCTCTTATATGCATTTGCACGTCTACATCACGCTGCAGGCCCTTTTCACATTGGGTCGGTTTTCCACCTATTGTCTTCTTTTGACTGATATAGAAAATGGGGGTAGAAAAACATTTTGATATGCAGCATGCATATGCAACTCGGGGTGACCTAGCATATTTCAAAAGAGCAAGTACTAAACGGTTTCTCATGGAAGTACACTTTTAAGAACACAGAAAGTGTTGATCATTACAGTACAAAAAAATGGCAATTACAAAAACAGTAACATGTATAATTGTGCCACTCTATGGAGCATCTTTTTATCAGACTATTTGTTTTTGGATAACCTCGAATGAATTTGGATGGAGTACAGTCATATGATCCGTGACTGAAAGCGCCACCGTTACTCAGTTGCGGACGAGTGGTACAAGAGTTGGTTGCGAAATGTCCTATTATTTCATCGTCCCGGGCCGGGGACAACAGAAGCTATCCAGCAAGATAGCCTACATCTAACGGCAGTCTTGCACAGAACTATTTCAGGATTGCGAACTGTAGGGTCTACATGGGCTTATTACTATTGCTGGGTTGCCTAGATAACATTTAAGTGTTGCAATATCGTTCTACAATTGCAAGAAGTGTACTAGTACAAGCTTGTGACCGTATATGTTAGCCAGCTTGCTAGTAGTTAGCTAGTCGTAAGCTAACTGTGCTAACTTAAAACTTCGAGTGATTAAATGGCAATCGAGTAGCCTGGTTGTCTTAAATCAGTTTGTGTTACATCTAAACAACAAAAAATCCGTGATGGCACCATCACATTCGGTCACCCAGAGACTTTAAATCATATAAACACTTTCACGTTTCACTTGCACGAGAGTCTGCCATGTTGGTCTGAGTTTTTTTTGTAACTCCTGTTAACAACTTAACAATTAACAACTACTGTTAAGTTATCTTCTGTAGCGCTAAATTAACGTTCATTCTTTTGTTTAGTCATGGAAACGGTTGCTATGCTTTATTAGCCTGGTAAACCCGCCCCTCGTACTTCATTTTATTTCGTGCAGAGGGTCTGGAACAGAGACCGTCAGAAACGATTTGCTGGAGGTGTGGACTCTGCTTAAGTTTTTAAAAAGTGCATCTGCCTTTACCCAATCGCTAACGCCTGGTCGTCACGTATGCCAATTAGCCTACATACGCACTACAATTCAAATGTAGCACACAAGGTCATTGTCACAGCTAACGAACACACCCTCTGTTCGCTCATTGGAGCGGTCGTGCTGGAAGTCCCCAAATGCTCCCCAAGAGCATCCGGTCCAGACCCTCTGCACGAAATGAAATGAAGTACGAGGGGCGGGTTTACCAGGCTAATGCTTTATAGGATCTCATTGGATAATATGCATGAGAATGTCTCAGACTCAATAAAGACAACACAACAGTGCAGCGGCGATTGGCTGGCCATTTGGCGGGCTTCACTGCTACCACTGACAGACTGCTGTGCTGATTCTCAAAGAAACGACCGGGAACGAGAGCGGGGAACTAGTTCACGACGTTCCTCCCCAGGAACTGTTCAAAAGAACCGATTCGTTCGTAAACAACACATCCCTAGCAACTAGTTCTGCAGTATCAAAGCCACAGTTTTTACTATAGTATTACTGCTGCAGTAAATGCAATCATGGTTTAATCATTAGCACCAGTCAGCTCAAGCAATTCAAGCATTATTCAAATTAATCGCAAATCGAAACTCTGCTGTAACGGGAGGTTTTGGCTAGTAATATGATGCTAATGTTTACAATTAAACAAGCCTCGTTGCTCCCTGCTATCATGTAAATATTTCCCTTTCATGCAAAAGTAATATGACCACATGCATACAAAGCTAAATTAGTACCAAATATATTAGATTCTACAAAGATAAATATAATTCTGTTTAGTGTATTACTGTTGTCGTTTTCTCTGAGAAATAGTCAGGAGAAAGTTTTGCTGTTCACAGGTCTTTATTCGTGTTCATCGAGAGGAAAGCTGACCGCGACAGAAGCATCTCCTAGCCATCCTCACTTTCAGCTCTATTCTGACTCCTTTTAAACTACACACATCAGTATCATGTTAACTAGTGTCCAAATTCAGACACAGTGGACTTCCAGTTTGTTATCCTTACAAGGGTGACTCCCAAATAGCATACACCTAGGTAATGGTTCTCCCTCTGTCAGCAGTTTCTCATGCTGAGTCTCCAGTATGCCACACACACACACACGCATTCTATTCCTGTCACACAGACTTTCAGACTCTTAGGTTTACTTACAGAAATTTCAACACTGTCTAGAATCATGTATGATACCAACAAATTCCTATTTTAGTTTTAGTGTGTAAAGCGAGCTAGCCAGCTAACAAACTAGTGTATTTAAGTGAATGGTAGTAACTATGACAACACCACCAATGTGAACCTTAAATGTAACACATTGCTGCAATTATATTATTTGTCCACTTAAGCTAATATCGGCAATAGTATCTAGGTGGGTGTTGTGAGTAAAGTGACACCTTTCAATTTAAAACATTATGTTAGCGTAGTTAGCGTGCTAACAACCACATAGTAAGTGGTTGCTGCCTGACCTGAAATAAAGCTCGTTTTCTCAAAATCCAAACACTAACAACTTGTAACTTGGTTTCAAAAAACCATCAACAACTCTGTAAAAAACAATTTATTACTTAAACTCCACGCCTGTCCCGTTCATTTTAATGAAACAAGTCTTGACTCAGCTCTGCATAAAGGCAAGCTGGTGTTTTTCCGATTTGGCATGAGACTCCACCGCCCTCACACCTAATGTCACCGAACTGTATTACCTTTTCGCATATCTTGCAGCGAGCTGCATGCCTACAGTCGGGGACGGCTTGTAACCAGCTGCAAGAATTGCTATATTGAGCCAACTCTGATTGAACTGACACTTCCCCATTTTTAAAAACTACGCGCTTGCCCACTCTGACTTTACACTGCACAAATCATAGACAGTAGAGGAGAATGGACTGAGGGATGGCATCGTTTTCAATGGGAGCCGTTGAAGCAAGACTTTGAGATTTTTAATTGGTCACCAGGCAACTGTGCAAACGCGGGGTGACGTACGGTCACGTCAGCCAACGAACCCAAATGATACAGTGTACGATAATTTTCTTATTAAGTATTTTTCTACCAATATAGCTGCAATCACTTACTAGAGGGGGAGGCTATTATTGTACGCGGGGACTTACTTGATTCTTCATCAACTAACTTTGATTCCAGGCAGTCAAGCCAGCATGTCAAGGGAGCTAGCTAGTTAGCATGTACATACCAAGCTATAGCGTGTAGTTTAGCTTAGCCATCTTTCTTAATCCACTTGCATCGAATAGTAAAATCCATAAAGATAACGATTCCGCTTACAAACAAATTCCAATTTCTAAGCTTATTTTTTCTTGAAATACTGATGCAAATGTTTCCCCAACATGAATAGAAAAGTAAACGGGCATGATTGTGGCTACAGCTTGTTATCCAAACAGTATGGTAAATTTTCTCCTGTGTGACAGAAACTCAGGCTATTAGGCCCTTTCCCCATTTCCCCATGGGTGCTTCAACTTCCGGATATGTTCCTACCCCAGACATCCCAACCTCCAAAAATGGAGCATAGATCTAACTCTTCCTGCAATAGTACAATGTACAGCATTGTTTTCCCTCCTCCAGATGTGGATTTTATTGCACTTCCTGTGTACCCCTCTTTTTTATTTAATGAAGGATCATAGAGATTGTACATTGTACACAGAGATTACCCACTTTGAGATTTACAACTACAAGTTCATGATTTACATATGAAGAGGACACAAGCATGTCATACTCATGACAGCTTCGTGGGCATGCACAAACTCATCAAACACAAATTCATCAAAGCTGAAGTAAAACCGTTTCATTCCATGACACATTTTAACGTGTCTGTGCTTCTATAAATTGATATGATTTTCATACCAGCAGCTTTGTATAAGAGCCATTCTCCTTTGAGCATTTTGAGGTTTGGGAAGGCTCCTTTAAATAGACGGGGGACCTAAAACATCTAATAATAGGTTTAAGTGGGTTCTTCTGTGTGTGTCAGAGGACTGTCAGGTGAAGAAATGTGAATTTTACCTCAGAGTGCGTCATATTGAAGGAAGTTGGGTAACATATTGTGTATCTGTTACTTTTTGTGAGCCATGATTGTAGGTCTATCAATGTGTATTTTACTAGTGACTCAAATGACAGTCTAGCTCCCTGTTGAGCACCAGGTGTGACCTCCTGTTCCCAAGTGTCAAGGACAGACATCTCCTGCCTCAAAAGGATTTAAAACCATAATTAATTGCAGCATTCCCCCCTTTTGCTTTCTCAGGAGTTTCCACCTTAAACATCCTGATTAACCCTACACACGTTGATTGGAAATAGCCAAGTTGTAACAAAGCCTCCTGCCACACACAGCTTCCTAATGCATATTAATCTAGGGCGGGCGTAAGAGCCACATCCCCCATTGACCTAAAACTATTTAGACTCTGATTACTTGCTGACTAATTCAGACATATAGGTGAATCTTGATCGTGAAACTTGTGTCTCTCCCTTGGTGCGCACTGTCATTAATATGTGTACCATGTGTTGCAGGACGTCTAATACAACTCCTAACATTTCTACAACTCATTTCAAAGCACTAGAGCTTGGGGTAGAGAGTGGGCGATAGAATGACTCAATTGTAGTAAAGGAATAATAGAATTAAATTAGCCAAGCAGAATTGAATAGGTTGAGACTTTGGACAACAGGTGATTGTGCATGAATATATGTGAAAATGTCAGACATGTTTTAAGTAATATGTATTAAAATTTGCTTTTAGAAAAGAATGTTTTTTTTTTTTTTTTTTTGGCTATTAACGTTAGTTTTAAAAATTGACCAGGCATTCCATGTACCCAAGGTAATTGTTAATACCACGTTCATGTACAGTTATACATGACATGTTCCCAGCAAAATATTTCACTTGGAATTGACAGTTTTGCACGCGCACATTTAAAATTGAGGGGAAAAAAGACACAGCCATCATTTTTGTCAAACACAATCATTTATGTTGTAAAACATGTCAGTTTGTGTTTCTGAGGCAGTTTTAAGCATTTGTGTTTTAAAGATTGATTAGCAGATGTTTCATTTCAGCCCCTAGTAGACACATGATTAATTTGAGAATGACTACATTTATTACATTATCTGTGTGTTCGGGGTGTATCTTTTTAAAATGACAGAAAATGTCTGCAACCTCAACTTTTTCTCTCACTGTTCTTATGATGTTCGGTTCTGTCCAGCAGACCCTCTGTTATTACAATCTCTATCCTCGTAACAATCTTCTGGAAGATGCTGGATGGCTGCATGTGGCCAGAGTCTGGTGTGTAACGCTTCCTCTTAATGAAGGATGTGTTTTCTGACAAGTATGTGTGGTCACCTTCTCTCCTGCACAGAAGGCTCTCACACTGACTGCATGAGGACACAACTGGTGAGTTCTTTAGGCTGTGGAGGAGCCATCCAGCAATGTAAGTCAGTGCTTCTTCCTTTACACAGTCACTGGCAATTATATGTTCAGGAATGGCTCCTGAGTCCTCGGGCCTTACATCTGTGAAATGCTGTTTCAAATATTGAAAAGGATTTTGTTAGCCAGAGGGAAATGTTTATATGGCAACTGTTAAGTGGTAATGGGGTAGCTGTCACTGACATTGTCCGCCCTATATACTCAATATAAAGGTGTATTTGTAAAGTATACTGTAGGGCTACGCACAAGACTGGCAGTTGCTGCAGGGTGTGTCTGGCTGTTCAGTCCTGACACTGCTTTTGTGGATGCAGTGGCCAGCAATGGGATGCTGGCGTCCTCAAGGCAGTTACCCCCTTCTGCGCTGGACAGCTTGGCATCCGAGGCACTTCTCAGGGCAGAGGTGAATTCTTGACTGGTCGGGTTGTAGAGATGACCCCCCTTGCCTCTTATCACTGAGAATAAATTCTTTGTACAAGAGGGAAAAAGGTGGAATGTTATACTGTACTAATAATGTTTAAGTGTCTATATGTCTATATCTAAATTTGTAATTCATTTGAGTTATATACCTCATTGCAATCCTCATTTAGTTTTGCAGTGCAAAGAAATTGCAGCTGCATATTCTGTATGCTCTGCCATATCATCAGCACACTCCTGATTGTCACGATCAGTTCCCACTGGCACGGTGGTATAAAGTTGGGTCTATAAAGGTAAGACTAAGTAACTGATTTTTTTCAGCTGGTGCATGAAGGAGTCCTATGCAAATGAAAGTTTGTACAACTTGGTTTGCCATAATGAACCTGAAAGACCAAGATACTATCCACTGCAAGGAGTCCTCCAAGATGCCTGCTTGGTCTCTACCCCTGGAGTTAAGAGGACGGCGCCATGGGTTTCTTTCCTTGGTGGTTCTCTATGCAACATGTCACAGGTAACGTTTTTTTTTCTGTCAGTGTCATAATGCGCCCAATTTTTTTTTTTTTTTATGTCTTTTTATGTACCTTGAGTTGTGTCCTGTGTCCTGAGCCTCTGGTGGAAGCTGACCCAAGTCTATCATAGTTTTCATGCCTGGGGAACCAAAGCACAGATAAGCTTAATTACATTCACTACATTGAGGTTGCTACAAGTGGTCACTGTTGGCCTTGCTTGTTACTGCTGTCATACTCTTACCAGCTGCCACAGTATGGCTGAACACTTGGGTGGCCAAACGCACTCTCATGTTTGAAAATGGCGGCAAGGTGATGTGCCTCTCCGACAGCTTTGGTGCCAACTTAACAGCGTTTTGTGGCATTCTCACCCACTGCCTCTGCCTATCCAAACCATACTCTCTCCCGCCTTAGCATTCACAGAAGCATTCACATTACAAAACAGGGAATACTTCATAGGTATGTGTATATAGAAAATTAATTGCCACTCTAAACAACAAATCACAATGGGAAATTGAACCAAGCCATGGTATAATGTTATAGTATTTACTGTTATTATTATATTTATGTCCACTGACCTGGAGCCCATGTTTCCTAACATTGTTGAGAACCGATTTTATTGTGTGGCCGATTTCATTTTACATAAGTGTGGCACAGACTATAGGTATCAGTTTGCCTTCTACTGAAATGCAGTGTGCAATCACTGAATTTTCTCTGAAGTTCAGGCTGGCCCCCAGAGTTTTCATGGCTTTTACATTCGTTAGTGATTGGTCACAAACCACACACACAACCTGGTAAAACATGAGAGTGTATCTTTTTCCTTTGTCATAGTGTTGCAGAAAATATAATGCTCTTAGTAGAAGACAGTAAGGCTGTTATTGTAAGACCAACATCAGCCCTACTGTTTTAATTTACATTTTACTTTTCTATTTGAACATTTTTTCCCTACCTCTCCTTGGCCGGTTACTCCAGCCAGCATCCCCAGGGGGTCATAATTTAAACATATTGTTTTCTAGGCATTTTCATGGCCAATTCCACAAAAAACAACTCCTAAACATGCCACATGTTCTAATAATTTTTACCAGTATGTACAGCTTGTGGGATTGAATTGAAAAAGGCTTACTTCTACACATGACCACCATGGCTTGGTCAGCCACCTCCCCTTTATCTGTTAAGCCATCCACGCAGTCATTGGCGAGGTTATAAGCAATGTGCCTTATTATGGCCATCTTGTCGAAGACAATTGCAACACTGCGTTCGAAAGGCTCCATTGTTTTAACTTTAGACTTTATTTCTTCTAGAATGGTATCAAGAAACACTTCCTGAAATAGATGGTATATAAAGGTATTACTGGTCAGGTATTCATAACATCCATTCATAACATTTGTTGTTACACATTTCATATCATGCTTACTTTAAAATGCCCTTTGGTGGTGTTCAGAAACTGACGCAGTGTTGTTGGACTTGGCAAGGAGAAGTATGTCCTTAGCAGCTTGTAAGACGACTGGCTATGGTGCATAATCTGCAAGGCCATTTCCTTGACTTTATGATGGAATTTTCGACATGCTGTTCTCTGCTGCCTTCCAGCTTGCAACATTAGAAATTCTCTGGTGTGGGGAGGAAGGGTGGCCAGTGCGTCACTTAGCTGGACTTTCCTGTATTCTTCCTGCAGCCTTTTGAAAAGATGGTAAACACCAAAATCTTTGAATGCCTGTACATGCTTATGATAAATATTGTGTTTTAAGGTATATGTAGTTGCCTACTTGGACTTAAGGACTTTCACATTTGAACGCAGTCTTTTCTGAACGCGGCCCCTGGCAGTGATCAGTACTCTAATTTTCCTCTTGAGCCGCCTGTTCTCTTCCACCATTTACCTTAGCTTAAAAGCAAGAACCTGCCTTTCTTTTTTTTTAGCCAAGAGTTGTTCTTGTAGGCCTACTAGTTTCTGACAGCATTAAACACACATCCAGTTCATGGGCCAGGACAGAATTTGGTGCCATCAAAGGTGGCAAAGTGTCTTTTGGACCAATATGTCTGTAGGGTCATACACGTAAATTACTAATACACTCCTACTAGAGATACAGTATCTCACAAAAGTGAGTACACCCTTCACCTTTAAACAAAAAATGTGCTATATCTTTCAATATATGGTTTAACCCCATATGGTGGTGATGGTGCATATCCAGCCTTCCTAAAATTAGAGGTCAGCATCATTTAATAAACACTGTTAGAGTTTATTTAATCACTAAAATGTCTTACAAATCTCTCACTATTATTACAAATGAACATATAGTGTGCAGTAACACTTTGCACTGTTAGATTAAATACATTTCTATTGTTTATTTACAAGTAGACAGTTATTCCCACCATCGTGTAAAATAGCTTATCAATAGCTATAAATAATCGGCTACATAATTGGTCATCTCTGTTAAATTCCGTTCACAGACGTCATAGCCTACTTCGGATCGTTTCTCTCAGCTTCCGACAATAAACGAGGCTCTCCGAACACATCTGCAAACATTGTAGTTTAAACTGTGTTTGTTCAAACTAACTTGGTTCAGACAATGAAGGTACGACATTGTTTGGGGAACAGTCACACTTTGGATGTTGTTAGGTTGAACGGTGCATCGTACCATGTTGGTTTAAAGCTAAGTTGGTTAGTTGTTTGGGAAACGCACCCCAGTACGGTAAATTTTCTCTTAACTCACAGAAACTCACGAGCAGTTGCTTGGTATGTGATGTCATTTTTAGCATAATTTCAGATAAACGTTTCTTACAAAGCAATAACAATAGATTTCTGATCGAAGCAAATATGTTTTGTCCTCTCCGGTTTACAACAATGCCAATACCAAAGTACAGAGTGCTTCTCATGTAAAGTTATTTGATATCAAAGTGATGTTAAAATGAATGGAAGTCAACGGAATGCTAAAGGCTATTGGGCCCTTTCCGGTTTGAGATTTCCCCATGGGTGCTTAAACTTACGCCTATGCTCCTCCCACCTTGCTCAACACTCTCTGGTGAAATTAGCCATGCAGACATTACAACTGTGACAAACTTTTTACGTCACAACAATTATAATCTTAATTGACTACCTTATTTATGAGCACCACTACCTGACTTATACAACACCTACTATGGACTCATTACACTGCAGCTAATTTCCCGGGAAGAATTGGCTCCCGTATAATGGGTAAATTAAAACATTTCAAGAAGGCTTAAAGTTTCACAAGGACATTTGTACTTAAATAAAATTAACTGAATCATAAGCTGTTACAATAGGCCTTACCTTGGACGGCGTTCTTTAGATTACTGGTAGAAAAAAAAAAACATTTAGAACCGCCGCATGATGAGCCGTATAGAGTTTGGCCAACTCGGTTTTAAAGGTTCTGCTCTTTGATTGGATGCTAGTAGACCTAACAAGTAACAAATGGACACTGTATCATACATGAGATGTGTCTCAGTAGACTGATATTGTGTTCCTGAAGTGATACCAGTGTTATAATCATGAGTGGCAATCTTCGGCCGGATTATACATTTTGATGTTACATGTTAGTTGGACTTGCCAGGCTAAGAAAAATGCTCAACACTCAACAGCAATCTACTTATTTTTACCACATACAGCCTACACACTCGCACGCTTCCACAGGCTAAATATCAGCAAACCTTTAAAATATGAACACTCACGTTACATAGCGTAGTCTCACTTTTCACTTAACACAATAAACCAAACTATGCATGCCTCACTGCAACACACTCAACAAGTTTGTCCAGTACTTACACTGTATAGAATAAAAATGTTTTCTCAGAAAAAAACGTCCTTCTTCTTTTTATATGGTTCTTTTTATTGGCGGTGGAAAAAACATCCGCCAGCGATCGTTGAATATCACGTCTGAGGGCTCATTCACACCAAACTCTCTGCGTATTCAGCGCGTGGCCGTATTCTGAGCGTATTCTGAGCGTATTCATTTAGAATGCACGTTAGCGGATGAGACCATTCCCACCGCCACCGTGTTCTGAGCGTAGAATACGCTCAGAATACGGACTGCAGCTAGAAAATAGAAACCAAGTCTATTTTTCTGCACGTATTCTGAGCGTATTCAGCCAAAATCCCATTGAAAGCTATAGCTCTGCTGTACAATTCATGTCAACTGTGCTATCAATGCATGTGTTGACAGGGAATACCTCAAAAACCCCGCGACTGTCTGCAAAATATTACCACTCGCTTACAACTGCATGAAACAAACGCTGGAAAGCTATCAATAGTGGGGTTATCATCAGATCTGCACTAAGGGCATTGACTATCCTACATAAACACACAAACTGAAATACCTTTGAAGTTGTCACGCTGTCCAGTCAAACATGTTGTAGGTAATAGTGGTGGAGCTTTTATGTTCTTAATAGGAAGAAACATATCGCTTTAGATTTCTTCGTCGGAGTCTTAATGCAAGAAGAGCCTCAATCGGTCTTCTGTCGACCACTCGAGCTATAAAAAAAATAGTAACCTCGTTCTTGTCATTCAGTGTTTCCTACTTGGTTTGGTAAATCTAGTCAACAAGCACTAGGCAAAACTGAGGTCCATAAGTCACTACATTTAATAATTTATTTAGCCGTTGTAGGCAAAGTGACTGCTGGCAAAGAGGTAGAGTTTATCATAACTTTATGGAAAGGGTTAAAACGCGTTCGTTTTTCTTGTACCGGGAGTGAATAAAGGCTTTGACGATGATCAGCCTACATGATTTAGAATGATGTCAAATATTCCACTGGCCTTATCAAAGTGTCAAGTTGCACTATACTGTAGGTGCAGTGCTGCTTTCTAAACGTTTAAAGTAAGGAAATAAAACCAGAGAAGCACATATTGTGTTTACTAAAGTGAGAGATAGGGAAACATGCCCAGATAGCAAAGTTTATCTGGCCCACTGCTGGGCCACTATTTTTTTGTGAGTGTCTGGCAGTTGGCCCAATTCTGGCTTGGTCCTCGGCCCAGAAGTGGCCCACTTACTGAAAACGTACAGTTATTGTCAGTATTGGCCCAGTGCTGGCCCACATACTGTGATATGACTCTCATTGTTTCTGTTGGCCCAGTGCTGGCCCAGATACATTAATTTGATAGCTGAGTGCTGGCTGAGTGCTGGCTGGGTCCCCGGGCCTGTACTGGCCCACATACTGTGATATGACTCTCATTGTTTCTGTTGGCCCAGTGCTGGCCCAGATACATTAATTTGATAGCTGAGTGCTGGCTGAGTGTTGGCTGGGTCCCCGGGCCTGTACTGGCCCACATACTGTGATATGACTCTCATTGTTTCTGTTGGCCCAGTGCTGGCCCAGATACATTAATTTGATAGCTGAGTGCTGGCTGAGTGTTGGCTGGGTCCCTGGGCCTGTACTGGCCCACATACTGTGATATGACTCTCATTGTTTCTGTTGGCCCAGTGCTGGCCCAGATACATTAATTTGATAGCTGAGTGCTGGCTGAGTGTTGGCTGGGTCCCCGGGCCTGTACTGGCCCACATACTGTGATATGACTCTCATTGTTTCTGTTGGCCCAGTGCTGGCCCAGATACATTAATTTGATAGCTGAGTGCTGGCTGAGTGCTGGCTGGGTCCCCGGGCCTGTACTGGCCCACATACTGTGATATGACTCATTGTTTCTGTTGGCCCAGTGCTGGCCCAGATACATTAATTTGATAGCTGAGTGCTGGCTGAGTGCTGGCTGGGTCCCCGGGCCTGTACTGGCCCACATACTGTGATATGACTCATTGTTTCTGTTGGCCCAGTGCTGGCCCAGATACATTAATTTGATAGCTGAGTGCTGGCTGGGTCCCCGGGCCTGTACTGGCCCACATACTTACATGCAGCTATACTTATAGCTAATAGCCAAGTCCTGCATGGACTACTGGGGGCCTATATTGACCCTTTCTATGTCAAATTCCACATTTCACTTCAAATTATATACTGCTGTAATTGCGTATGTGACAAATGAAATAAATGAAACTTTGAACATTCGTAAATATTTCCTAATCCACCAATCAGATGTGACCCAAAAACTGTCAAAACTACATAAAAGGCAGAGATTCTTATTCATTAAAATGATCTGAACATTTATTTATCAAGAACACAAGAACAATTAGAAAACAAATACAAATGAACAAATAAAAAAAAGGCGCACACACACACACACACACCACCCACCAACAACAACAAACGTTACATGACAAATACAAACCTCAAAGATGAAAACAGAAAACTATAAAAACAGAAAACCGAAGACACACACACACACACACACACACACACACACACACACACAGTACACCACCACACCACACCACACCACCCCAACACACACACACACACACACACACACACTACTGGGTTTCTGGCCCTCCCCTCAAAAAGCGGCGCTTCCTGCCTCCCTCTCTGTCGCCAGACAGCTGCAGCCACCTTTTGATGAGGGCCTCCACGTCAGCCTCACTGGCACCGCTTGTCAACGGGTTTTTTCTTACAGCACCTTGGGTACAAATGGACAGATGGAAAGAAACATGGACAATAAATAAATACATAATGTCTTTACTGGTATGCACAATAATAATTGAAAATGTAATCCTAACTCACAACTAATCCTAACTCTAACTCAAAAAACATTAATGTGTCCCCCAAACACACTTACAAATTATTATGTGGCGGAGCTTTAGTTTAGAGAGGGGCATTTTCCCATTTACCCCTCTCCAATTCAGCTGCCTGGCCAGGTCATTGGTGAGGACCTTTTTGAGCACTCGCCACACGCAGTCCTTCAGGTCAGTGCCCCCCACTAGTCCAAGGTAATTGATCTACAACAGAAGTAGAGAAGTTATTCGTTACATGAATTCCATTATTACAATTTTGATGAGGTACTATTGAGGTACTTGATGACACATTTTGGCTAATCATAACATTTGTTGGCCAGTTGCTGCTGCAGCCTCTACTGTATCTTTTTTTCTTTTTTCGTGTAGGCTTGATGTATGTAGTATGTATGTATGTATGTATGCATGTATGAATGAATGAATGATTATGTTGTCATACTCTAGGAGCAAATACAAATAGAAGGAATACTCACAAGTTCAACTTCTTTGTCCTCATTTTGGAGGCTTTCCTCCAAACCTGTGAGGGCGGCAACTGTATTGAGGGGTAACCCCTCCACTCTTTGAGGGGTTACCCCTCCGCTGTTTTGATTGGCCTTTAAAATGGCCAGCTGCTCCATTATCATCTCAGTCCTTGTCAGGAGCTCTTTAAGAATTGCTATAAAAAATAAGTTATAGGGATTATCTGGAGTGGATTTAGCCATGAAGCTATTTTATGTTCTTGGTAATATTGAATCCTTACGATAGTGATTGCAGCATGGCATGCCATCCCCAAGGTTGGTGGGCTGGTGGGCTATGAAGAGGGATTTAACACAATGTCAAGTTGTGTGAGGAAAATATCAAGCAAAATCTGAAGATAGTCAGAAAACACTCTCCCTTACCAGGTTGTGGCTGCTGCTGGGGGCCCCAGCGAAAAGTCTGACACCCAGCTACGTCAGGGAGCTGGGTGAAGACACTGGGGATGGTGGGGGACGGGGTTTGGGTTGCAGGGGGTTGAAAGGTGGGGAGCGGGGGGTAGAAGGTGGGGGGCGGGGTGTGACTTGCAGACACAGGGGTGTGGAAGGTGGGGGACGGGGTGTGGAAGGTAGGGGGCGGGGTGAGGATTGTAGAGACAGAGGGAGGAGGGGGGGGGTGGTGTGTGGTTTACAGAGAAAGAGGGGGGAGGGGGGGGTGTGGTGGGGTTTACAGAGACAGAGGGGGGGACATTAGAAATTTGAGGGGCAGGTGGAAGGTTGTCCTCCTCTCCTGATGTCTCCTCCCCCTCGAAAGGAAGGAAAGGAAGAAGGCGGACACTCCTCCTATTTGAAATGAAACAAACATTATAAGAACTTTGTTATTCACAGACATATTCTGTTCTTAATGAAATGGAAGGCAAAATAATCAAAATGGGGCTTGAATGGGTATACGGGGAGGGTAAATTATTCTGTACATACATCCGTTTTCGGGGCCTTGCGCCCTCGGCATCGGACTGCAGGTCCGACCTACTTTCTGCCTCCTTGGCCTTCCGCCGCCCCTCATCATAATTTTCTGTAAGACACAGATGCCATTCACATCATTAGTCAATTACTGTTATTATTATTGCACATTACATTACATTTAGAAGACACTTTTATTCCAATATAACAGGACATAATAAGCAGCATACAATGTGTAGGGAAAATAACGAGTACACAGGCACGGCAAGGTTAGTGCAGATGAGTACGGTTAGTTTTGTTATGAAGGGAAACTGTCTCGGAAGAGACATCCATAATAAGATGTCATCATATTTGTATTATAATACATTGCATTTCAAATTCATAACAGGTAAACTTGCATGACGGCTGTTTTATCTACAATAATAAATGCAGCCTTACAAACATCACAGGAGGACTACAGGAGGATAGCACACAAATGTAAGTTACCAGTGAGTGAAAGACAAAGAGACTTTGCAATAGTGAAAGTTATCATTTCAGACCTACCGGTGCGATAGAGCTCCCTGGCCTCCCACCGCTTCCAGGTTGCCTCAGGAGGCTGCCAAAATTTTATGGCCGCCTTAAGTGCCTTGCCGTGGAGCCGGTCGGGCCATGCACATAAGGCCCCCTCTACCCAAGAGGTGGGGACCAGTTCCACCTCTTGCCTCCCGGTAAACTCCACAACAGAGTAGTACATCTGTGAGAAAAGCATATTAAAAGTTAACATGCAATATTAAAAAACTATCTGTTATAACTATTTGTAACTGTAACTATCTGTATAGCTATAACTATGTGTATCTATTTGTATAAAAATGAATAAACAGAATTTGGAGTGAAAATGAGGCCTGTTTAGTTGAAAGCCCACTCACCACGTCAAGGTACAGGCCCATGAGTGAGATGTTTAACAGTACACAAGTTAGTGTAAAGCATTTTTTCTAAATGTTCTTGTTTTTGTTAAACATATAATTGACACAGACAAACAATCAACAGGCAGCACGCCAGATAGTCCACCCCCACTACCACTGTTGGATACTTTTTAGAATTAAGTCAAGACTTATTCGAGCCAACAAGGTCCCACCACTTTTTTAACGCTCTATTCTATTTACAGTACATTAAATGCTTGGCCATTTTACATTGAAATCTATAAGTTTTAAAATATATGTACAGCTTATGTCATTCATACTTGTTACTTGCTCTTAAAGGGGCAAATGATGAGCTAAATCCAGTGCCCTTGTTAAGTGCAAGGTGTTTAATTTGGCACTGTGGCTGGGCCTGGAAATGCATAGAGGCACTGCAGACCCAAACCTAGTGCTAAAACACTAAAACCACAACAAAAATAATACACAGCAAAATTAATATAAAAACATGCTCACACACCCAAACACATCCACTGCCTGCATCCCTAACAAAAACCACGACAGACAGCTCTGTGCGGCGTCTCCCGGAGCCATAAAGGCACTCCAGACGGAGATTCCAGCACGTGCACTGCCTGCTTCCCTAACCTATAATAATAATCTTTATTTGTATAGCACAACTCATACATACAAGATGCAGCTCAAAGTGCTTTACAGTTTGGCAAAAACAACACAAGAGAACATTTCTTGCAGTCCAGTGGCGCCAGAGCGGACGAACACAATAACGAAATGACATAATGACGCAATGCCCCGTTTAGGCAGGCTCTTGCGTGGCGTATTAATGCAATGTCACAACAACGCAATGCCCCGTTGATGCGGGCTCTTGCGTGAACAATGTAAACAGTCCTTACCGAAACGAAACCTAACCTGCAACACCAACACAAGGGGCAAAGACATGACCACAGCAGCACCACAACAGACAGATCTACACGGCGTGTCCCGGATCCATACAGGCACTACAGATGGAGATTCCAGTGTGTACACTGCATGCATCCCTAACCTAACCCTGCAACACCATTAGAAAAAAAGCAATGAAATCTATATAAATGGCTCAATTTTACATCACTGCTTTGTGTGAAGTAGAGGCACCGCAACAAACTTATCATTATGTGGTAGCCTCACATATTTCTCGATATGTCTATGTATCTCAATGACTTTCAGCTGAGGGGAGATATTTCCTACCAAGTAGATGCCCAACTCCTGTGAGTTCAGAGGATACTCAAAAAAAGGTTGCATCGATTGATATTCTCTAAAGACTACATAAGTCTTGCCTTGACACTGAAGCAGGTTTTCAATCACGGCAATGTGGTTACCAATCTTTACGCAACAATCCCCGTCTCTTGACACTTTAATTATGGTGCCATCAGTAACAAGTTCCTGAAACTGAACTACATCACAGTCTACCATAGAGGATGGAATTGGTCCATGATCATGCTCTTTTAGCAGCTGTCTCTTTTCCTGTAAAGTTTCATTCTCCACGAGATGGTCCATCTCAGAGATGCGCCGAATAACCTGAGCCAAAGGATGGTGGGGAGTTCTTATCATCTTTTTCATCCTACCCAAATAATCTTCAAATGGAAATCCAGATATTAAGTCTAGATGTCCATGATGTTTAACATCCTCAGAGAGATGGGTTAGACCATGAACATTGTAAGTAACAAATTCAGGACCATACAATTCACTAAAGTGGATTACAAATGAAACAAGCAATTGGTGTGCAAAATCATGGAAAGTTGCAGACAATGATGGACTGGCAAGGATGAAAATGGCAACAGATAGCAACATAAAGTTGTTATAAACAGGAGACGACAACACATTACGTAGTGTCACTGGTCCTGTGTACAATAAAAACTGACGCAACTCTGTGGCTTTCCATCTCAGCCTCTCAGATAGCCCCCTAGGTTTACGGGCAAAATCCATTGGAACATATTGTCTTGACCCTATGAGCTTCCTGGAAATTTGCTGCATCTGATGAGAAGACAAGCGACAAGACAAGGGCCCAGCTGCAAACCACAAATCTAACAGCCTACGTACTACTCCAAGACAGACTAGATGCATGTAGTCATGGGGGAAGCATGACACCATGCCAAAACCTACATAACTTAGAGGACACATAGAAACATGATGGTCCTCATCAGACATTAGTGCAAATGACTGATCAGTGCGGCATTGGCTAGCGACCTCGGGGAAAGTCATTCGGTTTTTAAAATAAATGCCTGTTTGGGAACACTTATCACAGCCAGAGTAACCAGTGTGAGATTTTGTTCCTTTAATGTAAGCTCGGGCTGGGGCATCACAAATTACAGAGGTCACCTTCATGTAGCATACCTTTCCATGAAACACAAAACCTTTACTCAGTTGCTGTAATTCCCCCACCAAATCACCTAAATATTCAGTCAAACTATTAGGCTTTGAGTTGCCACAAAAGAGAGCAATTACAGCAGGTTTTCTCACAACACCATGTATCAATCCAAGGATGGGCCAAAACTGTACTGGGGAGCTCTTGAACAAAGGCAATCCATCTACATTCAACTGCAATCTAAAAACATGCCTGTCTGGAATACGGGACCATATTTTGATCAAGCTTTTCTCAAAGGCCTTCAATATGCCAAAGTAGTGGTAAGTGCCACCAGCAAGATCCTGAATTGTGTAGGATGTTGTGGTTCTCAGGAGAGTTCTAGCATCTTTTGGTAGTGAAGGATGATGAACTCTCAAGATGGCAAGAAGAGCTGTCAGAGCCACCAAAGACACCTTGAAATGAACTGCCCAATCACTCAGAGCCTCATCCAATGACATGTAACTTCCTATGCTATCCTCCTCATCTACCGACTCATCATCACTAACACATATTTGTCTGTGATCCTCCTGAATTGGATTTTCCACTACGTCCCCACAATTCACATGAGTAGGGTCTGGATTACAGGCAAGGGTGTCCTCTTCCTCATTGTAAAAGAAGGCACTTACCCGTTTCACTGCTCTCCTTCTAAGAGTACGTCTATCCATGTTAACAGTAAGTATTGTACCAGTTAACAGTATCGTACCTTGAATTTGTTGTCCTTGTCTTTCTTCAGCCTAAGAAAACAGACAATTTGGGAATAAACATTAACACGGATAGCAAACCAGTAACAAAGTAAATGCTTTAATGGACCCTATAATAGCTTAGTGTTATTTTTCTTTTCCTGGCCTGTGGTCACTCATTTTCAACTCTGTTATATCTTTACCTTTTCACATTATTCATCTTTTCATATCAGCACTCAAATAGGAAATGAGAACCCTGTCCAGTTCAGCATGGCCTAATACTGTTAAGCACATAGTTAGGCTATAAAAATATATTATAACTTATAACACACACACACACACACACACACACACATATGTGTGTGTGTGTGTGTGGATCCGAATATATGTGTACTTTACTATTTCAGCTGCAATAAGGAGTATATTGTGTGCAACTCCAGGCCTACTATCTTCATTCCCTCATGACTGTTGCATTTTCTATCCAGTAGGTGGCAGTATAATATAAGACATGACGAACGCTTTACTAATGTTTTACATTACTTACTGTAATGTAAAGTTAGGATAATATATAAGTCATAACATTATTATATAGCATTATCATAATATTAAGGAAATTATATAACTAAGACATGCGAACGATTTATATGTAATTGTGTGTTTTGAAAATAGGGGAGAAAGACATGGCTTTGAAGAAAACCAACTGTAAGCACGGGTGTCATATTGTGGTCATGTGACTCGACGTTAGGCTGCTATGCGGTGCATTTCATATCTGCTCTTGATAATGTACCCGTGCTTGTGCTGTCCCTCTTAATTAGAAAGCCAAAATCCACTGAATTAAATTAGGAAATGGATATATATAGATTTAAACATGCTTTGTGCTAGCTACTTGTGTAGCTGGCGAATACGTCGAACGTCCCACTTATTAAGCGACGACGTACGACATCATTTTTAGTTTGGATCCGATCCGATCCATGTAGAGGACATGCTAGATGACGGTAAGACATTCTTCTGTAGCCTATATTTCACTGTAGTTAGAGTCATGGCGCTGTCGATATGGAAAACACGAATACACTTTGCCCGTAATATTTGGGTTTCGGCTTAATGCTTAGAGGGCTTAAACAGACTTTTATGAGAAGTTTGGTGATGACTGATCTATGTTTTCCGACATTAAACTTGTTTCGTGAGTAGCACCTCAACCCGGCTAACGGTCTACCTGCTGCACTGGCTCTGCTGCAGTTTACAGATTAACACTGATTAAAATACTTGTTTTTAACTGTTAAGTCCGGTTCAAAAACGATTTCGCTTAACTACGCAATCTCATCTGGAGAAGGAAAGTCGTGCAATAATTTCAAATGTCAAATGTGCACAGCGCTGTGGGATTTGACAACTGGCTTTCTAAGTTATACATTGAAATTGCTGTAGCCTACAATACCGGGGCTGTGGCCAAAAAGCGGAATTTACAAAATTATTGTTTGTAGCGAATCATAGTAGCAAATCGTAGCAATCGTTGTAGCAAAAGGATGGATCATGCCAACTTCTGCCTATAGCGCGGACTCTAGCTACGTGAGACCACGGTTGCCAGCTAGATTTAACAGAAGCCTACTAATTGTTGTATTTTATCCCTAAAACAAGATAAAAAGTATTTGTCTCATTATGCATAGTCTTTCGTTATGCAACGGGAGAATGGCATGTATTTCTATGGCTATCTTATAAGCCTAATTGACGTTAACATTGACAAGAGAAAAGTCAGAGCTCTCACTTACCAGATCGGTGTCAGAAAAGTGACGGTTTCGTGTTGTCTTGGCGCTTTTCCTCCGATGACAGTCGGCCCATGATCACAACTTGTGTAGTGGGCCGACAGCCCGTATCCGAATTGATACATTTTCGCGCTGCCTTGGCGGCTTTGCGGCCGATGACAGTCGGCCCATGATCGTTACATGTGCAGTGGGCCAACAGCCGCTTGAAGGAATCGGGCCATCTCCATCATGATACAAGTCTGCCATAACCATTTCATTTTTACCGCGGATGTAGTCCACGCTGCTAATGATAATATTTATTTGTTACTTATACAAGTGTAACTCCCAGTGAAATAAGGACTGGTTAAGTCAGCTGTGAAGAAGAAAATCTACCTTGTCGCTACCCATAGCTTGTTTCCACTGTTCTGAACCCGCACCTTAAGAAAACTTGACAAATAATACCAAATGCATACAATTTCAGATATCGTGTTTGTTGCGTTTGTCACGATGTTAGTACAATCATATTAGGCAAAATGATTAATTTTTTTGAAGCAGTGATAGTGATAGCAGGTGACAAGGCAGTTTCGCGCTGTCTGGCCCCTTTACGCGGATGGCAGTCGGCCTATGATCGTTACATGTGTAGTAGGCCGACAGTCGGTATCTATTTCGCGCTGCCTTGTCTGCTTTGTGCAAGATGACAGTCGGCCCATGATCGTACATGTGTAGTGGGCCAACAGCCAGTATCCGAATAGATACATTTTCGCGCTGCCTTGGCGGTTCGTGTCTATGCTGCTGTATTTGACAATTTCACATTTGCAATCAGAATCTCTAATCCTTACATCCATACTTAGCATCAATTGCACGTGCATCATCTCCATTGATGGCAGCACTCGGCTGTACTTTCCACTGTTGGTTGTTGCTCTTTTGCACAGCTTGTTTCAGTACTCCTGTACACTGGCTGCCTCTCCTATAGAATTGATTTAAAAATACTAGTATTTAAAGCTATGGTCTCCCCCTATGCTACATCTCTAACACACTGTCTTTTTACCCCTGCTCGAGCCCTCAGATCTGCTGCAGCCAACCTACTGTGTTCCACAACCTCCACCCAAGGAAATCAGGGCAGCATCCTTCTCATATACACATCCAAAAGATGGGTTGGACGCCCCATCCATTGACACTTTTCAACTGGAAGCTCACCTCTTTACCCTCGCTTACTTGTAACCGCCAACCTCATGAATCCTTTGGCTGACACTTGCAGACAACTACCCCCTCATGACCTCCTGGACTACCTGTAGAAATCCATCTACCAGCCACAGTCAAAACAGTAATTTTACAGAGAGAAAAAACAATTGTCTACATCATTGTCTACATGACAATTGTCATGTCATCTCTCTGGGTCTTTCCACAGGATTTTTGAAAAAAGAAAAAATTCTGCTGGGGTGTTATGGCCTGCCATCCCAGCATGTGTCCTCCATTGCCTTAAAAAAGGGCCATGTGCTGCAAATGCAGCACAGCATGCATAAAACTTGAGTACTTCCAGATTCTATGATACAGTATACATTATGATGCTTACAGTGTAGTGGCTCAAATAAGGCAAGCTTCCCACAGGGCCATTCCATGGTCCACTACATAGCTCTGATGTCATCAGTATTTGTATGTCTTATGGTGATTTCTTACGTATTCTTACTATTTCCCCTTCCTCTACCTCTCCTTGTCCTCCTCATGCTTGCTCATCTCCAAATCCTCTTCCTTCACCTCTCTTGCATAATTGTCACTCCTCTCCTCTCCATTGTACTCATGAGGCTGGTTTGTAGTGTTCAGATGGATTTCAGTGAATTGTTTCTCTAAAAGAGTTACCACTATAACAGTGTAACCAGACAGTTGTGTAAATATTACCCATAAATGTGTATAGTTTTTCTAGGAGTGTGTTTATCATGAATGAAATTCTGTGTAAAGTCAGCTGTGTTTACAGTTTTGCAAAAACAGTGCTGTGCCTGTACTTTCTTGTTGCATTGACACATTTTCCATACATTTAACAGTTTTTGCAAAACAATACAGGTGTCATTTAGTACAACATCCATTGTTTTAGCTCTGGTAACCAAACAGAAACATCTGTTTTAGAAACCTCATCATGAATCCACTGGAGCACCTTAGACACTCCCTCCAAAAACATCTTCAGTTAGCTATCAGTCTACAGACACCATGTCTTTGTTGTTTGTTCACCGCAGTAGAGTATATCTTTTAGATTTCTTTAACTGTATTATATTTCATTTTATGAATTGCTTATGCTCTAATAGATTATACTTTGGTTTATGTGTATTTTTGCATCATTTAGGCTATTGTAGTTCAGTTATCAGCCAAAATTGTAGCAATGAAGAAAATCAACAAAAATAGCATCGAAAAATTCTAATAGTCATCTAATTCTTTGCAAGGAGGCATTTTTGACACTGCCTAAAAAAAAACAGAAATGGCACTGGCATGGAAGCTATGTAATTGGCTGCAGTGTCCAACAGTAAATTGAGTCAAAATGACATCTGTATTTTGTATTTTGCCGTCCACTGCTGACTAGTGTTCATACGCTGCTGTGCAATGTGTTGACTGAAGGCAGTTTGCTTTTGTTGCATACAGTAGGCCTATATGAAATGTTTTGGCAACATTAGAGCCTTGGTTCTTATAAATGCATTTTCATGTGATGGTTTGTGTGTGCCATTTAACATCAAAATAGCAATTTTGGAAGAAAGTACGTTTTGAGTGAAAAGTTTTATTTTGCAGGAGAAGTGAGGGCTTTTGCCCATTCTGTGTGAGTTTTTGGATTTGTGTGTAGAGTTCTGAGAATATAAGACATGCTTTCAGAAAGTGTTAATAATTGAGAAAAGCTGCTATGAAAATGTGGACTAGAAGTGCTGCTGCATCAAAGCAATCAAGAAAAACTGTAGAAGAGGGCACTTCATGAAGAATATCTTTGGTCTGCTTCTGACAAAAGATGCACTTACAGTAACTTTATACAGTATCCAGTGGTCGCAGCTGCTGCTGAGCGAGTACAGGGTCTCTCACTGGATGAGCTTCTGCAGCTGTTTCTGCCGGACCTGTAGATGGTCTACCATGCCTTATATCTGAAGATGCCCTGTGTTACCCTCATCACACTGCAGATGCTGACTGTTGATTTGTAACAGTTACTGAGCCTTATTCTGCTGCAGATCATAGCTGTAGTTATTTGCTGAAACGGCATCTCCATACTTTCCTCTCTCATGAAAAGACAGACATTTGGAACATGTCTCCAGTGATGGCTGATGTCTGCCTGACACATAGCTGAAAATCTACTTCAGATTTTGCATCAGAGAATATTTTGTTTGCCATCTTGAAACAAGTAATCAAAACCGAAAGCCATAAATAGCCTACTGATAATTTCAGCTATCACTAATTCTTTAAATATCATTTAGTCTACCACAAGTAATTTAAATACTTAACATGCAAACTTAAGACATTTGGATGCAATTTCCAAAAAGAGGGTAATTCAGCCAGCAAATGTTTACCACATGTGACCAGCAAAACAAACCAGTCTCATTGGTAAATTATGACAGAAACGTGGTAATTGTCGACTAAACATGAAACATGCAGACATATTTGTTGTAAGGTAGATGATTTTTATTGCAGATAGACTGGAAACAGATAAGTTTGCTCAGCTGGCAAGTAAAAAAGATGTACGTGGGGTATTCCCAGATCATTTTCTGTGCCTGATGTTACAGTCCAGAATCCTCAGTTTTATGTTCTTCTAACAAGCTCTCTTTTTTGAGCAAAATATCGGCCAAGCTCTGAGGCCTAGCCTAATGTATGTTTACAAATCTCACCTTTTCTATGCAACAAGAGATGTGGAAAGGTTTTTTCCTTAGACCCCCTAGAATGAAGATGTCGTGGTCTCCAAAAAGTAACATGAACGGGTCCATGCTCCCCGACTCGCAGTGAAATAATAAAACATTTTGGCCAACATGATTGTTCTGACACCATGTCAAACGCATCGTATCTGAATTCTATGTATCTGAAATTCTATGTCCTATTTGTCAAGTTTTGTAAAGGTGCGGATTCGTAACAGCTGTGGAATGAAGTAAAGTTCACTCCACAGCTGAACCCGCACAGAACTTGACAAATATGGACATAGAATTTCAGATACCATGTTTGTTGCGTTTGACATGGTGTCAGAACAATCATGTTGGCCAAAATTTTATTTTTTCTGATGCAGTGGTCTACAGGGATAAATGTAGGAAAAGCCTTTACGCCGATGAGAGTCGGCCCATGATGGTAACGTGTAGTGGGCTGGGCTGACAGCTCGTATTCGAATAGATACATTTTCACGCTGGCTTTGCGCCCGATGACAGTCGGCCCATGATCGTACATGTGTAGTGGGCCAACAGTCGCTTGAAGGAAGCGGGCCATCTCCATCATGATACAAGTCTGCCATAACCATTTCTTTTTTTTACCGCGGGTCCGCTGCTCATGACAAGATTCACGCAGTGAAATGCGGACTGGTTAACTCAACTGTGCAGAAGAACCTTCTTTTTTGGCACTGATCTTTAGAAAACTTGACAAATAATAGGCTACCAAATGCATACAATTTCAGCTATCGTGTTTGTTGCGTTTGACAGTGCCAGTCAGTACAATAATGCTGGCCAAAATGTTTTATTTTTCTGATGCAGCAGTGCAGTTGAAAAAACGCTCCATGCCCCTAACGCGGATGAGTCGGCCCATGATCGTTACATATGTGGTGGGCCGATAGCTGCTTAAATCGGGCCATCTCCATTATGATGCAAGTCTGCTATTATAGCCAACTATTTATTATTATTATTATTATTATTATTATTATTATTATTATTATTAACCGAATGTCAGCCCTAGAGATACGCAGTTATAAGTATAACTAGCAGTAAAATTGACTGGTTACTTGCAGAAGCAAAAGCCCATCGCTCGTTTCCACTGTTTTGACAATTGTGCAATATGCTTTATTTTTCTGGTGCAGTAAAAGTTATTTATTTTGTTCTGCATCTGTTTCTGGAATTTATAATTTTAACGATAGGCCTAAATGCCTTCAGGCCTAATTCTGCCAGCAGAGTAGGAGGCCTGTGTTTCAGCCGAGAGCCTTTTTTCGACAAGACAGTTCAAAAAGCCACCCCTTTGCTGGCTAGAACCCTACTGAACTAGCATCGGACCAACTCAGAAACAACGTAATTGGCCTGATTCATGCGTGCCATTATAGGCCCATTGAAGAGACATTATGTGTCAGCCGACCATGGTTTCAACTGCGCTGCCGACACTCAACCACAATCGGGCCGACTCAGTAACAACACAATCAGGCCAACTACAACTTGGCATGTCTCGGCCCATTTAAGATGAGCAGTGCGTCAGCCGACCCGGACCTCAGCCGACAGTGCCAACACTCAGCCGCAATCGGGCCGACTGTGCTTGCTATCTGGGTGGCTATGTGCACCTAAAGACATTGGCCAAGTGCATTTAAAGACGGGGCTTCCCGCTCCCGCGCTGAATACGCTGACCTGTCCGGTGTGAATGGTCATACGCTCAGAATACGCCCACGCGCTGAATACGCTCAAGGCGGTGTGAATGAGCCCTGAGTCCACCAAATCTTCAACAGGAAATGTCTACAACAGCTTTCGGAGCAGGTTCCAAGTTTAGCTGTCCATCAACATAAATTAGTGTTCTATGCAGTGCTTACCACTTGACCGTTACAGTAGTAGCTTCTATGTAGCAAACTTGCCAGTAGCAGGTACAATACGGACGTCAACAACTACAACACCGCCATCTTACCCGTCCTCTGACCTGGATGTTTACATCAACGTCATAATTTTGCCGGCTTGACGCAAAGGCCACCACCGCTAGTTAGCCATGCAGTAATGCCTGACTATGCTGTAGCCTCCTTTTACCAGATTATCTTAACATTTACTCGCACTGCTGACGTTAATGACTATTTACATGGCTTTTATTTACTGAACATGTCTACGTTTGCATTTTAATGCAATCACCTTTTTAGCACCTTTATTTTTAGAAACTAATGGAAAAAGATGTATACATCACAGGACTTTGGACCTTTTTTGTTGTTCCCGTTATCAAACTTGTAATAAAATTGTGAACATACACTCTTCCTGGCCTCTGTCTCCATTTCCATTTACTAACAAGCATACAGATGTGATTGTCGACCACTATTTACTGATTCGAGTATGTGTGTATTCTAAATTGTGTAATATTCCCGCCTACACATACCTGAGTCATCAATGTTTACAAGCATCAGCCGTCTCATTCAAGATTAATAACCTCAGTAACGACCATAGACAGTAAACCTGATCATCTTCATGATCATTCAGGGGCGTCACTAGACCTATTACTGTACTGGGGCACAGCTGGGGCACAGGCAATTAATGCAAGCGCGCGGAGCGCGCGAAAAAAAAAAAACTTTAGCACTTATTTATCATAAAAAAACATACATAGTTCTTCAAACTATACAATCATATCAGATTATGTTAACTAGGAATTTGAATAACTAGGTGAAATTAACTGATGCATTTGGCCTACTTCAAAAAAAGGAAGCACCATGAATCTTCATGAAGTATTTATTTCAGCAACCATATTCAAATTGAAATTTGCAACAGTAAAACAACAAGTAAAGCACTCCTACATCTCTGGGTTTTAAATTATTTCCATTTTGGCAAAGTGGCCCATACTATTTCAACATGCACAACACAAAAATATATACACAAAACAATAGAGCCACATACTGTAGTAGTACATTAATCATTAATCAGAGAATCATTTTCTGAGAAGTAAACTGTACCGTCTTGGTTTCAGTTTGGCAAAGCGGTCAATCACTTGACAGTGACTTAACTTGGAGAGTTCCTCCCTCTCAACTGACAACATGGCAAGATGGTGAAGCCTATCTTGCCCCATTGTGCTTCTCAGCCAAGTGTGGAGCCGTCTCAGCACACTGAACGTCCGTTCACATGTGCAGCTTGACACTGGGATGGTCAGAGATATCTGAATGACCTGTGTCAAGGTTGGGAACATGACTTGATCCAGCAAGCTGAAAACACATTGCATGTCTGTGATTGGAAGGCTTTTCTGCTTTCTGGCCAGATAGTTTTTGGCCACTAACACCTCCTCAGATTTTAGATCAACATTGTAATGATCTGCCAGACCTCTGAGGTCCTCCTCACAGAGAAAGTTGTCAGATCCTGGATTACAGGCCTGAACACCCTTAAGAACCTGGCTGTTGAGAGATGAAAAACGCTGATCCATCTCAGCAACCATCCTGTCAAGGCAAGGTAGATACAAGCCAGTTTTCAACTTCTCTGCATCACCTAGGTCACTCACTGCCCCGCAACTAGACTCCACTACATAGTCCTCCATGCGTTTCTGTTTCTGCTTCTGCCTTTGTCTGGGAACAGCACATGACTCTGAGATTTGGTTGGCTTCACAGAAAGCTTTTGCTCTGTCATACAGCTTAGCAGCTTTCTCATCTGTGCGCATATCTTTTAGAGTGGCGCACACAGCGCATTTGTACTCTTCAGATTTGGCCAGGTCTACCGTTTGACTTTGCAGATATTTGTGTAGGTTTTCAGTTACAGACAAAAAGGTCTTAAACATCATTAACAGATACACTGTGGAGAACCTAGCAAGTTTGACATGGAGACCCACAGCCGTAGGGTTGTTAATGCTGGACAGGCACTGAAGCACTGCAGGGAAATTTTCAATCATGGCATTGATGGACCTCAACTGGCATGACCAGCGTGTCTTTGAGAGTTGCACAAGTTCAGATGGCTTTAAGCCAAGCTGCTTTTGAGTCTCCCTGAATTTGTGATGGTTAACAAGAGAAACAGAAAAGAATGTGTATACACTCTGTAGCAGGTCAAATAAATCCTTGGCCTCTGGTATGGCTTGGCAGGTGAAACATAGGACTAGATTTAATTGATGGGCATAGCAGTGCACATAAATGGCCATGGGATGTTTTTCTCTGAACTTAGTTTGGACCCCTCCAACTGTCCCACTCATGACCGATGCACCATCGTAAGCCTGCGCAACCACCTTCACATTATCTATGCCATTCAATTTTAGCTGTTCTTCAATTGCAGCAGTAACAGACTCTGCATCAAATCCTTCCAATTCTGTCATAGCCAGCAAATGCTCCTTCACACTCCCTCCAGTAACATAACGAACACATACAGCTAGCTGCTCGGTGCTGCCATCTCTAGCTTCATCTGCCATGACTGAAAACATTCCTGCCTCTTTTATTTCACGACTGATAGTTCCTACTATCTCTTGAGCACAGCACTGAATGATTTCATTTTGGGATAAAGGTGATTGATATGTACTGTGTGATCGAGCTGAATAGGACTGCAGAAATGGATCAAACTCTTTCAGGAGATTAATGCACTCAAGAAAGTTGCCCTGGTTGTTACTGGACATGCCCTCATCATGGCCACGGAATGGGATGTTCTGTTTAGCCAAAAACTTTGTAACAGCCACCACCCGCCTGAGGTACTCACGTCTCTCTTTAATTTCTTGCTCATTTGCAGAGTCTAACTGTTCAACAACACTACCATGAGCTGCACTGGCTTTATAGCCATGCCAGGAAAGCATGCTTGCCTTATGGCCAGGTGATTTCTCATGCTCTCTACAAAGATCCAGAGCTTTTTTCCAATTCTTAAGGCCAGTGTTTACAAAGGTGTCATGCTTTAATTGTTTACCAAATATCCTACAAGAAAAACAAAAAGCTGCATCTTTAGACTTGGAATATTCCAACCATGTAAAACTTTCAAACCAGTTAGCGTTAAAGGATCGTTTCTTTACACCAAAGTTGTGCTGGGGATATTGTGACAACTTTACTTGGTTTGGGCCAGAATCCTTTTCCCCTAGATCACTTACATGTCCCTCAACATTGTGAACACTGGTTTTTCCCCTTGCCCCAAGTCTGATGTTTTCTGCCACTGTGGCAACTGCTTGTTTAGTCTCATCTCTAGGGTTTGATCTCTCCTGCCTGTCTCTCTCTTGCTGCCCTTCCTCCTCTCTCTCTGTTTCCCCTGACTCAGCCAGCTCGATCTCTTCTGCGCTCTGCTTTTCCTGTCTGGTGCAATATACAAAAATTCAATATGATCCACTGTCGCCTCAGATAACCATTACAACTAACATATATCACATGTGCAAGTGGGGTAGTTTACAGTAGCTAACTACATTGTCAGCCAGGTCTCACCTCTCAGTGTCACCTCTTAGGATCATCTCTCCCCGAGGCCCTTCAACCTCCATCTCTCCTCTGCACTCTGCTGCACTTAGTCTGAAGCAACATGAAAATATTACTGCCCATTACTGTACAAATATGTACATAGATTAAAGTCTCCTATCAGCATTTTTTATGATCTTCAGTTTTTACATGGGATTATATGAATAGGTAAGGCTGTTCATTTATTGCCTGTTTGAGACATCCCTAGTTAATAGTCAATTCACCTCTGCTCATGCTCATCAACATCCATCTCTCCTTCACCTCTTCTTGCACTCTGCTGCTCCACTTTGTCTGGACAGACATGGAAACATGTATCACTGTAACTGTTATACAGTTGACCAGTGGTTCTCAACTGGTGGGTCGTGACCTAAAAATGGTTTATGTTGCCTAGTTACTTAGCTTACCTCTCTCATTCCTCCGTTCTGCTTTATCCCTGCTCCGAGCGAATAACTTTCTGATATCCATCTACAACAGTAATGCTGTTTGAGTCAAATCAAAATCAAAATAATACATTATGTTACAGGTCCCAGGCACAGGGACAGAGGTAACAAATACTAAAATACCTCCAAAAGACCACAAAAAATTGTACAACATTAAATAGCTCTTCCATTACTCTAAATACTGTATAAACTGAATGTTTAGCTGCCTGGCAGACCACAACCCTGAATTATCCAAACCATACAAACATACACAGACGAAAACAGACCAAACATTACCATATCAACACAGTTTCTATCAAGGCACTCAGTGTGCAAAGCTAGACCACAGACAACTGACTCACATTAAAATCACATTTCATTTTCATTGCAGCATTATAGGCTAAACATTCATTGTGTAATTCAAATAAACAATTTCATCAATGTCGCAATAACCGCAATCGTTGAACTGCATCATATATGTTTTAATCAGTGTATCTTTGCTCTTAGCTAAATGTTTCTTTAAAACTGTGTATTCACTATACCATATCTCCACCATACCTTCAAAGCTTTTATACTATCCCCAGTGTCTCGTAACCAGAATACTTAATGAGCCCGATTGTCCGTTTATAGGTATATATATCCAGTGTTTTGCCCTTAAATATGCTCATCAAACATCGTAGATATAAGATAGAAATCTCCAGAAACCGAATGTCGGAGCTCACATTGCTAGGCTAACCAATACATGAATCAACAATGATATGCCTATGAGCCAGTTAGCTCAAAGATAGCAGCTAATGTCTGCAGCAGGCTACTTCAATCAGCAAGAGCTACCTCGCAAGACGGCAGCTGAAAGTTTACCTCTGCTAGCTGCCTCTTACATTAAACATAAAAGTTGTAACATTTACATCCACATGGACATGGCGACACAAAGTGAAAACAAACAACAATGATGGACAGTTTACCCAGTACTAACCTGTAAGACAGGTGAGAGGTAATAGCGCTCTGACAACCTTGCTAGACCTTATGTCCTGAAGTTGTTTCTGAAGTGAGCGCAGGACCCAAATTAAGGCCAACGTCGCGTGAATGAATTACCATATTAAGTAGCCATGTGCGTA
The DNA here is from genome assembly GCA_027475355.1 of Coilia nasus. NCBI lineage: Eukaryota > Metazoa > Chordata > Actinopteri > Clupeiformes > Engraulidae > Coilia > Coilia nasus. Next base: position 26,024,755 of record CM050203.1, on the reverse strand, counting down.
TTGTGTATGGAGTGAATAAAGTAGAAATAAGTTGCCATATTAAGTAGCTATATGCGCATTCTGTAGATTATGCCATGTAGACGTAAAACTCTAAAGGATTTTTTTTGTTACTGGTGAAAATTACACTGGGGCACTACAGACCAATACTGGGGCACGTGCCCCAGTAAAATCTGTCTGGTGACGCCCCTGTGATCATTCTCCAAAATGTGAACTTTTGTCAACTTTTTCAAAGTGCGGTTCAGAGACGACTTCGTGCTTTACGGGGCCTCCTACAGGAGAAGCTTGTTGGACTTACACGTCAATATGGTAAGTTTTTTTTTTTACTTAAAATTCAGAGAACATCACATCTGGATGACTTTCGGGAAATAAGCAGTTCTAATGACACCTTGTAGGAAAAGAAAAAAATATCAGTTTTAAAACTGATTTTTTAATTATTTATTTACGGTTATTACTCGCTTTTATTTCTTCCAATTACACCTGTCAACCGAAGGTAAATTGAGGGGGTAACTAAGCGCTGACACGAAGTTAGTGTGTTCACCAAGCTTAGCCTATACTGACTGATGAAACACAACACAAAAGCATACAGCAGTGCAGAGGGATGAACTGGAAAGCGTTAGGACTCATAAAGGAATAACTTGGATACATGACTAAATAATCACCCCTGTGTACAATTAATAAATTAACATTATGAGAATGTTCAGTGTATAAACATGAACAAAACAAACTTTATCTAAAATTGACAATATTTACAAATTTCCTATAGGCTGTAAGTCCATCTACATATTGCCACCTCAATAAAGGTGTGCCCATCCTCAGCCTCTGCTACAGCACTGCCGACACGAAGCCCCACCTGCGTATGCCACGGCACACCATCACTGCGCTGAATGCAGCACTGAGGCTGGAATCTGATCATGGGTTGAGGTACTTGTCTTCCTCTATTGGCTGGCACATGCAGCCTCTTACCCTGTGGTGTCTAAGGCGTTCGACATCCCCAGATCCACCGTTCACAACATCATACACCGTGTTGCAGGAGCTATGGTGGCCATTCTGCCCAAAGTGGTACAGCTGCCGCGTGGTGGGGAGTTGGAAGTGGTGGGTGCTGGCTTTGCCCAAGTGGCAGGGTCTCCAGCCTTCAGTGTGGCAGCTGGGGCCATAGACAGCTGCCATATTAGAATTAAAGCCCCCAGTATCAACACAGATTGCTATTTTAATAGAAAGCTGTTCTACTCTGTGCAGCTGCAGGCTGTCTGTGACCACCAGGGAAAATTATTGACATTTTTGTCGGGTATCCTGGGTCTGTCCATGACAGCAGGGTGCTGAAAAACAGTCCCATTTTCAACCAGGGCATCTACCCACCTCCAGAATGGTGCCTCCTTGGGGATGGTGGGTACCCCTGTCTGGAGCGCCCCGTTCGCCTCCTGACTCCTTACAGGGAGCCAGTGCGTGACCCGGTCCAGGCCCGCTACAATGCAAAGCATGCCCAGGCCAGGAACATAATCGAGGGGGCATTCGGGATGCTTAAGGCAAGGAGGCGGTGCCTCTTTTTTAAAGCCTTGGAGGTCAGCCCCACATTTGTTCCCAAGGTTGTGGCGTGGAACTTTTGTTTATGCTAGCGAACTGAGCCACACTTGTAAACGTTCTATGCTACGTGATCAACGTGAACGTCCTGAACCCGCAGGCAATCCTTGTCCTCGAGAATTCACACTCGTTCTGGATCTCGAAAGGAAAAGGCTAACAAGAGGTGCCGTGATATGGACGATGACTCTTCTGTAAGTTTTAACTGCACCTAACTAGTTAGTGTACATTCAAACATGCAGCTACAGTAGATATGTAGCTAGCTATCCAAAAGCTAGTCATTACTGTTGCTGCTGACAGACGTGCAGCAACAGTCTTTAGTTGGTCGCTCATCTGTGTACTAGTGAGGGAGGGGTGTCCAATAAAAATAATCAAACTCATATAAGCAACCTATTTCCTACAGATTTCTTCAATAAAAACACCTAAAATGTGATTAAAAGGGGCACTTGGTTACTAAAAAATACTCTAGTTTGCAACTGATAACTTGCTAACTTAATTTTTCTGTCAGGTGCTGTCCAAATGGCCCCCACTGCCAAACTCCAGAAGCACAAACATAAGCTGGAGCTGGCTCAAATGAAAATAGCTTGTCAGGAAGACTTGATCAAAGAGCTAACCAAGGAGAGACTTTTAGAAAGACCCGCTGTCTCAGAGTAACTCAATGGTGTTAACCGATATGTTCAGTATTATTACCTCCAACAAGGAGGTTATGTTTTCGCCCCCGTTTATTTGTCTCTATTTATATTTTTGAACCTTTACTTCATATTTAACCTGTGACAACTACATAACTCTTAAGCTGCTATACAGTGCTGAGTCCAGTACATCTCATCTCATAAAAGTGTAAATAAATGTGCACACTTTGTGTCCTAAACAGGGACACCATCCTACTATAATAGTTCAGCAGTATACAATCTATTTCCAAACAGTTGAACCTGTCTCCTAACACTCTACTGTGGTCAATATTTCATTGTGTTGTCTTCATACAGCATCAAGAAACACCAACACAAGAAACATGAGAAATGATGACCCATCCCCAGAAGCATCTCCATCATATGCTGATTTTTCTGGATCCTCCGAGTCAAGCTCAGAGTCTACTGACCCTTCCTCAGACTCCTCAGTCTCCTCAAGTTCCTCTACTTCTGATGATAGGTCAACTTGGTCCAAGAGCTGGCACTGGATTCAGAGAGGCACCAAAGATACTTCAGAATGACACCAGGGCAGATGGACGAAATCCTTAAAGGAATACGCCACCCCAAAATGAAATTTTGTCTATCCCCGCAGTCCCTAGAGTTGGATAAGTGAGCAGAAGCGTTTTCCGGTCGACTCAGCCATTGTCCGAGTCTGGCGAGCACTGACCTTAGCTTAGCTTAGCATAGTCGATGTAAACACACGTCGCCCAATAGCCACTTGTGGCAAAAGTAAATCAACTCACTCGATTTTTTTTGTAATTACTTCTCGTGACCTGTGCATTCAGATTGAGTACAAATGACAATGCAAATTAACACGAAGGAATTTCCCAAGCGGCATTTAGATGGGGGGCTATATTTCGCGGAAGTACAGGCGAAGCACAAAGGCAAAGCACTGCTGAAAGGCTCAAAGACGCAACGTAGCCCCTGGGAACCCCATCCCCCCACTTCCCTCAACACACAAGCGTGGAGTTACTGATAAGTAGGGCAGTGACACTGTTCCAGTGTTTGAAAGTTTGTTTTCTCATATATTGCGTAAAAATGGCGACAAATACTGACGAAGATGATGACTTAGATTACACTTAGATTTATCCAAGATCCAACCTGTTCGAAACTGTGTTCACTGAAGAGGAGCTGCAAGCTTTGGGTCTGGGAAGAGGACGCTCTGACTATTCAAAGCGATCAGGATGAGCGAAGGAGAGCAAACACGAACTGGTGGCGTGAGTGTGGAGTGTGCCAACCGATGCCGACTGAAATGGAGTGTTTGTGCTGTGCAGTGGGACAAAATACTGCCATCAATGGAGAGCAATGCTCCCGAAGAGGAGTGCAGACGCAGTTGTCACTGCTACTGAAAATTTCTCTGCAATGATCCATCCTGCAGTCCTCACTTTCTTCTTCTGACCCGATAAAGTGAACTGGAAAAGGAAAAACACACCGAGTGGACCCAATGGACAGCTGTCCACAGAGTAAGTACCAAAATGCATGATTACGTTACGGTGAAGTTCGATGTATATGCATTAGACCTGTATCATAGAGTGTTGTTTTTACAGGCAATACAGGGATGTGTTTCCCAACACCATAGTTGCTAACCAATTAGCAACGTAGTTGGTTGGCAATGGGAAATTGCATTGCAACCAACAAAGTAGTTAACTTAGTTAGCAACTATGGTTTTGGGAAACAGACCCCAGGTTGGTGTCCTATCGTGTTGGAGTGGGCCATCAAGGGAGAGACACTGGGTAAAGGGAATCGTTTGCATAATGTGTGGTTGCAGCAATCCGACAGAAATTTCCATCAGTCTGGTGTCTACGTTGGGTTTAGGAGGTACAGGAGGCAATAGATATAGTATTGTAGTAATGTAGTTATTAGCGTTATATGGCTTTATAAAATGTTATGGGTACTTCATTCATTTTCTGTACAAATATACAATCTGGAATATTTTTTGTGTTTTGTTGTAATACAGGCTCTGTATCTGTAAATACATAAACCTTTTACTGTAAAACTATAACTATGTCTGTACATGAAACCAAACAAGTAAAGAAAAAGCAGACATTTATTTTATTAGAAACATGTAAAAAAGTAAAATGTATATACAACATTGATATAAAAAATAAAGATTTGCCTTCATTGACAGTCTTTGAAAACTTGCAGTTTGTCTTCACATATGACATTGTTCTTTTGAATAAAATGTTATTGGATTTATGTAAGGTCACTAGAAAATGATCAATGGAGCATGTAAATAATTTTTGATATGTAGCACACGAAATGTGTTGAAGGCTATGTTCTTTGACTCTGAATCGTGATGTGTGGCCCTTCCTAAAAGGTTCGTAGAGCTTCCTGTGGTAGAGGAGGAGGGGGTTGACAATGGCAGAAAACTTGTGTCTGCTGGTTCAGCAGCTGGTTCCGAGGTCATGCTGATATCCATCTCGGCCTGTATCTTCTGTATCTTGTGGTTCCTGTTGTTGACAAATAGACATACTTCAATTTCACAATAAAACATTAGAAATTAGAATCAGTTTTGTAGGCCAAGTGTATTTACACACACAAGGAATTGTGTGTCTGCATTTGACCCAATCATAAATTAGTGAAACACAAAGCACACAGGGAAACACACAGTGAGGGTGAAGAATACACTACAGCCTGCTACAGTCGCACCCGGGGAGGAGCGAGGGGTTAGATGTCTTGCTCTAGGGCACTTCAGCCGTGGTCCACTGGTCTTGAATCGAACTGGCAACTTCATGGCTCTAAGTTCTAACCAGCAGGCCGCGGCTGGTCCCACACCAACATGTTAGTAGTAGAGTAGAGTAACTTTATTGATCCCGAAGGAAATGAAGGTGTCTAGTAGCATACACATAATACATATTGCAAAAAACAGATCAAACCTATTGCACACGTCTGCATAATACAACATTCACTGAACTGAGGGAAGAAACAACCTTGTAATGATAAGTAAGGTAACAAGAATTCCACGAGGTAAACAAGTGTCGTAATAAGGTGCTTTGTGGTAGATAGATTACAGTGTCCCAGTAAAATTGTCCAGTGTTATAGAAGGGTCCTTTAGTGCAGTAGTTATAGAAGGGTCTTTTAGTGCAGTAGTTATCAGGGTAGTGCAGTATATTGCTGTCCATAGTCGTATAGTAGTCACCACCAGGGACAGCATGTGTGCGCGCGCGTGTGTGTGGGTGTGCTCTGTAGAGTGCATATAAATTAGTAGACCAGTCCAGTTTATTGTCGAGGTGTACCCCCAAGTACTTGTAAGTGCAGACTGTCTCGACATTCTCCCCATCAATCGTGGCAGGCACCAGCGGCGGGGCAGTTCTCCTGAAGTCCACCACCATTTCCTTGGTTTTGGTGGTGTTCAGTTGCAGCTGATTAGTTCGACACCACCCAACGAAGTCCTCCACAAGGCACCTGTACTCCCCCTCCTGTCCATCCTTGATACACCCCACGATTGCAGTGTCGTCAGAGAACTTCTGCATGTGACAAGTCTGAGTTGTAGCTGAAATCAGACAAAAAACGTGTGCTATCTTCCAAAGCAAAGCAAACGCAACCAGGCGAAATCTGGCCCCCACTTACCTACCCCGAAACTAAGATAAACCTCAAATATCTTAAGTCAGTACCAATTGTAGGTCCACAAGCAACCCCCCCCCCCCCCCAAAATCAATAAACAAGCAAAACACTAACTCACCATATGCCACAAGCACGCTCCAGACAAAGGGGCCGGGTCTGAAGTTAATATAGACGGCATAATGAAAAAAAAGAAAACAATGGAACGAGCCCCAAATTTGTTAAATCCCTGTCTACGGCTTTGAGGCCCAACAAAGATTTAATAAAGGCAAACAGATAGACAATGGATTCTAGAATTCTAAGAATTCTAATAAATATATACAGTAGTAATTATACTAAACACTGAACATCATTAATTTAAGTGTGTCACAGTTCACAGTGAAGATGTTTCATAAAAGTAGTTTTTCGTTGGTTAATTCATACAAAAGATAGTTTCGCATTCTGTCACATAATTTGTTAACGCAAACTCCAAATAACTCAGCTTTTACAAAGAAGCACACATACACTCCACAGTTGCTACTACATGTTTGTTTTTTAAAGTAGAGACACTTATGTGCAAACTCATACTAGAGAGTTATTGAAATTTCTGTACCTTGCAATGCCACATATTGTAGAGTTAAAAAATTCCCAATAACTGGCAACACATCTATAATTTCTTTTTCATATAACTCAAGTGAGTCTAGAATTTTACAATTAATCTCAATGTTATTGACATGACATAGTGTAGTCGTCATATCAAGAATAACAACTATCCAATGATGAGATTTAATGTTAATTGGAATCACTACTTTTCTAAAACACCACCAGTTGTTTTGTTTTTTGGGACCACTGGGAATTACTTTGAGAGTATTGCAATACAGGCTCTGCAGCTGTTGACTGGAGGGTATCATTAAGACGCTGTCATCTCTTAGGTGTAGTCTTACAAGTTTAAGATATGAGTCAATTATGTGGTCACTTAACCACCTCCCATTTTTTATTCTTTCTATGTCCTCAGCTGTTAAAGCTAAACATTTTATATCTGAAATGTCAGTAGAAGGTAGAGAAATTGGACTATGATCAAGACAGTTCACTTGGCATGTGTGATTCACTTCTTTGAGATGACTAATTTGCTTTTGCTCTTGACTTTCACAGTCAAAGGCCAAAACGCAGGATGTGGAGTTCAAAATCAATTGTTGGGTAATTTTGGAGGAATATTTTACATTATTGTTACTATTGATTATCCAACCATCTATAGACTTGCGGTACAGGGTAACAAATGGTGTGTGATTTCTGAAACATAAAACTGTTGATAAACTATATGTGTTCTTTTTAAATAATGAACAAAGCACAATATTTTCCTCTAACATAACATTTGTGGATGCCGGGGTAACATATAATGTTTTTGGAAGATGAAATAAATAATTTTTACTTGAGCAAAGACAGTTACCAGTTTTGCAAGCACCACAACACATATCACATGAGGGAATGCTTAAAGTCAGTAGGTGCTGCTCAATATGTTTGGACGTTGGTTGACACTGCATTATAAGGGCCTTGCTTCATTTATAACTACTTAAGGATTTTGTGTTGCATACCACACAGGAGTACATACCCAAGACATGTAAATACATCAGGTCATTAGCTAGGAAATTGGCTTGAAGTTTTTCGCTAACAAAGGATTCAAAAATATTCAGGGCAGTCGAAAAGGGAATCTGTTCTGTCATAGGAGACCAATCAGTATTTCTGATCTTCTCAAAAGCACATATGGTGGATGAGAATAATCTGGTATCAGAGTTGCTGGCCAGGATTAAACGTTCATAGCATGTCTGAAAAGCTGAAGTGCATTTAAAAAAAAATAGAATTGGTGTGGCATGATAGCTGTAGTGCTGGCCTCTAATGGTGGTGTGACAACTGTAATCATATCTGAATCATCCGTACTTGTATTGTCATTACAAGGTTCAAAAATATAAAAAATACCACATCTGTCCTCCAGTTTTTTATTATATAAGGTGATGCTTAAATCATCTGCAGACATTCTGCAGTCATCATAGTAAAGGATACTCCAATAATGCCCTGATGTATTTGACCTTCCCGAATGGCATACAACACTTCTCAAATGGTATGTTTTTATTGTGTCTCCATACAAAGGTATATCAATGGTTGCAGAGGGAGTAATAGGGGTTCTTACAACGGATGCTCTATCATTAAATGATCTAAGGGTATGAAAAACTAAAACATCAGGGGCATCTATCCATTCTATTGTTCTATTAATTGGTGAGGCACATTCTCTACAATTTTGATCAATAACCTGAGAGAGCTCTATTTGAAAAAGATCCTGAACACTATGTTTTTCCTTTACAGGAACCATAATTAAAGAATTGTGTTGGGTTTCCTCCAAGCATATTTGCCCACATTCAGTACAACAGTACTTGTTTGTTACTTGGACATTAGTTTTAACCCCCAGTAAATCCAGCCAGGCCATAAATGGAAAAACTAAATCTGCTGGGTCATTTTGCCTACCAAATTGCAGTGTTGGGATTACAGACAGAATTTCTAATAATGCTTCCTTCAAAGTGTTATTAGAGAGTTGCATTCCATGGTTTGCAACGAAATGAAGAGGTTTTTTGTCATGGGTGTACAGTTAACAACACTTTCTGGATCTAAGGACCTAAATGTTGCCTGAACAATGTTGTGATGCAGAAATGATTGGACAGTGGCATTAAACCAACAATTCTGAAATACATTTGGAAATTTACATATCTTTTTGGATGATTCGTTTCCAAATAAGCCCTGGCTGCATTTACCCTTGTCATTACTTTTATTTAAACTGAAGATTTTAGTTTGGGACTGCGGTGCACTTTGAAAAGTTCTTTTTAGATGACGAGGTATTGACATTTTCTTTTGCCACATTTCTTCTACTTCTGAAAGCACAGTTTTGTGTTTATGTCTGTTTATCTGTAATTTTAATTTCTCGCAATACTCTCTCTCCCTAACTTTGTATAAAACATAAAGGTCATCAATACATGTGTCAGTTCGATGTTTCTGACTGTTAAAAAATAGTTGTTTGGTGTTCTTGAATGTCGCTTCAGAAATAGATGTGGATTTATTGGTGTATAGTGTTTTATTTGGATATTTTGTGGAAAACCTGCACATGTTTCCTGACATTAGGTCACTCCAAAGGGGAATTACAGGGAGAATTTTTGAAAAGTTTATCTAGAAGCATTGGACCATAATACATATTTTTCCCATTATCCTGTTCAGTGCCATAGCATAGTTCTGCTTGTATAAGTATGTCATTAAAACATTTAAAAAATGGTGAGTTCTTATGTTCTAACACAACATCAGAGTCCTCAGCTACACTGTCATCATCAGCTACTGCAGGAGTTACATTAGTATTTAGCTTTAGTACACTATATTTAATTTTATTAATACTCTCTTCAACTGCTTTTGAGATACTTACACTTCCTAGGACTATGCAGACATCATAAACAATAGAACATATTTCCTGAATATTTTTAGAGTTAACTAGTAAACCGAACATGTACATCCCGACCATATATCTGCTGTCTTTTATGCTGTACTGCTTTTTGCAAAGTTCACTAGCCTGTTTCATTAAATGACTTTTGCATGTTCTTAGTGTGGTTAATTTAAAATCATTGTCATTGGCTAAACCATTCACAATTCTCCAACAGCGCTGAAGATAATTTTGCATGGACTCTCTATTTAAGACTTTTAAAGATGAATTTAATAACACCACTGATCGATCACTATTAATCTGAATGGGTTGCGAGTTTGTGCCAAATACTTTCATTTCATATTCTCTAACTGTTCTCAGAAAGTGTTCTAATGAATTCTGTGTGTGTTGCTCAGTGATCATACAAGCTATAGGGGTAGGCAAAAAAGGTGTTGAAGGGGTTGACAAAACAATCTCATAAAAAAGGATTCTTTTTTGGGTAAGTTTACTATCAACAAAGCCACCTGTTGCATCCCAAAAAGCACATGTTGTTTTCACCATGTCGTGCCACAACCTAATCCCTCCCTCTGTAAAACAAATGACTTTTAGGGGACTGACTTGAATTAATTGAATAAAACCTTTAATATGTCTGTTATTTAAATCATTTTGATATAACTTTTCTTTTAACATTTGCAAAGATACCACTTCATTGCTGTCAATAAATGACTGCTGGTGCCCTTCCCATTTTATTTTTCGAAGTGAAGGATTAGTGCCAATTCCGCTTCTATTTTGTGCCACTAAAGACTTTGGATATGCAGTTCCTAATAAATTGTTATATAAATTATATGCTGACTTATGTTGTAATGACTCTGCCAGTGTTGCTCGCTCTTGTGCTCTAAAAGGTCTGGCTAACAGTTTGTCTGCTGCATGTAAGATTTTCCCCTTATATAAAACATTACATTCTAAGGCTTGAACTTCAGTCATTGTGATTTTGACTTTCATCTCACACGAATTATGGACACAGTAGCCATTAATAGTAAGGAATGGTGTGCGTCTTTTTCTTGTTTTTGCAATACTAAATGAATGGTTTCTAAACATTATTACGCAGTACGGATTTGAGATTTTTAGTTTTTCTACAATTACACCCTCCCAAGAATATCCCTGAAAATACCTTTCATGTCTGTTATATTGCATTCTAGCCCACTCCTCATCAGATAGAAAAAATGTGGCGTGTTCTGGAGTGTCTGCTTGAAAAGAATCAAATGTTGCTTCTTCATTTATAATGCATTTTAATGAACTCTCAGAAATTATAGAATTATTTTCAACTGAATTATTGTCATCTGAATGCTTACAATTATTGTCAACTGAACTACTGTAATCTGAATGCTCACAATTATTGTCATCTAAATGCTCAGAAAGTACACTTTGAACAACTGAGTCTTTAACACTTTTTTCAGGTTTTACCAACTCTCTAATATTTCCAAATTGTTCGAAGTAATTTTACACTTCGACTTTGAGTAGTTGGTCTGTCACATGGCCAATTCATCTGTCTTGCTACCTCAACCCAAAAATTGAAATTAAAAGTGTCCTGTATTAAACCCTGTGAAATGGTTGTAATGGCACATGCTATTTCACCGTAATTGAGATGTTGTGTTTTTCGACCTCTCCATTTTTTATGATTTCTTCCCTTTAGGTTCCCATTAGGCTTCCCTCCCCCATACAGTTTTTTTAATCCTTCTCCTCTCACTCCTCCTTCCTCCTTCCCACATCCTCCTCTCACACCTCCCCTCCCTCCTCTCACTCCTCCTTCCCATATCCTCCTCTCACACCTCCCCTCACTCCTCCTTCCTCCTTCCCATATCCTCCTCTCACTCCTTCCTCCTTCCCATATCCTCCTCTCACTCCTCCTTCCTCCTTCCCATATCCTCCTCTCAACCCTACCTCCTCCTTCCCATATCCTCCTCTCACTCCTCCTTCCTCCTTCCCATATCCTCCTCTCAACCCTACCTCCTCCTTCCCATATCCTCCTCTCACTCCTCCTTCCCATATCCTCCTCTCAACCCTACCTCCTCCTTCCCATATCCTCCTCTCACCCCTACCTCCTCCTTCCCATATCCTCCTCTCACCCCTACCTCCTCCTTCCCATATCCTCCTCTCAACCCTACCTCCTCCTTCCCATATCCTCCTCTCACCCCTACCTCCTCCTTCCCATATCCTCCTCTCACCCCTACCTCCTCCTTCACAGATACTCCTCTCACTCCTCCCTCCTCCTTCCCACCACACATGCCTCCTTTCTCTCCACTGATAATGTCAGTGAAAGCCAGCTTACCTTCACCTGTCATTTTCTTGCTTACCTTCACTACATTTTTTCTTACCAAGGTCTGGTCAGACATCTTTCCCTGACCTCCTCTTTTCCTCCCTTTTTTTACCACCTTTTGTTTCCTTGGTGGCTCCTGGTTTGCTGTCTGCCTGCCTCTATGCCTCACATATAATATAATAACACTTTGGGTAGCAAACAATGGCGGTCCCAAGAACACTGCAGATCCTACCACTGTTCCATCCCTACACATTGCAGCAGTGTGGCGGTGTGTGTGTTTACATCCGTGAAGAGTGGTGCCGAGATGCCACTGTAGTATACAAACACTGCTCACCTCTGACGGAGTTCATGATCGTGAAGTGTCGCCCTTTCTACTTGCCAAGGGAGATAAGTTCGATCCTGCTGGTTGCTACTTATATCCCCCCAACTAACAACAGCAACAGAAGTGCGGCGCTGAATGAACTGTACCAGGCTATCAGTGAACAACAAACAGCACAACCAGACGGTTTCATCATTCTTGCGGGAGATTTCAACCATGCTGATCTCAAAACTGTACTTCCCAAGTTTCATCAGCAAATCCATTTTCCAACAAGAGGACACAACACTTTGGACTGTGTTTACACTCAGCACAAAGGAGCATACAAAGCCACCCCCCTCCCCCACATCGGCACCTCTGATCACCTCACCATTATGTTAATGCCTGCATACAGACAGAGAGTGAAAGCCATCAAACCTGCTCTGAAAGAAGTGAGAGTGTGGTCACAGGAGGGGACCTCAGCCTTACAGGACTGCTTCGAGACAACGGACTGGGAAATGTTCAAGGAAGCAGCCACCTACAACAGCCTCATAGATGTAGAAGAATACACAGACACTGTGACCTCCTACATCACAAAATGCATCGACGACGTGACCCACGTCAAGAGCATCACCACTCGAGCCAACCGGAAGCCATGGCTAACAGGAGACGTCCACAGGCTGCTGAAGGCCAGAGACAAGGCCTTCAAAGCTGGGGATGAATCAGCCCTGAGAACAGCGAGAGCCAACCTGTCCCGTGGCATCAGGAAAGCAAAACGAGAGTACACAAACAAGATAACCTCCCATTTCAAGGACAGCAAGAATGCACAGAGCCTATAGCAGGGCATTCAGGCCATCACAGACTACAAACCTGCATCACGAAGCTGTGAGAGCGACATCACTCTGCTCAACAACCTAAACAGATTCTTTGCACGTTTCGAGGAACAGAACACCACTCGCCCACAGAAAACACCACCACCTTCGCACGACCAGCCTCTGTGCCTGTCTGCTGCCAGCGTGAAGAGGACACTCTCCGCCATCAACACCCGGAAAGCAGCGGGTCCAGACAACATCCCTGGTAGGGTGCTGAAAGACTGTGCAGAGGAGCTGAAAGATGTTTTTACAGACATCTTTAATACCTCCCTGAGGCAAGCCATTGTGCCATCAGGCTTCAAAGCTGCCACCATCATACCTGTGCCAAAGAAATCATCCCCATCCTGCTTTAACGACTACCGTCCTGTGGCACTGACACCCATAATCATGAAGTGCTTTGAACGACTAGTCCTGTCACACATAAAATCCACCCTGCCCCCGAGCCTGGACCCGTACCAGTTCGCATACAGGGCAAAACGATCCACAGACGATGCAATTTGCTCTGCCCTCCACCCAGCGCTCACCCACCTGGACAAGAAAGACTCATATGTGAGAATGCTGTTCATAGACTTCAGCTCAGCGTTCAACACCATAATACCACAACAACTAATCTGCAAACTGGACAAACTGGGCCTCAGCACCTCCCTCTGCAACTGGCTGCTGGATTTCTTCAGCCAGAGGCCCCAAGCGGTGCGTGTTGGCAACAACATCTCAAGCAGCATCACCCTGAGCACAGGGGCACCACAAGGCTGTGTGCTCAGTCCCCTCCTCTTCACCCTGCTGACACATGACTGCACACCAACCCACAGCTCCAACCACCTCGTGAAGTTTGCAGATGATACGACACTGGTGGGCCTCATCTCCAACGGCGACGAGACCCACTACAGGAAAGAGGTGGAGCTTCTGACCAGATGGTGCAGAGACAACAACCTCCTGCTAAACGTCAGCAAGACCAAAGAGATTGTTGTCAGCTTCCAGAGAGGCCACACTCAACACCCTCCACTGACCATCGACGGTGCTGCAGTGGAGAGGGTGAGCAGCACCAAGTTCCTGGGGGTGCACATCAGTGATGACCTCTCCTGGACCACCAACACTGCATCACTGGCCAAGAAAGCACAGCAGCGTCTCTACTTCCTGCGCAAACTGAAGCGGGCAAGTGCTCAACCACCCATCATGACCACGTTTTACAGAAGAACCATTGAAAGCATCCTCACCAGCTGCATCACCGTGTGGGGTGGAAGCTGCACTGACTACAACAGGAAGGCTCTACAACGCATCGTGAGAACAGCTGAAAGGATAATTGGTGTACCACTCCCATCCCTGCAAGACCTTTACACCACCCGCCTCACCCGCAAAGCCATCACAATCGTCAACGATACAAGTCACCCTGCACACAGTCTGTTCAGCCTCCTGCCCTCCAGAAAGAGGTACAGGAGTCTCCGCTCCCGCACCACCAGACTCACGAACAGCTTCATCCACCAGGCCGTGAGACTGCTGAACTCTCTCCCCTCCTCACCCGTGAGACTGCTGAACTCTCTCCCCTCCTCACCCTTACCCTCACCCTCAGCCCCAGACTGCTGAACTCTCTCCCCTCCTCACCCTCACCCTTAGCCCCAGCCAGAAGAAACACCAGGCTGGCAGGAGAACTCTCACCCCCCCGCCCACCCGACATTGGACTCTCACCCCCCACCTTACCCAAACTGAGACTCTGCATATGCAAAATTGCACACACATGCTGCTGTTATATTTATATTTTTATTGCACTAGCCATTACTTTGCACACACATGCTGCTGTATATTTATATTTTATTGCACTAGCCATCACTTTCACAAGAACAACTACCTCTAAATGCACACACTCAGTGTTGTCTTGTCTTGTCCCGTCTTGTCGTCTTGACTTGTCATACCTGGTTTAGTTTTTAGCAACACTAGGTAACAGTAGCCTTAAGCAACTGCACTTTATTTATTATTTGCAATAACTTAGCTCAGGATTTGTCTTGTCTTGTGCACTTGCACTTTACTGTTGTTGTAGTTGTTGTTGTTGTTGTTGTCTATGTAAACGCATAGGATAGTGAGAAACGTAATTTCGATTCCTTTGTATGTCAAGCACATGTGAAGAAATTGACAAGTAAAACTGACTTTGACTTTGACTAATTGTGACATACACAGAAAAGATTTAATACCACCTCACTCAACCTACAAACATCTAACAATGTCACACGTAACAATGTCAATGTATTACATACTGCCTTTAAAACTGCTTGCTCTGCTTGATCACCATTTACTGTATACTTCAGTTGTATATAAGGGCAATTCTGCGCAAAGAAGACGTGCAATAGTGTGCAATAAAAAGTCATGATCACTACCCAAGTGAAACACCTAAAAACAAGCTTACCCTCAACAGCTCCTGGTACCTTCTTAAAGCAGCCTGTTTCTTTATCCCCTTGCCCTCTTTCCAGTTGTCAGCAAGAGGCGCAGGCTCTTCCTCAACTGGAGTGTCAGCAGCTGGAGGTGTGGACTTAGCAGGTTTGCGACTTTGTATTTTGGGATGGACTTCATTTGCTGCAAGAGGTGGTGGGGCACTTTCCTCCAGCAGGGTGTAGGAGGCAATCCACATGAGGTCCACAAGACGGACCATCCCCAGTGCAATTAACTATACAAAACAGTAATTAAGTATGAGGTCCTTCATTCAGCAAGGGCCGATTAAAGTTGTGA
This sequence comes from Coilia nasus, assembly GCA_027475355.1. Lineage (NCBI taxonomy): Eukaryota > Metazoa > Chordata > Actinopteri > Clupeiformes > Engraulidae > Coilia > Coilia nasus. The sequence continues at coordinate 26,009,304 of CM050203.1, read as the reverse complement.
GAGTCATTGAGGCACACAGATTAGAGTGTGCTTACTTCTTAACTATGTTGTATCACCTACTGCTGTCATAGTTTTATTGTGTATGCAAGTGAACTTTTCTGTCCCCCAAAGTCAAGCTATGAGAAACCCCAAACATGTTGTGCTGCCTACACACTGAACGAAGGTTATTGAAAAAAGATTATGTCTACTTACCCCATCTTTGCATCATAGGTCAAAATGGTCATCATAGGTGGAAAATGCTCGGCCACAGAAAGGTACCGGAGGCCATGCTGCACTGCCACCCAATGGTATTCCTGCCGAAGCAGTTCCTGAAGTTTTTCATCCACATTCAGCCTGGGTGGGAAATCCAGTACATACACCTGCACAGATGTGTACATTGTTGAATATGCATAAAATAATGATTTTAAGTAGCATGCAGGACTAAGTGGCATACAGGATGTTATTTGTTATTAAAGAAGGACAATTGGTTTACAGCAATCATGCATTATGAGTAGTAGTTCGTATATTAGGAAAAAAATGTTGAACAGATTAAATGTGACAAAAGGCTGAACAGACCATAATGTGCAACTGTACTAATTACAGTGATTACATGCCATATAATATGTTGCTGTGTGATACAGTGGTGAACAACAAACAAACTGATGCATTTCCACTTAATAATAGCAGTAACTATAACCTACTTACTTTGTGCCAGCGGTACAAAGCACACCTCAATAACCTTGCAAAGTCTTTGCCTGCCTCTGATATGGTGCGACTTGCATGCAAATTGTTGCATGGTGCCATGATGCATACAATATCTGGCTCCCTGGGTGGACAGCAAACCTCTACTTCTCTTTTTAGAATAGAAGCTGGAGCCCCAGGGTTGCTCAAGAAGCTAAAAGTTAGGCAACCTTTTGGCATCTCCACATACCCATCTACAATGGCTCTGAGATGGCTGTTCCCAATAACAAGAACAAACTGAAGCAGATGCAGAGAAAAAGGATTACACACACAGGATTACAAGATGAAAGCTCATGCAACAGTCATGCAAAGAAAAGACCCAGAAAGTATGGGAATAATGCTTATTACATGAAAATATGTCTTGCATTGCATGAAAAAGTAACCACTGACATGCAAGCAGTGACAGTTGCTGACAATTATGCATTTGCAATTCAAAGGAGAGCTTCCTAGGAAAGCTTCCTAGCTTGGCTGAAAAGCAGTATGGAAAACTTTGATAGCGTACCTTCTTGTCAGCAAAATCCTGGGGGAATGCCGTTTTGTGGGTCTATCCTGTTGCATCAGACAAGGGCCAGGAGTTCACCTGGTGTCTATATCCGGTGCCAAAGACTGACATATTTTTAAGAAAGCTGAAACGCAAAAGCTTGCACTAATTCCTGAAGTGAGTGAAAGTGGTCTGTCAAGACTACTGTGCTTATGAAGTGTAACTGTCACTTCAGTACAGTAGGCCACACCCCTTTAAAGATTTAAATCAAAACACTGTAAGTTTAAAGGTGCGGCGTATGCAAAATTTTATTCAAATAAGCATTCCTTAGGTTAAACACTGGAGGTTACTGCCAGTGACATATATTTCCCACTGAATCCAGTGTAATTCACATATGTGTTTTTTGATGGAAAAGCCACTTTTCCTAAATGTTTCATAGGTACTGAACATATTCCACCCCCCTTTTATTCAGGCAAAATTCTCATGGTTTAATCGTTTGGATTTAAAGTAATGTGGAACATACAATGACGCAAATTCTGAGTAACAAGCCACATTTTGTTAATGTTTCAGAGGTATTGAACATATTCCACCCCCCTTTTATTTAGGCACAATCCTCAGGTTAAGCAGTGGAGGGTGATGTGTGTGATGTGGCCCTCCCACTGAAACCAATGCATTTCACTTACATGGTTTGATCGGTTGGATTTAAATGAATGTGGAACATGCAATGACGCAAATTCTGAGTAACAAGCCACATTTTGTTAATGTTTCAGAGGTATTGAACATATTCCACCCCACTTTTATTTAGGCACAATCCTCAGGTTAAGCAGTGGAGGGTGATGTGTGAGACCTGGTCCTCCCATTGAATCCTATGCAATTCACATAGTTTAATCGGTTGGATTTAAATGAATGTGGAACATGCAATGACGCAAATTCTGAGTAACAAGCCACATTTTGTTAATGTTTCAGAGGTATTGAACATATTCCACCCCACTTTTATTTAGGCACAATCCTCAGGTTAAGCAGTGGAGGGTGATGTGTGAGACCTGGTCCTCCCATTGAATCCTATGCAATTCACATAGTTTAATCGGTTGGATTTAAATGAATGTGGAACATGCAATGACGCAAATTCTGAGTAACAAGCCACATTTTGTTAATGTTTCAGAGGTATTGAACATATTCCACCCCACTTTTGTTTAGGCACAATCCTTAGGTTAAGCAGTGGAGGGTGATGGGTGTGATGTGGTCCTCTCATTAAATCTAATGGAATTCACCTATGTGTTCACCTAAGTGTTATGATTAATTTCATTAACACTAATATCAGTAATTTCTTTTAGGTGTATTTAACATATCTCATCTTGCTTTTGTTAGGGTACAGCCTAAATTTGTAATGTTACAATCTTACCGCTTTCTGATTTAATTTATTTTTTAATTACGTAATTGGTGTGAGTATAAATATGACCAACATGCTCTCATAATCAGAAACCAAAATGCCATCCTTGTACCTGCTCGCACTCCTGTGTCAATGGGAGACAGAACGGCAAGGTCAAAGACGTGCTCTGGACCTTACTACAGCCCTTTGAGGCACGTAAAGAGAAAACCATTTAAGTGCAGGGTAGAATGCGTGCAGGGTTCATTTACATGTGACACTCCCTAATTTTAGGGGTTGCTCCTCCCAAAGAGCGTAACTGACTGATTGCCGCGTAAATGACGGAGAATCCACGGGGGACGCTGTTGCGCACTTTTTTTCAATCAGCCCCATTGTACACATCTTTCTGACTAGTCATAGTTACATTTTGGAGAGTTGGAATTGCCATTGAAGATATCTGTAACGTAATTGTGACTAATCAAAACGACAGATAGAGGTATCTCTAATTCAGTTTTGACTAGGCACAACCCCAAAGGCGTGAAAAGAACTTCTCCATGCATTTACTCTTGTTGTTTGTAGCATGCTACCCCAAAGTTGTACCTCGCTATCCTGAAAACACCTCAAATGTAGGCAACTGGCAAAATAAATGTACCATTTTGCCAATGTGCATGCTACAATTTGTTCATACAATCTTTTTTTTAAGTACATAAGGTTATCAGTTAGCTATGTTGACCTGGTATGTCCAAAATGTCAATTAGCAAGCTAACTGTAATTTAAACTAGCAACTTAAGTTAGCCCACAATATCAAGGTATTGCAGTCTTGTTTGACCGGTAACACACACATTCTGAACATTAATACGTTATGTAAACGGGTTTTTTTGAAACTGTTTTGCTCATTTAACTGCTTAATGCCCTGTGAGCTTCTAAGCAGGGTGAAAACAAAGCCTACATAGACTACTTGGTGTGCATATCAACTGGAATAGCATTGTTAGCTGCCCTTGACAAGTTGATGCAAGTAAACGCAAGTATCGGAAAGAAGTTTTTTTTTCCATGTGTTGCCTAAAGAACAGATTTAGTGTGACGCATGTTTTAAGCCGGATGTAGTGAATTAAGACACACAGATAAACACTTCTGGTTGTTGGCTCTTGGGACTGCTGCTCCAGTGCCAATGCTGCAGCCTCCAAACCATAGGCTACCATAGGGCCTGCAGCAAAACACTGTTAGCTTGTCGTCACCAGAGCACCACCCACAAACGTAGCAGCTAACTTGCATGTTGGTGGGCTTGAAAATGAAAATGCAAATTGAGAAGTGAAAAGTAAATTGTCAGCAGGTGTAGTTTTTACATTTATTATTATTATTAATGTATTTTTGGCACAAATGACTCGTGCTTGTTAGGAAAATGAAAAGCCAAATTTAAATATTTCTTTTCAGTTTTAATTTTGGCAGGATAATTGCGCTGATAATTTGAAAATGGCAAAAAGAGTTTTACATTTTCCTGTTTTCATTATTATTTATTTTATGGCACATTATACCCCCCATGATAAACAAAAAGTATACATTAGTTAAAATACGTCGACAATTCAGCTGCTAGAGCTTGTCCTAGACAGCGCCACATGAAATGGTCTGTGTCGGTACTCCAGACGTTGCCTTCCGGTGAGGGTGTTGACTTTTAGGAAACGGAAATAATTTAAACAATGTGATTGGTTGAAATACGTCAACTGTCCACCAGAGGTCCTTACCTTTGCTGTGTCGCGTTTGAAAGCCACTTCAACTCCTGTTCATTACACAATCTTATGTTTTTTCTTAGTAATACAGCATCGGTTCAAATTTAAAACCACGCCATAGGAATACTAACAAAATAACAAGTTAAAACATGTCGGACTTATTAATCGAAAGTTATTGAAAACGCCTCTCTACAGGCTTTAGGTTAAACCTCCTTAGATGCTAACATAATACAAGTGCAAGTTACCCTCATGTAAGCGAAGTATGTGATTAGCAGCGAAATATTAGCCATTACTAAACACGCTGGTGTGCTCAAATTTAGAACTGAACCACAGGAATACTAACAAAATAACAAGTTAAAACATGTCGGACTTATTAACCGAATATTATTGAAAACGCCTCTCCACAGGCTTTAGGCTAAACCTCCTTAGCTGCTAGTGCAAGTTATCCTCATGTAAGCTAAGTGTGTGATTAGCAGCGAAATATTGGCCATTACCAAACACTCTGTGGTGTGCTATTTTCACGATTTGAAGATTTTTGAACGATTTTTTTTTGACAGATATAACTTACCTTGGCTCCCAGTGCATCGTCATGTAGCCGGACGAGAACAGAATAATACACCATGGAGATATGATTAATATATGTGATAGTATACTATAAATAGTAAGCCCTCTGCATTTTAAAAGCGCAGTTGACACAAGGCATTGCCTCTTAACCTTGTAATGATAAAAATCTGGTGCTTTCGAATTAACAGTCCTTGCAGGAGTTATGTTAAATAGCAGACAGCTGAATCAGACGTTTCTTTTTTACATATCAAGATACAAATAACAGTGACACAGTAGTGGCATCAACATATCATGTGTTTATTTATTTTAATCACAGAAACGGACATTATGATGTGCTGAGAACAATGACACGGTAATAACACAAAAACCAAAAAACATACATTTGCCTGATAATCTATATGACTATACTGTAATCTTAAATCTTCAATCCCAGTCTTAATAAAACCCATCTAACATCTTTTTTTCTTTTTCCAAGTATTAAGATGCACTGAGTGACAGTATGATGTGCTGATAGCAATGACATGGTAGTGACATTCAAAAAAAAAAAAAAATCACACCTGTGCACTGCCTGCGTTACTACCCTAACCCTGCAAAGACAACACTGTTTGGAAAGGGTAGGAAAACACATTTTGTGTAGTTCATTTCACATGACAAGAAATATTACTGATGTGCTGTGCTGAACAAGTACCCATGCTTACCATTCCCAGCTTCCACTGCTACACTGGCCTCTATAGGGACATCCAGCACAGTCACTTCCTTGCTAGGTAAACTTTTGGAAGCCACGCTCTGACGGCAAAAGTACGGCTTCAAATGGGGAACACTTACTTTCTGGTGCCGCCTGGACTGTCCTGCACTATCCACCACAGTAGCCACTCCTTTGGTTGACAATGACACGACCTTGAAGCGGCCAGCCCCGTTCAATGTTCCTTCATTTCATTTCCTAACTTGACAGCCTTCTTATTGGATGTCATAAGAACCTCATCTCCCTCACTGACATGATGGCTCCTAACTGGTTGGGTTTTTTTTACCGAAACTCTATCTTTTGCCATTCTTAGGCAACTGTTATGTTCAACTTTAGCGTGGACATCTGCAGGTACATTGTACAGCCTATCTGTATCTTTCACAAAATGATTTGGCTGCTCTACAGACAGATATCGTCTGAACCCTACTAATTCCTAGTGGGTGTTTGGCATACATTACATACCAAGAGATTGCTTGCAGACATGCAAAACCCTCCATCTCTGGTAGCCTATGTCTTTTCAGAAAGTAAATAGCTGTTAACCTCCATCATCAGCCACAGCAGTCGTTGTGCTGACAACTACTAGACCTTGAAAGGGCCAGTCCAACGTTCTTTCATCCTATTTCCTAACTCGACAGCCCTCAGCCTTGACAGACATCATCAAACTCTCGCCCCTGGTCTGTTACAATCTTCCTGGCTCCACCTTGTGCCAGAAGAGTCTTCAGGGCCACCTCTGGAGCCTTCTTACTTCTCAGGAGCCTCGCACAGTTTTTAAAGTATACCGTTGACACTGCTGACATGAAGCAACCCAACTTTCCACATCTGTAAATAAAGGCAAGCAAAGTTAACTTAAAACTGACGGAGAAATACATACACACACAAACTGCCACAGTGTCACAAAAACAGAAGAAAGACAGAGAAATAAGTTTGGCAAGACACCACATACCACTATTCCTTTACAGTACATCACAGCAAAGACGCTTCAAAAAACAGTCCTGGAGGAGTTACCAGGGGTCAGGAGGATAGGAGCCCAGCAGTTGGTGTGTGATGGTCTTTGGTGGGCCAAGCATCAAGAAACAGCTGTGCAGCTCTGGTGAATGTCATATAAAGGAGGTGTTGCATAACAATGGTGTTTACACAAAATATTTTACCACATGATACTTTACACTAACTCAAAAACATATCCAAGTTTCATTTGTGTAGTATTGTCCCAAACATTTTTGTTAAAATGTGAAGGGTGTACTCACCTGTATGAGATGATGCATGCAACAAAGGTAGTTTATCCATCTCCCTCCTCTGCTCCTGCACTTGGTGTTGTGTCCATTGAATGACACCACAACCCATTTATTTTTGTAGTTTTGTTGCACTGTTTAAAAAAAGGGGGGGGGGGGGGGGCTTTCATAAACAAAAGGAAATATTGCATAAAAGAGTGAACAAGATGTGGTTGCTGTGGCCTAATGGTTAGTGACATGTCCAAATTCTGATTTTATGGAGTTGTGTTTTTTTATGGGCACATCAAGGTGTTTGTGTTCTCCATCTCTGACAACATCTTTACTGAATGTGCTTCAATGTCATGGTTTCTGACATTGGTAGCCTGACAGATTGAGGGAATATAATCCTTTAAAATGCGGTTCAGTTTTTTGGGCCACCCCTGTATATCAGCAGCAAGCCAGACGCCTTACCAGTCGTCAAACAACAAAAGCAAAAAAAAATGCGCGACAGTGAGTGCATATTTTATACAAGTGTAATTTCAAGAAAACAAAATAGTGGCATACCTGATAGTGAAAGAAAACAAAACAACACAAAATCAGACACGGAGCGAGCCAGGCGCCAAACGCAGGTAGACCACATTTCAACTTTTGCACAGAGTGTCTGACAAACTTAGCCAACAGGCTACTCCACTAGCAGCCGCGCTAACAGGCTGCAGTGTGTAAAAACACCACGATATGCACCAGCCTACTATACCTGGGCAAATGCACAGCGGAACTCGTGCATGCTGTGCACAGTTTATCGGAACAATACCCCAATGTACTAAGCAAATAAACCAAACAACAAAACAAAAACAATGCATAGTAAGAAGACACCATGTACCTCTGCCCCTCGGACATTTGCAAAAGAGGAAGACCAAGGGGCAACCTGAAGGTTAAGGGTCCCAGCGTGGGAAAACCCCGCCCCCACGCTACTGTACATCGAAGATGAGCAAGCAAAAAAAAAAAAACAAACAAAAAAAAAAAAACACCTAAACTTACAGAGGAGGGACGTGACCGTGGGAACTACCTACGCCACAACCAAACCACAATCCTTACTGTAACCCTTAAAACACAGTCCTACGTCGCCTCCCTCACACACAGCCCTCACACCAACAAAACCCCCCCACCACACACAGAGCTTGCGTCACCCTCACTGCCCCCCCTCACTCACAGCCCCCCCACCCCCGCACACATACAGCACACAGTATATAGTCTTGCTGCCCGCCTCATGCCACCTCCCTCCACCCCCCCACACACACAGCACAGAAGTCACAGCCCTCACGGCTCAAACCCCCCTCCCACGCGCACACAGCACATATCTTTGCTCCCCAGCCCTCTCCAAACACGTTTGTCCAACCCCACCTCAGCGCTGTCAGCTGCACACGCAGTGCAACCCCCAAACCACAGCCCGTCATCTGCCACCACAGCCAGTCCTTCCTCCCAACCATAACTGCACTTTATCCCACCCCCCTTCACCTTTTTTCTGCCTCTGCCCTTCTTATGGTAGTCATCCCCCCCAAATGCATTCTACGCACTTTACTCCCCACTCCCCATGCACAGTCTAGACTCACAATCAACAGTTTCACTGCATGTCCTACTACCCAGTATGTCTATGCATGTGACAAATAAAACTCCTTGTATCCTTGTAAAATGCAAACATGTACTCAAAGGTGCAGTTTTACAGAGAACACGAACCTGACATAAAATAAGGAATTGGGGAGGGCATATCTAATTCTGCTCCATGTGAACAAACTCGGTTGGATGTTAATACCCGATTGAATTAATAATGCATATAAAAAGGATTCAAAACATGAATGCATCGTCAAATGCACACATGCATTTAAGAACGTACAGTCAAGAAATGCAAATTTCGCAGATGATGTGAAGGCAATATCTTCCTAGCTAGTTATCTATGGCTTGCGTGACTTCCACTCACATTACCAAAGTAGTAGTTGGACTACGAAGCTACTCGTTGAAAAAAGAAAAAACATGTTTTACCTGATATCGCGTCCATCGCTGCACAGTTGTATGCCGGATTTTGATGATTTGCCAGCATGGTTGAAAGAAAAGAAGTAAAAAAGAATGTACTGACACTTTGTTATATGCATCAACATGATATAACACAACACTGTGGTGCCTTTTCTTCATTTCTTTAGCCATTAATTCACAAATACTGTCTATAAAAGCTGAGCTACAACAAATAGCCTACTCAATTTATAATATATCGGTCTCATCTAAACATGGTGAAGAACTTAAACCTATGTGCAAAAAGTGCTTACATAATACATAATTAATACATGATTATCTGTAAAATTATTTGATGAAAAAAGTGCCACGACACACGTCTATGGCATAACTAATTAAAGTTACGACAGCAAATGCTAAATACTATCTGACGACCTATACAAGTGATTGGAGATACATAGCTTGCTAAGCAGCTAGTTAGCTAACACTACGGCGATTTATTTCGTTACACCACAACAGCAAACAATTATTACATACGTGTATGAAAAACACATCACTAACATTCCAATAATGGTTTTCAAACTTTAGTTACAAGACAGATACTCACATTTATATTTGTTCGTGGTGCTGGATTTTCAATAATCCACAGCAATCGTCATCCCATTTAGCGCGACACTTCATACATTTTAGAAAGGACCCCTGACGTATTTCCGTTTCCTAAAAGTCAACACCCTCACCGGAAGGCAACGTCTGGAGTACCGACATCCTGTTACTGTCTGACAAGCTTTGAAACCAAGCTACCTAGCTACTTTGCCACGTGCTGTGTAAGAATAACAAATGCTGACATTGAAAGACAATACAAATAAGTATGTAATGACTTACATTTCCCCGTTCAACACCCTCCACCACAGAACCGTGTATTTGTCTCTAATAAAGAAAATATGCAGATACTTTCATTAACTTCAGCAGAAAGCATGTTGTGCTAACATGGACTAGTGCATGCAAGCAAAATAGCAGGAGCCTAGAAACCTCGCTGATACCTCACTGTTGCCATAAAATTGATGCAGTGATTCCTAAATACTTTAAATGACAAAATGTTCTCTTGCCATTACCTTCCAAATGCTTCAGTTTGGCACGCCTCTTTGCGCCTGAGGTCCAACACTTCATCTGAGCGACTGACTCCAACTTCCAACGAACTTCTTGAAGGTGGTGGGGGGGAGGGGAGAGGTCTGGCTCTGTTTCTATGGTGATGCCATACAATGTATCGTTTTCAGTAGTAGAGCAGAGAAATTGCTCCTTAATATGCTGCCCTAAATCCCAATGGGAATTGTCAGTAACTAGTGTGGTTTAAAACAATGCAAATGTATCGTCTTATATATATATATTTTTTTTAATCATTAAACATCAATACAAAACGTATTTGTGACAGTCAGAATCCACTTGGGATAAGTGTATTGTATGTTTTTAAAATACCAAATGTTGTTACAACATTACACGTTTCATTTGTTATCCATAGTTATTACCACCATGTCATTGAGCAGCAGACCTTTCCATTTAGGTCGTTGGAGATTTTAAAGAGATGTTACTAAAAAACCTATTGTTTTATTTCCCAAACAAAACTACTCTACACATGGGCCTCAGTTCTTATAACGTTCTAGCTTCTGGGAATTAGCCAAAACGTCTCATGCATTCATTCAAACGGTTCCAAGGAGAGCTGTAAGGTGGGGAGGGTGGGGGGCTTGAGATGGTCTCGGGATCGTGGGAACCGTTAGTACTCTGGCTCCGTCTCCATGGAGATATCATACAATGTATCGTTTTGGGTAGTAGAGCAGAACAACTGCTCTTTAATATGCTGCCTTAAATCCCTATAGAAAACTGTTGGTAACTAGTGTGGTTTAAAGCAATTAATGCATGAAAGGAATATTTCTTACTTTTGTTTCTTTCAAAACAAACCATTAAACATCCTTACAGGTAAATAATTTAAGTTACAAAATGTTGTCTTGCCATTACCTTCAAAATGCTTCAGTTTAGCATCCTTCTTCATTGTGCCTGAAGTCACTTTAGCTGAGTGACTGACTTCAACTTCCAACGAACTTCTTGAAGGTGGTGGGGGAGGGGGGAGGTCTGGCTCGGTTTCTATGGTGATGCCATACAATGTATCGTTTTGAGTAGTAGAGCAGAGAAATTGCTCCTTAATATGCTGCCCTAAATCTCTATGGGAAATTGTCAGTAACTAGTGTGGTTTAAAACAATACTAATGCAAATGTCTTATTTCCCCAAACCCAACCATTAAACATCAATACGAAACGTATTGTGACACAATGCACTTGGGATAAGTATATTGTATGATTTTAAACCCTTTCATGCATGGTGTACACTACAGTGGACGCATAATCGAACCCCATTTGACAACACGAGGTTTGCAATATATACTCCAAACCACCAGGGCTTTGGGATAAGTTCACTATATTATCATAATCATGCATAATGATTGTCTTCATCAATAATCATAACCTCAGATATTGCATCATAAATCCAGGATGGCGGACTATAGTGGATGTGACACTGTGACCTCTGGGATATCTGTTAGATCCTTTTATTCCACAAGAAATATGCAGGTACAAAAAATATTTTCTAATTGAGTATGTAGTAAGGAATACTTTTATCAACTTGTAATCAATATTGGTTATGTATTTTTTTTTGTGCCCAAATGTAACTGTCCACTGTAATGTGCGTCATGCACCAATGGTTATATTTTGATTATACTGACACTATGAGTGAATTCACTAAATGTGCCCTAATTGTTGCTGTTATGAGGTATTTAGTATCTAAATATTACTTAAAACAATTTTGTGAATTATAAATACACAATATATTATAATATTATGTACTGCAAGTTGTATTGCAAGTTGCTATACCACCAAGATAGGCTATACCACTGTATTGTTATGGCAAATAAAAGCCCATGCATGAGTTTAAGAAATTATTTATGCTTTTCTGGTCTAAAAAAACAGGATCAGAGCAGACAGGAGAGAAGACAGGTGTGCAGGGTCATCACAGACACACCCGAAACAAGTGGATCGGAATGCAGTGACAGTGACAGTGATTATCAGCCAGAGAGACCATCAAGAAACAAAACGAGCAGGGACTATCCACTGTTACTTCGATCCCCTGCTGATTTGGCCTGGTTTAATCCCAGTTTCCATGAGCTACCACATGGAGGCACAGCAGAAGTCTTGATGATTTAAAAGCAATGTTATTACTATGTACGTACCTATGTGTTATTCAAGACATTGCCAACATCTGTTAACCTTGTGTGTATGTGAAAGTCCACTTAACAGTAGCTTAATGACCTTGCGCTGCAACACAAAGCCTACCTTAGAACATACATTTTGTATTTCAGTATAGGCAAGGTATGCAATTCACATTTTATACAACTGCACTGTTGTATGGTTTAGGTGTGTTTCAGCAAGTTTGCTTAGGCAGACACTTTTGTTACAGGCTAGGAAAGGATGAAAAGTGTGGAGAAGGAGTAAGACTTCAAGATTTCCAAGGTTGGGAGGCCAACTTATGGAAATCCAGGGGCATAAGCGTTCAAAGGACTTCAGTACAAAACCAAATAGTGCACAAGGTAATTAGCTACATCAAAGGGCAAAGGGACAGCATCACACAAGGGTGTCTCCATAACCTTGATAACTGTACATAATCACTAACAGTGCCTTCAACTCATCCTGTGGTATGTTTCCACCAGCTCACTTGTGTGTGTTTGTGTGTGTGTGTGTGTGTGTGTGTGTGTGTGTGTGTGTGTGTGTGTGTGTGTGTGTGTGTGTATGTGTGTCCAGGCTCAGTATCAGTATCTGAGGAAAGAACAGAGGATCAACATCATCGCTGACATTGACCAGAAGGTCCAGGAACAACAGAACATGCCGGAAAACGATGATGTGCCTGGCATGTGGGTTTAGGTGGTTATGAGGGTTGGGGGGGCTGCTGAAATATTACATGGTGGTAATGTTACAGGTTATTGCAGATGTTATCACGGTAATTGCAGGCCTGTGCATCATTGGGTTGTGGTGGATGGGGCTCCTGAATCATGTCTGGTTCAGCAAGATTTTCTGTGTGGTCCTTTGGGTCAATGCATATGTTGTGCAGGATGCAACATGTAGACACAGCTGAGCTGATGCGTTCAATGCTGCCCATCTGCAAATACTGCAGCCGCCGAAATTTGGCCTTGAGTATGCCGAAAGAATGCTCAATGACTACCTGGTCACTATTTAATTTGTGGTTAAAGTTCTTCTGCCTGGCTGTTAGGTGCCCATTGTCCCTGTAGGCCTTCAGCAGTTGGGGCAACAGGGCATAGGCAGAGTCGCCTATGATTTGCATGTCTGCAGGGATTAGGGATTGGGGGTCTAAGTCAAGAGTTTGAGCTACAGGCGTCAGATAAAAAGCCCTAGCATCATGCCAGCTGCCAGGGTGGCCCACAGTGTTGTGGCAGAACCATCTGTAACTGGTGCAGAACCTGGTGAGGATGATGGAATAACATTTTTTTCTGTTGAGGTATGGTAAAAGATTTGCCACGAGGCTTACGGATAGGTATTTGGCAGCTGTCCACTGCACACACTGTATGTGGGAAGCCTGCTCTAGCAAAGCCCAACTCAGATGTATGCAGTGTAATTGGGATTTTTGTGCCTAGTGGATTCTGATATATCGGCCCAAGGGCAACGATAACATCCTGGATAGGGATAGGAAACAACAGACATGGTTATTAATCAAATGTCAACCTCGTGAGCCTTTCACACCAGCTACACACCTCCACTTGGGCTTTTAAAAGTCTGAAATGTGCCTTAAATTCCGTTGGGTTGTATAGAGGCACAACCATGTCCACATACCCCTGGAACATTTTTGGAACATTCATATTAAAGCAAAGCAACTGATTTTTATTATTGTTTTTATTATTGTTATTATTATTATTATTATTATTATTATTTATTAATTCAGGGTCAGTGGCATATTTTTTTTTCAGTGCAAATATTTTTGCTAATAAAATGCAATTCATCATATACTAGGTTATGCCAGCAAAGTTGTCATCATAATGACAGTTGTATTTATATTGCATTGTTTGTATTAAGACAATATTCTATTCTGTACCACAGAGACAAAGTTCAATTTGATGTAATAGTCAGGTTCCAAGGAAAAGTCAGATCCATGAGCATTTACGGTAAAGTAATGTTTAGTATTCACCTGCTCTTGATAAACCAGTTGGACCCCTGTTGTCCACTGCACCGCTGTGCGCCCGTTTTGGGAGCAAAGTGATTACAAATGTTATTTTTTTTCTTGGTGACTTCACATTTGGATCAATGCAATAAAGGTTTCACTTCAGCAGTTTCACTGCATGTCCTACTCTACCCAGTATGTCTACCTATGTATGCATGTGACAAATAAGTATCCTTTTAAAATTCTATAGTCTGTACATATGAACTGCACATGCATAAATGTGTAAAAGGAATTGCACATCAATAATTCTGTAGCCTACCAGAAAGGTTCGCAATTGGATACACTAACCAATAAAAGGCCTCATAATATATCATCTCAATATATAACCTTAATCGTGGCATATTTTGGTGAGGACTGCTTAAAAAACATTTGGTGTAAAGATTTCAAATAGATCCGACAGCCTACAGAAGTAACATAACGACAGAATGATGTATTTTTCATAAAGGATTTTCTGATTTTCACTTTCATGAAACAATGTTATAGTAGCCTGGCTATACAGATGAGTACTCTTAAAACAAATAGGCAAGTCATCAGGTACATACATCCTTAGTAAAACAGAGGTAGACAACGGGACTACAACCCTGACTGTTGCCATACTAGCCTGCTGCGTTTCTACTACTCTGCTCCATCGACTACACGGTAATGGTGGACTACTATTTGGAACATCTCAGACTGAATAATTTTATCGGAAAATTAATGTATGAGAAAAGGCCAACAAAGTTCTCATCCTAACATCAGGTAAGACAACTGATCACCTTCGTTGTTGATTTTTAACTGATCTCCATTTCCATGCCATGTTTGGTCCATACAGTCTATGGTTTCGCCACATCTACGGGAACTGGAGAGTGTCCAACTTGATTGCCCAGTTTGCATCCCCGCCCCTCCAGCAGCAAGCAGATCTCCCTGCTGCAGCAAGTCAGCAGCAGCCCATCTTGAACGCACCGAATGGAACCAGACTTAAATGCCCACACCCATTGACACACCCAGTTGGCAACAACCAATGGAATTTAAGCAGTTTAATCCAAGTAGTAAGTATTGTCATTAGTGTTACAAACAGTACATTGATTTGTAGAGATATATTGTATTACTACTACCTCTCGTCCTATACTTTCGGATCGTGTTCGTCAATCGGTTTGTGTGGACTGTCCTCATTAAGGCCACGAGAAACAACTGCAAACCATTGTGTACACTTACAAAGTTCTCAGTGCCTCATTTTGGATGCCAGGGCCTTTGTTATATTACCGATGGAGTTTGGAGTTTCTTTGAGCTGTTTTTAATGGTTTAAAAATAGTGTGATCTTCAAGCTTCGAATAATGGCACCTAGCACTTCCATTGTTAGCCTTCTGGGCCAAACAGTAAAAAATAGTGAAGTTCTAAATGCAACAGGCAAGCTCAATTTTGCTCTTCAGCAAACATAACAAACATGCCAATTTTCATTTTACACCGAATTTCTCCTTTAATGAATAGTCCAAATTGTACTACTTTACTTGAGCTCAAAGAAAATGTTTATGACACATTCAAGTTTTAACAGTTGGTCCAGCCAGGGAAGGAGATGGCTGAAAGTGAAAGGTAAGATGCTTGTGTAACGATAAAGAGCTGATAGCTGTGCAGTAAGCACGTTAGCAAGGCTAGCCATGGGTCCCCAAGTAGACAGCAGCCAGGTTCACTGGGTAGCGTGTCTTCACCCCAATCACAGGTGCTCACAGATCCAAGCCTGGGCTAGTGCAGGGCTATGGTGAAAGTCACATGCAGATCATACCTAGTTAATGCCAAGTTGTCATGACAAACATTCTTCCCAGGTATGTGGTCTTGGTAAATGTCACGTTCTCATGACAAAGACATGGAAAGCCTATGCCATCTTGGTGAATGTCAAGTTGTTATAACAAAGACATCCTAAACATTGTCAAGTTTGTTATCAGGGGCAGTACCTATGAAGAGGAAACAAAATAAGCTAAAAGCCCAGCACTGCTTCAGCAGCGGAAGAACAGATTGTTATTAAAAAGCAGTCATTTATGCCAAGACTATCCCATACGGGTTGAAGTGTGGCACTGCAATGCATTAGTCCCATTTAGACAGGGAAGACAATTTCTTGCTATCGCTGGCCTGTGTTTTGACTGGTCTGCACTAAAGTTATGCATTCAAATGTGATTTCTTTGGGCTTTTTCATAAATTGCAAATAAGTGAGATCCTGTCTCTAATTAATAATACCATTTTCACGCAAACTCCCAACCCCGAGAGAGAGATTGAGAGAGAGAGTAAAAACAGACAATTTTCTATTCACTGTTATTTTAAATATGTGATACTTTTTTCCATGTGGGAAGTAAGAATTTACCTGCCACCTGTGTGAACAGTATAATAATGTCAGATCTCAGCAGTTCATTTTTAATGATGCAGGACCTTCCTGCAAGACAGAAAAGCTTTGGGGGGAAAGAGATTGAAGGAAGAAAGAAAAAAGGGAATGAGTGAATAAATTTAGCTCCTCTTCCTTGGTCCCCAAACCACTTTGCACTCTCTGAAGACACAAAGCAAGTGGCACAAAAACAAATAAACGAGCCCATTCGCCGAACGCCTCAAAGCCCAGGGATCCACACATGGGCTCTGTTGAACCCCTCCAACCACCCCCGCTCCCCCACTCCGCCACTCCCTCACTCGCCCACCCCACCACACCCGTCCCACTCCTACTCTCGATCATAATGCCCAGTCTGCCTCTTATCTGCGGCTGTATTTTCGGGCTATCATAAAACTCAGGAAAGCGAAGCAAGGTTTTTTTTTTACCACACAAAAAGCAGCTTATGAATAGCTTTCAAAAGCTTGTGTCAGCCACCCCCAAGGTGTGCATCTTACAACAGGCGGATGAATAAAAGAGACTGAAAGAGAGAGAGAGAAAGGTGGAAATGAACCCAGTGTGTGAAAGGTGAAAATCTATACCCAGGCTGCGATTTGATGCTTTTTAAACTACAGAGAAAGTGATAAAGAATCAGCCTGAGGTGGAGTCTTGTAAGCTACTTTATTCTGCTCCTGAAAGGAAGACAAAAGCTGCTAAGAATCGTCTGTGTCTATCAGATGGTTTCCTCCTCTCAGCTTGTTGCATATGCATATGTAGGAACAAACAGGATGGCACTCAAAGACACCTAAAGACCAGAGCCTGGTTTGTTTGTGTAGCGTGAGCCACCTTAGCCAATCCTGTGTGCTGCATACATGTCTTCATTTCTCCTCTGAACTTCTAGTCCGCAGTCTTCAAACACTCGCCTTTTTTCTCTCTAGTTCTCTCTCTCTTTCTCTCTCTCTCTCTCTCTCTCTCTCTCTCTCTCTCTCTCTCTCTCTCTCTAACACACACACACACACACCTTCAGAGGATTCCTCGGCGAGCCACGCATGCTTCCTAGGAGGAGGGTGGCGCTCATTATGCTAAGGCCTTGCTAATGAAAGAGGAACAGGCTTTAGTGCACAAGCTAATGAGGCTGCAGGATCTGATCTGCTCCTGCCACGGGCATCTCTCAGGCCCGGCGTCAGAGTGGGCGTTTGGGTGCATGATTTCATTTGCCTCTGCTCGCGCACATACACCATGCCAGCACACGTGCAGATAAATGTCCACACACACACACACACACACACACATGTACACACATCCATATACACGCAAACACACATATGCACATACACAGACACACGGACACACACATGCATACACACTCCTACACACACATACACACACACACACACACACACACACAGAGATGGACTCATACACACAGCAAATTACCCAACACACACTTGCACACCACGCTTTTGGCTGGATCCTGTACACACACAGAGAAGCATAGAGGCATGGTTAATTTACTCACTGAGCAGAACTGACTTTGCACCGTGGGTTCGCTGTCTTTAAGGTTAATGGCTACGATGCTGGCTTTGATCTCAGTCTCCTGCACCATTCTGGGCAACTGACCACATCTCCCTCGCTCTCTCTTTCTCTTCCCCCCCCCCCCCCCCCACCCCCCCTCCCTGTCTTACTCTCCCTCTCTCTCTCCATCTGTCTCTCCATGTCTCTCACCTCACCACATGGGTTTTCCTCTGGATTCTAGGAAAAACCTAGCCTGGTAAACCAGCCCCTAATACTTCACTTCATTTTGTACAGAGGGCCTGGCAGTGCTTCCATTGCCATTGCTGTATTAGCCAGAATTTTTTCTAGCCAATCAGCGAACAGAGGGTGTGTTCATGTGCAATGAGGTTGACTTTGTGTTTGTTAAACTTCAGTAGAGTTCACACCTCCAGGAAGAAATCGCTTTTCAATACAGCACTGCCAGACCCTCTGTACAAAACGGAATAAAGTACAAGGGGCTGGTTTACCAGGCTAGGAAAAACAGGCAGACTCAGAGAAACAGCTGAAAGACCAACACAAAACACCCTCTCTCTCTCTCTCTCTCTCTCTCTTTTCCTCTCAAATTCAAATTCCATATCAAAGGAGCTTTATTGGCATTACTCAGAGTAGTGCTGCCAAAGCTGACACATGACAAAATAAACAGATACAATATCTTATAAAACATATAATCATAATTGCTAGTTAGCTGAAAAAAAAGAAAACATATATTTAAATAATATTGAATATAATATAATGAATACAGGTTTAAAAGAAAACTTAAATGTCTTAAATGTATATTATTTCATGTAAATTTCTCTCTCTTCCTCTCTCTTTCTCTCTATTCTGGGCTAATTAGCAGAGAGGCAGGAGGGCAGCCAGAGCGAGATGCTCTGGTGAGCAGGAGAGAGGGGCCCACTGCAGTGCCACAGCAAACTTTGTGTGATGTGTAACTTTGTGCCCTGACACATGGGAACAATGAATGAGAAGTGATTGTAGCACACACAGTAAGAGAGAGCTAGCCTGGTAAACCAGCCCCTCCTACTACATTTCATTTTGTATAGAGGGTCTGGCTGTGGTTCCATTGACATGGTTGTCTCAGGCAGCATTTTGCTGGACCAATCAGCGAACAGACGGAGTGTTTGTGAGTGATGACGTCGACTTTGTGTGCTACATTTGAAATGTAGGGCGTAGGCAGGCTTATAGCCAGGCTAATTGCATATGTCACAACAAGATGTTTGGTGATTAGGTAAGGGCAGAGGCAATCGTTTTCAACTTCAGCAGAGTCTACACCGAAGAAAACATTACTCGATGCAGCACAGCCAGACCCTCTGTACGAAATGAAGTGTAGTAAAGGGGCTGGTTTAC